>JADRCH010000036.1:1710009-1909276 GCA_019843965.1 Rhynchomys soricoides | reverse complement strand
GAAGTCAGGGAAGGATCCTAAGTAACAGTCAGGAAGTCAGGGAAGGATCCTAAGTAACAGTCTAGAAGTCAAGGAAGGATCCTAAGTAACAGTATAGAAGTCAGGGAAGGATCCCAAGTAACAGGTGTTTGAGCTTAAGGTCTGAAGCCTGAGGACAGAAACCAGTCATGACTCAAACCAGGAGCTTCAGAGCAAGGCCAAGGCTGAGAGAAAAGTCTCAGAGCTTGAGGTAGTGTGGGAGCTCAAACAGCTAGAGGAAATCAATGCAGATTGTCTTTGCTTGAGCTGATAGAAGCGAGCTAAGTAGTGGGTGAGCAAGAAATGTCATGTGATAAGGCTGCTTCTTTAAAACAGTCATAAGACAGGTGCCAAGCAACTAAGGCTCCAGGGACATATGTAAATATTTTATTTTGTAATAAAGGGTTTTAAGTAAGGGTAAGGCAGTCATATTTTTCTATTTCAAAAAGATCACTGTGGCTGTTGAATAGAGAATGGGGAGAGAAAGCTTGATAGAAAGTTTTTCCTCAGTACCAGGCAAGATAATGGTTAGAACTAGAGTACTGACTGTGGAGATGCTAGGGGACTGCTAAATCTAGATAAATATCACTGGTAGGACTTGATTGACAAGGGGCAAAGGTGAGGGCAATGCTAAGGACCAGTTTCCTCCAAGAGCAAGTAACTTGCTGGTAGAGGTGCTCTTCTGTTACTGCAGGAAGGACAGAGATAGGAGAACTGTGCTGTTGCTGCACTTGTTAAGTTAAGATGCTTCTGAGACAAGTGGAGATGTAGGCAGTTTTCTGAGCCTGGAGTCTGGAGTTTAGTTGAAAAGGTCTGAGCTAGAGACAAATATAAGCTGGGAGTGTAGGATGTATAAGAACAACTGTATAAGAACAAAAGTAATGCAGTCTAAACAGCATACTGTTCTGTTGTTCTCGAGACAGGGTTTCTCTGTATAGTCCTGGCTGTCTTGGAACTTGCTCTGTAGACCAGGCTGAGCTCAAACTCACAGAGATCCACCTGCTTCTGCTTCTTGAGTGCTGGGATTAAAGGCATGAGCTGCCACCACCCAGCATATACTGTTAATATTAGTGAGAGTAGCTAGTGCTTCCTGCCTGGCTGTATGTCTTAAGTATTGTCATGGAAGACCTGGAACATGCTCTGAGCTTAGTAACACTGTGATCTCAGCCTAGGAGTGTCTGTCCTCAACCCTAGGAACAGATAGCTACTTATTATACACCGAAGAGAATGACATCCAGTGCCTGCCTATTATTTACAGATACTATATCAAGTATCTTAAGCACATTGCCTCATATATGCACTATTCCTTAAAATTCAACATATAGAATATTTTATTTAAAACATTTTTAAAAACCTGCCCATGACTTCTTTCATTTTTAATTAATTCTTTTAACTGATGATAGCCTAAATGGAGGATGACACCTCTGTGTTGAGGCATATACATATGTAACATGACCCGAATTTTATACCTTTCTTTAAGTTGCCAACCAAGTGTTAAATGATAGGAAGGTGTGAGTTATTTTCTTAACAGGTGGCTTTGTTCATTGAAATTGTCCCTGTTGTATTCTAAGCATTGTGAAGCCTGAGCTAATCCTTGCTTAGAATGGGATTCTGTTGTTTGTTGAATGACTTTTGGACTAACTATGACTTTTTTGTTGAACAAGGAATTTCTTTAATAACAGTAATGAAGCACTTTGTAAGACTTTAATCCAGTCAGAACTTTTGCTGTCCTAATCAAAGTTTTGTGATGACAGCACAATTCCTTTATTTGATGCAATTCAGTTTTACTGTTGATTAATATACTCATTTAGAATTTGTAATTTGTCCTTAAATACCACTGACTAATTGTAAATAGAAAGAATACTTTTTCTTGGTATGTATGTTAAAGATGTTCTTACAAAGTGAGATGTAGTTCTAAAAATAATCTTTACAGAAATATTAAATAACCTCTGCCTAAAAATATTCATTCCAAACCTTTCCCATCGAACTCTAAAATTCTAGAGAAACAACATCTAACTTTTGCTACCTTAGTATGATTTTTAAAACTGTGCACTAATTTTCTAGATCTTCTTTTTCTCATAAAAGAATTTACATTTTATTTAAAATGAATTTTATTCATTTATTTTTAAAAAGAATTTTATTTAAAAGAATTACAATTGTAATGCTTATTAGAAGTTGACTTGAATTTTGGGGTGTGTGTGTGTGTGTGTGTGTGTGTGTGTGTGAGAGAGAGAGAGAGAGAGAGAGAGAGAGAGAGTGTCACATGTAGCGCAGGCTGACTGGCCTCAAACTCACTGAGTAGTGGAGGATGACCTTGCCTCCACCAGTGCTCTTGTTACTAATGTGCCCCATTTATGGGTGCTTTTGATTCAAGCCTGGACTTCAGGCAACTTATTCAAGTACTCTGTCAAGCTACCTACACCCCCTGCTAAGAGTCATCTTAGTTGCTTATTTGGGGGGCAGATACTTTATTTGTATAGTTTAGATAAAGACTCAGATACTTGCCATTTCACCAGATTCTCCCCTGCTTGATGGATCTCTGGACTGGGCTTGGTTTAGGATCAAGACCAGTAGCTGGTTTATTAGGGCACCACAGGAACCTGAAAGTACCACCCACACAATCAGATGATCGTACCTCACATTAATCCTGAGAGCCTGACTTTTAAACTGTGCATATTTTATTTTACAAGCAAAATAATTTTAAGAATTATAAAAAATCTTAAATCAAGCCATCATTATGTTCATTTAGAGAAGTTCATGAATCAGAAATTATTCATTTGTTAATTTTTAGTCCTTAATGTCAGCTGTCTTCTCACCGGTCTGTTTCTCCCTGACAGAGTCTCACTGCAGGAAGGATGTCAGGCAGATGGGTGTGGTTTTGACATGTTGTCTTAGGTGAAATATTCCTCAATTATGCCCAGACAAATGGATCACATTAGTGACTATTTCAGTTATGATGCTAATAAGGATAATTTAGAAAGAAATTGATCTCCATTTTAACAAGAGGTACATCTGGAGTGGAAAGTTTGTATACCTTTTAGCATAGACACATTTGAAAACCATTTTTTTTTAAACCACAATTAAGCTGTTTCAGTGTGTGTTAAAGTGGGTTAATAATGGGGTTATTTTAATGATTTGGGTAAAGTTATTCAGGTAAAAACCCCTGAGCACACAGAAAATGCTCAATAATTATAGCTTCATTCCATCTAAGATCTGTGATATAATTTGTTAGTTTGTTGTTGCTATTTAGTTTATCATCATTTCTACCCATGTGTAATAGGTACATGACCAGAATTCATGAAAGATTATTAAGGGCAGGCCTTGTGTAAAATTCCAGGGAGACAGAGGTGAAAAAGACATACTTCCTTTCAAGGAGCTCAGTCTCTAGATTGGAATAAGTCATCAAGCAGTGGAACAAGAAACCTAGTGGAAGGCTGTATGAGATACAGGAGACATTGAGAATGAAGTGCCAAGTGACAGGTAAGGAAAGGCATTGAAGACAGATCAGAAGGGTAAATGGTGTCCTACTGGTTGGAAATAGAGGAACAGTGATCCAAATGGAGGAAAGAGCTGAAGCAAAGGAATAGACATGTGACCCAGCATGGCCCTTCAGGGTACAGCAAACCCAGACTCTGACATGACTGGAGAACAGTGGAGTGAAACAGCAGGGGGGGGGTGCTGAAGAAGCTGTTCTGTTGAGGGGTTCAGTACAATCACTGCTACTCTATTTCTGAGCCTGAGTGACAGCTATATATATGACCATTCATTGTATCAGTCTTTTGTTTAACACACACATACATATTTATCTTCTCTTGTATATATGAGATATCTCATAATGTTTTAAAATTATATATACAATTACTAAGTGTGACATTTTTTCAAGATTTGCTAGTTGTTTTTTTTAATAGCTCCCCATTTACTTTAGAAAGCCCATTGTGTACATTTTAAAATAACAGCTCCTTAATGTTTCATTCTAGACATTCCATAATTATGAGTAGTCATGTAGAATGTCACTGCTTTGTCAGGTTCAGAATTTCTGTCTTCAGCTCATGGTTCAGAGGTACCATCACACACACACACACACACACACACACACACACACACACCCCAGATATATTTTTTAAATGGTACAAAATCATTTTGCCAATATTCACAATGGATAAATGCACCAACACCAATCAGATGCTGATGGTTTAGTGTGGAAGGTAGGACGATGCTCACATACTATGTGAATTGAATAGCGTATGAAAGAATTTAAGGGGAAAGAGAAGATCATATGGGTCAGGCTTGTTGGGTTTTAAGGGTTGGCTGATTCTTGGTAATGCTGTTGGTTGTGTTCCCAAATGTCTGAGGCATCAGAAACACAGCTGCTTTTGGTATTTCTACTTCAGGCTTCTTTGGCTGACAAAATGCAAGTTAGAACGACTTCAGTGAGTCATTTGCACTAATCAAGGATCTCTTGTGGCAGGAAACAAAAAGATGACTGCTGTTTCCTTATTAAGCAGGGAGAGATGTACTTCCCTAGAAGATGCAAGGGTTATGCTGCATGGAGTAGCATGGTCTAGTGCCCCTCTCTAGTGCATATGGGAGCAAGCATGTCCCTGGAACCTACCTTTCCTGACTGTCAGAATTACCTCATCACTGCCAGGCAGGTCAATTAAGTTGTATTGTGAAAGTTACAGATAACTTTTCTTTTCCTTGCAGGCTATATTATGCAACTTAAATCTGTGCTAACATTTTTTCAAATTTTGTGAATTATAAAGTTTGGCCTATCATTTTATCCCTAATTTCATTTCTTACTTCAATCTTAGTTCTTATTCAAGTTCAAGTGAATCTAAATATCACATGTGTTCATATTTTCTATTTTTATTTTTTTTTAAAAAATGTGTATTTATCTTACAGTGCTGGGGACTGAACCCAGGTTGGTATGCATGCTAGGCAAATACTCCACCGCTGAACCAAACCTTCGGTGTCTGTATTTAATTTGACCCTTTTAAAGCTTTTTCTCATTCCTTCATCTTCTACAGAATTGTCGTGGACTTTTTAATTGTTGTTTTGCTTTATTCACAGTTTGTATCTTAAATCCCAAACCCGTGTTTTTCCTCTCCTACCAGTTCCTATCACTGTTTACTTTCTTGCTTACCACTTTATAACTCTCTCTACTTTGAGTACTTAACTTATGTCCCATCTCAAACATGCTTTGTGGCCTTACACCCTAATGTGGCTCCAGAGAGAACCCTGAGTTAAACCTTTAGAGTGACCTTTCCTGCCTCTCATCCTAGCCTTTTCATCTCTTGTCCTTTGATCTTAAATAAGATCATCATGTGTGATGCCCATCAATTGGCTCAGGGAGCTTGGTCAGCTAACAAGGTATTTGAAGATGGCATTGAAGGAGCAAATAGTCTAATGTTGAAGCTAGATTGATCCATAGCAGGTGTCTGCTCTGTTTCTAATGGCTGCTGGCTTCTCTCTGCTCTGTTGTATTGGGTTTTTCCTTGTGATCTAGAGGCCTTGCCTTTTTCCTTGTTTCCCTTGAGTCATGTGTGGGATGTAACTGGATGAGTTTAGTCCTGTTCCTTTGAGTTTTCATTGCATTTGCATTGGGTCCTGGGGAAGGAGTACAAGGTAGTGTGAGCAGTGACAGGTGTGTTATGTTGGGACAGAAGTTTGGTACTAACTAAGATGGAGAAGAAGCATTAGGAGGCAACAGTAAGAACATTCAGGATTCAGAGCTGTTTCTTCTCCTTGGATACTTTCTTAAGCTGTAGTAGTAAGGTGAGAGAAGTTGGTTATCAGAGAAATGTATAAATATCTTGCTTCAGGTGTAGGTGAGGGCGTTAGGCTCCAACTACTGGTCTGAGGGTGTTAATGCCATGCTCTGGGAAGTGCAGCTTTTGACAAGTACTCATTGTAAAGTCCTGTGGATATCTGAGTTGCTAACATGAAGGTACGTCTTTAAAATCTCCTAGTTAGGCAAGGCCAGTCGTTCCTCTACAGGCTTACTTGATTTGCTTAAGTTTGATGTGTTTTCATCAGTTAAGAAGGTATTAGGTCATTTCAAGTCTTTGAATATCACATGTGTATGCTTCCCTCCCTCCCCATCCCTAGAACTAGTAGGTCATTTCAGAGAAAATTACAAAAATATTAACTTTGTAAAGTGAGAGGTGGAGAATGTAATAAATGCTTTTCTATT
Source organism: Rhynchomys soricoides (assembly GCA_019843965.1). NCBI lineage: Eukaryota > Metazoa > Chordata > Mammalia > Rodentia > Muridae > Rhynchomys > Rhynchomys soricoides. Next base: position 1,903,065 of record JADRCH010000036.1, on the reverse strand, counting down.
GTTGTATTAAAGCACCACGACCACAGCAACTTATAAAGGAAAAGTTTAATTGGGTTTCAGAGGGTTAGAGCCTATGATGGGGGAGTGAAGGCATGGCGGAAGGCAGCTGCAACAAAAGATAAGAGCTCATATCTTTTTTATGAAAGATTTATTATTATGTTATGTATAGGAGCGAACTGTGGCTGTCTTCAGCCATACCAAAAGAGGGCATCAGATCTCATCACAGATGGTTGTGAGCCACCATGTGGTTGCTGGGAATTGAACTCAGGACCTTTGAAAGAGCAGCCAGTGCTTTTAACTGCTGAGCCATCTTGCCAGTCCGAGAGTTCATATTTTGATCCACAAGCACAGTGCAGCAAGAGCACACCAGGAAAGGCACAAATTTTTTGAAACCCCAAAGTCCACCCCTAGTGAAACACTTCTTCCAACAAGGTCACACTTAACCCTTCCCAAGCAGTTCCACCAACTGGGAACCAAGTATTCAAAGATAGGAGCCTCTGGGGGACATCCTCTTTCAAACTACCACAGAACAGTTTCATAGAAATACCTGTTGAATTAGTAATTTTAATTATATTTTTCAGTTTAGAGACCATGTACCAGAGAAAAAGTTATGGAACAAATTTCAGTAAAAAGATTTGATATACAACATTAGAAATCACTTCCTGTGGAGAAAACACTAACAACTGTACCTGTAGTGGTACATTGTTAATATTTTTATTGCATTTTTTACAAAGTTTCTGTGTGTATAATTCTTAAAACAGAGACTGTTGTTAGTGTAATCTTTTTTTTATAGTTGTCAGAAATAAAGGCTAAGGCAGGTATGGTGATTAGATTAGAGCCTATAATGTAATATAATATAGTTTAACATCATACTTTGTCATACTAAAAACATTTTAGCACTCTTTTGCTAATTGTTCACATTAAAAGTTTTCATGATTTTTTAATGATAAAGAAAAATGAAACAATTGGATGAATTTTAATCTGTACAGAATATGCTGGGGTGTTGTTGTTGTCCCTCCTTCCTTCTTTCCTTCCTTCCTTTCTTTTTTAAGACCTTAAAAACTTCTGTGCTGTTGTTCTCACTAGCCTGAAATTCACTAGGTAGCCCAAACTGACCTTAACTTGCACCAATCCTCCTTCCTTGGCACAGGTTCCTCTCAAGCACTTAGGTTCCCCGAGTGTGTCACTACACCTAGCTTTCCAACATCACCAGCCATAAGGCATAGCTGTTGGGAAGTTCTGCATTAAGTCATAGCAGTGTCCTAAAAGGAAGGTTTAGAAACCGGTCAGTGCCATGGTTACTAGAATGTCTGCAGGGAGGGGCTGAAATGTTTACTGAGCAAAGACACTTCTTCTATGTTCTCTGGAGTCTCAGATCTCGGCTTTCAGTCACCCATTACCTTTTAATTTTCTTTCCCCCACCTTTAAATTTGTTGCTAAATCTTTAACATCTCTCTTGTAGCCAGCAGCATTGTTACAGGTTTGCAGAACTTCTTATGGCCAGTACTTACAATATTATCACATCACAGCTCCTCCGGAGGTAGCCAGAAGCAGCTCTGCATGGTGCACACCAAAATCCAGATGGCATTTCAATTCAAAGCTCAAGTAGATTACCCCCTAGTCACTATTAACAATGAAACCCAGAGTCAAAGAAATGGCTGGTTTTACAGTAAAGTGCTTGTCATGCGAGCATAAGGACCTGAATTCAGATCTCCAGCACCTACATGCAAATCTTTAGGACATGCCTGTAATCCTAGCTCTAGAGAGGCAGAGACAAGCAGATAGATCCTTGGAGCTTGTTGGTCATTTAGTTTTGATGAATAAATGAGCTCCAGGACCATCTAGAGACCATGTCTCACAGCAAAAGTTGGAAAGCAATAGAGGATACCTAACATCACCCCTTGATGTACACACTTGCACATATGCAAATGTGTGTGCACACATACATAGTTCAAGTCTAGCTGAGCATGGTGAATATAAGTGTAGGTCAGAGATGATATTTAGTCTGGTGCATATCAGTATGTCTCCTGTAGCTAACTAGACCTAGCTTATCCTACAATATTATCTGTTGATGGGAACAAGCATTCAAATCTAAGACTCACTTACTTTATATGCATATATTGTGTGTGCGTATGTGTGTGCATGTGTGCATGTGTATATTGGGGGTCAGAGGAAACTCATGCCAAGTGGAAGTCAGGGCATCTTGCAGGAATCATTTCTTTCATTCTACCACGTGAGTTCCAGGGATTGAACTCACATCTTCTGGCTTAGTGGTAAGCACCTTACCTTCTACATCATTTTGCCAGCCCTGTATTCACAGTTTAAAGGATGATTCCTTCTTGGAGAGTCCAAACAGACATTGCATGCGGCTTTGCTGTGGTGTTAGTAAGATTCATGCACATTATTATATTTTTTACTTTTTCTCTAAACTCCCTGTCTGGCTTAGGTCACAGAACTAGTTGAGATTATGGTTTAGGACTTTGTAGTCTTTGCATTCTCATGGTATTCAGGTTACTTGAGCCAAATGTAATTAGCTAGCCAAATACCATTTTCCATTAATCTTCATAAAGTAATGTGTTCAGAATGTAAATAACAATTTTCTTCAACTTTTAAAATTAGCATCAAAATTCTTTTCAAAGAAAATTTTAGAAATGTAGTCTATAAATCACCTGTGGCATTAGGCCACTATCTTATTTCTCCCCTCCTCTCCAGAATGTTTCCTGAAGGCTGTCTGAGAAGTCACCAAGGCTTGCAGATGATGAAGCCACATGAAAGATTTCAGTTGCAAATGCTGCCACAAAGAGATGGCTATGCTGTTGAATTAGCACCCGAGAACTTTGAAAATAGATGTTATATGTAAATTTTTACCCCAAATTACATTCACAATATAAAGCAAAGTCGGGTTTTAATTTTAGTTATTTTTTTCAGAGCATATTATTTATGTAATTTGGGAATGGCAGTGGTACTGAGACTAACCTACTTTTCTATTCTAATTTTGAAAGTTAAGTGTCATACAGGCATGGTGTACACTTGTAATCACAATACTCAGGAGGCTTAAGCAGGAGGATAAGGCCTCACGGTAAGACAGTAAGATGCTGTCTCAAACAAACAAACAAACAAACAAAAAGAAAGAAAGAAAAGAACATTTCTTATAGTCCAGAGTCCTTGTTGTTGTTGTAGTTGTTGCTGTTGTTGTGTTGTTTTGTTACAGGGTCCCAGGCTGGCTGCCTGCTCACTAACTGTGCCGCTGAGATTGATCTTGAATTCTCACCCTTTTCCTCCAGTGCTGGGATTACAGACAAGCACTGCCAGGCCTGGTCTAAGATGACCGTTTAGTAAATTAATTATAAGTAAAATTGTGATGTGATATGTTTTATATATGATTATTAAGAGTTTGATTTGCTAGCTTAAATTTCTTTGCTTTCTGTCTTCTAGTTTGCCAGGGTTTGGATCCCTGATCCTGAGGAAGTCTGGAAATCGGCAGAGTTGCTCAAGGATTATAAGCCTGGAGATAAAGTGCTCCTGCTTCACCTGGAAGAAGGGAAGGTAAGAACTTCAGCTTCATTTCTGTATTTAGCCTGAAGTGAAGGCGAGTGGAAGGTAGAATTTTACTATCATTTGCTTAATGCCAATTATAACATACATTTTGAGTTAATTTAATATTGCTTTTGCTATTTTGAGAAAAATGGTGATTTTTCTACCCTACAGAGAGGCTCATGAGAACAGTACGCGCGTTAAAGCACAATCATGTTACCTTATACATGTATTATGATTATGGAATTTGCCTTAATATCTAATTTTAATACTAAAGATGTGGTGGTGTTCATATTTTATGTGTAAGACAGTGTTGTACTTATTTCATTTTAACTAAGTACCAGTCTAAGATTTGATATTTTGCTGAAATGTAATTATTTGAAAAGTACTTACTAAGAGGCTAATACATGTGAAGTATCTTCTAGTCTGCAGAAGGCCTCACCGCTGGCTCTGCCTCTGACTGGCTGCATTTGGCCTGAGTGAACCTACCTTTGTCCCGCAGCTTTTAACCTGTTCACCGTATTTGGCAGGACATGCCACACTTTCTTAAACAAAACTTTGTAGCATTAATTTTCTTTGAAGAACTTATAGTCCCAGTGTTGAGGGCTCAGCCCTAAATGGAACATCTTTATTACCCTCTCTAAGGCTCAAAGGATATTGCAGAAGAGGACACAGACAAAACATAAGAGCTGGAGGTTGTCAGGGTGGATGTGGGGTTGCTCTGAAATGCTGACACGACACAGTTATTGCACCTTAAACTCACAGCCGCAGTGGGCTGCACAGGACTAGGCGGCCCATAAACATTTCAGCATGGATGGAGAAGGGGCTGTTATAAGGCCCCACCCCTCCCTGAAGAGTTACAGAGAGTGGATGGTTGCTGGGGACGGGGAGCCATATTCTTCAGCAGTGCAGCCACTGCTAAGTTGCTCTTCCTTGAGCAAATAACCCTCAACCCACGCTCATGCAGGCAACCCTAATTAGATGCAGAGGTACCCCCTCACCCCCAAAGACATGAAAGCAGGAGGTGGATTCTTGGGAAGAAGAAAGGATTTAGTGGAAGAAGGAGGGAATAAGAGAGGAATAGGAGGGGGGATATGATCAATGTATGTGGTATAACTGTGAAATAATGAAAAGGTAAAATAACTTTCACTCTAAGCCAGGTATGAGATCTCTTTCCTAGCATATGGGATCTGGGGCAGGAAGATTTCAAGTTTGAGGCCAGCTTGGTTTATGTAGTGAGGTATCATTAAAAATAAACAAAACGGAACAAGGGCTGGTGAGATGGCTCAGCAGCGAAAGATGCTTGCCATAGAACTAATGACCTGGGCTCAGCCCTTCGAATCTGCATGGTGGCAGGAGGAACTGATTCCTGAAAGTTGTCCTCTGACCTCCACCCGTCCTGTGTGTGCCATGGATTTGAACATGGATGTGTGTGCATGTGCCGCCGCCACTCCGCCATAAATAATAAATAAGTAAATGTGATTTAAAAATTTAAAACAAAATAAGAAAACCCTTGGAACCTGGCCAGAGAAACTGGATTTAAATACATGTGACTTTAAATAATTAGGAAACAGAGCAGAGCAGCTCCAGGAGTCTCAAGATTTCTACCTAGTGTGCTTTCCTATTGCTGCCATGAACACCATGACTAAAAATAATCAGTAAGCTTGTAGCTTACATTGCAGTGTTGAAGGAAGCTGAGATAAGGGTGCAAGGCAGGGATTGGAGATAAGAACTGAGCAGAGAGCAGCAAGGACCTTCTGCTTTGCTCTGGGAGACAGCATCACTGCCTAGAACAGCCCATCGAGCTCCCTTACAGCATTCAGCCAATTTTCTAGTACAAAGGCCCAAAGTCTTCCATATTCCTCCCAAACCCTCATATGGTCAGGTTCTTTACAGTGACAACCTGCTTTCTGGTATCAACTTCTGTATTAACTGCCTTTCTGTTGCTGTGACAAAATACCATAAGCCTTGAATGTTAAACTAAAAAATTAACATACCCAACATTTATAATTCATCTGTTTCATATTAGGTACTGTGCTAGACCCATTGAGCACTGTTTTCTTTTTTAAAAAATAATTTATTATTTTAAATAATTAATTTTATTTTATGTACATTGTTTTTTCTGCACTATGTTCATGTGAGGGTGTCAGATCCTAGAGATACAGACAGTTGTGAGTTGCCATGGGAATTGAACTAGAGTCCTCTTAACCACTGAGCCATCTCTCCTGCCCTGGGCTATATTTTTTAATGTCAGTTCACAGCTTTATGACAGCTTTATGGGTTGGTAGGTGATAATTTTACTGTTCGCCAAATAAGGAAACTAAGGGTCAGAGGCATCAGATAGATTTTCCTGAAATCAATGTTTTTAACAAAAGCAAGTCACCAGCCTCATGTAGTCATGCACAATGCAATCCCAGCACTTGGGAAGGAGAGTGGAGAATCAGGAATTTAAGTTATCCTGAACTATTTACGGCCACCCTGGGCTACATGAAATTCTATGTTTAAAAAAGAAGAAGAAGAGGAGGAGGAGGAAAAATAGAGTAATTCTTCCTGCAACGAACCATTTTCCTTTTTAGGAAATAAAGGATTTTAGGCCCTAGAATAAAATTTAAAAAGCATGGTCTTTGCAATATTAGAAATATACATTGACTTGATCATGACTAGCTATTTCAGAGAAGCAGATTATATGCATTCCAAGAGAAAACTTTTGTAAATATTTTTAAGATGATTCTTGCCTTATTTGTGTTTTCTCTAATATCCCAGTTCCATTTTCTTCCCACACTGACCACATAACTGCCCCACCCTCCCATGAAGTCTGAGAAGAACATTCTGGGATGCCCTTTTGCTGTTCTGCAGCCATATGATGAGTTGTATTATCAATCAAACATGATGATCATGAGCATTTCTAAAGCTCCACGTCCTTCAGGACTTGCTGTCAGTCCATATGTCACACCATTTGGAGATAAACAGAAAAGGCGAATGAGGTTCCTGACTCCAAACATTACATTGTAGGTAGGCAGGCAAGCAGAATGTAGTGAGCGCAATTTAAAGCACTCAGATTGGAACAGTAAGGGAACAGGTAGTTGTATATTAAGGACATTGTCCCTTGAGAAATGGACAGAGGAACAAAGCATCCTTTCCCTCCTGTGTGGTCATCCATTCATACTTGAGTTGAATATTTGACCTCTCTGTACATCTTCAATAGTAATAAACTAGCATGTTCGGTTATAATTGAACTTACCTTTTTCTTTTCGCTTGTCCTATGCTAGTTGTCTTTCATTTATGGTCGAGTGGCAGCTTCCATAATTGAGACTGTCAAAAAGCCCCATTACATATGGTTTTATAATGCACAGTACTTCTTAAATGTGCCTTGACATTTAGTATGCTTGCCATGATGCACATGTGGAGGTCAGAGGACCAACTTCAGAAGTTGACTCTTTCCTTTCACCATATAGGTTCAAACTTAGGTCATCCTTTTGGCTACAAAAGCCTTTACCTCCTGAAACATCACACTAGCCCACATGCTACTTCTCAGTGTTTGGGGCTAATGAAAAGTATGAATTATTCTTCCCAAATATGTATATACAATGTGGCACATAATTTCTTGGGATTTTGGAGGTTCAGAAATCGTGGAGATCTTAGAGCACACCAAGCATTGCCTCTTTACATTTTTAGCACAGTTTTGAGTGTTATACCATCTTAGAAAGGATTGATTTAATTTGAATAATGTACACAAAGCAAGTAGGAGTTAAGTGCCAGGTTGAACCTAGGCCAGTGTGATTCTAGAACTAAGTTCTTAACCTGTTTTATACTGTCTATCACTTTCCATACATAAAATGAAGAGGAGGCCAAGAACTCATCTAATGGCTGAAGTTTTCTGGGCAAAAATCTCTAGGCTCTGACTTCTTCAACTATAATAACAAAAATTATTTACAATGGGGCTAGAGAGATGGCTCAGTGATTAAGAGTGCGTATTGTTCTTCCAGAGGGTCAGAGATCAGTTCCCTGCATCTGCGTTTGGCAGCTTATGCCTATAATTCCATGTCCAGGGAATCCATTGTCCTCTCTAGACAGTTTCATCTTGTACCCACACACAGTACACACAGGCATACACATAATTAAATATTAAAATAAGATCTTAAATTTTTATGCAGATTTATTCTGATGAAAAAGAAGCTATTCTTTCTTGTTTGTCATTTTTTCCAGTTTTTCTGATAATAGAAAAATGACAGGAAATAAATACATTCTAAAGCCAAGAGTCAAATCAGAAATAGGAAATAATCAAGTGCATAGGTCTGTTTCATGTTTGTCATTACTGACACAGATGTTGCATCTCTGTCCTCAGGATTTGGAATACCGTCTAGATCCAAAGACCAATGAGCTCCCTCACTTACGGAACCCCGACATACTTGTTGGCGAAAATGACCTCACAGCCCTCAGCTATCTTCACGAGCCTGCTGTGCTACATAATCTCAGAGTTCGCTTCATCGATTCCAAACTTATTTATACATATTGTGGTAAGTGCTTTGCTGATAAGCTAGCTGTAAGCTTTCCTTTTGATGGCTGTAGTGATTGAAATACGTACAGGGAAAGCCAGCTGTGATTGAATTTTTCATACATGCAAAAATCCCTTCTAAGTTATCAGTAGATTTACCAGTATTCACTAGCTGGTTACATTTCTTGCCAAATACAGTCATTTGTGAATATACATAATCTTGCTCAACATTTAAAGAACAGGTGCTTCTTTGGGACAGTCCCACCAGTCATTTCAGGTTTAGTGCTGAAGTTGCTCATTCTTTTTATTTTGTAAATATCTGCTCTGTGAAGAGTGGGTGTCCAAGCTCTGGCATTTGGTGCAGGTGCACGGTTAGTGCTACCTTTCTTCTCACTGACTTATACACCCAGGACTGACACCTCATGGGGTCTGTCTCCTCCTGCAGTGTTAGTTGCCAGCGGCCCAGTTCCTGACTGTTTTCTCAGAAATGTTCTGGAGCCTGGGCATGTGGCTGTGGACCTTCTCCCAGCCCCATCTGTCTCTGTTTTTCTCTGTTCTGTTTTGTTCTTATTGATTTCCTCCCACCTCTCTGGCCCCTTTCCCTCATGATCTTCTCTCTCTCCTACTAATCATGACTCTCCTGAGGTCCAGATCTGGATGTTCATTCATTCCCATGTGTTCATTGGCGTGCTGACTATGTTGTGTTTGTCATGTCTTCACTATTGTCTGTTTAAACAGATACAGACACTTTTTTCTCTCAGAAGAATTTGTATCTAATGTATCTGTATTGATAACATTTCTTACCCCTATTATTTAAATATTTTTCTTATTTTTCTTCAATTTATACTTTTAGATTTATTTTATGTGTATAAGTGTTTTGGCTGCATGTATGTGTGTATACCACATGTGCAGTGTGCCAGGTGCCTGTAGAGGTCAGAAGAAAGCATTAGAGTTTCAGATGGTTATGAATCACCATGTGATGCTGGGAACCAAACCCTGGTCCTCTCTGCAAGAGCAGTGCTCTTAACCACTGAGCCATTTTTGCGCACTATTTATTTATTTATTTATTTATTTATTTATTTTGCACATCTCATATTTTTCTTCTGATCCTCCCCACCTGTCTCCACTTTTGTTGACATTTTATATTCTTAAAAAGTATGTATTTTGTAGTGTGGCACAATGCTTAAGTAGAATCACAATGATTTTAGTATATATCTTGTTTGTTTTTGTTTCTGTACCACTATGATATCTTTCTAAAAGAAAATATTTCAGATGAATCTCTGAATATTTCATTAGATAAATCATTTTTAGAAATGAGCTTTTATTTTTATCGGGGAGGGGGTTTCATGTACATGCCTGTGTATGTACAAAGTCTAGAAGATGGTGTGGTTCCTCGGAGTTGTAGTTACAGGCAGTTGTGAGCTGCCCACCATGGGTTCTGAAAACTGAACTCACATTCTCTGCAAGATCAGCAAGTGCTCCTTACACATAAGCCATCTCTTCAGCCCTCATGTTTTTACTAAATATGAAAATATTTAAATTATTTAAGACATTGTTTCTTTTTTGCCACATGGAGATCAAACCCAGAGCTTCACAAATGATTGGCAAGTGCTCTACCCCTGTCTAAGTCACATTATTTTAAGCAATCTAGTCCAGATTAGTTAGGACTATGTATAATAATTTAGAATGTCTAAGACCGGGTATATTTTAATCTTTTAGCAATTGATTAGTTTAATGTGAACTAAGTTGAAACAAGGTTTTGTGCTGCCTTACTTTACCAAGCTTAATGTGCCCATTAGGAGATCATTGATTTCATTTTCTTTCTCACCTTCCTCCCCCAGGAATAGTCCTAGTAGCTATAAATCCCTATGAACAGCTGCCTATTTATGGAGAAGATATTATTAATGCCTACAGTGGCCAGAACATGGGTGACATGGATCCTCACATCTTTGCAGTAGCTGAAGAGGCTTACAAACAAATGGCAAGGTTGGTAGGAACTTGAATTGTCATTTCATGGCTCTTGTTGGATAAGACAGCTTAGTCTCTGCTGTGACGTGGATAATTTAAAGAGGGTAAGGACTTGTAAATAAAACAACAACAAAACAAAAACAACAACAACAAAAATCTCACATTTATAAATGGATTATATAGTTTGTTTTAAAATTGCCTTTGGAATCTCATCATGCTCCTGTGACTAAGTAAGGACAGGTATTGTGTTTTATAGGTGAGAGAGTCAAAGTTTAGTTGTATAGCAATAAGTGACTTCCCTAATGTCACTCAGCAAAGTAAAAGACAAACTAAAAGAACTATGAGCTGGAAAAGTAATCTGTGTGATAGCAATTAAAAATATAAGACAGGACCTCAGTTATGTGTGTATAACTGTGCAGAGTGTGTCTCACATCACCCACAGAGCCTTAACAGTTTGAGGGCAGAGAATGGGAAATAAAGCCCTTTCAAGATAAAATTGTGCTTTGAATAATAAATGATAGCATGTAATGTGAAAGGGTGAGTGCACTGGGAAAAAACCTAGTTTCTTAAGCTTACAAGGAGGAGTTTGCCATAATATGAAATAGGATATCCTCAGAACAGTTTATGAAATAGAAAGGAAATTTGAAGTGGGATATCCTCAGAACAGTTTATGAAATAGAAAGGAAATATGAAGTGGGATATCCTCGGAACAGTTTATGAAATAGAAAGGAAATATGAAGTGGGATATCCTCGGAACAGTTTATGAAATAGAAAGGAAACTAATACCACAGAGGCTTCTGTTTTCTCTTTTGTACCCAGTGTACACTTTTGGTCCAAAATGTGATAGAATTTTATAATTATTTCAATGAAAGGACCCATAGAAGTCATTATACCCTTTTAATAATAACAGTACTTGTAAGAGGAACCAGAGTTAACTGTGTGCTGACTCCCCAAAAGGTATTAACTAGCTACTTTTGATTTATTAACAGAATTTATCTTCCCAACTTTTTGAGTCTCTGTTATTATAAACTTCACTGCAATTGGTAAAACTGAGGCTTGGAGTAGCTCTATAGTTTTTCTAAGGTCTCATCAATAGGAAGAGCATCTTTCAAAGTCAGTTAGTCGACGCTAAAATATTAGTATATTAAGTATAAAATGACAGTGAATTAGCAGTATACAATATGCTATATTATGCTATAAAACAGTAATGAATATCCAAAGTTTAAAGCTTAATGTTTAGAAAATTCCATCTGTCAATACATTTTCCTCTAAGCTGAACACTATCTACCAGTACTTGATTTTTCTAGTTTCAGGGCATCACAGTGCAATGCTGACACCACTCAGTACAGCCTGAGGCCCACTAGCCAGTGAGGGAATCCCATGGGCTGCTAGACTATGAAATTGATCTCTGAAAATTTTTATACTACTTAAAGAATTTTACAATTCTCAGAAAATACTTTCTTTTGTTAAAGGGATCAAAGGAAGAGCCTCATGTATGCTAAGCACATTCTCCACCTCAATATTGTTCTTAAATCTGAAAGTGAGGTTTTTCATCATTGTGGCAACCCCCAAATGTCAGGAGAGTCAGCTGGCTTCCTGGCACTCTCCTTATCCCACATGATTTCCCCGTGAGTCAGTCAGTGTCGTTTCTTAACTGAAGGTTGCTAGGTTTGTTTTTTCCCCTTTGCCTAGTATTCTTTTGTAGATAGCTTGAAATATGCTTCAGTTAGTTAGAGTGTTTATCACATATTAATAAATCTGCACTCACAAATCTACTACAGTCACCAAGTAGAGTGTGTCTGCTTTGGTTTAGTCTGGAATCACTTCTTACTTTCTTTTCTCTTACCAAATAAACATGCTAGCTTTCCCAGGTATGTGTCTTGGTGTTTCACATCACCTGTTCCTACAGACCCCCTCATATCTTTAGGGGAGATACAACTTGCCATTGTTGACAGAAATTTTATAATCACAATCCAAAAACCAGGCACTGTCCTGAACACGATGCAGCAGCAAAGTAGACAAAAGTTCTACCCCACAAACAAAGTCTGGTAAAGAATAAAAGTAAATGAAGCTTGCACTTATCACCTATTGGTAGGATTATTGATAAAACTGGCAGTGTTATTATAGCAACATTAGCTTTTCTGAGTTTGGCCATTATAAATAGATAAGAACAAAGCTCTATTTAACAAATGTGAAGGTTGTGGAAGTAGACATGTTGACAACCTATACTCAAAATGTTGCAGAAATATTAGAATGGGAGAAACAGAGCAAGTGGGCAGCTCCTGGATGTGAGCTACACATAAGCAGAATCCATTCTACAGTGTGTATAGCTTCTACAAGTTTCAAATCTTATTACAGTAACTTTACGGTAACAAAGCAGAGCAAGAAAGCCAGTGTAGAACTCGGGAGATGAGGTAGGAGGCTGTTCAGTGATTTGAATGAGGAACGGCAATTTAGTTGAAAGTCTTAGTGAAGATGTTGAGTAGGGAATAGGTTCTGCATATAGCTTTAAGACTGAACTGGGAAAGCTGATGCAGGGTACGGGGGTGGGGGTGGGGTGGGGTTAGGATGACCTCAAGGATTTGTTCTGAGAGATAGAAGGTTGGCAGTTTCCTTTCCAGAGATGAAGAAGTTACAGGAAGAACAGGTTGTGTGTGTGTGGTGGGGGTTAGACTTAAAGCGATAGGCTTACGTCTTGGTTTATTGACTTCTTTTATATGCATGAGTATTTTACTTGCATGTATGAATGTGCACCAAGTTGGTGTAGTGCCTGAGGAGGCCAGAAAGGAGCCTAGTGGCAAGTGGCTTTACATGTTAGGCCGTCATGATAGCCCAGTTTTAGTTAGAAATAGATGACTGTGCCTCACCTCCATTCTGAACATGCTCCTTGGAGAGCAGTGCCCTCGTGGAGCACTGCACCTCTTACATTTAATGGCCTGTTGACTTCTCTCGGAGAAAGGCGAATGGAGTTTGGCGTCTGTTTTTCCTCTTGTATTCCTTTTCTCACATTCTTACTTGTCCTTTCTCACTTTAAACATGACTGATTTTTTTAACTCTGTGTGTGTGTGTGTGTGTGTGTGTGTGTGTGTGTGCACGTACACACGTGTGCATGGTAAAAACCATGTGGGAGTCAATTCTCCATTATCTGAGTCTTAAGTATGGACCTCAGGTCATCAGGCTTAGTTTCAAGCCAAGCGACTACCTGCTGAGCCATCTGACTGGCTCCCTGATTGTTTTCCTTTACCAGAGTCACAGTATTATTTTCATTAAGCCATCAAAATTTAGTTTTGTTTCCTTATAGCCATGTGGTGTAGTATTATCTTAATTTTATGTATTCCTGTCCTGTGTGAGTCACAGAGCAATGTTCCTAAGTTTTACTTACAGCTTTGAGTTTTTAAAAACGTTAGTACTGTGTAGTTAACCTTGGTTTAGTTTTAAAAAAAAAAAAATACTGTGTGTATTAATGGCATCTCCCCCCAATAACCATAGAACTTAAAACTCAAGATCTCCATGAATTTCACTTTTAGCAACTGTAAGATGGAGCAGTTTCACAAGCGGTCTAGCTTGACCTTACAACATTCTGTGAAACGTATTTGTTATCTTTATGTTTGATTAGATTAATGCATGGGCCTTTTTCTTTCTTCCTAGTGAAGGACAGAGCGTGCATGCTAAGAAGTGACATAGCAAAGCAGGAGAAGCCTACCATAGACCTCCCCACATCCCTCGAGTTAAGGATGTATGCTGTAACAACCCACTGTCTTAGCATACTAGTCACCAACCTTAAGTAAACTAACTCTTCTGTTGTTTTCTGCAAAGAGGAGAAGAGTGTCTGTCCATATTCTTCCAGTTGTTAAATTATGTTGGCTAATAAGTACAGAAATATTTTGAAAAAATACTAAGTAGAATCTGATTCAAGCTCTTCCCTTCATCACTGTGAAGCATCATCTCTGCAGTCTCCTTCCAGCCATTTAGGTGTGTCATCTGGTTTTATTACTTCTGACTTTATTTATTACCAGGCCTTTCTTAGCCATCCCTTCTTTCATTTAGTTATGTGGTTTTTGAATGCTCTAGTATCCTGAGGTTCATTGGCTAAGTGGAAAATGACTCTTATGGATGGTGAAATCTCTCCTGTTAACAGCTGTGACTCAGCTGCCATGTGGTGCCAAGTATCCTCCTTATATAACAGGCTTGCTTAATGCATGCTACCTTATAAGGCTGATTGTGCAGATGCTTTGTGATTGACAGTCAGTATATCCTAAGTCAGGTTTAGTACCCTGTGTTATAATTTGAGTATAAAATGGCTCCAAAAGTTTGTGTGCAGAAGACTCGGTAGTGTTGAGAGTCAAAATAGGTGTACTAGCTTCTCCAAGGATTTAGCTGTTGGTGAGTTCCAAGCTGAGTAAGTTATTAGGAAGTGCAACCTGGCGGAAGGAAAGAAGCTGCTGGGCATCAGTCACGGGTTTCTCTTATCCATTCCACCTTCTCAGCTTTGTCTGCTTCCTGGCTGTCATGAGGTGGGCACCTTTGCTTTTTTTTACTCAATGCTCCTTGCTGTGATTCACTGTGGTCCAGAAACAAGGGACCCAAGTGAACATGAACTGTAATATAAACTAAATCTTTTCTCCCTGCATCAGTTACTTGTATCACTGCTATAACAAGGTACATGGCAAAAGCAGCTTAAGGCAGGAGGAGACAAGTTTGGCTCAGAGTTTAAGGTATAGACCTGCATGGCAGGGAGTCACAGCAGAAGAAACTCTAGGCAGCCAGCCACTTTGCATCAGCAAGTCAGGAAATAAGGTGAATGCTGACGATCAGCTCGTCTTTCTGTCTGTCTGTCTGTCTGTCTGTCTTTCTTCCTTCCTTCCTCCTTATTTATTTATTTATTTATTCACTTTACATCCTACTCACTGCCCCCCTCCCATCACCTCCTTCCAAAATCCTTCCCCCATCCCCCATCCCCTTCTCTGAGCAGGTGGGCCTCCCTGGGTATCACCCACCATGGCACATCAAATCTCTGTGAGGTTAGGCACATCCTCTCCCACTGAGGCCAGACAAGGCAGCCCTACTAGAAGAATATATCCCACATACAGGCAACAGCTTTTAGAATGGCCCTTGTTCCAGTTGTTTGGGACCTATATGAAGACCAAGCTACACATCTGCTACATATGTGAGGAGAGGCCTAGGTCCACCCTGTATATGTTCTTTAGTTGGTGGCTCACTCTCTGAGAGCACCAAGGGTCTAGGTTAGTTGACTGTTGGTCTTCCTGTGGAGTCCTATCCCCTTAGAGGCCTCAGTCCTTCCTCCTGTTCTTCCATTAAGAGTCCCCAAGCTCCATCCGCTGTTTGGCTGTGAGTGTCTGCATCTGTCTGAGTCAGCTGCTGGGTGGAGCCTTTCAGAAGGCAGCCATGCTAGACTCCTGTCTACAAGCATAACAGAGTATCATTAATGGTGTCAGGGAATTGGTGCTTGCTCGTGGGATGTGTGTCAAGTTGGGCTAGTTATTGGTTGGCTGTTCCCCCTCCCCTGTGGCTGCATTACTTATAGACAGAATAAATTTTGGATTAAAATTTTGTGGGTAGGTTGGTATCCCTATTAGCTCCGCTGGGGTTTCTGCCTTCAGGTTTCATATCACCAATGTTGTGAGTCACAGCTGACATCCCCATTGAGTCTTGGGTGCCTCCCTTATCCCAAGTCTCTGTCTCTTCCTGGAGATGCTCCCTACCTCCCCATCCCTGTTGCAGGTTTCCATTCATTCTCATGGCCATCTGGCCATCCCTCCTGTTCCTCCCTACACCTGGTCCTAACCACCCCCATTCCCTGCCCCATCCCTTCTTCCACTCTGTTCCCTCCCTCCATCTACAGGCAGGACACATAGGTTGAAGGTTTGGTATCCTAATCCCTCCACTGGAAGTCTTGCCTGGTTACAGAAGATAGTTGGTTCAGACTCCCTATCACCCATTACTAGGAGTTTTCCCTGGGGTCACCCTCATAGGTTCCTGGGAGTTTCTACTACACTAGGTTTTTACCTCATCCTGAAATGCCAACCCCCCTTCCAGCTGTCTCTTCCAGCACTCTCTCCCTCTGTCCTCCCTGTTGTGTGCCTTTAATCCCAGCACTCTGGAGGAAGAAGCTGGTGGATCAGGACAGCACTCGGAATACATAGAGAAGCCCTGTCTCAAAAAAAAAAAAAAAAGGTGGAAGAAGGGAGGAGGAGGAAGAGGAAGAGTGGAAAGATGAAGATGAAGAGGGGTAGGAGGAGGAAGAGGAGGAGAAAAGGAGTTTCAATTGTGTAATGACGTTTTTTAAATGGAATTAGGCAACCTCAAACAGTAGCTTATGGGAGATGCCACTTCACAGATCATTGACAGATGGACAATTTGAAATATTTTAAATGATTTTATAAAATTTTAGTTAAACACACTTTCCCCTAAATTCTTTTGCTGTGGAGCCAAAGAATATTCCCCTTTTCTTCTGTGGTAGCTGACAACAGTATTATAAAATACTAATGCAGATGAATAAAATACTGTGTTTGAGATGCACATACAGAAAATTTAGAATGCCAGTAATACAGAATTGTCCTTAGTTACATGAATCTCTCTAAGTTAATGGTATGTCCTCCTTTTCAGTCCTGTTTATAAGTAGTCATTCTTCTGCTTTGCTTCCATACTCTGCCTCATCAGGGAGAAAGGTGCAAAAGTGGTCATGTCCAGAAGTGGACGCACTGGCAGTCACTTTGATTTGTTTTACAGGGATGAACGAAATCAGTCCATCATTGTAAGTGGAGAGTCAGGCGCAGGGAAGACGGTCTCTGCTAAGTATGCCATGCGGTACTTTGCAACTGTAAGTGGTTCTGCCAGTGAGGCCAATGTTGAGGAAAAGGTCTTGGCCTCCAACCCCATTATGGAGGTAAGACAGAACATTTTCAACCTTTTTTAATAGTCTCTAATTAAGAAACAGGCTGACCACTTGAGTCAGAAAGTCTAGGGTTTCTAGCCACTAAAGTTAAGGAAATACTTTTCTGTGTCTTAGAAAGAGATCTAGGAAAGCTGAAAATTCTGTAAGGTAGGTATTTCAAGCAAACCCTACTGTAGAAGAATCTGCTTTATGCCTTTATTCTGCCGTTTAACTTTGAGAGAGAATTCTGCCTATGACACCAGGCAGCACTTCTTCTGACTGTTCCCTGTCCAGGGCTGAAGTTACTCGTTTCCTCCTGGTTCCAGGTTCCTGTTTATACTCCTTCCAAAACAGGATTGCTCTCGCTCAAGCATTACTCTTACCCATAGCACATTTTCTATGCTTAGTTCAAAGTAGAAATGCCTGTGCCAAAGGCAAAGGGACTGAATGTATGACAATTTGATGTCTGAAGGTTTCTAGCTGAAAGGGTATTTATTGTTTGTTAATAATGGTACTTCAGGAAAGTTACAGGTTCGTCAGAAAATGAGAAAAAGATTTCATTAAATAGAAATCAGGACATGCAGAAACAAACCTTTCTTGTTAAAAATTCAGATGGGCATGATTTTATCCCTGTCTTTTATTTCTGCCAAGTTTTCTTTATTACCCAAACACAGATGGAGCTAAAATTGACCTGATGCATCTTGGTCCCAGTGGCTTTTGCAGTAGTCTGCCCAGAGGTAATTGTGCCTGGTTTGCAGTGCTGTGTGTTACATCTCTAAAACAATGCTGTGACATATATCTACATGGCTACCCTTTAGAGAAGCAGAACTTCCATTCCTGCATGACCTAGACAAGATGCTCTGAGGAAGCAGAGAGGCTTCCAGAGCTAGGCATGCTGCAGGAAGAAGGAGAAAGAGGTTTCTGATATAACGTGGCAGGAAGGAGCAGATGGCTATGCCAAAGAAAAGTAGTAAAATCTAAAATTAAGATTTTGCAATGAGTTAGCTCTGTGTACAGTAGTGGATGTTACTGATGTTAATATTGAAGTCATACATTTTGTGGAGCTAGTTTTTAATATGAGTTCATAAACAGCAGAGCTAAGTTTAGACTTTTATTCATTTTATTCCCCATGACAACAGATTCCTAGTATCTGACAGAGTCCTAATGAATTCTAGTTCCTAAGATTAGAATATCCTGAAATCTTGATTGCCATAGCTTGAGGAAATCTCATGTCTTCTTGGTTAAATCATATAAAACTAGAATTTGAGTTTTGTGGGAATAAGTCCCAATGGCCCTTCTAGAATATAATATGTCAGGAGCTATTTTCTAACTTAAAAAAAAAAAAAAGCTAAATTGTTTTGTTTTCTGTAGTACAAATTTGAGTTTTGTTAGTAGGAATGACATTAAAATTGAATACAGACACAGTTACTCTTTCTAGTGAAAAGCAGTTAAGAGGAATTTAGCTTGTTTGTTGAGATGAACAAAAATGGGTAAAGATCCTCTTTCTGTACTACTGTTTATCTACATTTAGATCAAGAAGATTTTCATTAAGAGAGGAATGTTGGGGGATGTAGTTCACTGGTAAAGGGCTTGATTACAAGTTCCTGGGTTCAGTTTCCAGTACACAAAAAGTGGAGAATTTTCAGGGCTGGAGAGATAGCTTAGCAATTAGGAGTACTTGTTGCTCTTGCCAGTGCTCATGACTGTGATCATAGCACTTGGAGATTGAGACAGGAGCAATAAGAGTGGTTGGTGCTCTTGCAGAGCGTCTGGGTTTGGGTCCCAACACTGACATGGTAGTTCTCAAGCACCTGTAACTACAGTTCCAAGGGATATAACACCATCTTCTGTTCTCTGGCACCATGCACACATGTGTTGCATGTACACATAAAATAAAAATAAATGAATTTTTTTAAATAGAGATTTTTTTTTCAGCAACTTCAAACAGATTGTTTCAATGTAAGGGATTGAAATAAAATATGGGAGGAAGAAATAGGGGTGCACACCTATAATCCCAGCATTTAGGTGAGACAGTCAGGAGTTCAAGGTGATTCTTGGCTACATGAGGCCAGCCTGGACTACATAAGACCTTGTCTCAAAAACAAATAAACAAGCAGACAGACAGACAATTTTGGGGGCTAATATAATTTCACATCTCTGTAACCTAAAGCAAAAGCATCACCATGAGTTGGAGGTCAGTCAGGGCTACCCAGTGAGTTACAAACTAGCCAGGGCTATGTAGCAACATCCTGTCTCAAATTATAAGTATAAACATATGTGCACCAAACACAGAAGTACCCAATTCCATAAAAGAAACACTGTTTGTATAAAACTACACATTGACTACAACACAGTGATACTAGTTGGTGATTTCTACTCTCACTAATATACAGTCCATCACAAACAAACAAAGAAAAACTAAACAGAGAAACTCTGCAGTTAAACCAACATTATAAACCAAATATCTACTGAAAATTCCACATAAACATTAAAGAATATATATTCTTCTCAACAGTTCATGGAACTTTCTCCAAAATCAGTCACATATTAGGACAAAGCAAATCAAAACAAATATAGGAAAATTGAAATAACATTCTGCATTCTATCTGATCTTAATGGAATAAATCTGGATATTAACAGCAAAAGAAATTACACAAAGTTTACAAACTCATGGAAACTAAGCACCACACTTATGAATGATAATTGGGTCAAGGCAGAAATCAAGAAGAAAACTTTACAAACTCCTAGAATGGAATGAAGATGAAAACGCAACATGCCAAAATCTGTGAAATACAATAAAGGGAAAGATTATATCACTTAGTGCCTGCGTCAATAACATGAGAGATCTCAATAATTTAAGAACATACTTGAAAGCCTTGAAAAAACAAGAACAAACAACTGCCAAGAAAGCAGATGGGAAGAGATAATCAAACTCAGAGCTGAAATGAATGAAATAGAAATGAAGAAAAATAACTCATCAAATAAATGATGAGTTCTTCCTTGAAAAAGAGTAAAAAGATTGACTCTTAACCAAGTAAGAAAATGCAAATCCAAATTAATAAAACTAGAAATAGAAGGGAGACATTACAAGAGGCATTGAAGAAATTCAGAGAATCATCCTTAAAAATTGTTATATTTCACAAAACTGGAAAATTTTAAAAGAAAAGAATGAATTTCTGGATACATATGGTCTATAAAAGCTAAATCAAGATTAAATTAATAGTTTAAATAAACCCAAAGCATCCAATGAGATAGAAACAAAACTTCCCAAATAAAAATTTTAAAATCTCCCAAATAAAAAAATCTCATTCCTAGATGGATTCAGGATTCAGGACAAAATTCTACCAGACCTTCAGAGAAGAAATACCACCAATACTCTTCAAATTATTTAATGTAATAGAAAATGAATACAATTTCTAAATTCTTTTTACTGTGATACCAAAATTAGACAAAGATTCAACAAAAAAGTAAATTATAGGCTAGAAACTCTGATGAACATAGTTGTAAAAATTCTCAATAAGATACTTGCAGACTGAATTCAAGAACACATCAAAGAGATTATCCACCATGGTCAAGTTCACTTGATCCCAGAGAAGCAGGGATAGTTCAACTGAATCACATCAATAATCCTTCCTTCAGTGTAGCAATTTCTTGCTGATTGAAATGAAAAAAACATTAGAGTGTTGTGGTATGGTACTTACAAGACAGAAGAAACAACTAGAGGATGTGGACAAGGATACAGCTTTGCAAATCAAATCCAAGGCTTAGAGTCATATCTGTTCTTTAAAATTTTTATTTTATGTATATAGTGTTTTGCCTGCATGTGTGTATGTGTACCACATGCTTGCCTGGTGCCTACAGAAGCCAGAGGGCATCATATCCTCTGGGACTGGAGTTAGAAACAGTTGTCTGCTACCATGTGGGTGCTGGGAATCAAACCTGTTTCCTGTGGAAGAGCAACCAGTGTTCTTAAATGCTAAGCCATCTTTCTAGCCCCCAATGTTTTAATTTTGTTTTTAAAAAGTATTTATTAGTTAGTATACGACATGACAAGCCTACTTATGGCATTTTCATGCATAATTAGCTTAGGTTGAGTCTCTGCTTCCCCAACACATCCCTGTACTGCCTCAGCTTCCTACTCTTGCCACAAGTACCTGCTGTCCCCAGTGTTCGCCCTTTTTACTTTCATAAGCTTACCTGTCCCTCTGGCAACACTAATGCTTCTTAGAGAAATTAAATGGCCTACTCAGTTTCAAAGTGATTTCAGTTCCTTCATCAACCATTTGTTATTTTATGTTTAAATGTTATACTGAATGACAAAAGGGTCTGCTTTAGCCCTTCCTACCCTTTTCTCACAGTATATAGTGTTGTTTTAGCAAGTTGCTAGTGTAGTGTGAGAATTCAACAATAGATACAGGTTTAAGAGTAGAAATTGTGGACCACTTTTTCCTAACTGCCTTAGATACAAAAAGGAAGTGACATAGGGCAGGGCCTGGTAAGCACTCAATGATATCATCGATGCTTCTGCTTTTACTGAAGGTAACCTTGTGTCTACTCTTTGACAGAATGGATCTTTTTCACGGAAAATTCTATATTTATTATTAATCTCATTTTAAAAATAAGATATCAAGGAAATATATGGAATAATAAGTTTTCTGTATGTCAAGAAGGGTGAGCTAAGTCACAATTGATCAGAGTACAGAGAATAAATGACTGAAGTGCTCAGCCCTCGGTGGGGCATCTGTATTTACACTCCTCCGCCCAATGCTTAGGAACATCACAAAAGAGGGGGCAGAAAGATTGTTAGAGCCCGAGAATGAGGAGGACTGCCATAAAACCGTGTCTTCTGCACATAGCAGGGTGCTGTATTCATGAACTCTCAGCAGATGTGAGTGCCTGAGCGAGACCAGTACAAGTTCAAGCAACTCATAATCCCAGCAAGGACGGTGGAGGAATTTATGACGTCCCACCCCTGGTTGAAGAGCTCTTGGTAGTTCATGACTACTGAAGGATGAAGACTCAGTTTCCTTCTGGGGTGTGGCTCCTGGTAGATTGCCCATGCTTCAGTCAGTGACATTACACCCATAAACATACGGGCATCATTGACTGGACATTTTAGATTTTTTTTTTTGCAATGTGACTGCTTTTTAAAGGTACAACAACCATTCCCAATTATAATTATAATTATATTACCCAATGACCTAATTATAGTAATTAAACAGTTCATAAAATTACCACATGTTGAGTAACTTGAGAAAGTTACTCTAAAACACCCAATGGAAATCAATCCACTTTTATTAATACAATAAGTACTTTGCAAATCTCCAGCCGGTACCCATGATAGTTTATTCCAAAAAGCTATAATTTGAAGAGGAGATAAGTCTGAAGCAATATAAAAGAATTAAAAATTTTCCATGTCTAGTCACAAGTTTCCTGGTGTTCTCTGTGATCAGCAGGTGATTATCTTCTGAGAACACTGCAGTACTTCCATTTGTCTGGGATGTAAAATGGCTAAAAACCATGAGGAAATAGAGTATCATATCCACACTCTGGAAATGGGAGCTCCTGGGTTTAAAAAGCAGTATTCCTGGGTTGTGGACTGATCTTGGATGTGAGGCATCCATCAAAAGAGCCTTGTGGCTATCAGTAGGCATTCTTCAAACATTTTAAGATTTATTTATTTTTTATTTTACATGTATGGGTCTATACCATACGTATATGTATGTGTGCCATGTTCATGCATTGCCTGTAAAGGTCAGAAGACAGCATCTGATCCCTCGGAGCTAGAGTTATAGATGGTTGTGAGCCACCATGTAGGTGCTGGGAATTGAATCCAGGTCCTCTGCAAGAGTAGCTAATCCTCTTAACCAGTGAGCTATCTCTCCAGCTCCAGGCACCCTGTTTTAAGCACAAACATATGAAATATATCTATGTTATGAAGCACTTTAGTCCACAAATCAACAATTTCACAAATCACACCAAGTTTTTCTCATGCCTTGGAAGCCACCTCTCAAATCTGATGAATGTGTGTGCCCCAGACAACCAGAGTTACATCACTGCCTTCCTGGATGACTTCAGCCTGCAGCAGAGGGATCTTGTGCAGTACGATGGGAACCTGTTACACTACTGCCCTATAAAATACTACTTAGGTTCAAAACTGTACGTGGATGGTTTTTGTTTTGTTTTTCCTCTATCTATGACAACAGAAGTGTCTCATCTTGGAAAGGGCTTCTGGGTATAATAACCCTCATCCCTGAGCAATTGGCAAGATAGACTTCAGTACTCTGAGAATGAGAGAGTCCTGTGGGCCTGATAGTGAGGCCCCCACAGTTGAAAGGACCCCAGAGCAATAGTGATACTTGGCAGCTCAAATCTGATCAAAGGCCAAAAAGTGTAATCTGCAAACTGAATTTCAGCAATGGCAGCAGCACCAGTGGTCAATTCCAGTTTCAAAGCCTTGTTCACACAATGGGCTCTTAAGACAGTTTCCACATAAATGAACAGTACTCCACTAAAGGCACCATCTTCACCAACTGCCTTTTCACAAGGCCCTTGTCATTGAATGAAAGGTTTATTTTCTGAGTTGCTTATACAGGAAGGTCTTTGGGTATTAAAAAACAACCACCATGTGCACGCGCACACACACACAGAGTTTATAATTTCTAAGTGTCTGTCTAGTTATATTATCCTAAGCTACATTAAATCACTGTATTTTGCTAGAAAGATGGTTTTCAATCATTTTATTCCTTTCCTGAAATGCTTAAAATAATCCAAATTCTAATAGTATGTTCATAGCCAACACAAATTATGGCACTATATTTCTTTTAAAATACTAACTCATTTTCTTTGATGGGAGGATCAAGTAAGTACGCTGACTCCTGTAGCTGGGTAGGGTTCTTATTCCTGGAGCTTGTTCTCTCTCTTAACATTCTATACCATTTTCACATCTCTCTGTTTGCTGTGGTTTTCATAAACTAATCCTAAAAGACTTTGTACAAGGGACAAACGTTAATCTTATATGGAATAAAATTATTCAGTGTTTAATATATGCATTATGTGAATGCTTGCTCTTCTAACTACACTATGTTTTTGTTTTGACTTAAAAGAGTTACAGAAGCATGTCACTAAGTTAAAAAGCAGACATATGCCATCAAAATTTTAAAGTTATGAACAATATTAGTAAAAAGTTATATTCTCAGTATTTGGTTGAAGATATTTACAAGTTAGATAAAACCATTAAAATTAGTGTTGGGCTGCAGATATTACTCATTTAGAAGAGTGCCTGCCTAACATGAACAAATTCTTGTGCACATGCCGGTAATCCTAGCACTCTACAGGTAGGGGGCAGGAAGATCAGGAGTTCAAGGTCATCCTCAGCTACATAGCAAGTTCAGGGTGAACCTGAACTGCATGAGACTCTGTCTTTAAAGCAAGCAAGCAAACAAACCCAAAACAACAACAACAAAAACCAATTGGGTTTTGGAGGGGTGGCTCAACAGAGAAAGTGCTTGCCCTGTAAACATGCAAACAAGACTTTAGGTCTTAAACACCTCCATTAAAAAACTGGGTTTAGCCAGGCAGTAGTGGTACATGCCTTTAATCCCAGCACTTGGGAGATAGAGGCAGGTGGATCTCTAGGTTTGATGCCAGCCTGGTCTCCACAATGAGTTCTAGGATAACCATATACCTTGTCAAAAAAAAAAAGAAAAAAAGAAGAAGAGGAGGAGGAGGAGGAGGAGGAGGAGGAGGAGAGAGAGAGAGAGAGAGAGAGAGAGAGAGAGAGAGAGAGAGAGAGAGAGAGAACATAAACAAAAATAGCTGAGTTTGGGCTGGAGAGATGGCTCGGTGGTTAAGAGCACTGACTGCTAGTCATATACTTTGTCAAAAAAGAAGAAGAGGAGGAGGAGGAGAAGAAGAAGAAGAGAAAGAAAAGAGAGAAAGAAAGAAAGAAAGAAAGAAAGAAAGAAAGAAAGAAGGAAAGAACATAAACAAAAATAGCTGAGTTTGGGCTGTAGAGATGGCTTGGTGGTTAAGGGCACTGACTGCTCTTCCAGAGGTCCTGAGTTCAATTCCCAGCAACCACATGGTGGCTCACAACCATCTGTAATGGAATCTGATGCCCTCTTCTGGTGTGTCTGAAGACAGCTACAGTGTACTCACATAAATAAAATAAATTAAAAAAAAAAAAAATAGCTGGGTTTGGTGGCCTGCCTAATATCTTAGTGCTTAGGAGGTAGAGACAGGATTCCAAGGGCAAGATGGGTATTGAGATAAGCTGAATTGTCAATAAGCTTTGGGTTGAGTGAGAAATCCTACCTCAGTAAATAAAGTGGAAAATGATCAAGGAAGACAACTGACATTAGCCTCTGAGCTTCATGAACACATGCACACACGTGTACAGTGCAACCACATGCATGTGCTTGTACACATACACACATTCACAGTATATACAAGAAAGAGACATGTTTTTACTTCTGGTTCCTGAAAATGCCATTTAAAGTGCATAAAGCTAATCATGATGACACATACCTATACCTTGTGCATTTGGGAAGTAAAAGCAGGTGGATATAAGTTTAAAGGCATCCTTAGCTATATAAGGAACTCATGGGTAGCCTGGGGTATGTGAGATGCTGCCTCAAAATGTAATCAATCAGTGGAATGGATAATACTAATACTCTGCTTACAAGCACTATCATTTGTTCTTTGTTTCTACAGGATAAAATGATAGAACTGGCTAGTTTCTAAAGAGACCTTTTATACCAAACCAGCATTTCCAGGAATTTTTTCTTTGTCTTAATGATTTCACTTACATAAAGCAGTCTTCTGAGATTTTGGTGGCTAAGAACAAGGCTTTGCTCTGGCAGCTCCAACCCTATATATCTATCTCTTTGCTGACATGAATGTTTGTATACCCCAGATGGTATATGAAATTTTCACCACTGCTGTGTCCATCAGCCCTTCTGCTTCTGAAATGCATTTCTGTGAGAATAACAAGATGAAGAAAGACTATTGGTATCTAGTCAGCTAGGGGCAAAGCAGACACTTGTGGTCCCTACAGAGACAGAATTAGTTCTCATCTTAAAAGAATCACTTAAAAATGGAAGAGTTAGACTCTATTCCTTCTCTCTCTGAGTAAGCTTTGTAAATGCCATGCATTGCCCTTCTAAGATCTTGTTTTCTCTCTTGCATCTTAGTCAATTGGAAATGCCAAAACAACCAGAAATGATAATAGCAGCCGGTTTGGAAAATATATTGAAATTGGTTTTGACAAGAGATATCGAATCATCGGTGCCAATATGAGAACTTACCTTTTAGAGAAATCCAGAGTGGTGTTCCAGGTAAGCTGGATGTGCACACATTCAAATACTCGTGTTTTAGGATTATTTTGTATTACTGTTATGTGACATTTTCTTGGGGAGATAAGAACAAACACCCAAAAGAGAGTACCAAGAACAGAATAAGAATTATTTTATGGGAGTCCAATTTGACTAACCAATGAATTTATTAGGCTTATTTACACAAGTGGTTAACCCCAAAGCAGCTCTATCACCATGACTTTCCATCCATAATGGATGACAAGCTCACGGAAGCTGCATCACAGAGCCCCCTTTCAGTTAATCTTCTGGTTTTTGTTTTTTATTTTATTTCCTAGTATCTCCCAAGGTCATTTGCTCTGGGGCTATAATCTCAGCTGAAGCTTCTGTGACCCCAGTTTCTCTCTTTCTACTGGGGTCTATCTCAGCATCTTCACCACTACTTTACACACAGCTACTTCTTTAGGGTTCTGCTCAATTAGTTTCCATGGCTATGAGAGCCAACGTGATCTCTTCTCCAAGATGATGATCATTTTCTGCCCAAGGAAAAAGTCATACTAAACAACTATAGAGCCCTTGCTTGCTAGTACTCTTGAGCATATTCTCACGGCATTACTATAAATCACACTTGGATAGAAACATGTAAAATATAAACTGCTGCATCAGAAGTAGGGGACTACTTCTTTAACCTAATAGTCCTTGAGAGTGGACACTGATTTAGGTTTAATGTTTCATATTTTATTAACTTTTCAGTTACTGTCCAAAATAATGGATTTTATTATAATATCCATATATATATATATCTGTCTGTAGCTCCATACCACTCCTCTACTCTCTGTTGTCCTTCCTTTCTCTTGCTGGTCTGCTTTCATTCATATACATATATCTATATCTTAAAGCTAGATCATGCATGTGAAAGAAAGCGTGTTATATCTTCTGCACTCCATGACCTCTTGTTCTTTACCATCCCCTGCTTTAGACATCATTCTTCATCATAGTCTCTATACTACATCCATGTTGTGTGTTCATGTTGTTTTGTGTGCATGTGTTATGCATTTACTTATATTTAAATCTAGATTCTTCATATAACAGAAAGAATGCAGTATTTGTCTTTCTGAATCTGGTGTAGTGGTTTTGACTTTTTCTTACAAGATGCTTGTTGAAAAGGTTAGTTAAAAAAAGGTGCTATTTAGTCTTGTCTCTGTATTTTCCAACTGGTAAAGAAAACATTTATCTATACCTTCAAAGAGTTACAATTTGAACTCAGCTCATGAAAGACAAAACATACCTCTCCTCTTTCCTTCTTTTTTATTCTTAGGATATGACATTTGGGTAGGATAGTAATGTTATCAGGGAAATTATAAGGGGGCAGTTTTCGAGTTCTTAGTCTTATTAAGATAGTTGAAAGTGGACTCAGAGGCTTGAGGATGATTTTATTAAAGTTTGAAAGTAAAGCAACAATAGAGGAAAGCTCCAGGTCCCAGCAGCCACCAGGAAGAGGGGAGATGGAGAAAAGTCAGGTCTTTTCAGCTAGGCATGGAGGTCAGACGGTGAAAGTGTGCTTGTGAGTGTTGAGGCCCAGATCTGAGTTCCGAGGCACCCAATTCTAGGCTCTTGTAACCTAGAGCAAAGGACTGTGAAGAGACATGGTTAGAAATAGAAACAGACAGCTCATTAAGAAAGGAAAAACATCCAAGGAGTGGAAGTGGGCTAATGAGCCGAGGAAAGAACCCAACAGATACTGAGCCATGTGGCCCCGAACTATTATAGAATATTTACATAATATCAGTCCCAAATTTGAATAGGCAGGGAGTTTTGTGAACATGCTCTTTAGAAGAAACCCAGTAAGAAA
Organism: Rhynchomys soricoides; assembly: GCA_019843965.1. Taxonomy (NCBI): domain Eukaryota; kingdom Metazoa; phylum Chordata; class Mammalia; order Rodentia; family Muridae; genus Rhynchomys; species Rhynchomys soricoides. The sequence goes on along the minus strand of JADRCH010000036.1, from coordinate 1,875,007 downwards.
GGTCTCCCAGCCCTCTTCTGCAGACTGCCATTCTTCCTGTTAATCCTGATGTTTCAGCCCAGCTCTGTTCTACCACAGAGCTAAAAGAAAGTCTCTGTAACTTGGCTGTAAACTGCCATTAAAACCATAGTTGAATATTTGTGTAGGATTTTTGTTGACACTTATATTGTTGCTCCTTTCTAATGGAAAGGGAGACATATTACACATTTATAGCACTAGCTGGTGTATAGTCATACATTGTAGGCATACTAGGGAATGTAGATTATTATAAAAAATAGCCATATGTGGTTCCTGGTGACCCATCCATACCTCATACTGAGACCCAGAGTTTCGATGATCCATGTGCTGGGTGCCACATCATTAAAATTTAAATATTCCACATGGCACTGTTTTATTGCCTACGTCTGTTGTGGCTTTGAAGTTGTCTAACACATACCAAGAGTCATGAGGTAAAGGTGTCCAGACACCCTGGCTTTGACTTTGGGATTGTGACTGATTAAATATTTAATCTTAAATAAATTATAATACTTGATATGTATAAACTTATAGCATTTGATATTGATAGTAAAGCAATAACCACTCTCCACTATTACTCTAGTATTTAAGTTACAAACAACAGTATTATTCACAGATAGGATTTTTTTAAAAAAAAATTGTCTATTAGTAAGAAGAAAGAATGAGTGAAACAGAAATGGGTGAAGTCCACATAGAAATGTGTAGGAAAGTGAGACTAATGACATGACTCAGAGGTTAAGAGAGGACCTGAGTTCAAATCCCAGTACATATATGATGGCTACCAACTGTCTGTAATTCTGGTCCCAGGGGATTCAACACACTCTCCTGGCTTCTACACATACTGCACACATGTAGTGCACAGACATACATACAGGCAAAACACCTATAGACATACAGTAAAAATTAATCTTTGAAAAGAAATTTGTAGGATTGTGAGCAAAGGTAACAAAGGTGGGAAATTGACCTTGGTCAGTATGTTGGCTGGTGGCTAGGACTGCCTAATGAAGAGTGGTAAGGCTTAATCCTTATCTTTAGGTGTGGCAGTAAGTCTTGCAACTCCCTAGTCTCCAGGAGTCTAGAACATTGAGAATATTTGTTATAGCAAATGAATCACAGTCAAAAGAAGTAGGCCGAGCATTAGCCATCCTGTATAAAGATGACCATAGTGTTTCTGCAGACCCACCTGCTTTTCTAGTTTCTGTGTGCTGAACCACCTGATCTCTTGCCTCATTGTGCTTGTAATCATTGGTATGTTTATTCAGTGTCCTGCATCCCTGCAATAGTCATTGATGCCTTTAGGTTTAAGACTTCCCTTAACCTTATTAACACTAATCTCCATCGACATGGATATACTGCAAATTCTAAAAATATGTTGATTGGAGTTTAGTAATTTTTGCAACTGTACTCTAGGTGTGTATGTAGAAAAAGACTATGGAAATACTAAAACTTGACCATAGATTATAAATTATTATTTTTTATTTTATCAGATTATTACTGATAGGGAAATATGTATGTTTCATACCACAAAGTTTGTAGTATATAAATATATAGGGAGAATATGTTTATGGGTTTATTATAGTCGCAAGAGATCATCATTAAAATATGACAAGGAAGACACTATTCTCTTTTAGACAGAGTATTAGGACTACTATGAATCTAGAAGTTATTAATAGAAATTGATTAATAGAAAAAAATTATTTTGGTTTCTCCAGAATTACTGGTGTCTAATGATTTTGGCCATCTATCAAGCTGTTTACTAATTCAGAAAGCATTACTAAGTGAGGCACAGTGGTACAGGCCTCTCAGGAGGCTGAATTGGGAGACTCACAAGTTCAAGAGCTGTCTGATCTACAGAGCAATTCAGAGCCAGACAGGACATTTAGATAAGACTATCTCAAAATAGAAAGTCAAAACTGGACTTGAGATATAGTGCAGTGGTAGGGAACACTAGACTAGAATGTTCGAGGTCATGGGTTTAGACTATAATACTTAAAATCTTTATTACTTATTTTTTATTTTTCAAGAGACAGTATTACTGTTTTGCCAAGCCTGGATTCAAGTCTCAAGTCTCAAGCCATCCTTCTATCTTGCATATATACTATAAGTCATAAGGGTTAATTATTTAAATCAGTTTTATAAAATGTGGGGATTTACTGAGATAATTAAATATTAAAATTTTATGTTATCATAGGTTTCCCTGAGTTTTATATTAAAAAGCCACAATTGAAAACTCTTCTTATTTCAAAGGCAGAAGAGGAGAGAAACTACCATATCTTCTATCAGCTCTGTGCTTCAGCAAAGTTACCTGAGTTTAAAATGCTGCGGTTAGGTATGGATATGACACTAGATTTGTTGTACTTCTGTTCTTTTCTGTTAAGTTTTGAGTTCTCAAGCTTGTCAAAAAAATCCTTCTTTGTACTAAAATATTTATGAAGAAAATGACTCTTGGAGGACTGCATCTAGCTTTAGAATCCCCATGGGTAGGAGGTGGGGCTCTAATCAGGTACAGGATTGGCCTTGTGGAGGTTGGTTTAGGCAGATAAGGAATAGATGGGCTCAGGTCCTAGCCTCTGCTGTTTTGTTTGTTCAGTTAGTTCATTTTAAGACAGGATTTCTTTGTGCAGCCTTGGTTGTCTTTGGCTCTGTAGACCAGGCTGGTCTGGAACTCACAGCTATCCAGCTGCCTCTGCATCCCAAGGGATTATAGGTATGTGCTACCACCGCCTGGCTCACCTCTCTACTTTTATATGTTTAAAAACTGTTCTGATGAAAGAGGAAATTAGTCCTAGTAGCTTGTTTGGAACTAAATCTGAAGAAAACATCATTTATTTCACCAATTAAGATAAAATCTTGAATCTTATATTAGAATGTGAGTGTAAACTGGGCAGACTCTAAACCGTGTGTGTGTGTGTGTGTGTGTGTGTGTGCGCGCGCGCGCGCGCATATGTATGTATATATTTGAAGTCCAACGTTCTTCTCTTAAGCTAAAATCTTTTACTTTCCTTTACTGCAGGAAATGCAGATAGTTTTCATTACACGAAGCAAGGAGGCAGCCCTATGATAGAAGGAGTGGATGATGCGAAGGAGATGGCGCACACCAGGCAGGCCTGCACTCTGCTGGGTAATGTCGTATGTCTTGGACTCGTATGAGTGCTGCTCATTTGGACTCAAATAGCCTTTGTTTAGAATATTGGTTTGTCTTTGTGTTAACTGGTCAATGATGCTGGGAGATTTCACACATATGGGCATGGCGTTTGGTTCTAAGTGGTTAGATAGTGGCAATAGTGGCTCAACCTTGTAAATTTACCAAAGATTATTGAATTGCACTTTAAAACCGTATTTCAGCATCTAGAGAGGTAAGATTAATTTTTCGCTTTAAAAAATTCTAGGATTTGAGACTAATTGAAATGGGTTTTTTGTGTAAACACGTTCTGTTTATTTGGTTGTTTGGGGGCCTGATTGTTTGAGCTTTTGGCTTTGTGTGTTGGTGATGTTTGTAGATAGGTTTTAACCATGTAGCCCAGAGGCTCGGCAATCCCTCTGCTCAGTCTCTGTGCTGGGATGAAGGGTATGTGCCACTGCCAGTGCAGGCTTTGCTACATTGTTTTTATTGTTATCTTCAGGGTCTTTACAAATGCTAAGAAGCAAAACTAAGTTGGCCTGGTGACAGAATACATGTATTCTACTGTTTTCATTGTTTTTACAAAGAAATTTTAAAATCTTATTGTTTTTGAATTTTATACATTCACATAGTGTTATTCCTGTGTTTTTGAAACAGATACCACTGTTCTCTTTGAGATTTGAAAGTGTTAAATCTGAATGCCAATCAGTTCATACTTAGAGTTGTACACTTTTTAAAGGTGTCCTTTAAAAAAAAAAACCTTAGAGTAGAAGCAACTCAAATATTGTATTTTGGTATTTAGAGATATACCTTCTAGTATGGGAGCTTAGGTCCTAAACACTATAGGACTTGCTAAAAATGCAGACTCTAATACTATTTCACAAAGTTCTGGGCTCAGAATCTATATTTTAGTAGGACCTACAACTGATTCATGTGCACATTAAGTCCCAGAGAATATTGTATTACTTAAGAGTTTTCCATTCTTCTCTTGGGGCGTCCAGGCACTGCCGCACACCTGGTGGGGAAGGATGTAGCAAAGTCCAGAACTGGTGGGTGGACAGGATCCTGGTCCAGCAGTGAATGCTAGGGGGTGTGGGGCAGGGTGGGGTGGGGTGGAGGTGGGAAGATGGGAAGGTGGGGAGTAGGGGGTCGAGGGGCTGGAGGAGGGTGTCCGGTAGGGGTTTTCTCCGAAGATTTCAGTGTTACAACCCTTCAGTGTTACTTCAGACAACATCCAATGAAACAGCTCTGTCAGATCCTTGGATGGCGGGAAGGGGTTCTTCTTAGTATGACATTTCATTGGCTGAGGCTTACATTTCTATGGATACCTCATTTACATGGAGAGGGATTCCAAGAGGTTGAATTTGTAATTTCCACCAAGCAATATGTGGAATTCCTCAGGTAGAAGACTGGGGTCAGGCTCCCCAGGTCAGTCAGGGAAGAGGAAGTTCCACTGAGAAAAGGAAGTCTTCCATTTTACACGAAGCTCAGGAAAGCTGTCCAGACATGGTAGCCTTACTATGGAGGTACAACAAAGGTGTGGTAGTGTGCCCCAGCATTCGGGAGGCAGAGGCAGGAAAATCTCTGAGTTTGAGGCCAGCCTAGTCTACAGAGTGAGTTTCAGGACAGTCAGGGCTACACCGACAAGGCTAAACTTTGGAGAGAGAGAGAGAGAGAGAGAGAGGGAGAGAGAGCGCTATTATATAATGTAGGAAATGGCAAAACTATTCACCATAAAGTAAATTCTCAATTGTCCTTTATAAAAATGTTTTTGAAATAGTTTTACTACTTTTACTTATAGAATTATATTTAATATTTTAGAACTTAGGTTCTTCACTGAAAAATTGAAGCCAGATCTTAGGTTCTTCACTGAAAAATTGAAGCCAGATCTGGTAAAAGCCAGAAAGTACCTAACTTTCTAATCTCACCCTGTCATTTAGGTCTAGTTCCAATGCTGTGTTTAGATCTTCACTCATTAGCTTGGGATATAAAACCATCTGAACACTTCTAATTTTCAGATCGCTTCCATTTCTACTTAATCTATACTTAGAAGTAATTCAATAATCCAACTTAAATCAGACTTATTGGGCTGCAATATGCATTTAGAGTAGGGATAAATAGCAATAATATTAATAAAATACTTAAATATCTAGGATGTGACAATAGTGATTTTTAAAATACCTAACATGTCTAGGTATGCGCTGCACACTATTTCATTTATTATTGCAGACACTCTTTGAAGAATTATCCCCTTATCTCAAATGAGAAAACCAAAGCATAGACAATGAAGTATCTTGTCTGTGTAAGGTGGCAGGACATAGACCAGATTGGGCACACTCCACAACCCACATTGCAAAACTGCCTAGTGTGTTACTGTCAACAAAGATGGAAGTATTATTATATGTGACTATGTATGTAATCTGCACAACTGGCAATATTCAAGAATTAATAGTAGACTTAAATTTTTTTTATAATTACTTTGTTGCTATTCTGACATCAATTGCTTGTTTACTAATTTTAGGAATTAGTGAATCTTACCAAATGGGAATTTTTCGAATACTCGCTGGCATTCTTCACTTAGGCAATGTTGGATTTGCATCTCGAGATTCAGACAGCTGCACAATACCTGTAAGTTCAGAACAAGCTTAATGCGATGGTGGCCTGCCTGTTAGTTTTGTTTGTTTTACTACTGGGGCTAGAACAAGCTAGGGGCCTTTGCACAGGCTACAAAATCACTCTATTTGTAGCATGCCCCATGTTAGTCTAATTGAACATGGTTCTGGGGAGCAAATTCAGATCCACTTTATCTACTAAGCCATCTCTCTAGATCTATGGTAGATTTAATTTCTTCATTTATTTGTTTATTATTTTATTTATTCTGTGTTTGTGCACATGTATAAGCACACAGGTACACAAATCTGCATGTGCACAGAGGCCAGAAGAGGGCATTGAATCTTTCAGAGCTAGAGGTTCAAGTAGTGGCTTATTACGTGGGTGCTGGAACGCAAACTCCAATCCTGATATTGTGTAGCAAGTTCTTTTAACTGCTGACCTATCTATTCAGCAGCCCCATTATTTTTACGTGTGTGTGTGTGTGTGTGTGTGTGTGTGGTGGGGGGGTGAGTGAGTCCTGGCATGTATGTGCACACATGGAATCCAAAGTACAACTTTTGGGAGTCTGTTCTCCCCTTCTATCCCGTTGAGGCAGGTCTCTCTTGTTTCTATCTGCTCATGGTATTCTAGACCGGGAACCTTTGGCCAGTCTCCTGTCTTTGCTTTCATTCCATCGTAGAGCACTGGGGTTGCAGATGATTGCCATCATGCCCAGCTTTTTGCCTGGGTCCCGGAGATTGAACATAGGTTATCAGGCTTGTGCGGCAAGCTCTTTTGCCCACTTAGCCATCTCTCTGGCCCTAGTATTTTTTAAAGGAGAAAATGATGGCTCTGATTTAAACCCCTAACTTCTTTTAAGAAAATAACCACACACATACCCTTTTTAAAAAATAGAGTCTTGCCTGTGGCCCAAGCTGGCCTCAAACTTGTTATAATCTGGGATTACAGATGTACATAATCTCACCTGGCACCAGTTTTTTGTTTTTGTTTTTGTTTTTTGTTTTCCAAAAGCAGCTCTATTGAGATATAATCTATTTATCACCACCAATATATGGTTGTGAGTATGCTCATAGATATGTTCAACCATCACCACAGGCAGCTTAAAATACTTTCAAAATGAAACCTAGACATCTTACCTATTGCCAACTTGTCCACAACTCCAACAACCTGAGTCTATGTCTTGCCTCTGTAAACTGATGTATCCTGGACACTAATAGAAGTTGATTCATGTGATATGTGGTCTTTCAGAGTTGGTTCATGCTGTAGCACATATCGCTCCTTCATGATTGGTAGGTGCTGTAAGTGAAGGTCCTGATTTGAATCTGAAGTGATTGCCTTCTGGGAAGGGTCCAGAGGTTAGGGCATCATCAGGAAACTCAGGTTTTAATGACAACACTGGTATAAACTAGCCATATGGTTGTTGTTAAGTTGTTTGTACTCTTGGATCTCATTTCCTCAGTGTTCACTGAGAGATGATGTACAACCTGCCCACTCCCCAGGAATGTTGTCAGATGCAAGATATGGGAAAATAAAGCACAGCAATGTGGATTAAAATAAGACAAGTATTTATCAAACCCACTCATATAAGATCCACAGAGAATATGTAAGGGATTCAGGGATATGTTAGTCATCAAAGAATTCCAATCTAAAAGCCCCTCAAATGACATCAGACTGTCTATTTCAAAGCTCTTTAAAACTTCAGTGGACGGAGGATGAAGGTCAACCATGGTCTCTGTGGCTTCACTGTGTACATTTTCTGCCTTGCTGAGCCTTACTCCCTCCTCTTGCTAGTTTCCCTCCTACTATAGTTGGTTGTTTGGTTTTTGTTGTTGTTGTTGTTTTAATCTTGCTGTTACTTTCAACTTAGACAGCTTTTCTCTTGACCAAAAAGTACCTGCTCTTCTTTCATACCTTAATCTATGGTCTAAGGTAATTGTCTCCTGCCTTGATAGCACGAACTCCCCTCCGGTGGCTTCTCAGCACTGTGTCTGTCTCTTTTCAGTGTTTCACATGTCAATAAGTATGTCCTGTAAGACTGCACACTGGGTGTTGCTGTGATAAGACATCATGAACAAGGCAACTTATAGAAGAAAGAATTTATTTGGGGCTTAGAGTTTCAGAGAGTGAGTCCATAACTGTCCCACAAGGAACATGGCAAAGGCAGGCAGGCATGGCAGTAAAGGCCGTAGCCAAGAGCTTCTGTCTTGATCCACACGTACAAGGTAGAGATAAAGAGACACTGGGAGTGGTGTGAGCGTTTGAAACCTCCAGTAGCTAGCACACCTCCTTCAAGAATGACATACCTCTCAATCATTTTCAAAGAGTTCCACTGCCTGAGGACCAAGTATTGAGATACATGATCTGCTGAGACCCTTTCCCATTCAAACCACACAAGAGCCATGCTTGTTTTTGTTTAATAGCACAGATTTGATGACTAGCCAGCAGATTTCTGACTGAATGATTGAATATGACCTAAGAGAGATGTAGACATATCTATGAAAAACCAAGAACTTTTTTTGTTTAAAATGAGCCCTACAAGAGATTGCAAAGTGACTTCCAGATGCTGGGTTATGGATGCTTCTGATTATACCTACTGATGACGTGTGACTGACATTGATGTCAGTTTGACAGAGATAGTGCTGAATTTTGTGACCTTTTCTAGAAATTATTCTTTGATTTGGCCATACACAATAACACACTCTCTTTTGGTAGCCCAAGCACGAGCCTCTTATCGTCTTCTGTGACCTTATGGGTGTGGATTATGAAGAGATGTGTCACTGGCTCTGCCACCGAAAGCTGGCTACTGCCACAGAGACCTACATCAAGCCCATCTCCAAGCTGCAGGCTACAAATGCCCGAGATGCTTTAGCAAAGCACATCTATGCAAAGCTCTTTAACTGGATTGTCGGTCGTGTCAATCAGGCTCTCCACTCAGCTGCCAAGCAGCACTCTTTCATAGGCGTGCTGGACATTTATGGGTAAGTGCGTTTGGCTGGCTGCCCTACTCTGCTAGAAAGCAGTTGTTTGTTTGGGGGTGTTTTGTACCTCTGAGCACTGTTTAATTTTGTTTTCAACTGGAGAAGAGAAAGAAATCCTACTTATAACCATTCAGAAGTGTATTGATGATGAAGATATAATGATGCAAAATAAATAATTATACATTGCTTAAACAAAAATTAATTCAGCTCCAGAGTTTATCTACTAAGCTAATAGGTAGAATTAATTGGTTTCCAGACTCTCATATGATAAATTATTGAATTTCTAAAACTATAATTTCATTTCTAGTTGCCTTCTCTGGATATACTTCTGTAAATGTTGAAACTTTTTGTACATGGACTTCTTTGGCAGCTAGTTTTTCACTCTCTGGTTCAGTTTTTCAGAAGAATCTATTAAGTTTCTGTTTCTATCTCCCCCTTCTGTGTGAAATGTTGGGAGTATAAATTGACAGAAACTGTGGCTTTAGCGTAGTTCTATTGTTTTCTACTGCAGGATGAATGAGCCTCAAAAACCCAAGGCTGCACATCCTTAGGCAGGACTGTACAAAAGGAAGCATTCTCAGCTGATGCTCATCATATTCTGTCTTTCCAACTTACAGACCTTTATCTGATATGTAAAAGAAATGTGATGATGTCAAGAGACTTCCCATTTTTCTCTTCCAAGTGCGCATATTTTAAATATTTTAAAAAACTATTCTTTTTCTTTTCTTCTTACCTTGTTTTTTCGGTATTACAGATTTGAAACATTTGAGATAAATAGTTTTGAACAGTTCTGCATAAATTATGCAAATGAAAAACTACAGCAACAATTCAACATGGTAAGAATTGTCTTTCTTGAATAAGATTCTGCTATAAACTTTTCTTTTGAATTCTTGAATTTTTTTTTTTTTTTTAAAGAAGCTTGGTCTCTGAAATAAACTCCTGAACTGTAATTCCTATATTGGATTTAGAATAGGGAAACTGCCAAGGAACAGAGTTTGGAGCAATGTTACAAATTGATATAACATTTAAAAAATGTTCAACAGTTATCCCTTATCTGGAATAATGGGCATTTTGGACAAATAATATGAAGTGAGAGATGCAGGAAGTGGGGCAGGCACTACTATTGAGTCCTTCCATTGCTGTTTAGAAGCCAGCTATATGTGGGTTTACAACTAACACCGTTTACTATGTTAGGAAGATGGCAGAATTTCACAAATGAGCTTTTCAGGAGGCTGTTTGTCACTGAGGCAATGGCAGCGGGTATATTTTGGGAGTGACCTATACTAGCTTTGAGCTAACTTCCCTCCTCTGTGTTCCAAGTATTGGATTACAGACTTGCCACCACCATATCACCCAGTTTTAAAAAAGATAGTTCTCTGCCTGAAATGAATGCTAAATTTCTCTTAAAATAATCTATGCTTCAGTATATACATTTCTGTAATAGTGTAAAACAGTAAATTGTTCTTGAAAAACATTCTTTTTATTTTCAAAAAACAAAGATCATTGTAGTTGGTAAAGCTAGAGAGTACAGTTCATTTTTGAAGTTTTGTTGAGTCCTTTAAGAAAGTTTCAGCTATGACAGAATACTGTGCTGTTTAGAGGCTGCTTGTTTTCCAATTTTATTTTCTATGATATGGAAACCTTTTACATAAAGACCAATAACTGGAGAAAACAAAGATAAAATAAAATTTCAAATTGAGAAGTCAAAAAATGCTGATAAGCATATTCTTTTTAAAATTTTTCTTAAACAGTGATTTTCTTTTATTTTATGTGCATTGGTATTTTGCCTTCATATGTGTCTGTGTAAGGTTGCTGGATCCTCTGGAAATGGAATTATAGACAATTGTGAGCTACTGCATGGGTGCTGGGAATTGAACCCTGACCCTCTGAAAGGGTAGTCAGTGCTCTTAACTGCTGAGCCTTATCTCCAGCCCTCTGGTTAGTATATTCTTTTAAAATATGAAATAAATACTAAACAAAAAAATAGCAAAGAAAATTTAAAATTTTTTATTGTAGGCAGTCAGATCGTGTTTGTGTACATTTAGGACTAAAGTTTTAACTTTTAAAGTGTTTGACATTGCAAAATATAAGTACTTTGATAAACATTTAACTATCTTTGTTTAGCAAGTAAGGCTGTTTGATACAGTGAAACAATGTAGAAGTGATCTTTACAACCTTAAGGTTTTCCATAATAACAGGACTCATTTTCACCAGTTAAGGATAGTTGTGGGCCACCTGTGAGTACTAGAAATGGAACTAATGTCCTGTGAAAGAGCAACAAATGCTCTTAAATACTGAGCCATCTCTCCAGCCCCCAAATCCATAATTCTCAAATATACCTTGTTTACCCCTTTATCAATAAAAATAACAACACATTTGGTAATTAGAATTATATGGATGATTTTTTTTTTTTTTTTGAGACAGTGTTTCAAAAAACTTTGAAAGGGGAAGGCTTTCCTGGAACTCACTCTGTAGATCAGGCTGGCCTCAAACTCACTGTGATCTGCCTGCTTCTCCCTCCAGAGTGCTGGGATCAAAGGCATGCACCACTGCCTGGCTTAGATAATCTTTTTGATCAAGGATTATTACTGCAGATGAGCTAAGGTGATATTGCCAGTAGTGTAGAATATAACGGGAGAGTTCCAAATTCAGAGAGAGAAAGTATCAAAAATCTCTGTGTCACCTTTGAGCTCTAAAGCTTGGGTCCTAGAAAATAGGTATTGTTAGGTCACAGTGACAAAAAGCTAGTTTTTCTAGGAAAAGAAAAAATGGCAAGAAAGAATGAGACAAAGGATCCAGAAAAAATATGTAATGAGAAATTTAAGAGCCACTAGTGGTCATTAATGTCTGTAATGAGACTAGAAGCTGTGTTATCGGCCAACTTGACTGGAGCAGCAGGCTGAAGCAGAGGCGGTGGTTGGATTGCCTTCCCCACCTGGACCAGTTTAGCTTCTATTCATACTCAGAACTTGATCACAAGCCCTTCCTCAGGGAAGCCTACTCAAACACCATATCCAAATGAGATGAGGGCTTTTGTCATTCTCTTTCATAATATCATAGCATTTGTACTTTTATGTAGGCTGACTTTTTATCAAAACATATTTTATTTAAGGTTCTTAAAGCTTCAACCCCATCAACCAGAGGCAGGGGATAAAGAAGGTTAGTAGGAAAAGGGTGTTGTGCTCCTGTTTAGAAGTAGTTACTTGGGGCGATTCCACTCTTCATTTTCAGGATGCCAGCAGTCTAGTTCAATAGCAAACACCAAACACGAATCAGTAGTGGCAGCATGAGCCAGCAGAAACAGCAAGGCAACACCCAATCTGCACGAGTCAGCAAAAATGGCCAGAATCAGCTGGAATACCAGGAGAAGTTCTTTGGGGTGTTTCTCTCTGAGAAGTGAAGACCAACAAAGACCAGCGAAGCATTGCATGGCATAGCAATGCTAGTGCACCCTCTCACTGTTTGTGGGGTTGCATTTATGTTCTTTTTAAACATTACACACCCTCTCAAGTGTCTGTTTTCTGCAAAACATCACATGCCTTCTCACAAGACAGCTGCCAGGAAAATATCATGTGACACAACTGAGTTGTTAAAGAAACCAGAAATTTCCACCTCACTTTTATTCTTTGTAACTATTTGATTTCTCCTAGTTCTCTCCCAGTTCACACATGCAGCATCCCTGTCTTATGCTGTTGACCACATGCAGTTACTGACTCAGTACATAATCTGATTAAAGAGCTAATGGAGATGAGAAGGGGTGGTGTGATTAAAAATCACAAGGACTATTGTATTGATCTGCAATTCAAAACATTTATAGGCCTGATGGGGTGATGCATGCCTGTAATCTCAGCACCTGAAAGATTAAGGCAGAGTGCAAATTCAAATCTGGCCTGGGCTACATAGAGTATCTCAGGTTAACCTGGTCTACGTATGGATACCCTTTCTCAAACATAACAAAAAATTTTTTTTTAATTACACACTTAGATTTATTTATTCATGATGAATGCTTATAGCTGAGGTTTTCTATACATGATTTCAGTCATGCTTCTTCATGAGGCTGTTGTTACTGAGAGCCATGGGCTCTCCTTTTGTTGGTGTACTTAGTTCTATAGACGCTTGCTGCTTGATTACATTCTTTATAAAAATAATAATCTGATAATGACTGCTATTTTCTCTTTATTTCAGCATGTCTTCAAATTGGAACAAGAGGAATATATGAAGGAACAAATCCCATGGACACTCATAGATTTCTATGATAATCAGCCTTGTATCAATCTTATAGAATCTAAACTGGGCATTCTAGATTTGCTGGATGAGGAATGTAAGGTGATTATAATTTTCTGAAGTACTTAGTCTGTCAAGATAGATGAATCAAGGCTTCAGTATAAGTGGGTGCAAGCAGAAACTCTTCGGTATGTCATTGTGACAAGTCAGGGACCCCTTGTTCTTTCTGAAGAGACATTAGACCCCAAAGGTTCTTTTAAAAATTTTTTTATTATTTAACTGTGTGTGTGCATGTATGTGTGATGCACACATGCCACAACACATATTGGCATTCAGAACAACTTTTGGGAGCCAGTTCCCTCCTTCCACTGTGGGATGTGGGAATGTACTTAGGTCATCAGGCTTGCGTAGCCTGTGCTTTTACCTGCTGAGCCCTCTCTCTGGCCCCAACTCCAAGGATTGTATTTAAAAGTGAAACTAGGAGAATTTATTTCCCTTCTGTTTTTAACTGACTACAAATTGACAACTGTTACTACTTTTCATCATTTTTGTTTTTAGTGTTTATCTTTAACATTTTTCATTAGCAGAATATATTGAAATACAAGAAACTGCCTAAAATTATTTTGAATAATACTTCTAAATAGCCCTACTTTTTGAATATTTGTTATTGACATAAATAATAACCATTTTATTTGCTTTAACATTTAAGGATGTAGCATGTTAGAAAATTATTGAATCTTCCACTTTATTACTGAAGGACCTTAGGCAAATCTTTTTTTCTTGATCTTCTTTTACTTTATATACAATAAATCACAGCTTATCATATGTTGACCCTTATAAGAACACAGACCTAGTGTTAAGAATGTATGTGGGGCTGCTGAGATGACTCAGTGAGTAAAAGCACTTGCTATACAGGTCTGACAATCTGAGTTCAATCCCCAGATCCCACAGTAGACGGGTATGGCATGCACTCGCCCTCAAATACACATAATTATAATAAATACAAATCGAGGTTTTTTGGGTTTTTTGGTTTGTTTTTTTTTAAGAAAAGAATGCATGTGATAAAAAAGTATTCATTCAGTGTTGTTTCCCTGATTTCTTCCTCAGTGCATTAGGTATTTTTATATAATAAAGTTAATTTTCCCTATTTGTTTTATTAGACCACAGTTACCCTGATACCCAACCTACGTAGGTGCAATAACAACAGTGAATTACTGACTATTTTCCTCATGAACAGAGTTGCAAAAATATTCAATAAAAGACTTGCAAAGCGAATGAATCAGAAAAAAATGTATTCATTTTTATTTGAGATTAAAAATAAGAATGCAAAGCAAAAATGGTATCCTGCTTTTACCAATATCAATCAAACAGGCTAATGTAAATTTTGTACCTTTCATTGAGACTAAGTTAATAGTACATGTATACATTTGATGAAGGACAAGAATTCACACAACATATTTTATAGGAAAGTAGAATCATGAACACGTATGCCCTTTGGCCTGTGAGTTTAACCTATAAGTATACCCACAAATAAATTGAAAGCCTGTTCATGTAAAAGGGATACAACACTTGTCAACAGAAAGTTAGTGGCAGCCTAATGGCCATAGGTTAAAGGGGAAATGCAAGGAGTGTATTGAATGAAGCCCACTCAGGTACATGTCTAAAAACAGGTAAAAAGTAGTAAAGTTTCTGGAAATGGCAAGAGGAGACCATCAGTTCATACCTTTCCAGATTAAATTAATATTTCACTGTGTATAAATGTTACTTCCATTTAACAGTTTAAAAAAATAAAGTATGCCTAGTAGTTGTATTTCATTTTCAACTTGTAAAGTGTTTATTGTGTTAAAAAAATTAAATATTTGTGACTCCTGGTATAGGCAGATTGTCACTCACATGTTGTACTGGGTCACCCCAAGGAAGGTCTCAGCCATGACCTTCATTGGTGGTTAGCTCGTGCTGATGAAAAGAAAGAATGAATTCTTAAGTTGAACATAGGAACTGGTGTCTTGTTGCTGATGTCACAGAAGTCCTTTAGCACTCAGTCACTTCACTTTTTCTCCCCCCCCTCCAGATGCCTAAAGGCACAGATGACACATGGGCCCAAAAACTGTACAACACACATTTGAACAAATGTGCCCACTTTGAGAAGCCCCGCATGTCAAACAAAGCTTTCATCATCAAACATTTTGCTGACAAAGTAAGGAAACTTTTTGTCTTTTTTCCTTTTCTATACTTTGCATTGAATTATAATAAATATCAGTAGTCAAGTATTGTTTTTTAGTTTTTGGTGTTTTGGGGTTTTTTGCAGCACTTGCTTTTCTTTAAAGTCCTTTCAGGGATATCAGTCTTCAGTACCGCCATCTTGGTTTCTCCTACTGTAACTTGAGTTAGATTACATACTAAATAAATATGGGTCAAAATTCTTTGTCTGACATTAGGGGGGAGGAGAGGCCCTTGGGCCTGAGGGTATTAGATCCCCCAGTATAGGAGAATGCCAAGGGGGGAAGACAAGAGTGGGTGGGTGGGGGAATACCCCCATAGAGGCAGGGGAGAGGGAGGGAATAGGGAGGTTCCAAAGGGGAGATCTGGAAAGGTGGAAACATTTGAAATGTAAATATAGTAGGAAAAAAAATTCTTTGTCTGAAATTTTGAAATCCAAGAAACTGAAAACCAAAAGTGTTTTCATAATTTGTTTAACACCCAAACCTGATCTCTGACTGGAACTAACATAACTAACATCTATTTATAATTTTTAGCCCAATTGAGGTGGGTATTTATGTGTTTAAGTATGGAAATATTAACATAATTTATGATATAAATGACTATTAAACTTTTTGATAGGTACTAAAATGGTGTGTATACATACTACATCTCTAAGTACATGCATACTTTTAAAGGTCTCACAGGTTTCATAAGAGAGAGTGGATTTTTGTCTCCTGTGAAAGCATGGCAATACAGTCTTCACAAGTCTGTAGTTCACTTAGCAAGTCAGGGGCTATGTGGCTAGTTATGGGACACTGTGTTGTGAGATTTCTGAAGGCCTCTTTTTGAGTAGAGTTTCCTGATTGTCTAGTCCTGACTTGAAACCTTCCGGTGACCAAGGTGACCTAAGGAGTGTAGCATGAGGAACCCCTTTAGTGGGAGATGGCTGAGGTTGTGGGGTTTAGAAGAAACTGAATTCTCAAGTAGCCCCCTTTACCAAATCATCCAGTGTTTGCCCGTCCTCTCCCTCTGTCTGTCATCAGCTCCTCACGCATGCCCAGCCTCTCTTCACTTAGCCCTTCCTTCCTTAGAGCAGTGGTTCTCACCCTTCCTAATGCTGTGACCTTAAATACAGTTCTTTATGTTGTGGTGACCCCAACCATACAATGATTTTCATTCCTACTTGGTAACTATAACTTTGCTTATTGTTATGAATCCCAATGAATATCTGTGTTTTCCAGTGGTCTTAGGCGACCCCTGTGAAAGGGTCATTCCACCCCCAAAGGAGTCACGACCCACAGGTTGGGGAAAGCTCCTCAGAGGAGTACTTCTACTTGTGCAGATGGCTCACTCCCTTAGACTAGACACTGGGTCGGCCTGGGAGGAGCTCTCTTTGGCCATGGGGGAGAAAATCACCCAACAAGTCGGCTTACGCATGAACTGATAGAGCATTTTGATCTCAGTTTATCAGCAATCACTACCACTGTCTCTTAGGAAATTGGTATTTGTCAACTTACTAGAGTTTATATATTTCTTTTTTTATTCTATTGGGTTTTTTGTTTGTTTTGTTTTGTTTTAAAGATTTATTTTACTTATATGAGTACACTGTAACTATTTCCAGACATACCAGAGAGGGCATCGGATCCCATTACAGATGGTTGTGAGCCGTCATGTGGTTGCTGGGAATTGAACTCAGGACCTCTGGAAGAGCAGCCAGTGCTCTTAACCACTGAGCCATCTCTCCAGCCCCTATTCTACTGTTTTTATTAGTTGCTTTTTAAGCTAACATAGAAGATAATAGATTTTTGGGTTGGGACAAGGTCTATGAACCTAAGGCTGGCCTTAGACTTGCTGTATAGCTGAGGCCGACCTTGAACTCCTAATTGTGCTGGGCTTCTTGGTGTATGCTATGGATTTCATTTTACCCTTTTCTTACATACTCTGTCCTTATTGTTCCCTGCCCTCCACTGTGGCCCCATTTCCTATCCCATGGCCTCAGTTCTGCCTTCAGTTGTGTCACATGCATTCCATTACCTTTTCTTTTTTTCCCATTGAGAGCTCTTTTTTCCTGTTATGCTCCCTTTTCTAGTTCATGACCTACATTAATATGTGTGCACATACACACATGCACACATAATTGAAATGTAGGATCCACATATGAGGGAGGACATGAAATATTTGGGGTTTTTTGGGGGGGTTTGGTTGGTTGGTTGGTTGGTTTGGTTTGGCTTATTTCATTCAACATAGTGATTTCCATGTGTATCAGTTTTCCTGAAAATGTCATGATTTCATTTTTATTGTGGCTGAATAAAACTCCATTGTATGTATGTATGTACCATAATAGACATAGAGACTGGTTCCACTTCCTAAATGCCATGCTTAGTGCAGCAATAAGCATGAATGTACAAGTAGCTCTTGTGGTAGGGATTGAGTACATTCTGTAATCTCCCCACACCTCTCCATGGGAATAGCATTGATCTCTTAGAAATGACTGATGGTACTACGTGATGAGAGCTAGTCATAGAGCCTGGGCAAGTAAATGTTTTTGTTGATGACTATCTATTCCAAAGTGTTGTCAGTTAAGGAGATATTTTTTTATATGATTTCAGGTGGAATACCAGTGTGAAGGTTTTCTTGAAAAGAATAAAGACACTGTTTTTGAAGAACAAATTAAAGTCCTTAAGTCAAGCAAGGTAAACTTACTCTTATCAGGATATGGTCTTTTAAACGTTAATGGCTTCAGCACTAGTCTTTTAATACTAATAATGATTTTCTAATGAAATCAGTTTTCTTTACAGGTTTTTATTTGTCAAATGTGTAACACTTAATAACTGTCAGGTCCTGTATAGAGTACCATTTAAATGTTGACAATTTGATTTTTACAGTGAGGTAGAATTACATTACTCTCATCTTATACATGGGGCAGCTGAGGTGTAGAGACTGATGACTGGTAAGTTCCCAAGTTAGGTTAAACTCAGGCTCTCTTGCTTAGAAGCTGCTCTTGACCACTCTGCCGTGTGCTCTTTCAGCTCCCAGTGAACTCATTCTCTCCACAGTGGCTCTATATTCTCCTGCAAGTGGCTTCACTCTTTGTGGGAGACTCAGAGAAGGTTTTTCTGCTGTGTCACATTGAAGGGACTTGCTAGGAATGTGGTGTTATTGCACCCCATCAAATGGGGTCCTACTCTGGGTCATCATGGGTATAGTTTCAGATGTGACCCAGAGTATTTGAATTAATTTTTCATAAGAACAAATACTGGAACCACTGCTTTCCACTAGGAAAAAGAATATTTCAGATGGTAAAGAAATGTGGCTATATTGCTTATTAAACTGGTCTGTACCTCTACATGTTGACCTTTATCTGGAAAGGATGGAAGAGGGGCACACAGTCAGTCTACAGGAGCAAACCAGGAAGCCAGTTATTTGATGCTATAAATAGTTTCTAAATAAATAAAAATACTCGTGCGGACCTTATAGATGACTTATTTGTACTCTTGTTTTTCTGGCTTATTTCAAGAGAATCCTCTTAGCATCTGAGACTAGTAGATAGACAATAGGATTCTTGTTTTTAAAATAACGTTTTATCGTCAATTGTGTTAATGATATAAAGATCATATAAAGACCAAATCCTAGTTTTAACCCTCAGAGATGAGTCAGATATTCATAGAAAAATCATTTATTTACCCTTAGCAGGCACTGAATATTAATACTTTTTAACTTGTAAAATTGATGTGCAAGGCAAACTTTTTTTACAGTGACATAAGTGTGGTTCAAAGGTTTTTATCATTTTGCTAGAACATAACATAAGCATGACATTCTGTTGTTAATACTTTGTCAAAATAATTTAGCTTAAACAAAGCACAGGTTTTCATTCTAGACATACCCATAATCAGCTGTCTTTATTCTGACTTAATTCCCTGTTTGGCTAGTGGGTCCAATCATTAGAAGTTAGCAATGTATTGGAAAAGTCATTGGGAAGAGGCAGTCTGTGTTCCATTGTTGCAGTTGAAGTTTGTGATTTGCGTGAGTTCAAAGGCTTTTCTTGTTCCCAGTCTTTGCAGCAATTCTACCTGAACTTAATTATCTGTCTGAACCTGGTGTAAAGCAGGTGTAATGCAGAACCAGTTTGTTCTCTTGGAAGGACTGATTTGTTTGTATTTGTGCTGTGTGTTTTGACAGATTGTGATAATAACAATGTAAAATCTATTTGTTGTCTGTTTTAGATTTATTTTGCTTAAAATGTCAATTAGACATAGCTGGGTAGAAATGCCATATGGGAAGTGGGGAATGAAGGCAGATAAAAGGGAAAGGCAGAGCAGGTAGTAGAAATGCTGAAGGCTTCAGAACTCGATGCTTGTTAAAACCATGAGACTGAGTGTGAATACTCAAGAGACCATGTAGATAAAAACTGCTGTAGCCAGATAGATGTTCCATTTAACAGAGGCTGCCAGAGGAGGCACCAGGAACAAAATTAAGAAAACCGGCCTGTGAAGAAACATTGTGTCAAGAATACATTATAGAACAGTTTGCAGTGCAACAATTCAAAGTGCATGCTGTGTGTGCGTGTGCGCATGTGCGAGTGTGTGCGTGTGCGCGTGTGCGTGCATGCGCTCCAGTGAATGAGTATGTATGTGGAGGCAAGAAGATAGCCTCAGGCTTTCCTTAGGAACGCAGCCTACCTCCTTTGAGACAGTCTTTCCTTAGGCTTGGAGCTAGCCAGTAAAGATAGATTGGCTAACCAGTGACCCCAGGGACCTTCCTGGTTTCTCCTCCCTAGTAGGATTATAAGCATTTGCCACTAGCCCAACATTTTTGTGGCTGCTAGACTTAAAAGTCGGCAAGACAAGCATTTTACTGGTTGAATCATCCCCCAGCATTGTCTGGTTTTATCATTGTTTACTTGTTGAGACAGGATGTCATTTAGTCTAAGCTGGCCTCAAAGTATGTAGATGTGCAACTGAGGCTGGCTTTGAACTCTGAACCTCCTCCATTTACCTCCTAAGTCCTAAGACTACAGACACATGTGCCACCACACCAAACTTCTTAACTGGGCTTTGCTGTATAGCCCAGGTCATTGTAAAACTCAGGACCTTTGTGCCTTCGCAAGTGCTGGGATTATAAGCGTGGTCACACCATGCCTGGCAATATACTTTTAAAAAATAAAAAGTAATTTAGGGAATTTTGGTTTAGAATTTCTATTAAAAGTAATCCTACCTTTAAGTGTGTGTGTGTGCATGTAGATATGTATTTATGTAGTCTGAACTTTGAAAACTAATCTGTTTCTGGTAGATAGTGTAGATGTCAAGTTAAATTGTAGCACTTATTGGTAAATATGGCATGGTAGCCCAGTTCTACTAAACTTTTCACAAAAAAGAGATTAAAAATGAAGTTTTGGCAACTGCTAATATGGAGCCAGCAATTTATTTGGGAATGATATCATAGCTAAGACTTTGGAGTACATGGCTTATCACAGAATCATCTGGATACTTATTCCCATGCTGCGTTTTCACATATAGCTACCTCGAGCTAATTTTTTTCTCTGCAATGTGGATCTATTTTTGTCATACAAGATAATGTTAAAACAGTTCTTTAGTTCTGTATAGCTAACCATGCTAGATTACATTATGTAAAATATTCCCCAAAACAGGAAATATATTTGCTTGTTTAACAGGCAGCCCTTATTATGTTATACTCATCATAGATAACGTCCTTAACTACCCTGATGGGTTTTGTGGGTGTTTGTTTAGTTTTTCTTTTTTGTGGTACTGAGGATTTAGTCTGTAACCTTATGTTTGCCAAAGGAGCTCTCTGTTACTAACTGTATTCCAGCCCATACATTTATAGAATATGAAGTCATATGACGTTGTTTTTCAATAAAAGTGATCTCATTAGTAAATAATGACATTATTTACTAATGTCATTAGTAAATAATTACAAGTGTGCACAAATGACTAATTTTATTTATATGGAATACAACAGTGTTAGAAAGATGAATCCATATAGCAAGATGTTGCTGTAGACTAGTTTAGGTCTCTTGTGTTTCAAGAATGTTCATCCCACTGTATTGACTAGTATCCATTCACTTATTAAAGATAAAGACCTTTTACCTCACCACTTGTGAGGGAGAGGCAGACAGATCTCTGAGTTTGAGATCAGCCTGATCTACAGACCTTGTTCCTATGGTAACATAGGAAGACCACATCTTAAGAAACATGATTAGGGTAATTGCACTTAAGTTCTAAATTTCTTAAAATCAAATATAAATATACATAGTATAATCACAGAGTTTTCTCCTTCTCTATAAAATCCAAATTATTTTCTTAAAATAATTCATCATTAACTTTTACCTTCTAATATTGAAAGTTTGTTCGTAATGCGAACAACTTTCCTGCTGAGATTCTCCGGTGTTTGAGTTGCTTACTACAGATACCTGGAGACCTGAACTAGTCCTTTGCTTCTGCTGCATAAAACCCCTTGTAGAACAGAGATGATAAACTCAGTCTTTCAGTTAATATTTTCTCATAAAATAATTATAGTTCAAAGCCAGTTATATGTTTAATTGACATTCTTTTTGGATTAGTTAGATTTTCAAGTCAGTATATATAGTCGTTTTAAGTTTGTTCCACCCCCAATTTTTTTTTTTAACCATACAGGAGTAATCGTTTATTAGAAGCGTCTGTAATGTGTCTTCTACAAAGGCTTACTATCCAATTGTTGTTTAGGATATAACGTTTTTGTTGTTTTGGTTTAGTTTTAGGGGAGTGTCTCCTTTGGAGGGGTCTCGAAGTCAGTCTATTGCTAAGTCTGGCCTGGAATTCATGATCTTCCTATCTCTGTCTCCTCAATGCTAGGAGTATAGCTATGTTGCCTCAACTCCTGGGTCTAGAGTATAACTTTCTTTTACTGTTTGTGACTCAGTTTAAGATGCTACCAGAATTATTTCAAGATGATGAAAAGGCCATCAGTCCCACCTCTGCCACCTCCTCAGGGCGCACTCCTCTCACTCGAGTTCCTGTAAAGCCCACCAAGAGCCGACCCGGCCAGACTGCCAAAGAACACAAGAAGACAGTGGGACATCAGGTGAGCTCAGGGGCTGCCACTGCCAGACTCCTCAGCTTCCACAAAGCCTCAGGCCTTCCTTCTTCAGCCTTGTGGACAGGATCTTCATGTGAAGAAAGGCCAGAGTTTCTGCTGTGCAGACAATACTTAGACTTTACCTTCACCAGACTAATAACCGTGCCCCAGCCATTCCCAAAATAATTTTCACGGTGTCTCAGTTCCCCTAATGCATGTCATGTCTCAGACCACTGTCTTTGTTTTGTTCTTGGTTGTCTCATCTCTATATTTATACAGAGCATCCATCAGCCTTCTCAGTACAAGAAAATACCCTCTCCTTCCTTAGATGTATTTTTACCTGTGGGAAATGGGAAACATTCCACACATGCTTAATACCTGAACATGGCTTTGGAAGGGAGGCAGTACACTAGTCAGCATAGTGCATTATTCCTGGAGGCCCTGTGCTAGATAGGAACAGGTCCTGATGTGGATCCACAGCCTCCAGTGTTGACCCGTGTCCTTAATGATGGTCTCTTCAGCCTGTTCTCTGCTCATTGTTTATACAATACTAAGAAATCTGCAGCCTTTTTAGTATTGTGTAGCGAAGAGTTCTTACCTTAATAATTAAATGGCCCTAGCAACAAACTTATAAGTCACATATAATGGAACTTACAACAGGAAGCTACAGAGAAAAGAGTAGAAGAAAGGTACATCAGAATGAACATGTGGAATTTAGGCAAATGTAAATGAAACCCCTAGAATTCTTGTTTAGTAACCACTCCCCTGAGAAGATGACTTTAAACTCATAGTTTATGAATCTCTATTTATGTCATCTTAAGTATGTCAAAGGAGGAGAATTTTAAGTTGTGTTTGATCTCTAACAAAACTAATATTTTTAACCCTTTTCATGCAGTTTCGAAACTCCCTCCACCTGCTTATGGAAACCCTTAACGCCACTACTCCTCACTATGTCCGCTGTATTAAGCCTAACGATTTCAAGTTTCCATTCACGTAAGTCAAAGTGAAATAAAAAGAAGGACTTTTGGGGAAATCTTCATGTCTTGTAGAGGGTATCTACTTCTCAAATTTTCCAGTTTTTGTTTCCTTTTGACAACATGAAAACAAATTAGCAGCTAGCTTTCTAAGGATTTGAAAATTTGAGGCCAACAGTGTATCTTTGGTTCTGTTTTTCTGTTTTGACTCTATCTCTGTTGGAGATCTTTCTGGCCTTTTGTTAATTTGGACATTAGTTAAAAGCGGAGCTGGCTGGGCTAAGGCTTCTCTGGCCAAGGCTTACCTGGTAGTTTTTATCTGTTGAAGCCAGAAAATGTTTATCAAATCTCATTCTACTTCAGATAACTAAGTCAGAGGTGAAAATAAATCTCTGGAGATGATTTTAAAATACAAATATTTCTCTAAGTTTAAAAGTAACCCATATATGTTGTTGTGACAGTTTTCAGGAGCTAACCCAAGGGGATAAGCAGCGTGAAGTAGCATAGGTGCTGGACTAATTAGCATTTTCTCTCTCTCTCTCTCTCTCTCTCTCTCTCTCTCTCTCTCTCTCTCTCTGTGTGTGTGTGTGTGTGTGTGTGTGTGTGTGTGTGTGTATGAAAGAGAGAGCAAGACAGACAGACAGTAACAGGGTAAAGCCACATGCAATAATTGCAACTTCATTTCTGCTTTTAACATCATTGACTGTGGACAGTTCCTAGATTAGTATTTAAAGACTTACATTATTGATTGAATGGCTACAGAATATCTTATGGTATAGCCCACAGTCTATTTAAATCATCCACTATGGATAAATTATTTAGGTTGTTAAAACAGTTAAAATATATTTCAATTAAATTATAATTATATCCCTTTCCTCCCTTCAGTCCTCCTTCTCAAACCCTTCCTATGTCCCATAACAACAATTTTTACCAAATATGTTTTGCCAAACATTTCCATACATCCTTAAGATAACATGATTCTAGAGGGATTTGTGGGCCCAAAGATCAAGCATATGATTTGATCATTATGCATATGAATTGATATCTCACTTTATCCCATAAATAATCACAGATATCATGTGCCAATAAGAATTTTTAAATATATTTTTAAAAGACCAGCCATGAGGCTATAGATATGGCTTAGCTGTTAAGAGTACTGGCTGCTTTTTGTGGTACCTGGGTTTATTTCCCTGCACCCTGATGACAGCTCACAGACATCTGTCACTCCAGTTTTAGGTCATTTGATACCTTCTTCTGGCCTCTGAACACCAGTCACTCAACGGTTTTTATACATAATAAATTTTATACATAATAAAATATAAATAAATAAGTAGACAAAAAATAGACTAGCCTTATATACTCAAGGTTGCAGCTTCTACTCTATAGTGTATGAGTGAGTATGGTCTTGCTGGTCCTCCTGTGCAGATACTGCCTTAGATTTCAGGGTAGTTCTGAAAGACTGTCATATTCCTCATCATCATCTAGATCCTCTCCCTTGGAGGAAGTGGGAGCAGGAAGAAGTTGCCACCCTGACTGTGAAGTTATATTAGCAAGCCCTTCTCCTACCAGCAATCTGAGACCTGAGAAGGTAGTATAGGAGTGGGCTTGGATAGACACTCAGAGCTTACTACCAACAGGAGTAGTCACCTGGCTAGAAGAACTTTCTGATGCTAATGCTTCTTTGATGTCATATTAACATTAACAAGCCTTTTTTTCTTTTTAGTGTCTTAGTTCATTTCTGTTTGACATAACAAAAATGCCATGACCAAGGAAACTTATAATAGAAATTAATTTGGGGCTCACAGTTACAGAGTATTAGAGTCCAGGACCATTATAGTGGGGAACATGGCATGAGACAAGCTGGCATGATGCTGCATCAGTGCTGAGAGCTCACATTTTGATGAACAAGCATGGTGCAGAAAGAGACAGGGAAAACTAACTGGGAATGACAAGGACTTTTGAAACCCTAGTGACACACCTTCTCCAACAGGGCCACACCTCCTAATCCTTCCTAAGCATTTCCACCAACTGGGGACCAAGCATTCAAATCTATGAGCCTATGGGGTTCATTCTCATTCAAACTACTATCTTTATGATGAAATAAATGTTAAATGTAATACAAAATAAATATTTTTCATTGCTTTGAATGCTACAAATGCTTCATAAGTAGCTAATAGAACAACATAGTTGTTGGGTTTTTGTTTTGTAAATAACTGAATGGGGCATGATTAATTTGTCTTTTCAGATTCATTGATCTTTATACCAGGGGAGGTCCATGTGCTCAGCTGATGACATCTGAGCATTTTCAGTCATGCTAAGCCATAGTTACACACGAATTACAGGATGGGCACAGTGAGGGGTACCCTGTCTTCTCTGAGTATGTTCAGTGGACTTTCTGGTGAGACTGTAGGGTATAAATTGGAGGAGCTACCCATTCTCCACAGCTCTTTACTGCTAACTACCTCTTCCTGCTGTTTCATGGAGTTTTCCATTTGGATCCCTGTTCTAGCTTTTGAATGCTTTGTTTTCTAGTTTATCTACTTGCCTTTTGACAGAATAATTTAACCCTTGATGGTCTGGGTCTTTTGTGAGCTAACAGGTTTTGTTTCTTCGTGCAGATTTGATGAGAAGAGGGCAGTGCAGCAGCTAAGAGCATGTGGTGTTCTAGAGACCATCCGGATCAGCGCAGCAGGGTTTCCCTCACGGTGAGCCCAGGCTTCCAATGGAACTGAGCCTTCTGCGAACAGTTCTTGAATAATAAGCTCATATGGGATTCTTTTCTAGGTGGACTTATCAGGAGTTTTTCAGCCGGTACCGGGTCCTAATGAAGCAAAAAGATGTGCTGGGAGATAGAAAGCAAACATGCAAGAATGTATTAGAGAAACTGATATTGGTGAGAATGGTTTTTACTTAACTGTTTCTGGAAAGGTCTTGTCATTCTGAGCAGAAAGGCCCAGCAAACTTCTGTGTTCAACAGCATAACCCAGATTATTTGAAAGGTATTAATTAGAGAAACACCTGACGTAAGGACAAGTGAGGCTCACTGTGTTTAGTGCGATAGAAGGGATTGGATGCTGATAGCCAACATCAGACAGCTGTTATAATGGCTGGACTCAGACTTGAGGGAGTTTGACCATTTAGATAGTTTTATCATTGTGAACAAAAATGTTTTTAATACTTAGTTATAGAAAACAACACCAGATATAGTTAAGAGGGAAAGTCCAATTTTAATTTTAAAGACAATTAATGTATTTTAAAGATGAGCATTTAGATTATGCCTACATCTCATATTGGGTAAGGACTGGAGAAATGGCTCAGTAGAAGAGCATGTACTTGACTCAAGAGGATGTGAGTTCAGTTTCCAGGACCCATGTATGGTGGCCCACAGCCACCTGTAGCTCTGGCTCCCAAGGGAGCCAGCACCTCTGGCCTTCTCGGGCACTTACACTTTAACATAGATATCCTTGCAGAGACACACACATGCATACATATAACTGAAAATCTTAAAATCATAAACCTGGCCAAATACAATGCAGAGGAAGCGGGGGAGAAATCAAAGGAAATCAAAGCCATATCTATTATGAGGAGGAAGAGTAATTTCATGAGGTGTGGGATTTGAGTCAGGCACTGAAGAATGGGTAAGTTTGGATAGAAATGGAACTAAACTATAAAGTAGAAAATACAGAATTTGCTAATGTGGCTGGAGAAATGTTTTAGAGTTCCTACTTGCAGAGGATTTGAGTTCGATTCCCAGCACCCACACTGGGTGGCTTGCAACTACACTATAGCTCCAGGAGATCCAATGCCTTCTTCTGATTTATGTGGGCACCACATGTACTCATATACTCACATAGACACATACACATAGTAAAATAAATCCTTAGAGCCAGAGAGAGCTGCAGTAAAAAACACTTGCTATTCTTACATAGGACCTAGGTTTGGTTCCCAGCACCCACATGGCATGGCATGTTTCTTCATCTTTCAAGTTCCAAGGGACCCAGCATCTTCTTTTGGATTCCACAGATACTAGTCATAACAAAGTAAACTTTATATATATGTAAGCAAAACAGTCATACACATAATTTTTTCTTTAAAAAAGGAAACAGTAAGGTGGCCTGTTATAAGAGTTGTATATGAGACAGGAAAGAAATTTTTAGGGGTAGATGGTGGTGCTCTAGACAGTCTGACTATTTTGTATAGTCACATGGAGGGTTTGCTAGACACATATTGCTAGCCTCTACCCCTAGAATTTCTGACTCAGTTGGTCTGGGATGGTCCCAATAATTTAACAACCTTCTCCCCTATTTTTTTTTTTTCTATTCTGTAGCTAGAACCCAGGGCTTTGCATATGCGAGGCAAATATTGTACCACTGAGCCAAATCCCATTATCATTTGCGTTTCTAACAGTTCCCTGGGCCTACTCGTACACAGAGAAAAATCTCTAATCTAAATCTTGATGAGTTTGAGATTCATGATATAGTTGCTTAAAAAATATTTTTCTTGTACCTCACTATGAAGTACTTACTCATAATTACTAGCTATTAATTAAATGTAATTCTTCTTTGATTCTATTTCTCCCCTTTGAGAGAACTAAAGATCCCATTTTAGTAATGATTTTTAAGGTGTGGTGTGGTTTTTGTTTGTTTTTTGTTTTTGTTTTTTCAGTTTTGCCCTACTCCTTTCTAAGTTGGGTTCAGATGGGAATATGAAGTAGACAGCTGAGACAATCATGTAGCTGCTTCCTGCCCCAGGCCACTCCAGGCCTGGACCCAGTGGAGGTAGAGGTAGTAGCTGAGATCTGCAGTGGAAAAGGACCTAGCTAGGGTTTCTATGTAAATGGTAGTAAATCATTTTAGACTTTTCAAATATATGTTATAGTTTCTAATTTTTTTAGCTTCATGTTTAAAGGGCTATGTGCTTACTGCGAAAACTGAGTTTCTCTATTTTTTGCTTAGAATTTCAGACTCAGTAGCGATTAATATATGTAGATTCCACTCTTCTTTTGATGTAAATATGGGTGGTGATTTGCATACTTGCACCTGAGGTAAATCACCCCAATCACATGCATATCTCCATCTGCTCTGAAGCTCTGCTTACAAAAAATCAGTGCCATAAGCATAATTGTATTTTCTGAAAGAAATCCTCTACAGTCTTCTAAAATCTTCTAAATCTTCTTCACTCTGTAGAAGGTTTTGAACACATTTATGAAGTTGTACCTATTTTTAGATACTGTTGAGGTAAACTGATAACTATGTAGAAGCATATCCTTAAATGCAGGGATTTGGAAGGATTGGGTATTGGTTTGTTTTGGTTTTGCTTTTACCTTTTCATTTTGCGTGTTTTTCTTCCTGCCTTATTCTTCAAACTGGTGTTTTTGTTTCTTCAGCTGCTCATGGATTGTACAACCTGATGTAATCTTACAGCGGGTCAGTCAAAGGGACTGTCAACATCTCCATTTCCTCAAGATGTTTAAAATCCAAACAAGCAAATAGTAGCTGCATAGATCCACAACCAGCTTTGGGCCTCAGATAATAATTCCAGATAGAGTAATTCTGGAAAATAAGTCTTAGGCTACCATTTTCTCTGTTTTTCTGTTTACACAACGTATAAAGGATCAACTGTCTGGCTCCATTAGTTCATTGAAATATAGCTCAGGTTTTAGATGATAGGTTCATCTTTTTACTGAGTCTACTTCTAGATTTTTTCCATCCTTAGTTTCTTTTATAAGGTCATTATTTCTCCTAATTTTTCCCCTAAAATAGGACAAGGATAAATACCAGTTTGGTAAGACAAAGATCTTTTTTCGTGCTGGTCAAGTGGCCTATCTAGAAAAATTGAGGGCTGACAAACTAAGGGCTGCCTGCATCCGGATCCAGAAGACCATTCGTGGGTGGCTGCTAAGGAAGAGATACCTGTGTATGCAGAGGGCAGCCATCACAGTGCAACGATATGTGCGGGGCTATCAGGCTCGATGGTAGGTCTCCTTATAGCTTCTTGGACTTCATCTAGTTTATGGTCCATTCTAGGACAGGTCTGATAACAAGATAGTGTCTCACTCATTATTAGTTTCAAAGCTTAGCAAATTAACTCAGAAGACAATTTAAAGGCATAAATTCTTACGTAGAGTTACAATAATAAAGATTTGAATTGCTACCAATGTAGGTCCTTAGAATTTGTACATCTTTTACTTTAACATGGACCTTGAAGAAATTGCATTTAAATTAAAATAACCATGAATATGAGACAGGTAATCTTGAGTCTACTGAGGAACAATTAACTGAGAAAAGTTCTAGCAGAGAATTATATTTCAGTATGAAATATTGAAATATATACAGACAGTTTTAATTTAGAGGTACAAGTAGAAGTGAGTTAGTGGTAAAGAACATATACTCAGACTCGGGAAAAGACGGTACTTGAACAGTGATCTAAGATAACTAGCAAAGTAAGTTTGGAATTAGTGTGCATCAGTTTGCTGTGTAAAGGGAACATAGCATGGAACAATCCTGTCCTAGAAAGGGTAAAGTTTTATGAACTTCCTTTTCTTTTTTTGTAAAATGTGGCAATATGGGACATCCTGCTTTTCAAAATTAGGGAAACCCCAATGAGAAAATACTTCAGAAGCTACAGATTGCTGAACACACGAGTTTAGGTGCCTATTTGTAGTGAATATTAGAATACAGTGAGGTTCTGCTCAAGATACCGAAGACACTGACATGGATGGTTTGCAGTCGTGGTGACTGACAGTGCACCCCTCTTGTCTTTGGGCAGCTATGCTAAGTTTCTGCGCAGAACCAAGGCGGCAACCACCATTCAAAAGTACTGGCGCATGTATGTGGTCCGCAGGAGGTACAAGATTAGACGAGCTGCCACAATTGTTCTTCAGTCTTACTTGAGAGGCTATTTGGCAAGAAATAGGTATCGCAAGGTAAGACATTGTTTTCAAGGTTGTTTCATATTCTCCCGCTGTACAAAGTACCATTCAGACTGCGGTAGGCAGAGAAGCCATGAGAAACGACCAACAATTGAATTGTGTGCTGGTATTAAGTAATTAGATATACTTGTTAACAAGACAATACAAAAGAAAATATACTTCCTATTTCCATTTGTCTGTACAACTTGTAAAAGTAAATAAGTGAATGTGAAATGAAAATCACAAACTTGGTTGTTAAACACAACAGTACTTATTTTCTCTGCCTTCTGGAGGCCAAAAGTCCAGAACCACTGGGCTATAATCAGGATATCAGCAGTACCACATTCTTCAAAAGCCCAAGACAGAATGCATTCCTCATTCCTCCTGGTGGTGGCCTACAGTCCTGTACCTGTGGCCACATTGCTCCTATCTCTGCTGTATCATCTGTCTCTTACAAAAATAATCATGGGGCAGGTTAGATCCCTAGAACACACATCATGGAAGGAAACAATCAGCTCACATGTATGTTCCCCCACAAAATAATTGTTTTTTAAAGATATTTTTTTAAAAATTATGATGGCATTTAGATCCCACCTTCATAATCCAGGATAATACCCCTATCTCAAGATCTTTAACCTAGTCATATCTGTCCCTTTTTCCAAATAAAATCACAACTACAGGTTGTAGAGATGAGGACATTATGCCATGGGGGCCTATTATTCAGACAGATACAGAGGGGTAAGCTACACCGATAGCTTAAATATATGACAGAAGATCAACCTAAGGAGAAAAGCTTAGAAGAATTTGTCATGGTGAAGAGGAAATAGCTATAATATTTGTACAGTTAAAATTATATTGACTAGAATGTGGTGCGTCTTTGATTCATTTTGTGCGTGCGTGTGTGTGTGTGTGTGTGTGTGTGTATGTGTGTGTGTGTGTACAAGTTGTGCAGACATGAGTAGAGACCAGAGCAGGACTTCAGTTGTCTTCCTTATTTCATGAAGCTCATTGTCTTGACCAGGCTAGTCAGCTAGCAAACTCCCAAGATCAGCTTGTTGCCACCTCTCAGTCCCTGGGGTTATGGAGATGAGTGTGTTCGCTCGGGTTTTTATGTGGGTGCTGGGGATTCACACTTAGCTCCTCCTGTTTGTATAGCAAGCAGTTCTTATCCACTAAGTGATCTTCCAAGCCCAATAAATTTCTTTTGCATGTGGCACTGGGATTGAATACAAGACTGTATGCATAATAGCCACGCAGTTGTCTACTAAGCCACACTCTGGCTTAAAAGTAACCTTTGTATCTTAGGATGATTAACGTTACTCAGTAGGTCATAGATCACCAATGAATCTTTTTAAAAACATGCATATGTGGTGTGTGTGTGTGTGTGTAAAGGGGGCACATACATGTATGCCACTGTGTAAGTATGGGTGTCAAAGGACAACTTGAAGAACTTGATTCTTTCCATTATATGGGTTCCAGAGAACAGACTTTCCTAAAAATTGTTCATATTGTCTCTGCTTAATGGTCTTTAGTGAAAAGAAATTTATCTCATAAGGCAACCAACTTTCTTCTAAGTTTATGTGTGTGTGTGTGGTGTAACTGTCATGACTTTATTTTACATTTTCTTGGTTTTAGCTTTCTCTTTTAAGCTCTCTATTCCTCTATCTTGGCATCCCTAACAGATTCCTGCTGCATTAGAAACAATAGCAGTAGGAAATCCTACTAGAATGATACACCTCAAATGTGGCAGACAAGTACATCAACTTTAGGAAGGTGACACTCACCTTTAATCCCAGTCCTCAACAGGCAAAGGCAGTTGGACCTCCGTGGTTTTGAGGGCAGCCTGGTATACATAGTGAGTTCCAGGCCAACCAGGGCTACCTAGAGAGACCCTATCTCAAACAAACAAAAGGAATGTTACCTTCTGTGTTCAAGAGTGGGGTCAATAGTCATTAATAATCTTTCACTGTATCAGGGGTCAGCCTCTGAGCCAGTTTAATGGCTGTCCACATGTCCTCATGTACCAGCCTAACACACAGCGACTAAGTAAGTATAGTGGGAAAATCTCCTATTTTAATAACACATAGTTCATAAAGTGCCTGGTTCTTAGTTTGATAAGACCTCCTGGGCCCGCCCCGCGGCCCGCTACCAAGTGAGTCCCACCAGCTGAGCTGGTCCGGGTGTTGTGCCCTCGCTCAGCTCTCTCCGCCTCCCACCCAGTGCTGGGTCGCGGCGGGCCCCCCACAGGCGGCCATGGGGGGCGGGGGGAAGAGGCCTGGGCCAGGCTGGGTGAAGGCGCTTTGCGAGCCGCCGCGCAGCTGCAGTGGCTGGAGGAGCACCGCTACAGCGCGGTGGGAGAGTCGCTGTTCAAGCTGCCGCTGCAGCTTTACTGGACCTGGCTGCTCCAGTGGGTTCCGCTCTGGATGGCCCCCAATACCATTCCCCTCATCGGCCTTGCTATCAACCTGGTCACCACACTCGTGCTCTTCTATTGCTCTACGGTCATGGAGGAGGCACCATACTGGACATACCTTTTATGTGCCCTGGGAATCTTTATTTACCAGTCACTGGATGCCATTAATGGGAAACAAGCCAGAAGGACAAACCCTTGCTCTCCTTTAGGGGAACTGTTTGATCATGGTTGTGACTCTTTCCACAGTATTCATGGCCATCGGCGCTTCAATTGCTGTTCGCCTAGGAACACATCCTGACTGGTTGTTTTTCTGCTCTTTCGTTGGGATGTTCATGTTTTATTGTGCTCATTGGCAGACTTATGTCTCAGTAGTGTTGAGATTTGGAAGGGTGGATGTAACTGAGATCCAGGTAGCTTTAGTGAACGTCTTTATGTTGTCTACATTTGGAGGAGCAACGATGTGGGACTATACGATACCTGTTCTAGAAATAAAACTGAAGATCTTTCCGGTTCTTGGAGTTGTAGGTGGATTAGTATTTTCCTGTTCAAATTATTTCCATGTGATTGATCCTCCATGGTGGTGTTGGCAAGAATGGATCTACTATTGCAGTGTCTTGTCACCTGCACTCCTCATAGGATTAATTATTATATTGGCAATAATGATCTATAAGAAGTCTGCAACAAATGCGTTTGAAAAACACCCTAGCCTTTATACTTTAATGCTTGGATGTGTCTTTACTAAAGTTGCACAAAAATTGGTGATAGCTCACATGACGAAAAGTGAACTATATCTTCAAGACACTGTCTTTTTTGGGCCAGGTATTTTCTTTTTAGACCAATACTTTAATAACTTTATAGAAGGATATGTTGTTCTATGGATAGCAATGGTCATTTCTTCATTTGATATGATGATATACTTTAGTTCTTTGTGCCTGCAAATTTCAAGACACCTTCATCTAAATATCTTCAAGACTTCATGGCAACAAGCACCTGAACAGGTTCACAAGCATATTGACTGACTAGTAGCCCAAGGAAAAGAGGAGAAGCAGTTAGGGAAACCTATGGATGAAGGATATCCCCCTGTGCAGGAGGCTAGTATACCATCTATAAGGTTATGTTTAAATAGAAAACATAAATCTGTAGCTTCCATTATGTCTGCATCAGTAATGAATCCCTTGTCACTGACTTATTTTATCACAAATGTTATCAATGTAATATAATGTATGCATTAGAAACAAGAACAAAAATAAATTTAAATATTAAGGGCAATAAGAAATAGTACCCCAATAAGTCTAAATAGCACTATGTCTACAAAATAACTATCAGACTTGGGGTTTTGATTGCCAAAGGATTACACAAATATTCAGAACTTAAAAGAACTTCTAACCATCTTGGCAGTGACATTTGATTGATAAAACTTGAAAAGTGACATCATAATACTGAGTATCTAATGATAATGCTATAATTGAGTCAAGTGATATACTGAGATATTTGTATGTACTAACAATTGTTTAGAAGAGGTATGCTAGTTATAGACTAGCATACTAGTATACTATCTTTAGTATATTATCTTTAGTATACTATCTAGAACTTAAAACAATGGCTGTGGGATGCTGTTGTACTAATTCAGAGTAACATGAATCTTTGAGGTAACTTGTGCCTTATACAGTCCAAGTAAACAATTTATTTCCATGGGAAAAAAAATGAACTTTAAGTCCCCAAAGAAAGACCAAAAAGTAGATCAAATAATTGATAGGAAAGGAAATTGGTAACTTGGAAAAATGGCAAAAAAAAAAAAAAAAAAGGTGTAAAGGGGAAAAAACCAAGTGTCAGTATTCAACACTAGGTACATTAGGTGCTGGTTATCTTTTCCAGTCTCAGTTGGAAATACTTAAGATTCTTTTTATAATTACCACAATTATCTTAACACTCTTCAGACCTTGTGGCCCATATGACCTTATTTCTAATTTCATACAAAATTTCCATAGGCTATATACCATATAATGAAAGAATCAGACAAATAGTGTAAGTGTGCATTTTAAGTATTCCAAGCAAGAAAAGGAGATTTGAAAAAGTGTATCTTTCTCAAAAGTTAAAAATATGTGAATACAGAGAAAACACTCTAAAGTGTTTACTTTGCATCTCTAACTCCTGGGTAAGATTCTCAAATATCTTGAAAGTATGCATGATACTTAAGGTTTATATTCCATGTTGTAGACCTAGCTAAGTGGAAGAGTGAATGCTTTGCGTGGGTGAGGCCCTGGCTTGATTTACTAGCAATGACCACCCGACCCACCTCAAATAAAAAGGAGTTGACTAATTGGACTGCCCTTTTAATGTCAAAGCTAATGGTAGAAGGGTGATTTCTTCCTAGACGATAAAGGTGGGTTATAACAAAATCTAAAAAGATAGTTTTCTTTTTAATAGGTATATTTTGTTATTCTGAATGATTCATTGAATGCAGTTTCAGTAAAACTAGAAAGCGCAAGTGACTTTAAAGAAATGTTGAAGCAAGTCAACATATATGAAATTGTTTTATAAGTTTCTCTGTATAAATGCCTATTTTTAAAATTAAAAACAGTTCAAGTTTAGAAATGAATGTGAAATCAATCTTCAGTATATTTACTGGACATTACAATGGAAAAGATACCTAGGAAATTCATATTTGAAGACAAATATGAAGTACTTAAACCATAAATAACTTTAGCTGTGTTTGTGATAATGTTCTTAATCATTACTTGGGGCATGTGTCATTAAGTATAGACTAGGCAATTAAATGGTATCTTGATAAACTTGCAGAAATGAAACATAAATCTATGTATTAAAACCATTATTTAGAAATCTTAAAAAAAAAAAAAGGCCTCCTACCAGCAGAAATCATATACCAATAAGGAAACTGATGCATTTTTTGTGTTCTTCATAGAACTTTTTTCTTTTGGCAATCTGGTATTTTTTTATTTAAACTTCCAATTCTGTTTTGTTTGTAGTCGTGTGTGTGTGTGTGTGTGTGTGTGTGTGTGTGTGTGTGTTATGCGCACATGCAGTAAAATGTAATTTTAAAAGTGGACATTGAAAGTTTATTTGAAATTTGGAAAGGAATATATTGATATATAGACTTGAACTTTGAGTCTAGTCTAGAGTCTCAGGTTATCTTCCTTTTTCTGCAGATACTCCGTGAGCACAAAGCAGTCATCATTCAGAAACGTGTCCGTGGCTGGCTGGCTCGTACACATTATAAGAAGACCATGAAAGCCATCATCTACCTTCAGTGCTGCTTCCGGCGGATGATGGCCAAGCGTGAGCTGAAGAAACTCAAAATTGAGGCTCGCTCTGTGGAACGCTACAAGAAGCTCCATATTGGCATGGAAAACAAGATTATGCAGCTGCAGCGCAAAGTGGATGAGCAGGTGTGATTTTAAAGGAGCCCTGAGGCTAGAGCACATCTGAAGGAATCCACTGGGGTTTTTCTTAGTTATGCCAGTCTTAGGGACAGACAGACAGATCTATTTTAGCACAGCCTACTCCACACCTGTCTGATCTTGAGTCACACTGTATTTTATACTTCACAGACCTCCTTCACCACTTATCTGTATGCACACATTCTCCAGCGGTTGTTTGGCACTGCAATGGCAAGAGAAGCAGGAAGATGTCCATGTGTCTGAGAGACGCACAGTCTGTTTGCAGGGTGGAAATTCTGTTGCTTAGCAGTAGTTACTAGATAGTAGTTCAGCACATGCAAATGCTATAAATGTAACTAAGAATATTTATGTGAGAGATAAGGAGAGCAAGGGGAGAAGGGCCACAATGAAGCAGGATTCACGGATTCTCCAAATGCAATGAGAAATTTGAGATTTGTGAGAAACTAGTCTACTTCTACTCTGCTGTATCATTCTTATTCATCTTCTAACTAGTACATTGGCTTATTTTTGTATTAGCCCCAAGTTCTGACCTGTAGTAAGTAGATACTATCACTGAGCTAAAATCTCAGGCTTTAACATACATGTAGTGACTTAAGCCTGTGTTCTAGGTATAGAGGAGGCTGAGAGTGGAGAACTGCCTCAAATTCAAGGTCACCCTAGGTTACAGTGTGAGACTATGTCGAGGCTCTTATTGACTTGCACAGGCTGGCCTTGGAGCTGCAGTCCTCCTATCTGCCCATCAAGTAGCTGAAATTACAGGTGTGTGCTCTCACACCCAGGTTTAGTGCATGGTTTTAATATTACTCTAATGTATTTTCAAAGAGCAAGTATCCATTTCCTTATCTTTTAATTAATTATTATTTATTTATTTTCATTTTATGTGTACTGGTATTTTGCCTGCATGTATGTCTGTGCACCATGTGTGTGCCTGGTGCCTGAGGGAGTCAAAAGAAGGTCAGATTCACTGAAAATGGAGTTACAGATGGTTGTGAGCCACCATGAAGGTGCTGGGAATTGAAGCAAATTTTCTGTAAGAGCAGCCAGTGCCTTTAATCAGTGAGCCATCTCTCTAGCCCCTCCCCTTTACTTCTGAATTAAAAATTAGGAAGTTATGGGACTGGAGGGATGGCTTAATGATTAAGAGCATTCCAGAGTCCTCTGATTCCAGATTTCAACACTCACTAGGTGGTCACAATCATCTAAACCTGTACTCCAATGGGATTTGATGCCCTTTTCTGGTGTGCAGATGTACATACAGACAAAACACCCACATGCATAAAGTACATAAATAAATGAATCTTTACAGAATAATTAGGAACTTAAGAATTTACTGTGAAACTCTGTGATTATGAGAAAATCAAATCTTTGTTGTATATTACTGCTCTGTGGTGTTCTTTATTTGTGTAATGAAGTCATTGGTTAGATTATGGAAGCCAAGCAGGTAGGAACTAATGCCCATATCCTTACCTACTTACACTAAGGAAGTGTGTTGCCATTCTGTCCTGGTTTTGATGCTCAATGTGGTTGCCTTGTTGTTGTATGATTGATTGATTTTTGATTTCTTGTTTTGTTTTGTTTTGTTTTGTTTCAAGACAGGGTCTCACTATTTAGACCAGGCTGGCTTTGAACTCAAAAGATCCACCTGCCTCTGCCTCCCAAGTGCTAGGATTAAAGGAGTGCGCCACCACACTCAGCTCAATGTTGTTTTTAATGCAAGGTTATATTATGATCATTTTAGCACAGCAAATTTGGCCATCTCGATGCTATAATGATGTAATAAGAATTTATAGCTGGAATATCATGGCATAACCTGCCTTTAATCCAAGCACCTCAGGCAGAGACAGAGACAGAGGCAGAGGCAGATGGGTCTTTATGAGTTTGAGCCCAGCCTGCTCTACATAGTGAGTTCCAGGCCAGCCAGGGTTACATAGTGAGACCTTGTCTTGAGAAAAGAATTCATAGCAGGCTTGTTGATAGACTCCTGCAATCTGAGGATCATGAGTTAGAGGCTTTTGGGCTGCATAATAAGTTCCAGAACAGCTGGACTAAGTAGTAAGACCCACTCTCCAAAACAAAACAGGAGGAAAAGACCTAGATAATCAGCATGTTTTCCTTACTGCATACATTTGGCCATTCATACTATTAATATTTACTTATTGTTACTAATGTTTGTATTTAAAGAATAAAGACTACAAATGCCTCATGGAGAAACTGACCAATCTGGAAGGGGTATACAACTCTGAGACTGAAAAACTACGAAATGATGTAGAACGTCTTCAGCTAAGCGAGGAAGAAGCTAAGGTTGCCACTGGGCGGGTCCTTAGTCTGCAGGAAGAAATTGCAAAACTCCGAAAAGACCTGGAACAAACTCGATCAGAGAAAAAGTTCATTGAAGAGCGAGCAGATAAATACAAACAAGACACTGAGCAGGTAGGAAACAATATTCTTATCCCCACTGCCCCTTGCAACTAAGTAAATGCCATCATCCTGACCTAGTCCATGTGAGTCTATATTCATTTTAATCAAAGACATATTGCAAATTTTATTGGGCTCACTGTTTGCACCAATGTTTCCCAAATACCTCTGCCCCATGATCAATAAGTAGGCTGTAGTCTTGGGGTAGAACATTTAACTCTAGTAAGAACAGAAGCAAAGCAGTGTCTCAACAGTGAAATTAATATCTGTGTACTGTCTCAGTCTGTGTCTTAGTTAGGATTTTATTTCTGTGAAGAGACACCATGATCAAGGTAGCTCTTATAAAAGAAAACATTTAATTGGGGCTGACTTTCAATTTCAAAGGTTTAGTCCATT
The DNA here is from genome assembly GCA_019843965.1 of Rhynchomys soricoides. NCBI lineage: Eukaryota > Metazoa > Chordata > Mammalia > Rodentia > Muridae > Rhynchomys > Rhynchomys soricoides. The sequence continues at coordinate 1,836,253 of JADRCH010000036.1, read as the reverse complement.
ATCATGGTGGTGGGAAGCATGGCAACATCCAAGCAGACATACTGCTAGAAGAGCCAGGAGTTCTACATCTTGATCCAAAGGCAGCCAGGAAGAGACTGGCTTCCAGAAAACAGCCAGCAGGAGTGTCTCTCTTCTATATTGGGCAAAGCTTGAGAGTACTAGGAGCTCCAAAGGTTGCCTACACAGTGATATACTAGAAGGTATCACATAGAAAAATATCTCTTAAATATAAAAATGGAAGTATTAGAAAGCCCTCAATGAATTTCTAAAGTTAGAAAGCTTTCACACAATAGAAGGATTCTAAGAACTACAGGCCAGGGAGAACTACCTGGAAACAGTGTCTTCAGGACATCATATTATACTGTACTCAGGAAAACCCAGCAGCTACCTACACAAGATTGGCCAGTCAACATTCCAGCATAGGTGGGAGAGGAGCTCACAAGGCTCTACCCGTAGCTCAGGAGCTATTGGAAGTTGATGCCTGTTGGGAGAGGGAGAATTAGTTTTCTTCTGGGTGAGGCCCCTGGTAGGTTGCCCACAGTGCAGTGGCTTGGCCCCACCCCCATATTTATAAAAAGGAAAGAACATAAGCTGAAAGAGAGTTGTTAGGATGGGATCCGAGAAGAGTAGCATGGTGTGGAGTTGGTAAAAATTCCTTGTATACATACGTGAAAGTCTCCAAATAAATAAAAATGATTATATTTTAAAAGAATCCATGGGCTTGGAGAGATGCCTCTGCTGTTAAGTGTGTCTCTTGCCCTTTCAGAGGACAAGAGTTTATTCCCAAACTACACATCTGTAATTTCAGCTCTAGGGGGTTCAGCACTCTTTTCTGGCTATGGATATACCCACACATGTGGCATGTACTCACACATGCACATAAACATTATTTTTAGAGACTTGTCTCCCTAATCTCTTTAATCTGCCCATTTGAATTGCTGTGTTCTGGTGGTACAGTGAAGTGTTTGATAACGAATCTTAGCTGTCAACTTGTCATACTGGAAAGAGGGAGCCTCAAAGAATTGCCTTTATCAGAGTCTCCTTGAGCATGTCTGTGAGGTGTTTTCTCAATTGCTAGTTGACACTGAGAGGGCCCAGGCCACTGTGATGGGTAACATCCCTAGGCATGTGGGCCTGGGCTACATAAGAAAGATCACTGAATGTGAGCGTAGAAACAAGCTTAAATCCATGACTACTTCAAAATCCTGCCTTGGCTTCTCCTGATAATGGATTGTGACCTGGACATGTAAGATGAAATAATCCCTTTCCTCCACAAGTTGCCTTTGGTCAGAGTGTTCTGTCACAACAATAGAACATGATTTTAAGAACAGATGTTTACTAGATGCTAGCCAGATGCTAAATGTTCACAGTATCAAGTCAAACAAGCACCATCACTGTCTTTGTCTCCAAGAGATGTCTAGTCTACTGGAAAAGACAAAAAACAAAGCATTCATAAGGACATAAGAGGCAAATGCAGAATCTTGCAACAGCCCAGAGAGAAAAGGCCTCTGTTGGAGGTGGTTTTCATGAAGTTTCTCTGGAGAGAGTAAATTTGAGACAATTGTGACAGGTGACAAGACATAAGTAGGTGAAGTCATGAGGCACAGAGTCAGTGGCTGTCATATGGGACATCTCGGTCTGCTGCAGCTGTCTCAGCTTGGTGTTTCATTTCATAGCTCGTGTCCAACCTGAAGGAAGAAAACACTTTGCTGAAGCAGGAAAAGGAGACCCTCAATCACCTCATTGTGGAGCAGGCCAAGGAGATGACAGGTAAGGTTTGTATGCTCTCAACCTAGCATATAACAAACTTCAAACCTAAGTTCTGTACATTTGACAGTATGTTATCAGTTAACGAAATTGCTTAGAGCTGAAATAAGTTTTAGAAGTTTTGGTTATCATCTGTACATTTACAAGCAAGAGTCCCAAATATTGTAATAAAATTAGTGAACTTACAAACTTGATCTCTGGTCTTTGTGTGCCAATATGAAATTACATTCAGTAAATATCATATATAGCTTTTTAAAATTTTGCTTTATATGTGTATTTTTTAATTTATAGGATTCTGTTGATTTAATAAGAATTCTTTTTTCCATATTTTATTGATTATTCTACTTATTTACATTTCAAATGTTATCCCCCTTCCCAGTTTCCCCTCCACAATTCCCCTATCCCCTCCTCCCTCGCCCCCCCCACACTTCTATGAGGGTGCTCCCTCACCTGCCCACACACTCCTGCCTCAGCAGCCTAGCATTCCCCTATGCTGAGTCATCAAGCCTCCACAGGACCACAGGGCTCCCCTCCCAGTGATGCCCAACAAGGCCATCCTCTGCTACATATCCAGCTGGAGCCATGGGTCCTCCCCCGTACCCCCACCCTTCACCCCCAACCCCTCCGTGTACTCCTTGGTTGGTGGTTTAGTCCCTTGGAGCTTTGGGGAGTTAATAGGAGTTCTTGAGCTAATTTATGGAGAGATATTTTCACATGTTCTTTTATATATGCACATGCAAACATACATCTGTGCATTTAGTTTTTCAGTCCAGACTGGCTTTGAACTTAAAGTCTTCCTGCCTCACTCTTCCAAATGTGCCTCCATACCTGGCTATTTGTGTATTTTCAAACTGACATAATTGTAAATATTTGTAAGAACATACAATAATTTGGTACATGTGTAGTATGTATAATGATCAAATCAAAATAATTAATATTTTCATTTTCTCAAAATCTGTCATTTCTACTTGTGGAATCCTTCCCACTCTTCTACTCAGCTATATTTTGGGATTTTTATCTATCTCCTCTCCAACTCCCCACACCCCCAGCTTCCCACCCTAGTTTTCCCAGTCCCTGCTGATCATTTTTTCCAAATTCTCTTCTATCAGATTAAAACATCTTTAATGAGTGAGAACATACACTGTCCTGGGCCTCATTTATTTATATCTTACTGAAACAATTAGTATCATCTTACTAAATTCAACTCCCTTTGCTACCAAACTAAAAATGAAAGCTAATTTTTAAAATAAAGAATTCAGTAAATATGTACATTAATTCTTTGATTATGGGATTGATTAAAATGCTCATAAATAAAAGGGACCCCTCAGATTGGCCTGTGGGCATGTCTCTTGTGAAGCACTCTCTTAATTGCTAACTGCTATAGGAGGGCCCAGCCCACTGTGGGTGTTACCATCCCTAGGCAGGTGGATGTGGGCTGTATAAACAAAGGTAGCTGAATGTGAGCCCATAAGCAAGCCAGTAAGCAAAATGGTTTCTGCTTCAGTTCCTACTTCTAAGGTTCTGCTTGAGCTCCTGCCCTGATTTGCCGTGAAAATGGACTGTAACCTGTAAGGTAAAGAAAACCTTTAGTCAGTGTTTTATCACAGTGGCAGGTGGAGGCATTCTGAAAATAATCCAGAGTAAAGACTGGAGAGGTAGTAAGTGATGATCGAAAGGTTTCTCCTAAGACCATGGTGATAAGAGCTTTCTGTACTTTCCCTCACATGATCTCTTCCCTCCAGTTAAAGATGATATAGAGGAACAAGAAGAAATCCTGAAATTAATGCTTAACTAAAAAACAATGTGACAACAAGAAGCCAGAATTAAATGTTAAAAGGGACAAAAGAAAATAGTCACTGAAGTATAGAAAGAATGCTTTTTGGATGTAGCCTGTCAGGGAAGGATCCAGAATGGCAAAACATTTCTAGGAAAATATACAGTGATCTTTTAAATTGACCCTAGTGGTGAAGTAAGATTGGATTTGTTTAGAAAATTTTGTCAAAAGACTTGGACAAACTGGTGGGAATAAAGGGCAATTTATAGAGTGTCTTGGGAAATTTTTCTCATTCCTTAATTTACGACTTCTAGAATCCCTCCCCTAGCAAGGGGCTGTGGAGTGGTAGTGACAAGGATCTTGCATCCTTGCCTCAGGAGCTGGAGGAGAGTTAAATGATAGAGGGTGGAGGCAGGCAGTTTGAGACCGACCCACGAAATAGAAGAATACAAAGGGCGTGTGGGTCGGAAACCTGGCACTGCAAAAGTAACTGGTTCAGTTACTAGGTTATAATATATAGCTTCTTTTATAAAGCATTTTTTAAAATTTAAGTTTACATGTAAAAATAATTTTTAAATTCCAAGTTTTCTTTTCCAGCCCTGGCTTCCGGAATGATGACTCTGAGATTAATTATTTATTATTAAATGCTTAGGCCATAAGCTTTGGCTCATTCTCTAACTAGCTCTTACCTAATTTAACCCATTCAAACTCTTCTTTCTCTACCATGTGGTTAGTTACCTACCATGTGGTTAGTTACCTCTCTTCAGTCCTTACTCACATCTCTCTCACTGTGTCCCTGGCTTCATCTACCCGTCTCTCGTGGCTCTCTTCACATCTCTCTTTTATCTCTTACTATTTCTCAGAATCCTCTCTCTTCCTGCCAATGTCCCACCTTCTATTTCCTGCCTCAGCTCATTGGACATTGTTTTTTGTTTGTTTGCTTGTTTGCTTGTTTTTATTGTCAGGTGATGTTTATAAGAGATTCTTCCACACTTCTGTATATAGGTATTTTGTCTGCATTTACACCTATGTACCATTGTGTATGCCTAGTGTCTGTGGATGTCAGAAGAGGGTGCTGAATCCTCTAGAACTGAAGTTACAAATTGTAAGCCACCATGTGGGTGCTAGGAATTAAACCTAGGTCCTCTGGAAGAGAGCCAGTACTCTTGACTGCTGAGCCCCCACACATAGCTTCTTTATTTCTTATTACCTGCAGTGAATGGCTAATCTCTGAACTCCAGACTTTGTCCAACTAAAAGCAAGCTCCTGGCAGAAAAGGCAGAGTGAGGTGGGTAACTGGAAAAGTTAGGGCTCCTTGAGCAGCACATGAGAGATGGCAGTAAGTAAATAGCACAGTGAGCAGTGCCTAAGCATTCACGTTAGAAATAGAGGGCAATGGATGACAGGAGTCAGGGTGCTAGAAGAGAATATGCCAGAGCCATGGGGCTAACACACAGAAACCACAGGGCAGGAAGGCCAAGCTCCTTAAAAGACACCATTCTCCTAAAGAATGGCTTTTTGAATCATTATTTGACCAAAATTATTTATGAATATCATAGTTAATAAGATGGATCAAAGCCAGGCCTAGGGACCTAAATTCAACCCCTAAGGCACGTGATGGATGAAGAGAATTGATTCCCATAAGCTGTCATCTGACTCACACGTGTATGCTGTGAGACACACACACCGATAAAAATATTTTATTGGATTTTATGAATAGCCTAAAACAATACTGGAATAAAAAATGTATGTGCCACTGCTTTAGTTATAGAATAACCTAAGGTAATACTACTGCTTTGTTTTGTTTATTATTGCTCACTATGAAAGTATGTAGTGGAAGTTTATCCAGATTTTCTTGTAATCTCAGTGTAGTGGTACACACCCATAATCCCAGCACTGAGGAAACTGAAGCAGGACCGACTGCATAGCTAGTGCCAGGTTAGACAGGACTACATAGCAAGACTGTCTCTGAAAACAAAACAACAAATAGGAATGTGTTTAATCAGTACATAGAGTACTGGGACCACAGCTATAGTGCATGGAGAACTCCAAAGATGAGGTTGTCACAGAGATTTAACTTGGAGTCAGTCTTCCTTCTCTCCTGCGTTCACAAAATTCTTTCACAGGCCTAAAAGTCAATTCCACTAAGAGAAACTGGAAGCCACTGTACCTGTGTACACTCTTGAATTCTGTGGAATCACTTTTGTATACATGTCCCCTTCCAGTTTTGAGGGAGGATTGTTTTTGTTCTGTTTGTTATAATATTGAACAGATTCCTGGGCAATGCGTCATCCTAGATGGAATAAAAGATGCAATCTAGATGAGGAGTAAGAATGGAGTTGATATCATATCTGACACGGGACAGCTTTCTTTATTGATTTCTTACTCTCACCCATGGCCAGGCACCCTGCTCAGGAGCTTTTGCTTTAGCCCCTGAGCTGCTTCTGTTACACTTTGGTTTCTGGTGGGAGGCCGAGCCTCCTCGTCTCTCTTTGGACTGCTTCAAGGGCTTTCTTTTGCCACCTTTGTGACCTGACATGTCACCTGTCACCGTTTTACCAGATCCTGATCCTCTATATCCTCTTGTGTATTTCAGAAACTATGGAGAGGAAGTTAGTAGAAGAGACAAAACAACTGGAGCTTGACCTGAATGATGAAAGGTTGAGGTATCAGAACCTTCTGAATGAGTTCAGTCGCCTGGAGGAGCGCTATGATGACCTCAAGGAAGAGATGACCCTGATGCTGGTGAGTCCACACTCGTCTGTTGTTTTGTCTTGCTTTGTTTTTTTTGAAGAGTCTTGCTGTGTAACTAGTCTTAGGCTCATGTGTCTTCTAGTTCTACTTCCTAAGTGCTGGATTGTAGGCATGGTCCGTGATAACATTGGTTCTGCTTTTTGGTTTTGTTTTTTTTTAATGAGAATTTTTAGCCATATATAGTCATATATAAAAGTCATTTAGTCATATATAAAAGTAAGTACAACCATAGAACGAGCCTCCATGCACTACATGTACCATAACCCAGCTCCCAAATAATCAGCATATCTCTGTTTTCTCTTCTACCCACCACCATCTCGTGAGTTATATTAGTTAAAGTAAATCCCAGAAATATGCAACTTGATCCATAAGTTCTTTAGTGAAGGCAAACACTTTAGAGAGGGGGGTATAAGATAGTATAAAGTTGGTGTATCAGGACTCTGCTTCCTACATTGAATGACAGTATAAACCTAGTATATTTATATTACATATTTATTATATAACTGTTTTCTTCACCAGAGCTTAAAATTTCCAAGTTAGAGTCCCATAGAGAAAATTTAGTCCCTGTTTAGCATAATTTATGTTAGCTGTTCCCAGGGCTCTTCTGTCCTTGCCAGTGCGCTTTCCACACAGAGTTGTTCGACTCATCTTGTTATCAGGAAGCTGATTCCTCTGACTCTCTTGTTCCTTATATGTAACCTAGAAGAGCAAGTGGCCAGAAGGCCCTAAAATAGATCTTGTAAAAAGTGAAATAAGTTGGTACCTGTAGGATAGAATATTTACTTCAAATTTTGTTAATAGTAGGATTTGATTGACAGAGATCTTTAAAACATAACAAACTAGTGTTTGCAAGGCTTCACAGATGAGAAAACCTGATGTAAGGGAAGTCAAAAGCACATTTAAATCCCACATTGGATGACTGTTCTGCACCTCACTAGTCTGCCCTAGTTTACCGTAGGAGAGAGGTTTACAGTAGGAGAGGACCACTATGATCTATGATTGATAAATCTCAAGCACTTTGGCTGCGCCTTGTCTTTCTTGATCCCCAGGCTGTTTAGGCCCCACTAAAACCTCTCCTCCTTCACATTCTGTCCCCTACAGCTTCCTATAGCATTCTGTTCCTCTCCCACGATGTTCTGATTCCCCACAGTTCCATTCTTTGGTGTATTTTTATTTACTTCCTGGAAAACTGTACCACATTTACAGTTAATCTGTTTCTGTTATAGTTAGGACTAAGCTTTGGATCTTACTGGGTACTCTGGCAGCCACTGGTTACTTAGAAAACTACTCAGAGTACTACTGGAAAAGAAATGATTCTTTGAGTCTTCTCTGTGCGTTGGGTCCAGTAGGCTGTCATGGATGTCCTTAACTTTTCTATTCCCTGAGTTACATAGTAAATTCAAAGCTAACCTGTTCTACAGAGACCTGGGGATTCTTGTGATAGTCACAGGTTATCTACATCTACAGTTTCTGCTTTGCTGGCACAACTTTCTCACTGGGAAGGTCACCCTTTTATAAGAATTTGGTTAAGACAAGATAGAATCCTAGAGCATTTAGCTACCAATGCAAATCACTGAGTGGAGATTGCAATGAAGACATTGTGGGTGCTGTTTCCATTGTGCATAGTTCCATTATGCTATCTGAATTGTACTTGGGTTGTTTACTTACAGAATGTGCCTAAGCCAGGACACAAGAGAACAGACTCTACCCACAGCAGTAATGAGTCTGAATACACCTTCAGCTCTGAATTCGCAGAAACTGAAGATATTGCACCAAGGACAGAGGTACATTCATCTCTCACTAAAAGTAGGATGTTCATGCTTCTACTGATAGGCAGCATTTCTAATAACTGGTTTATGTATTCTTAATTAGTTGTATCCATATGTCCTTATTGCACATGTTTTTGCCAATACTTATACTAATTTTTATTTGTTTTGGTATTAGAATTGGACCAAGCACCTTATATGTGGCAAGCATGTGGTCTGCTACTGAGCAATATCCCCAGTCCCACATTATAATTTTTAATTATAATTTCATAGCAGTAGTTTCTTTACTGTCCCCCATCATGGCTGTACCCCTGAGCAGTTTCTGCCGATAACTCAGCTGCTGGCTGCAATTGCCCTGGAGCCCTCACAACATCTGTAGGGCCGCTCTGCGTTGATTTGGAGCCATTGCTTTTCCCTGCTTCAATCAACTATTGGAGTCCTGCCTTATTAATGAGCTTCCTTAGTGTCAAACGTAGGGAAAGGCCACCATGACTTCCTCAGCTATGGCAGGAGGATTTTGAAATCCCTGTCAAACCAGTGGTAGTAATTTTATTAATAAATTCTATTATCTTAATAATTATCTTCAGTTAAGAGACTGGTATTATTTTTAAGGTCCATTTCCAAGTTTCACTCAGTAAGGGCATGGGTGACAAAGTTCTTCCTAAAAAGGGAAGGAAAGAAAGATCCCACAACTCCTCTTATCCAGATGGTCTAATACTCCTTCTTTCTCACGTGGTCCAAGAAGTCAGATGACTTCTGTACTTGCTGTAAGTAGGTATACAGTGGGCTAAGGACATCATCTGGGCACTCAGACATGATTACCGTTCATCACATCTCAAGTTGTTTTGTGTTGGAATGTTATCTTCTGTGCCCTGCCCTTTTCCTATCCTCATATTTCTTTCTATAGAATTTTGTCCTCAGCCTAGCAATCAATGGATTCTGTATATGGCATTAACTGATAACTGAGTAATTACCCATTCTATGTTAATAAGATTCCTCTTTAATTGCCCATTCAAAACCCAAAGGAATGATTTCCAATTAACAACCTTTTAAGTGTCATGAGTAGAAGTACTATGTCATTTATAGACTGGAGAATTCTATTACAGTTCTTTGAAAGTTAAAGTTTCAAGGACATGGGAATCACTAAAAAGTGAACAGATATCAAAACACTTAAATGGAATGGTTAATTGTAAATCATCTGAAATACCAGTATTTGCAGCTACTTTGATGGGCCAGCATGATGGCTCAGTGAGTAAAGTGCTTCTGTGTAGGCCTAATGACCTAAGCTCGAGACCTACACCTATGCTGGAAGGAGAGAACCAACTCCAAGTTTTCCTATGACCTCCATACATGTACCTTTTAACTTTATGAAAAGCCAAAGAATAAAATTTAAAACAACATTGAAATGCCACCTTTGAGCAATCAACTGAGCTAAAAACTTTATTTTTCTTTTCAGTTATAGTAGTAACTATTGTCCCAAGAATCCATATGGTTATTAATGGAAGTAGAAGTTACCCCAGCCCACCAGACTGCCAAGTGTTATGTTCAGATATTTATGTTCTTGGATGTGTATTTCAGTAACAGAAATCAGAAACCATCTCATTGCCCATCAGGAAAACAATGACTAAACAGCTGGTGGTTCACCTGACTATCCAGTTAAATAATTAGAAAACAATTACAGGAAGCACTTTGGGCTGCTGAGTCGCTCCCTGGCCCTATAGTCTTAATTCTTAAACAGATTGCTAGGGTGGGTATGAATACACGTCTAAATTTTAATAAATGCTCCTAGATTTCCACAGGGTTCTTTATATGTCACCAATATAATATGAGGCACAGTTTCTAACATGAAACATTATTAACTTTGAAATGCCACCAGAGGCTATCTGCCAGTCAGATAAGAGAGACATAGTCCCTCACTGTTATTCAACTGGCACTTATCCAGTCATTAGCTAGGACAAATGTGGTTTAGTTTTCTTCTTTGGATATTTACATTTCTTCTGTGTTTGAATTAAGTATTATTCAAACTTACTATTAAGTATTTTCTCTTTGGCTTGTGAGTCTTCTGGCACCACTTGATTCTTCTGGTTTCTGGGTTTCAGGAGCCAATTGAGAAGAAGGTGCCTCTGGATATGTCACTGTTCCTTAAGCTGCAGAAGCGTGTCACAGAGCTGGAACAGGAGAAGCAGCTGATGCAGGATGAGCTGGACCGAAAGGAGGAGCAGGTGCTCCGCAGCAAGGCAAAGGTGAACAGCAGTGGCCTGGCCCAGGACAGAGGGCAGCCCAGGGAGGCCAGGTTGTCCGTGTGTCCTTCTGTATTCTCTGAGTTCCCTAGCTGTGCAGCACTTTGTTACACCTGTGAATGCTTTGACATGCCACTGCATTTTGTAAAGAAGCTAGGTATTCTAATAGTAAAAATTTGACAATTAAAATACAATGTTTTCACTTTATTTTTTCTCCCCAGGAAGAAGAAAGACCACAGATTAGAGGTGCTGAACTGGAATATGAGTCCCTCAAGGTATTGAAAAACTCAGCCCAAGACTTTGAAAACTTTGTTTTGACAAGAGAGCTACTAAGAATTTGTCTTTTCTCAGAGAGCATCCTTAGCTGAAGAACATTCTAGCTTAAATCTTACTCAAGCACTAGTCCTCGCCCGTGTAGTGTCCCTTTACAAATTCATTTTCATCTAAGGAGGACTTCACCCTGAACAGGAATAGGAGGTAGCGACCACTCAAGCTACAGTAGTAAAGAGTATGAACTCTTACCAGGCTGCTTGGTGCAGACGCTCCATCTGGCACCATAAACATCGAACTGAGGGTGGGGGGCAGACTAAAGGCATAGGGTAGCAGTCTGCTCTCTAAAACATCCCCTGCCTCACATAAACATAGATAAATGAGTTAAGCCCAGAGTCACACAGCATTAGGTGAGTGGTTCTTAGGGCTTGTCCTCTATTAGCAAACTCAGTATCATCTAGTCTGTTGTGGAAAGTTCAGAAATTTTAGGCCTAACACCACTAGACATCAGGTCAGAATCCTGTAGTTGGGGCTCAGAAATATGTTTTAACAGGAACTCCAAATGACTGTAATACATGTTAAAGTTTGGGATGCATTGTGTCAGATCTTCAGCGTCAAAGTAAAGACATTTCTTTGGTTTCTGTCTCAGAAATGAGCAATGCAAAATTGATTACCAGTGAGTCAGAGGATTGAAAGAGAGCACTGCTGAAGACTTCAGGGGTCCACTCAGATGACCAGTCATTGGAAACACCCTGACCAGCTGTACACCCTTACATACATACTTACAAACAAAACCCGGGCTTCCCAGGACTGGTGCTCAGCCATCTCTGTATCTGCGAGTATTCTCCAAGTAGATCAGAGTAAATTTGCCCCTGGAATTGGGGTTGAAGATGCAAACTGTCTTTTACATTGTTCAGTTCACACTGATGTCACATGTAGTCTGGGAGACCATTCATAAGAGTGGAGGTTAACATCCTATCTAGAATTCTCTCATCATTTAAGGGAGGTTGAGTTTTCCAATCAAGATGAGGATGACAACAGCAAACTTTTCCATCTTTTCATTCAGCGACAAGAACTGGAGTCAGAAAACAAAAAGCTGAAAAATGAGCTGAATGAGTTACGCAAAGCCCTCAGTGAGAAAAGTGCCCCAGAAGTGACTGCACCAGGCGCTCCTGCCTACCGTGTCCTCATGGAACAATTGACCTCCGTGAGTGAGGAGCTCGACGTCCGAAAGGAGGAAGTCCTCATCCTGAGGTCTCAGCTGGTGAGCCAGAAAGAAGCCATCCAACCCAAGGTAAGCATGTGCACACGTTGAGGATGAGGCCTCCATTTCTTCTTAACTCTTTCCTCCAGTTTGTAAAGAAACAAACATTTGAGAGCAGCTGCAAAAGTCATTGGGTTCCTAAGTGTCTTTCAAAGTTTCATCTCCCACAAGCGAAGGATGCTTTTAAAAACTCTATTTGCAATTCATAACAGTAATCTTCCCTCAGTAAATTCTGAGCTAAAGTAAAATACATTAAATCTGAATATCTACAAATTGTTGTGGTATAAAGGGCATTAAGTCTAACTGTTAAATTTCTTGTTGAAATTGGCCTGCTAAAGTGGACAGAAATGGTTAGAAATGAAATCAGTTTGTAGGAATCACAAGATGATTTCTGTTCACTACTGGGAGTTCCTGTCAATAGGGAGAAGGCAAGAAGAGCTATTTTCATGGAGTCAACAGTAAGCACTCTGTGCTGTCACCTTGACTGGTACAGTCTCATTTAGTTCTAAGACTTGAACAGGCTGGGCTTAGAAAGAAAGCTCTGTATGCTTCCTAGACAAAGACTAAATCAAAATTCTTTCCTCTCACTGCAAACTCATAGTCTCTCTTTTTCTCTTTAAATTTACAAATAATTATACACACACACACACACACACACACACACACAACAATTGATATTCTCATAGGAAACTTTTGTGAAAATTATTGGAAAATAAAAGTGGAAGCAAAGGACATAAATACAATCTCACTAGTAGAGCACATAGTTTTGGTACCATACCTGCCCACTTATTAAGCTCACAAAGCCCATGTGACAACTGTTCCGTGGTAATGGGCTGGCCCTGTCTCACCACAGACTCTGCTTGCCCAATTCCCAGCCTCCACATGACACACCATGTCTGTCCTAGAAGAATGTGAAGTATATTGAGATCTTCCCAATTCCCTGTGCCTGTTTGTAATTCTGAGTTTCTCAGTTTCGTATTTTCAAGGCAGTGGTCAACAGCGTACAGTGAGCTAGACTATGAATTAGCCCAACCAGCTCTGGTCTGTCTGCTCTACCTCCAGAGGACTCTGGGAAGCTTTCCCTGGACAAATGCCCTTCCAGTGGCCACTATTTGGACTCTCAAAGACAGGGTGAACCTCACACTGATACATCGACAGGAGGGTCATTCACACACCCAGCATTTTACAAGCAGCAACATTTTAAAACAAAACCACTCAGGAAGAATGTAAGCATTAGAAATAGGAGTTCCTATCTATATACACATATTAATGTCTACTGTATGACAGTTCTGTGAAGTTAATTCATTTAGAGTTAGTTTTAGAAAAAACAAGTCATAGCTTTTAAAATAATTCTTATCTGGATTCAATAAAATAATCTAGTCATGAAACTAAAGATTTATTGTTTTCTGCATTTTTGTGCTTGCCAACATGTGATTTTTCAGGATGACAAGGTAATTATACATGTTTTTATTATTTAATTAGTACTTCTGTTTAATCCTAAGATTGGCTTGCAAGTCTGTTCAGCATGTATACTTGGTGCTTTGTGACCAGGTCTACTTTATTTTATTGTTGTTTTTTTTTTTTAAGGTTTATTTATTTATTACTTGTGTTTATGTGAGTATGTGGAAATGAATGTCAGAAGAAAGCGTTGTGTGTCCTCCTCTGTTCTCCATCTATTCCTTTAGGGAGGGATTCTTTCTAACCTGAGGCTTGCATTTCCTCTACTAGGCTAGAAGCCAATAAGCCCCAGTAATGTCTTGGCTCCACTCACTCAGAACATGGGTGCCAGGCATATATGGAATATCTGGCTTGTTACACGGGTGCTGAAATGTGAACTTAGATCCTCTTGATTGAGACTCAAGCACCTCTTAAGTGCTTAAGTGAAGTTGCAGGCTTGAATTTCTCCATTCATCTTGTTTTCAACTGTTGGCAATAATGGGGTGCTTCATGTAGTGCAGCCCTTTCAGAATTCGAGTCACTGAATATGGGAAACACACGGAACAATGAGTCAGAAACTTCTCAGGGCTGTAGTACAACTCTAACCCCATCTCCAAAATGCTACATCCTAGCCAAGACAGCAAGAATGAAGAAAGAACCAGCTGCTCATTCCCCAGGACATCAGCAAAGGAGATGGCCATCTTTTCCTCCCTTCAGACTAGCTGAACAGATCAAGTAATCTAATTTACCAGAAGTTCAAAAACACTCCAGAAAAGTCCTAAGATACTCAAGTATAGTATTATTTGATATAAAGACGAGTCATCATGAGTTATATGTATAGGCCTTAAAAATGAGAATGGCTCTTTATGAAATAGTTTTTTTTTTTTCCCTTCAGGAAAAGAGAAAATATAGATCACTAATCACATACTCTATATAAAATACAGCTAAAGAAATGTTTATTTGGGGCCAGAGATGTAGTTCAGCTGGTAAAATGCTTTCCTAGCATGCACAAAGCCCTAGGTTTGATCTGTAACACCCCATAAACTGAGCGGGTTCAGTGGTACATACCTAATGTCCCAGCACTGAGGAAGATGAGGCAAGAAGACCAGTTCCCAGTTATCCTTGGGTACATAGAAATCTGAGGCCAGCCTGGGCATGAGCACCACACCCAACTTAGAACAAACACTGAATGAAAAACATGGTTTTTTAGACAAAGAGAATGAATTGGGGTACTAAATAACTTAGTGGTTTGATGTGTGTGTACGTGTGTGTAGACACACACATGAACATCAGATAATTACTTGTGAGACTAGATTCTTTCCACCGTATGGACTCTAGAGATTGAACTCAGGTCATCAGGCTGGGTGGGAAGTGTTATCCACTAAGCACTGAAGCAAAAAGAATATATGTGACCCAGAGCTACCAAGTTGAGCCTTCATGTGGAAATGTATCATTTCTCCCTTCAGAATACAATGACAGATTCTACAATACTTTTGGAAGATGTACAGAAAATGAAAGACAAAGGTGAAATAGCACAAGCATATATTGGTTTGAAAGAAACAAACAGGTAAGTTGATCCTTTCATCCACCTTGGTTTGACTGTGTTAACCTGAGTTTTCAAGCCAGTCTCTTGTGCAGGAACTCACTGGACTGATCTGTTGCTTTAGTGGACATCAGCCAATCCTCAAGAAGAACCTAAGGTTTCTAGTGTAAATTAACTTAAAATATCATTAATAATATCAGGTAATTACTGCTGATTGGTGTCAGGTGAAATGTTAGTCACATTGTGGGAAGATATGTTTATTGCAAGAGCCTTGGCCTTCAGCTGTCTAGAGAAGAAAATCCACTGCTCAGTTTGGACTGAGTATACCCTCTCATAGTAAGGTACAAGATGGCCATTTGAGGATTTGTAGAAGCAGCTACAGTGCTCAATAATTGAAATGTAACATGAAGAGAAATGAAAGTGTATGTGCTTGGAATCCCAGTAGTAGTAACCCTCAGCTCTAGAAGGGTTGCCACAACTTCGAGAATGGGAAAATGGAGGCTCGTATCCGCAGTTCTCAGCCTTGCTTCATTTCCGAATGAAAACTTACCTGCCACTGTACTCTAAGCAGAAACTATACACACTGACCATTTTGAGAGAGCATATCCAGTGGTGACCATAGAGAAAAACAGTTCATAAATACCCACAAATTAAATATATATGCCTTATGAAACATTAGATCATTCTTTATTTACAGACAAAGGTACAGAATGCTTATATAGGTATTTGATTAAGTGTAAATTCAATTTATGAATTAACTGTAAATTTTTATATTTAAGAGTATCTTATAGAAAGGGTATGCTGTCCATCCATCCACTCAGCTACTTAGTCACCAGGTCTGAAATGTGCCTGCCCCATGCCAGATACTATGCCACATAATGAGAAGACAAATAAATGTAGTCCCTTCTCACAGAGGTGATCGGCTCCTTAGAGAAATGACTGAGAATGTTTGAATTTTAGTCTAAAGGTATTAGAAAGAATTAAAGTGTTTTATGTAGAAGAACGATATAGTAGTAGATTTAGAAAGCTAGCCCTTGCTGTTCTATTTGAGAACAAATTGTGATAGAGTAAGATTGAAAGCACAAACTCAGTTAAGAGGCTCTGCCATAATCCAGTGACTGGACATAATGACTTGAGCTTGGTGGGGCATTTGGAAAGATATATGTGAAGATGAGGTCAGTAAACCCTGTGGTCTGTTGGGCATATGAGTGGGTCATAGGGAAGCTTGGCATCTGCTGTGGGAATGCGGTCGCATGTGTTGGCACCATTTCATGAGCATGAGACCAGGGTAAATGGTGAGCGGTTATACTTACACATTTTAACTTTTGGGAGACAAGAAAGCATCCAGGGAGAGAAATCCCACTATGCAGTTGAGGTATATATAATAGATCTATAAAGTCATTGTACTATAGTAGTTCAAATAAAACCTCAAAAATAGATAACTCTTTAGGAAGAGATGGTAGATTGAAAATAGAATTTTCTCAAATTCATGTTATATAAACATAGCAAAAAAATGTATATCAAGATTAAGAACCTGGACTCTGAAATCACATGGCACTAGACTCAAATACTTTCTTACCAGCTATTAAATCGACCTGAGATGGGAAGAGCAGATGAGGTAGTGAAAGGGTGAAGAGCAGCACCTAACGTTTAGCAGATTCTTGAAGTGTATTGTTTACATTCTAGGTAGAAAAAATGGTAACAGCTTTATGTTGTCTGTAAACTACACTATTTTAGTAAGAGGCAACAGAGCTATCTCTGATACAAAGGCAATTTCTCCAGATCTTAAATTTAATGTTATCCAAAAATTTTAAACCATATCAAAAGCTGAGAACTTCGGATATGTTCTTATGTTATTTGTACAATAATTTTTATAAAAGTCTACATGTGAATCAGATTTTATTATGCTGAAATAAATTCTTTCCAGAAAACTGAAAATTACATTTTGAAATAGATCATGAAAATTGCCACATGAAGATATGTCATCTGGGGTTTTCACAGCATACATGTATTATGGTTAGCCTCAATGTAATGTTTAATACGTAAGGTCATTTGGCTAGCTGTGTAAAACATTAGAAATTGAATGTCTGTCTCACTTTTCCAGTTAGTTCTCTGTAGGAGATGCTCCAGACCTTTCCTTTGTCTATGATGCAGCTGCTTACCCCTCTCATTTTTTAATTAATGAAAGTAATTTTGTTGTAATGTTGTAAAGTCGTTTGTAATTACTAAAACGGTCCTCTTCACTTAGTAAAATACTGAAGTATCATGTGTTTTTCTTGACCATTATCATCTCATTTCCATCCTGTGTCCTTTTGTGTTTTGCATTGTGTTTCTTTACATGGAAGATCATCTACTATGGATTACCAGGAGTTGAATGAGGATGGAGAGCTCTGGCTGGTTTATGAAGGGTTAAAACAAGCCAACAGGTTATATATGTCACCTCAAAACGAAATGTTATTAACTTACTTTTCTCACTAACATGGACTCACAACTTTGACTATTATGCGTCTTGTACATTTATTGGCCTCCTGACACAATTAGTCTCAATAGAATCTGCAGCCAACTAGCTTCTTAAGTTTTTCTCTACTAACAGATACTATTAAGGCTAAAATTGATTATAGGTGAATACAGTTGCTTCCTATAATCCACGGTGCTGTCAACAGTGAATATCTAAAAATTATGAATCTCTCTAGGGCTTGAGGGAGACAATCTTCCAGCTGAAGCACAAGTTATTGTAGCATGGGCACTGATACTTGTTCCCTGGACAGTAGTTTATTTGTAATAAATGTCAGTCTGGGATACACATTTCTGTAATTGATGTGACCACTTTCTCATTATTATGAGGCTGCCTAAGAGCAGTGACAAGTGCCCGATTCAGCATTCTCTGTGGTTACTGTGAGATTCAAAGCAACGAAGTCAGGATAACCACCTGAGCTCATAAGTTCTCTTCCAGGAAAAAAACCAAAATAGAATTAGCGGTGTCTCTTTAATGTATTTATCAGTTCTAGTAATGTCTGTATCTTAAGAATTCCATAAAATTTTTCCCTTTTTTAAGATTTATTTTATTTATATGAGGACACTGTAGCTGTCTTCAGATACACCAGAAGAGGGTGTCAGATCCCATTACAGGTGGTTATGAACCACCATATGGTTCCTGGAACTGAACTTGGGACCTCTAGAAGAGCAATCAGTGCTCTTAACCACTGAGCCATCTCTCCAGCCCCCCATAAAAATTTTCATTTTGGTGATTAAAATTTTAAAATTTTACAGTTAAATCAGCTTCTGCTTATTCTGCTTTCTCTAACCGTAACCATTGGCATTAACTACAGTGTTGTTGGTTGACTCCGGCTTGAAACTTCATAAATAGCTAAAATATTTTAGTCTACTATTCATAGTTTGCTCAAAATGGCATCAATAAGTTTTACTCAGCAGTTAATACAAAACAACATTGGGACTAAATGTCTTTTTCTTCATGTTAGTTAATTCTTGACTATAACTTTATTTCTTGTTAGGATTCCATTACTGATCTGTAATTTCATGGGGAGAAAGATTACAGCTCTGTACATACACATTCTCTCTCTCTCTCTCTCTCTCTCTCTCTCTCTCTCTCACACACACACACACACACACACACACACACACAATTACAGAACTACTAAACTGGATTTGGATAAATCTATGGGTTTCCAAGTAGTGCACCAGCTTTTCTGTCCTTAGATAAATGGACAATATTAAACATTATTCTGGTTCTACGTTTGTCTGAAATCAGTAACTATGTCTTTAAAGGTCTACTTTATTAGATTGAGAGTATGTAATCTTGTACTTCCTAATGCAGCTGTTTGTTTGTTTGTTTGTTCATTTATTGGCAATGATACTCTCTTTGCCAATTAAAAAAGAACTTCATACAATTCAAAACAATGTACAGATGGTGTAGAGTATCTGCTTTTCCTATTTCTTGCAAAGGAGCATGTAACTTCTCACCCATTGGTGTGAACTCATCTGCTCTACAAACCTGTGTGGCCTCTCCACAGGCTCTTAGAATCCCAGCTACAGTCGCAGAAGAGGAGCCATGAGAATGAGGCTGAGGCCCTCCGTGGGGAGATCCAGAGCCTAAAGGAAGAAAACAACAGGCAACAGCAGCTGCTGGCCCAGAACCTGCAGCTGCCCCCTGAGGCCCGCATTGAGGCCAGCCTGCAGCATGAGATCACCCGGCTGACCAATGAAAACCTGGTAAGGAAAGGGGCAGTGCCCAGGTCTGCTGTATACTCTTTTAGGACAAGCACAGTTTTTGCTATTTGGGAAAGACATTCTGCTGTCCCAGATAGAAACAGAAAGGAAAATATGAATGTACTGGTAGAAATGAATTAAAATAATAAAATTGTACCCAGGCTGTCTCTCATAGCAGTCTCTTGAGCAGTTGAGTCCCCTCAGACCTCACATGGAGTGTCTGGAGGAGGGTAACCTGACTACCTGCTAGACTTTGAATGGCAGGAGACACAGCTACGGATTGTTTTCCTTTGATCTCAGGCCTCCAAGGAGGGTGCCATCCAGCCTGTCTAGATGACAAGCCAGGGAAGAGTCTTGGTTGAACCAAGCAGGAGCTACTGAATAGAGCTTCTAAAACAGGGCAGAGACTAGAATTGAACTTAAGCACATTCTGTTCTTTTAAGCAGAGCCTGTACGGTAATGAGGAAGGTAATTTTGCTGTTCCCATTACCAGATTCTGGATGTTGGCACAGACTCCAAGACTTTCTTTTTTCTTACTCTTTTCATTTTTTAACCAAAATAAAATATTTTCTACAATATTTCTTTCTCTATCACGTTATAACTTTGATTACATATTTGCAATTTTAAATCTATATAAATTTTACAGATATACTTACTGCATAAAATCAGTAAAAGATTATAATTATACATTTTTGCATAAAATCTGTTCTCTAATGACAGATGAAAAAGTAATACCTTTTAAGATCTACAGTAAAAAGTATCTGAATTTCTCTGAAGATCTAATTCCATTAGTGATAATTGAGAACACAGATAGTTCTCTACTACCATATGTTCACCCATATTTTACCTAGATTAGAAAAGTATTTTCTTTCAGTCTGCTGTATGTGTGAAGCTCCATGGCAGGAGTGTGGGGAGGAGCAAGGATGGTGTGCGTGCTTTCAGAGTGACTGCACCTTACTATTTGATGGAGATGTTTTCTGCATCAGAAAATGGTCTTCAAAATGGTCTACTCTCTCTGCTGATATAACTAACAATGCTGTTGATGATTAAGAATTGATAAATATGTGGAATAATACTGACTGACCAGTGTACAGATTCTTTGCTTCTGAATGATTGCTTTAAAATGCTAGGCAGAGTGTGAAATGGGTTTGTTTCTGGGTGGCAGATTCTCAGTTTGTTCACTAAGTTAATCAAGTGTCGCCCTTATAGCCTGTCTGTACTATTAATATTTTGTATCTAACTCGGAAATGAACAAGCCTTACACTCTACATAGAAGTCTCTAGTTAGTTTTAGGCTGTCCTTTGCAGATCATCTGCTTGTGCCGTTCATTACACTGACTGCTAATTCGAAGAATATTATCAAAGTCAAGTGTATGGAAGGATATGCCTTCTCAGGGTACTTAGAGTTTCTCAGTTTTAATTATGCATTTTTTAGGATGCACTTGAGCAGAATATTAAGGTAACCATATGTCTTGGCTTAGTGCTTCTGAAGTTTGCCTCACATGCACGCACACACTGAACACACAACGATGCACATAGGAATGGCTTTCTTACTCCTCTAGCACACAGACTTCACAGGTCTTCCTTATGCTGCCTCTCACCAGCTCCAGCAGTTCCAAACAGGACTGGGGTGCTAGCAGCACTCCTGCTTTTCTGTGCTGCTGCCTTCCTTGCCCTTGCTGCTCTGATGGTAGCTGAGCAGTGCAGCGGCTTGGGAGAGTCACGCATGAGGGAGGAGTAAAGGACTGGGAACTGAAACGTCAGCCTCCTCTGGTCACTGTGGTTCCCTGCTCTAATGACAACATCCTGGCCATCACCGGTTTCCATTGTTCATGTGAAATAGAGACTCATCTATACATGGTGATGGCAGGTGACAAATTGGAACCTGTGAGTAGATATAGTTTCGTTACACATGTTTTAAAGTATTTTTAAGTTAATTTTGCTGAGAGGTAGCATTTGCTCAAAGATGCAAGAAACAAATGTCCATTGTACCTGTTTTTTCAGTATTTTGAGGAATTATATGCAGATGACCCTAAGAAGTATCAGTCCTATCGGATTTCACTTTACAAAAGGATGATTGTATGTAAAACACAGTGCTTTCCCGTTGTGTTCTGCTACTTCTAGCCTTCTCTAACTGAAGAGCACACTGCTGTCTGTCACTGCCCAGGACGTCTCTTCAAAAATAGTCACAAAATCTCTTTCCCCTACCCCCACAGCTCTTTAGCCAGTGTGTCTTCTCTTTTGGTGTCCTGTGTCCACTGTGTTTGGTTTGTTGTTAACCCAGGGCTTACAGTGTGATGGAAGCAATTTATTTCAAAAGATAGAGTCAAATCCAGGAAGCATAAACCAGCACTGGAAATGTGAGCAGCTGTTTCCTTGGAATCACTAGTCAGGTGTCTGAGCCCACTCCTGAGCAAGCTAGAAAATGAATCAGCGATGAATCATTGTTGTTCTCTACAACTTAGTGGCAACCCTTCTAAGCTTTATTAGTCTGATCATGCCCACTTCCCTCTTCCTTACTGGGTGTCTAACTGCCTGTCCTTTGAGAGAATTCTTTACTAAATAAAGCCAGTAGTCACAGATGTCTTCCCTTCCATTTAAAAATACAGGTTTTTTCTCTCTTTTTCACTTTTTGCATTAGGCACTCCAAGTTCATCTTTTGAAATATATACTGTGCAAGATTTGTGGGTATCTTATATTACCTGACATTGGGTCTTATGTCAGCAGAACCCACCCCTACCCCCGAGCCAAGCTTTCACTACAGAACCCAGGCTGGCCTTGAATTCTCTCTCAGACTTGGGTTATAGTTGTGTACCTTTATCCTTTTGTTTGACTTGTTTTTGTTTTTGTTTTTTAAGGCAGTCTCAATATGTTAACATAGCTGGCCTTGAACTCACAGAGATCCACCCACTACTGCCTCCTGAATGCTGGAGTTAAAGGTGTATGCCAGAACACCTGGCTCAACTTACTTTTGATTTCCCCGACTCTTCATGTTTCTTAAGCGTTAAGGCTAAGTTGAGAACTGGTAAAGCATAGCTGCGCTTTACTCACTGAGGGTCAGTCTTTCCTAAGTGCAGCCATCCTCCAGTCTTCCTCAGAACTTGTTATGCACTCATCAAAACTCCTGTTTGCCCAGTCCCCTTCCCAAGTGACAGTGCATCTGAGTTGCTTCCCACAGGAGTCTGCTGGGAGACTTCCATCACGCTGTAAAGGAGCTCACTGCAGTGTGTTTCAGCCCTGCCTTCACTGTAGCTGCTCCTCCTTTGTCTGCCTGTTTGAGCCAGGTGGAGGCTCCACCTGTGAGCTCTTGTGCAGCCTTTGTGTAAAACTAACAGTGTTGTTGCTGTGATTACGTCTGTGCACCCTTTGTGCCTGTGGTGAGCCTATTCTGACTGTTCTGACATAATTCTCATTTTGATTCTAGGATCTGATGGAACAACTTGAAAAGCAGGATAAAACTGTCCGAAAACTGAAGAAACAACTGAAAGTCTTTGCCAAAAAAATCGGTGAACTAGAAGGTACTTAAACATTTTTTAACCGCATTTATCAAATTTTATTTCCACTGCTAGTGACCTGGTGGAGTCTACAGATGAGTCTTTAGAGAAAATAATCAAAATTACTTTTGACAATCAACCTCTGTGGAATGGAAATTTCTTCTATGTATGGGGATAATTTTCATAGTAACATAACAGTAAGTTACAAAGGGAGAAAATTCATTCAGCAAACACCTAACATATGCCAGAGTCAGCCCTAGTCATACAGCATGTGCTTAAGAGCAAGGATTCTTGAGCCAGCTTCCTGATTCAAGTCCTGTCTCTCTCCTACCTACCTACGCCCAGAATGATTTGCATGTCGCTGAACTTGCTCTGTGCCTCAGTTTCCCACATTCTTACTGGGAATGATAATGATGTCTCTCAAACATGGTCTGTAAGAACTGAATGAGTTAATGTGGGTGACACATCTAGAAGAGCACTATAACTGCTACACACAATCTAATTGTCACCACTAAAGATACAAAAGGGAGTGTGGTACAGCATCCTCTAGAACTCATTATCTGATGAAAAGAAAAGAAATTAATCAGGAAATATGAACTATAAAGAAACAAGATTTTTAAAAATTAATCATTTCTATATAAAAAAGGTAAGCTCCTTGAGAAAAAAAAATCCAATGGAAACATACTAATCTTGTCTTGTGGGTTAGTTTGTTCATTCAGTAAGTTCTATTGAATGTGTCCTAGGTGCTAGGTACAGTTGCAGGTGCTTGAGATCTCACTGTGAGTGAGACCAAAGCAACTGCTACATTCATTCCAACAACCCTATCATTGCTCAAGGCATTTTAGAAACAATTTCAAAGATAAAATTCCCTTTAAACCATTTTAATACAAATGATATGCTCATCCTGGCCATCTATCATATTCTCTAGTTGTCATCTTTATGACACTCTTGTGGCACAAAGGATAGAAAGTCCCCACCACTCCCTCACACAGAGTCGTAATTGTTCTTCTGTCTGACTGGCAGTCCCGGTCAAGCCCTGCCCATTCTTTAGGAAGAGAGGCTCATGTCACATCCTCAGAAGCATCCTAATCACACCACCAACCGCATGACCCTGCCTTTTGTGTTTGAGTCATACTTTCTGTGGTTTTTCAGTCTTCTATTTTTAGCAGTTTTTCTGTTTGAATTACTGGTTTCTATGCTTGACCTAAGAGCTTTCTGAGCATGGAAATAACCTCTTACTTCTCACAGTTTCAACAATGAGCATAGTTTCTGACCTGGGACCACCCTTCTATAAATATTCTTTACTGAAGAAGCAAGTTTTAAAAATATTTAGAGCATATAGTACCATGGATGTTAACGTCAAAGAGGGTATTATTGAAATGTTTGCTTAGATATCAGAACAATTACTTTATAGCCATATATTTTGTATAGACCCTTAATATCACATGATTCATATATTACATTAAAACTTGTGAAACTCCAGGGGTTGGGGAGATGCCTCTGCATGTAAAGCACTTGCTATAAAATTATGAGGACTGGATCTTGAAATCCTGCATAAGAAGCTGTCAGGCATGACAGCTGTCTGCAATCCTAGGTTTAAACAACCAGAGATAGGTGATTCCCCACAACAAGCTGGCTAGCAGGACAAGCTGAAACAACAAGATCTGTTAAGGGCGAGACCCTGCCTCTCAACACGTGAGGTACGGATGAATGAAGAAAGATACACAGTATAACCTTGAGTCTCCACATACACACATGTGCACCCACATGCATGCATACATGGACATGCATATACACCAAACATACAAATACAAGAAGAAAAATCGTCAAACTCCAGGTTTGTATATATGAGCTATAATGCTTATCGACAGTACTTAAAAATTCAGGTTCTTACTTACAGAGAACTTTACAGTGAACTGGACACCATGGTAAGACAGGAGAGTATCTGTAAAAACCCTGCTATAAGGGTATTAACCTGTGAGGTTGTTAAACTAGTGGCTCTTTGCCAACATTAATGAATGTGAATAAATATAAAAGCCATTTTTATCTCACATTTGAAATCAGTTTTCTTAAAATATATGCTTTATCAGTGAGCTACTCTCAACCTTTGAAATGTAATTGAAGAGGGAAGTTTTACACATTTCAAGATGCTATATTGGGCCATTATCAATTAGAAATCAAACTTTTCAGCTAAAGTGTCCTGATAGCCAAGCAAAAAATATTTGTGCTACTAGCTCATAGATTAAATAAGAAAAAGTCATATTTGTTCCCAAGAAAATTTATATTTTGAGTTAAATTATTTGCATCTAGATAAAATGAAATAGGCTCATGTGCCTAGGGCACCTGCCCAGGCATTGTCCGCACCCTTCCAAAGTAGTGAATAAATGTGACACGTTCTTCTGACACTAGTCTCTTCCTCTCCAGATCTGTGTTCTACAGAAAAATTCCAGTCTTTGTGCAACAAAGCACATCTAATAAAATTTATTAATGCATATTTGTGTTTTTAATGTGTTAAAACATTTGAACCCTTTCCCTTGAATTGAAATAGCAAGATTTTTGCCTTTCCTGTGGGCTATATTTAATTAAGGACACTTTTAAAAACAAACTTTTTTAAAAAAAAAATGCCAACATGTATAATTTTTAGTAGAAATTGTACAGTTAAGTAGAGAGTGTTTCAAAATCTGGTCTTCATAGTGCTCTATTTTAATCCAGGAGTAGGTGTTATGTCTTGATTTTCATTTAGAAAAAAAAAAGTCAGACCTGAAAGTATCCTAGAAGCCAGTAACGTTTTTGATACAAGAAAAACAAAAACCCAGAACTGTAAGTTATTTACCCAACACACTGCCTGTTAAATAGTAGGTCTAGAACCTGAGCCTTCACACCCTGACTGTTACATAGTAGGTCTAGAACCTGAGCCTCTAACACCTTGCCTGTTAGGTCTAGAACCTCGACTTCCAACATCCTGACTGTTACATAGTAGGTCTAGAACCTCAGCCTTCAATACCCTGCCTGTTAGATAGTAGATCTAGAACCTTGGCCTTCTGATTTCTCTGCTCTAGATCAGTCTTTCCAGAATTTTCCTACTTGTCTGAAATTGTCTAAAAATTGGCTAAACATGAGATTAAGATCTTAGTGGTGCTTTGGAGAGAAAAGGCAAATTTTTGGAAACTTTTGAATTGCTTTTCTTTTCCAGGGCAAAAAAGTTAAGGAATATTTTCCTTTTGAGTTTGCAAGAATCTAGAAAAGCCAAATAGACTGCTACAAGTTCTGGAAGGACGCCCCTATTAGAGCCACAGGCTGTGGGACGGCTGACTCAGTCTGTCTGTGCTACTCAGGCTGGGTGGTTTATAAGCACTGTAAATGTGCTCCTCACAGAAAGTTACTCCTCAGAGTGACAGAGGTTCAAGACGATGTCTTCAGGTTCAGTGTCTGGGGGGAGGCCTGTTTTCTGCTTCCCAGATGGTGTCTTGTTGCATAGCCCTCCAAAGGAGACTTGACCTGTCCCCACGTGGCTGAAGAAGAAATATGTTAGCCTTATGAGGCTTGTAAACCTGATTTAGGCATTTTCACATCAATTAATGCTAATAAGCACTATTTTAACAGTTATCTTGATATGTTTTGAACTCAAAATAATGATAAATTGTAAGTAAATGCCCCTTGTCTTTTAATTACTAGCTATTAGATTCTTAGAACTAATAATGCTTCTGCTATCCCCTCTAGGACGTTTCCTTTCTGACTGGGAGGTTTGTTTGTTTACATAATTTTTTGACAGGGTGTCACGTAGCTAAGGCTGACCTAGTACTGGTTATATGTTTGAGGATGACCCTGTCCACTTGATCCACCTGTTTCCTGGATACTGGGATTACGGGCATGCTCTGATGGTCCTACTTTCTTTTTCCCTTCTGCAAGCAAAAGTCTAAATGTGTTTAACTACTTTTGGTTGGGAAATATTTGTTAGCAAATATGTTAAGTCACATATGTTGGAGACTTTTCTGTGGTGCTGTGGATACAAAGTAAATCTGAAACAAAACAAGAACCCTTGTCAGTTTTGGGGTAGCTTTTTGGTGTTACTACCTGTGTATCAGGCTCTGTAGCTCTCAGAGCAAAATTACTCTTTAATGTTGTTATTTACCCAGTTTGAACAGAGAAAAACATTTTAAATGGGGTTGGGCAGCTAAATGGCAGAGATGAGGAGCTTCAGTTCTTACAGAGCCACTTACTTTACAAGAGCATGGAGCCCTCTCAGCTTTTCTACCTGACGAACATTTCTCTCCTTTTTTGTCTCTCCTGAAGTGGGGCAGATGGAGAACATATCTCCAGGACAGATCATCGATGAGCCTATCCGGCCGGTCAACATTCCCCGGAAAGAAAAGGATTTCCAAGGAATGCTGGAGTATAAAAGGGAGGATGAGCAGAAGCTCGTTAAGAACCTGATTCTAGGCAAGTGCCGTCTATATGGGTAAGACTCCTTCAGTCAGGGCAGTGCTAGAAAGGCTCATCACTAAGGTTTGAAGTCTGAGTTAATATTCTTTTTAAGTTATTTTCTATATTGACAAGATGGCTCAGTGTGTAATGGGTGCTTGTTGCTAAGCCTGATGACCTGAGTTTAGTTCCAGGGGACCCTGTTATGAAAGGCTAAAACAAAGTCCTGCAGGTTGCCACAAACATACTGTGTCACACAAAACAAATAAATGTTTAAAAAAAAATTAAACATTTATTCTGATACTTCTTTTGAGACCATGATCCTGTCATGTTGTCCAGACTTGTCATAAGCTCCTGGGAGGTACCATCCAGCTTCAGCGTTCTCAGCTTTGAAGGCCACAGACAGGAGCCACTGGCAGGCCAACTCTGAAGTCTCTGAGTCATCATTTCATACTTCAATATAGTGCTGTGGTAGAGTCCTTACTGAGCATTCATCATCAATGTGGGACAACATATGTCTAGGTTCCATCTGTAAGGCTCCCTTGAAGCCAAGCCAGTCAGCTCTGGTCTCATGTTAAGATCACTCAGAAAATTTTTGTTTTGGTTTGGTTTTGAGACAAGATCTCATATATAGCCCATGCCAGCTTAGAACATGATATGTAACCAAAGCTAATGTAAAATTCACAGTCCTCCATTCTCTACCTCCCCTGTGCTAAGGCCTATGTGTACTTCCACTAAGACCAATGTGTGTGAGTTGCGTTTTGGGGGTGGGGGGATCAGGGAGCAAACCAAGGGCCTCATCAATAGTAGACAGATACTGAACCACATCCTCAGCCCACTCATGAACCTCTTAAAAAGTGTTGATAGTCCCCTACCCCAAATGAAATAAGTTGAAGTTTCCAAGGAAAAGAGCTTGGGCCAAGTCTAGTGCTATTCTGGAAATGTCTTGAGGATTCCTAATTATAACCACAGTTGAATGGCACTGTTGTAAGCCATTTAGGATTTTTTAATTTCTCTTTTCATTTATGGCTAATTGTTTAGGAAAACACTTCAATAATATGGAAAAATATCAAGGAAAAAATCTAGCAAAGTATGGAAAGGATGGGATAATTGAAAAGGAAGTAGAGGAGGTATTTCGTGGGGGGGGGGGGGGGTAATAAGACCTTGACTGTGAGCCTCTAAGAAGAATGTTCAGGGTGTAAAATAAGGAGTGAGTTCATGAGCCCCTAAGTAGTAGTGAGCTAAAACCTTCAGCCTTTGCCATTCTCCCAGCTACCACAGTGACAGCAATGGGATTGATAATTCCATCTAATTTAACGTTCCTCAGCTTCATGACATTCAGCTTAGTACTATAAATAGCTTCAGAGTGCTTCAGTTTCAACATGATCATCACCAGCTGGTAGTTTAAAGGGTAAAAAGGATTGAGAGTAAAGATGGGTGTAGAGTTTATATAAAGTTATCTGGAAACACTCCTTGATGGGATGTACTGCACACAGTGGCCAAAGAGAATAGGAACAAGCTGTGCTTATGTCTGAAGAAAGAACATCACAAGCAGAAAAGGTGTAAGGCCCTGGGCAGGAACCATGGCATGTTCAGCAATCAATTAAGGAGAGTTGTTTGGGGCAGAGTGAGCTGATCCTGAGGAAGAGCAGGCCAGATGGTGTGGAGCACAATTCAGGTTTGGAATCTTATGAATGAATGAAGAAGCTCTTTGGAGAATTCTCAGAACAAAATTGTCATGATCTAATGTGCACTTTCTTAAGCAAGAAGCTAGAATAGTTTGTATTTTCTGGGACTAGGAGGTGGTAGACCAGTTAGGAAGCTATTCTAGCAACCCAAGAAGTGATAATGTCCTAAACTGGGGAGTAGAAGTAGGAGCAGCTAGATTCTGGCTGTATTTTGCAGGGAGCACTAACAGGATGATAAGTTGGGTACATGGTGTACGAAAAGTAAGGAATTTTAAAATAATGTGGTTTATGGCTTGAGAAACTGAAGGTGGAGGGGTCCATTAGTAGATACCTGGGGAATGGAGAACTTGATTTGGAAGAGACTTCATTTGACATGCCTGAGCAGAGCCGTCAGGAAGACAGTTCATAAACAAGACTGGACTTCAAGGGAACAGTCGGCAGGATATAGAAGTTTTATATAGATATGCGCCCATAGTCAGTAATTTCCCTAATGAGGTGTTAAAACGCCATTCCTCATAACTTGCTCTGAATGATGGTGCTTTTACACAACTATGCTTTCATCTCACAGAACATGTCTCACAAAGACTTTAGGGTTACATAATTCTGTTTTTCTTTCTTTCTTTATTCAGAACTAAAGCCACGTGGTGTGGCTGTCAATCTGATTCCAGGGTTACCAGCATATATCTTGTTCATGTGTGTGCGACATGCCGACTACCTGAACGATGATCAGAAAGTAAGATCATTGCTGACATCAACAATTAACAGCATCAAAAAAGTCTTGAAGGTCAGTTCCACATTCTGCAGTTCTCACGGTTGATAATGACAGTCTGTTCTTCTTTTCTACTGTTCTTGTTCTACTGTTTCTTCCTTAGACTTGGCACATTTGCTATTATAAACTCTTTCAGCCTTTCGGTGCTACCTACAAACTCCTATTGTAGGAAACAGTCTCTAGACCCTTCTGTGTTAGCTGCTTTCCCATCACTGTGACCAAACACTGACAGAAGCTCTTGAGGGAGGAAGGATTATTTTAAGGGCTCAGAGCTTCAAGAGGTATGAGCCTATCGCAGAGAAGCAGTAAGCAAAGACTAATTCAGAAATAGGGCTGGGCTGTAGTGTTCAAGGTCTGCTCCCTTTCCTCCAGCTAAGCCTCTCCTAAGGATTCTACAAGCTCTCAAAGGCCACCACTGCTGGGGACCTGTCATAAACATAACACTGTCATAATGCCTTTTTTCAGAACAGGTTCAGATTAGACAGTAATCAAAATGAATTTGATATTATTGCATTTAATTGTATAGCAAAGTAATTCTTCAGAGACAGAAATAATTTGCTTTAGGTTTTATTGGGATGAAATTTAAAATGTTCAGCTGAAGACGGGCATGGTGGCACATATCTTGAAAATCTCTATGAGTTGCTAGCCTGGCTTACAGAGCAAATTCCAGGCCAGCCAGGTCTACACAGTGAGACTCTGGCTCAACAGATAGGTAGGTAGGTAGATAAGTAGATGGATGGATGGATGGATGGACAGACGGACAGATGGATGGATGGATGAGTTTTAAGTGTTTTGTGGAAAACAATTCTATACATATATATTCATGTGTGGTCCATATATGTAGAATATGATGCTGATCTTGAGATAAATGTCAAGTTCAATAGTGTGTAGCTTATTCTTATAAAAAGATGACTAATACAACATTCAACTTCTTCTTTCAATTTTTGTTCCCTTTATTCTCCAATTCATCCCATGAATTATCTTGTTACCTAAAGCCCCTGCTTCCATGTGAGAATGTGGAAATGCTTATCAGACATAAGCATGATATGTATACAAAGGCTTGGGAAGGAGGGAGGAGAAGCATCTGAACTCAGTAGCCACTTACCTTACATAATCCTCCTGGTGACTCTATAAGAGCACTGGTTCTCAGCCTGTGGGTTCCGACCCTATGAGGGTTTCATATAACATATCATGAATATCAGATATTAAATGGTAATTCATAGATTCATAGTAGCAACAAAATTATAGTTATGAAGTAGCAACAAAAATAATTTTATGGTTGAGAGTCAGTACAATGAGGAATTGTATTAAAAAGCTGCAGCATTGGGAAGATTGAGACCCACTGCACTAGAGAAACACATCTAACTTTTTTTAAAAAAAAAAAAAGATTTATTGTTTGTTTATTTTACATATGTGAGTACACTGTTGCTGTCTTCAGACACACCAGAAGAGGGCATCAGATCCCATTACAGATGGTTGTGAGCCACCATGTGGTTGCTAGGAATTGAACTCAGGACCTCTGGAAGAGCAGTCAGTGCCCTTAACCACTGAGTCATCTCTCCAGCCCCACAACTAACTTTTAGCTCAGTGTTTCTATGAGAAATTAAGATGTGCTCCTGGCACCTTGTCTTCTGATTATTCAACAGAATAAAGGGCATCTAGGATGAAGATCCAGTAACTCTCTTGCTTCTAAATGGGCCTTTAATTTTTTTTATTGTAAAATACCCTCTGTCAGGGCTCAGGGAACCCTGCAGAAGAGGATTCAGAAAGAGTATAAGAGCCAGTGGGGATGGAGAAAACCAAAAAAGAAAGGCCCTCTAAATCAACATGACCAAAACTCATATGAACTCACAAAGACTGAGGTAGCATATACACAGCCTACGTGGCTTGGCATCAGGTGCTTAGTGTGTGTGTGTGTGTGTGTGTGTGTGTATGTGTATATATACACATACATACAGTTTAGTGATTTTATGGGATTCCTGAGTGTTTAACTGAATACACCTTTTTTCTTGTGCCTTCTCTTGGGTTCCTTTTTTCTTCTGTTACTTTGTTTTGTCTAATTCTAATGCTTATTGTGTTTTGTTTTGTTTTTTAAATCTCGTATTTTATTATGACCTCTTAGAAGCCTTGTTTGCTAATGAGAGACAGAAAGGGATGTGATCTGGATGAGAGGGGAGGTGGGGAGGAACTTGGAGAGTGCAGGGAGAAGAAACAATAATCAGAATATATTATGTGAGGAGAAAAAAAACTATCTTCAAAAGAGGAAAAAAAGAAAAAGAATGTTGTAAAACATGCAGAACATGAACTTTGACATCTTACTCCTTATACCTGTTGATCTATACTGACTCTGCTGTGCAGCCGTTACCACAGTCTGTCGGTGGGCTGTGTAACCCCCCTCCTGAGACTGCACCAGTACACACCAGCTCTCCTTCCCACCACAGGCCTCTGTGACCTCAAACAAGTGTTGTTCCCCATGTCTGTTGCAAAGTTGTTCTCTGTCATTCTGTTCCACAATGATTACCAAAGTATGGGGTTTCTGAAGACTCCTCTTAAAATTCATGAGTGTTTTCTAAGTATATCTCTTAATGTTGGACAAACTGATACTAGACAGACTGTGTGGTTACTATTCCTTAAGTTAACTCTTACAGATTTTAAACCTTTTCCCTTCTCTCAACTTAAGTGCAAGATACATTTATCTATTTGACTAATCATCACAGCAATTAGCTAATGATTTTTAAAGAATGTTTACCACAACATAATACCCTTTGCATTCCACTTTAAATTAATGTGCATTGCCTCACATTCACACACTCGCAGAGAGGCCCGTCCTGTTTGTATGAAATGATACAGTGATAACACAGTTGTTTATGAAGTCTTCTCTGTAAGCACCTTTATCTGCTCTTGTCCAGGTGGGTTTTATGTTTAGTTTGGTTTATGGTGATGCTAAGGACACTGGTAATGTGTAGATATAATTATAAGCTTTCTGTTAAGATCTTCTGAGGCTCTCTGCCACTGGACTGGTCTAGACATCACCAAAGATGGTCAGTGACTCTGTCCTATAGAACAGCCTTTGACAAATGTTGCCTTCCAATATATAAAAATGTTCTCTGCCAGCTCAGCCAGAGTCATCACTTGAAATAGATATAATCCACATCTGTGGAAGAGTTATAGATCTTAGTCAAACCTGTATGCAAGCCATAGGGTGATTGTCTATGTGTGGGAATATCATAAAATTTTATTTAATTCTGGCAATATCCCTAAAGCTAGTTTTTTTTTCAAAGTAGAGACTTGAACTCAGTTCTCTTATCTAGGCTAAAAAATTCTAAATTGAATTTAATATCTTCTAGGATTCCTTTCTTAATGTCATCTCAGAAAAATATTCTCCAAAATTTATAGGTTTTAATGTGTTTTATGCATAAAGATGTAAATGTTATTATAAAAAAAGATTCTATAAGAAATTAACCATTCCTCATAGCATATTCTCTTCTGAGTACATCTGTACTGTATAAAGTGACAACCAAGAGCAAAGACAGATGTTCTATAAATCCAGGCTGCACTCTGATTCACCAGTAAGAAAGAATATTGTTTTAAACTAGGTAGAGAGGCACACTTGAGAGGTAGAGGGAGGAGGATCAGGAATTGAAGGTTAACATCAGCTATACAGTGAGTCTGAGGCCATTTTGGGCTACATTAGACCAGAGATAAAGATAGATAGGTATGTAGATAAATAAATATATAGATGGATGGATGAATGGATGGATGGATGGGTAGGTAGATAGATAGCATACATAGATACTAAATATATCTCTGTGCATATATATGTATGTATGTAGAGGATAGACAGATATTAAATTTCTTTCTTTATGTGTATATATGTATACATGTATGCATACAAGTATGTATGTGTGTGCACATGTGTGTGTGTGCACATAAGTTCATGCACTTGAGCGCAATTCTATGTAGAGGCCAGAAAACAATCTCAAATGTTGTTCCAAAGGATTACTACTTGCCTGCTTTT
Source organism: Rhynchomys soricoides (assembly GCA_019843965.1). Classification (NCBI taxonomy): domain Eukaryota; kingdom Metazoa; phylum Chordata; class Mammalia; order Rodentia; family Muridae; genus Rhynchomys; species Rhynchomys soricoides. The sequence continues at coordinate 1,802,821 of JADRCH010000036.1, read as the reverse complement.
TGAAACAGGCTTTCTCACTGGGGCCTGGGAATCATTGATTAGGCTAGGCTGACTGGTCAGTAAGCTTCAGGAACTCTCCCATCTCTGCCCCCCAGGTCCTGGGATATTACAAGCCACTACACCCAGTCTTTTACATGTATGCTGGGGACCATTCTCAATCCTCATGCTTGTGCACTAAACACTTAACCCATATATCATTTTTAAAGACGATAGCCCCTCATAACATAAAAAAAAAAAAAAAAAAACCTCCTGAGATAAAAATCATGGTTATTTAGTGCTAGGCACCTATCCCAGGTAACCACTGTGTAAACTATAGACAAACGTTAATGATTCCATGACTTTCCATGTCTCAACTATTATCAGAGGTTCTTTCACAAACTCATAGCCATCTCCGCCATGTCTACTACTTGACTACTCAGAAACCCTCTCAGCTCCAGCATCCTTTAAGCCCGTACTCAACCCATTATGGTCAAGAGCCAACCAATTTTCCCTGTCTAGTCAGTTTGGGACTCTTCCATCTCTGGTTCACTGCTCAGAAATTTTGTTGTGACAGGCGTTTTAATTCAAGCTGCATTTGAGGCTGTCAATCTCTTTTTCATGCTCTTCAGTACAGAAATTATTATATCCTTTGTGCCTTTAGCTCTTACTGATCCCCTTCATTAATCTCAAGCAAGCGAGTCAGTCTGGGTCAGCTGTGAATTGACCCTTTTTCTGCACAAAAGACAGCTATAGCTGAGTGGGAATATTTTCTGAAGGCAAGGACAGTAACAAACATCAGGGGACTGAGGTAAACAATGGCATAGAACTAAAATCTGATTTATTTGTCTCATAGTTTATGTTTTATAAAAGTGGATCTTCTGTGTCTGCCTAGGTTTTTCCCTAAGGATAAGACAAATTTAGACTTATTTTCTCTTTCAGAAAAGAGGTGATGATTTTGAAACTGTCTCTTTCTGGCTCTCTAACACATGTCGATTTTTGCACTGTTTGAAGCAATATAGTGGAGAAGAGGTGAGAAAACCTTAGTGGTAAAAACAGCATGTTGTACTTTCTTTGACCTTTAAAGGAAAGTTTAAAAATGTTTGAATCATGTTAATTTCCAAACCCCCAAACAGGAAATGTACTGCTTCAATGATGTTTGCTGTCTTCCGGTGAACTGGGCAATGATGTGGCTTCTTCCTTACTAACATTTGAAGAAAGCATGACAAAAACAAGTCAAGCACCAGTCAGGGAATGATTACCAGAAAACAAATTTTTCTCAACATGTTGTGGTGGTTTATATAGAGTTTAAGATTGGGATATAGGACTATATAGAATATAGTTTAGGCTAACTTCAGTACCTTAAAGGCAACCAACAAAAAAGTCTGTATGCATCTGGGCATGGAGGTAGAGACAGTTGGGTCTCTGAGTTCAAGGACAGCCAGAGCTACACAGAGAAATACTGTTTTGAAAACAAAAAAGATCATATATGTATCTTTGTTTGTAGTGAAGTGTTCATTTGTTGTTTGATAGAGTTTAACCAAGTGTAAAACTAAACTATTGATTATAACTGAAAGCTGCTTACTATGTGTCTAACAGTACTGGGTATACAGAATATTTTTGACATGTGATTGTTACAACATCTCATGCAGTTGGTAGTAAACCTCTTTTACAGATGAGGCTCAGGGAGATTCATCCATTAATCTGTAACCTCTTGACATGAGAAACAAGCTGTGACTCTGCATCTGCACTGCTTGGAGACCTGTTGCGTGACCCCACCCCATCCAATCTCCCCATCCTTAGGAAGGCAGGCAGAGAAGCTGGTCAGTACTACTCTGGCAGGCAGAGCAAAGGACTGTCATGACAGGATATACAAAGATGAACAGGACACCTAGAAGGTGGGCCTGAGGGAGCAGAATCCTGAGAAAGGCCATGAAGGAGATCCTACTGGCCCCTCATTACTAAGCTGCTCTGTCGTTAGGTGGGGCTGGAGAGCAGTGTGCTTAGGGAAAAGTGACTGGAAGACATGCTGCCTTTCTGGGGAGCTTTCCTTTTAAACCAGTGCTATCGAATGGCTTTTGTAAGATCTCACTGAAATCATCATGTAGATACCATGAGTTAGAATAAAATTTTATTTTCTAGTTCATAAAGAAACTAGTCTAATCAAGAAGTTTATGCATGTTCCTCTGTGTGTAATGTATATGCATAGGACTGTATTTAAAGAGCCAAGAGATAGTGTTTTCAATTATTTATTTAGTGTTTGGCAGTAGACCTGCTCTTTTATCAGTGAAACATGTTCTTTTCTTAAGTTAAATTTCCCCATCTTGCTATTAGAAAGCCTTAAGTACAGATCGCCAAAATTCACTGTTATTCAAAGCTAAACAAAAGAGGGTGATGCAGGAGTGAAAACACAGGCAACAGCATTGAGAATGATGATCCTGGCACTGGGTAGAGCTGAGCAGGATGCAGAGTGAGGCAGACAGAGGCCCTTGAAGACAGTGAGGTAGACAGAGACACTTGGAAATAGTGAGGTGGACAGAGACATTGCCTTCCTGTGCATCACTAACATTGTGTTGATTCTAGGGCTTCATGAAACACAATACATCTCGCCAGAATGAACACTGCCTCACCAATTTTGACCTTGCTGAATATCGGCAAGTACTAAGTGACTTGGCCATTCAGATCTATCAGCAGCTTGTGAGGGTGCTAGAGAACATTCTTCAGCCAATGATAGGTAAGACCAGTGTCGATGAGCATCACAGGTGCTTGCTGACAAATGAGACCAGGGGTACATGTGACAGGCATGTGTTCATGTGGAGAACATAAAGTAGTAACTATGACAGAAGTCAGTCTCCACATGATTGAAGCACTAGAATCTGTGTTTACATCCTCTCTCTGAAGACTGAGCTCTGTCTTCTTTCCAGCAATAGACTTTGCCCCTTTGTCCACTTGTCAAAAGGACTTCCATCTGCTGTGGCACTATTGCACAGGGCCTCCTAAGAGACCACTGAAAACCAAGGAGGCTGGGATGGGTGTATACTTTGCCTAAGAGTCTACAGTAAAATGGCTGGGAAGGCACTGTAGCAACAAGAACCACTCTCATAGGTGTGTACTCCATGTTGTGTAGTATAGCTCCTGGAAATGTCTAAGGCAAGTTGGTTTAAAGTAGTATTCCTGTTGGCCGAGTGGCACATGTGCTTCTGGTTACATATGTAAATGGAGTGTGATCCCATGCACCTCTCTTTATACTCATTCTGGATGGTCATTTATATGTTGTCCTATCTGATTCCCTTGGAACGCATGAATTTTCAGGGTTTTAATGTAGCAAATTTGTGTTGTTTTGTTTTTTTCAAATTACCAAACACTGTTATCTCCAGGAAAGTTAGAGGCTCTTCACTACTTCAGACTTACATTATTTTCTTCCCTTGACTATGTGCTCTCCACATTTCTACATTCTTACCTCCCTTAGTGAGCTCACACATTTCATTTTCTTTCAGAGGCCTATAGTTAAAACAGCTAGGGACATAAAAGTCTGAGGAGGTCATATGAGATGGCAGTTATCTCTTCTCTTGTGCTTTAGAAGTTGTAAATTTTAAACATTGTAGATTGGCCAAAATGCAGGAAATAACACAGAGGCGACAACCAGCCTCCACCAATCCTTCCTGTCTTTGCCTATGTGCAGTGCCTTAACAAATAGTTTGCCTTTATGCTGTCCCATCTGTCTCCATCTCCCAGGCATTTAATAGCAACAACAAATGCTTTGAATTAGTATAGGGTTTGTGGGGAGCTGAGCTTAGCACAAGGAAAGAGAAAAAACAATCCGGGTGTAATCATTGATTTCAAGGGCCTCCCAGGCAGGGAATGGGCATCTCCGAGTAAACATGTCGGAAGCTTTCTAAGGAGGCCCTAGCCAGACACTGAGAGAGAGGTGAGACAGCAGTACAAGAACAGAGGCTAAGTCTGGAGAAACTGAGGCTATCCCAATGTCACTGCAGTGTGGGGACCTCAGGACAGGGAGGGGCTCAGCTCTCCAGCTCCACACCATCAGCTCTGACAGGCCTTCTCCAAGACTGCTTCCCAAAACCTTGCCTTTCTTACTGTCATGTTACTGTTTTGTTGTTGTTTGTTTGAATTTGTGGCTTTTTCTTTAATGTCTGAGATCAAATACAAAGAACACTTATTTGGCCACTCTCAAAAACTTCCAGATACCACATGCAAGGGCAATCCCAAAGCTATGGCTTTCTTTAGAAAATGCAGCAGTTGATTACTTACTACTGTGGGAGATTTTTGCATTCAAAAAACTGAATACTTCATTAAAGTTTAAAATCCAAAGGCTTATTCTTGGGACAGTTCCTTCTCCCACCATTTTCATCCTCAGGTCATTTTCTAAAGTCTCTCTCTCTCTCTCTCTCTCTCTCTCTCTGTGTGTGTGTGTGTGTGTGTGAGAGAGAGAGACAGAAAGAGAGAGAGAGAGAGAGGGAGGGAGGTGTGTTCTTACCTCTACCTCTGAATCTTCTTAACATTTAAAATATTTCTACAGTCTCAGGCATGCTAGAGCATGAAACAATTCAGGGCGTATCTGGGGTGAAGCCCACGGGACTCAGAAAGCGAACCTCCAGTATCGCAGATGAGGGCACCTACACACTGGACTCCATCCTGCGGCAGCTCAACTCCTTCCATTCAGTCATGTGTCAGCATGGCATGGACCCGGAGCTAATCAAGCAGGTGGCCAAGCAGATGTTCTACATTGTGGGTGCCATCACCCTAAACAACCTCCTTCTGCGCAAGGACATGTGCTCCTGGAGCAAAGGGATGCAGATCAGGTGAGCAGACACCAATGAGCATGACAGCCTCCTGCCACAGGCCTGCTTGCCTGTTGATGGGTGATGACTTGTTTCCAGGCCGTGCCACATGGCCAACAGCAAGCGAAGAACTGGTGTAGAGCCAGTTCTCATTGCTCTGGAGGAAACCCGCTCATCTGTTAAGCTACCTTGTTTGTACGATTGTAGAGATGTGCAAGATACACTATGGTATATATTTTTCTCTCCTTTCTTATTTGTCTTGATTGCATAATAAGAAAATATTAGAAAAAAATGACTCTTTATAATATTTTGTCATCATGAAATATCTTTCCATATTAGGAATATAAATGAGGATAAACCCCACAGGGTCTGGAGAAGTGTCTCAGTGGTTGAGAGCACTTACTGTTCCTGAACAGGACCCAGGTTAGGCTCAGAACCTACAAGGGGTTCACAACTCTCTGTAATCCCAATTCGAGGGATTGCAACTCCCTTTTCTGTCCTCTGTGCACACTGCACATGCATGGTACATATACACATACCCAACCAAACACTTCCTTTTTTTCCTTTTTAAATGTTTAAGTTAAAAATAATAGGTCCAAAGAGATCATTTACTAACCCTTGAATTTGAAGACAAACTATACTCCATTTTTCAATTATTTTAGTTTCTTGTCTGTTTTAGAGAAACTGGTCTTGGACCCACAGTCTTTCTGCTTGTGCTAGGAATCTAGGCATGCACCAGACATGCCCAGCAGCAACTAAATTTCATATGCACTGCTCCTCACCATTGCCTCATTATTGTAACAACTAAGTTTGGGGAGCAAATGGTTATTCTGAAGCATCCAGTATGTTCACAGGAGAAAAACAAAGGGATTTTCATCCGGTGATAGTGGTACACACCTTTAATCCCAGCGCTCAGGAAGCAGAGGCAGGTGAATCTCTTGAGTTTGAAGCCAGCCTGGTCTACAGAGCAAGTTCCAGGAGAGCTACAGAGAAAAACCCTGACTCAAAAAAACTTAAAAAAAAAAAACTTAAAAAAAGATGGGTGAGGGCTCTACAAAATCTCTAGTTACTATTAGCAAACTGTAGTGGTCTATACTCACCATTCTTATCCATATTTCACTTTAAGGTATAACCTCCATTCAGAGATTCTAACTTTTTGTGAAGTTGTCTGACCTTTTTGTAAGACAGGGTCTCATGTAGCCAGGTTGATCTCATACTCAGTGTGGCCAAAGAAGCTTTGAATGCTAGATCTTCCTGCCTCTACCTCCCAAGTGTGTGCTACTACACCCAGCTGCAGTCACTTGTCTTCATAGCTTGATGCCTTCGTCTGACTGTGTGTCCATCTGCCTTAACTGTGCTTGAAATCTCCTGTCAGATAGCTGGGCACCTCTTCAAACCCTAGCATCTGTGGAGTCTTTGTCCCTTGCCCTTCTCTTCTATCTCTAGGCTTTCTCAGGCCACAGTCCCCATTGTCAGGGCCCTTCCTAGGAAGTTTGAGTACAGGGCATATGTTGGGGCATCTGGCTATTCAGTCACCCATTTTAGAGTCTTCTTAAGGAATACAGAGTGCATGGAGAATCAAGAGGTTTATCCTGCAAAGGGAACCTGAATTTCAGAAGCCAGAAGTACATTCTAGGCAGCTGTTTAATAAGGACAATCGTATGATATATTCCATTTTGTTTATTAGCAAGTCTAATCACTTTTCCTCTGGGGACTTTGTTTCCATCTTTCAATAAAGAGTTGCAGTCTCTTGTCATTCATTCTTACATAATTATGATTATAAGCCTCATGACTTTATAATGATAAATGTTAAAGCACAGCTGATTAGATTTTAGAAAATTGAACAAAAATACTAGCTGTCATGTTAACTGACAAGGCTACATACACAAAATTAAGACATTTATGACAGTGTTCCGCAAATTTGCATTTTCTTCTTTATTTTCTCTTACATTTTCTCTTTTTATTTTTGGCATAGGTACAATGTCAGTCAATTGGAAGAATGGCTACGTGACAAGAATCTAATGAACAGTGGGGCCAAAGAGACTCTGGAACCTCTTATCCAGGCTGCTCAGCTTTTGCAAGTGAAAAAGAAAACTGATGATGACGCAGAAGCCATCTGCTCCATGTGTAACGCCCTGACCACGGCCCAGGTACTGCAGCCCTCCACGGGCAGCACACCACAGTAGCCTTCCCAGAGGAGCATGGAGAAGTCAGGCCTGTCATTACTCCTCTCTCCTCACTGACCTCCTTCCTTGGCAGAGGAAATCTGGAAGAGAGGGGATTTTATTATCAGTTAATTCCAGTGCTGCTCATAGTCATATGTAGAATATTCAGCAAAGAGTAAGGGCATAGAACTCTGTGATGTTCTGGGCCCTGCAATACAACCTGGAATAAAAACAAAGTCCCTGCTCATGAGGGATATATTCTGCGGTGCTTCGATCCATGAAGTTATTTCTATGTTATTTAGTAGTTAATGGTTCTTTAGATTTTTAAAGGTACTTACTGGCAGCCTGATGACCTGAACTTGATCCCTGAGACCCACAGAGTGGAAGAAGAGAACCAGCTCCCAAGGGTTGTCCTTTGACCTTCACATGCATGCTCTGGAGCTGCCTATATACACAAAATAATTCTTACTCTCTGTCCTAGATATGATTAATTCCCATCACACAGTATCATACTTGTGGAGGTAATAATTAACAATAAGAAATCTCCACCTTCATGAGCTTACAGCTCGATAAGGAAAAAGAAATACTTGAAGCTAACATCAAAAAACTGCAGCATGTTCTGTTCTTAATGCTTTACAAGAAGCACTGACAGCCTTTTCTGAGAGGTACCACTCAGCAGCCTTGAACTTAAGGAAGGGACAGGACAGGAATGATATTAGGGGAGACAGCAGCAGCCAAAGGAAGGCCTCAGAAGCGCCTGCTGCTCTCCTCACCTGGTTATTTCAGCTCCCTGATGCTTAGCTCTTCATCCTTGGTCAGTGTGATTCACTTCACTCAGGGAAAACCGTTGGAATCACAGTCAGCTTCTGAGTGCCAAAATTTACAGAAATTGTTGTTATAAACTTACTTTTGAGCAGAAATTTTCAGTACTCATAATGGTCTTGTGGTCTCCCCATTTCTGCCAAGTACGGAAAGTAATGACACAGTGGGGAAACCTGATCTCCAGATGTTTCCTGTCCCCAGCTTGGAGAGAATGTGCTCTAGCACTTAATATTTCAATGTTACTACATGCCCCAAAGAATTAAGTCAACCTTTAATTTGGTTATTTACTTGATATATTGGCAAGTCTTGGTGAGCAGTCGTTTGTTCAGCTTTAACCCTTGTCTCTGAGTGACTGATTCCTGAGTCAAGTGTGTCACTCCCAGACTTTTATTCCATGTCTCTCTGGTACTTACCATATTCTTTACCTACAGGTTGGCATTGCCCTGTACTTTCTGTTTAACTAATTTCAGTGTAAATAACCACACGTGATAACTAGTGTGTTAGCACAGCTTTACACAATAACTTGAAAATGAGTACATGGTGGTACAGGCTGTAAATCCAGCACATGGAAGCTGATGTAAGAGGACAGCAAGTTTGAGACCAGCCTAGGCTACATAGGAAAACTATATCTCAAAACAACAGTCTTACCTTACATAAGCAATGATGTTCTTGAGGCTAACTGGGGCTACATAGAGAATTCCAGGCTAGCCTGAGGTACATAGACATCTGTCTAAAGCCCTCCAATACTATAAGAGGAAAAGAGAAATGACCATTTTCTTTTTTAATTTTTAAGACCATTTTTAATTTACTTCTCAACTTTTTGGCTATTCATTTATAATGACTTAATTTTCTAAACATGAGTTTTTAAGATCGTTTAAAAGTAGTATTTAATGCTATAATTTTAATATGGCCACATATGCTTTAATATGAAGACAGCAAGTTGCAGAAGAACATTACTAGAATTCATTCCATTTGTATAAAAATATCCAAAGCCAGAATGTATAGAAGATAGCTCAGTGGTGGCCAGACCATGGGCAGCCATTGCTGCTTTAGGAGAAGATAAACTCGGGCGCTTGTCTCCGTGTTATATTCTATACTGCTTGAATGGTTTTCTGATATTTTTTTTTCTTCTTAAAATGTTACATGACTACATTCTTCTTGTAAAACTTCAAACACAAAGGCAAGTGTGCCCTTCGATTCCTCCTTCCCTCTCTCCCAGCCCACCCCAAGTAAAACTGAAAAGGAGGTACAGCAGGTCCTTCCCACTCACCAGATCATGGCGAGCCAGCCCGTTTGTGAAAGTCTTTACCCTTTGTCTCTCCAGATCGTCAAAGTGTTGAATCTGTACACACCCGTTAATGAGTTTGAAGAAAGGGTCTCTGTTTCATTTATCCGCACTATACAGGTAAGATGCTTTTTTCTTTCTTACTGATTTGCCACATGGTCATTTGAACGGAATAGTCACAATGCTTTTGGAAGGATAATGTGTTTTTATCTTTTGCATTTCCATTTTACTTATTTGGCAGTGCATTGACTTTTTTATATAAATTTATATTCCATAATAGTTTTAATCAAAAAATTAACATTTTCATTAAATTTTTAATAGAAATTTTGGTAGAAAAATATCTTACAGATTGGAAGGATTGATACCCCGTTTGTCTTTTCTCTTAATCTTCTCAGATGCGGTTACGAGACAGGAAAGACTCTCCTCAGCTGCTCATGGATGCAAAGCACATCTTTCCTGTCACTTTTCCCTTTAACCCATCCTCCCTGGCCCTAGAAACCATCCAGATCCCAGCCAGCCTGGGCCTGGGCTTCATTGCACGGGTCTGAAGTGCTGTCCAGGCAAACATAGAGAACGCATTTCTCCTCAGAATATGAACAGTTGTTTTCAGTGAGCTACTGAAAATACATTTTTAAAGAAAAAGTACTGATTATCTCTAAAAGAAGATGTTAACTGGAAATCCCCCCAGAATCCTTTCAATTGGGAAGACACTCCTAGTACTGATACCTTTAAAGCAACATTCATTCTTTATCAGTTGGAAACCCTGAGTTCACATACAGCTGAACGGTGGCCGGGAGGAGTGAAAGGAAGGATAAAAGGGGCATGTCTTCAGCTGACAGCATTTAGTTTAAATCTTTAGTGCTGCATTTAATAGTGGCATACAAAATACAATCCCATATGTATGAACTGTTGTAAACAAGGCACAAAGAACTGAGGAAAATCACTGAATACATATCACAGCAGCTTAGGAGCCAATCATGTTGATATTGTCAAACTGGATCAAAAAAATAAACTGGCAACATTAAAGTAACTGGCCAAGTAACTTCCTTATCTGTCACTATGACATATGGATGTGAAAGACGCTGTTTACTAGGCAGCATAGATGCCCGTTTGTACTGTAGCTTACTGAGCATCTTAAATGGCTGCTGTGTGCTGTCTCCTGATATAAGTGATAGTCTTCTTAGGCACTACACAATAAGCTTCTCTTTCATCAGCTCTGTTTACAACTCAACCAGATCAGTTCTAACCGGATTATATGCAATTATCCACAGGTTCTCAGCACAAGTAGCAGACACTGGGGAAGTAGAGTTAGACAGAGTGGCTGTTGATGTCATTGCTGATCAGGATGTAGTACATTGAAGGTCACCCATGTGGATATCACATCATGGTATAGTGTTGTGTAAAGTTACTTATTTTTAATTCCAAAATCTGATTCTTGCCATGCATATATTCAACCTTGACAAGTTTTCTTTTTAATTTATTAAGTGTTAGTTTCAGTCACTATCTAGAAAGAACTATCAGAATATTTATGATTAAGATCTTGAAACTGTTTATCCTATAAGTTATTCAAAATAGGCATATAAATAAATCATTATAATTCAGAGGGTTTAGGTGTTACAACCTCTATAAATGTTGTCAGATACCACTGGATACTTTAAAAACATCATATTATAAATACATTAAGAAGATTTATATAAGAAATATAAGAAGATTATTAAATTTTATAGAGGATTTGGTTCAATAAGACTCAGATTCAGACGTTATCATTATGAAATTCTAATTAAGTATATTCTCCTTTTTTTCTGGAAATCTTATATAATAAATCCTTTGGGTTTTGCAAGAGCAAATTCTTAGCTTTCATTCCTCTGGTTCTTAATCACAATCAATTTGTATAGTTGAACTGTAAGATGGTCTATAACAGTGACATTGAAGTATGTGCAATATTATTAATGAGAGCTAAATGGTTTCAAGTCAGTGATAAGTACTGTTATTATACAGCAGTTGTTGGTCATTCTCTTACTGGAGCCTGGATGTCCTCGTTTATAAAGTAAGAGGGTTGGACAACTGGTTGTTCCAGCCACTTCTCTGTTTACACTTCACTCATGCTTGCTTCCTAGAGAAAGGGGTCACAGTTACTCTGTCCTGTTGTAAAGACCAGTATTTAGTGCCTGTCAGTTCCCTAGGGTTAATACACTAAGTCATAAACTTACGTAGCCACAATCTTTTAACATACATCATTTAGGTACTTTAGAACACCCTGATTATTTGTATTATTTGAAAGTTACTTAGTTTAAGTAATTTTTGTTACATGATAAACTTTTTTTTGTTTTAGGGAATTTTGTTTTTTTGTAGTGCTAGGAATTGAACCCAGGGCCTCCTGTGTGTTAAATAAGTACTCTATCACTGGGCTACAGTCTCAACTCTTGATTCAGTTCCAGTACATTTGTTTATTTGCAGAACCTAAAACACTAATCAACCATCTTCAGTTTTCCTGGGTTTTCAGTATTGTTTCAGTGAAAGTTAATGTTTAAAGCCATCTTTCTAGTGCTGAGTGTGTCAGATAGCAGAGAGGGGTAGCGGGTGGAAGAACTGCTGAGCAAACAGAGCCATGTGTAGGCTGTCTTCCCTCACTCACCCTGGCAGGCCACCTACACCCTGCTCCCAGCTTAGTCCTGAGTGGGATGCTGATGTACACCGAGTCTTGTCTTTAGGACCACGCTGTCACAGCCGCTGTCCCTGAAACCCCATTCCTACTTCAGACATTTGTGCCCTACAGTTTCTAGCACTTTCTCTCCTTTTTCTCTGTTGTCAAGAGCTGGGACTCTTGTTCTATAGTCGTTCCCATTTTGTGGTCTCCTGTTTCAGTGAAATGGTTCAGAGTCTCTGATTCCAAGCTTCAACTCTTTCAAGCTGCTTCAGAACCCTGATGGTGATTGTATGCACTGCTTTGTTAAGGAGAGAGGCACCAGGCTTGTGCTCATTGGGGTCCTTTGGGCTGAGTGAGGAGCACTCACCTCCACTCTGTCATTCATACTCTCCGAGCCTTCAAACACACTCCCAGCCTCTCCCCTGCCTGTCCCATCCCCCGCTTCCCTAACCTTACCAGCCTGGTGGCTTTCTGTGGCCCTGGCTGACATACACGGGACTCCCCTTTTGGTGTTCTGTGTACACTCCTGACCTGTCCTCGCTTCTGTGCTCCTTAACATTGTCACTAATGGGATTTTCCAAAATTTCACTATGACATGCTGGGACTACAAAGAAGGAGCCCTTGAAAGACACAGCAGCACAGCAGCTCTTCCTGGAAGTAGCCCCTGCCCCATAGCCACCACTCTTCCTGTGCAGATGCATCCCACTCCCTTGGCATCCACAGAGTGGAGAGAAGCAGGCTCACTTCCCTTCCTGCAGCTTTTCTTAGCCCAAGGCTTGACTCTGCCTTAGAGTAACTCAAAATGGGGAAAGATAAACACAAATCAAAAGTGCACAAAGGACAACTTGGTAGTTCCTTTGGAGCTTTGAACATTCCATATTACCTGGCACTGCTTTGGAAATCAAATGTCCAGAACTGGAATCCAGAGCCAAGTGATAGGACATGTAGCTCTGTGCCAGTTTAGATGACTTGCATGGTTACTGATTCATTTCAGTAGCTAAAGAAAGACTCCTTATGAGTGAGCAAGTGTGTATAATACACATATTCTTTAATAGTGTATACAGAAAGTTATGAAAATACTTCAGGTCTCAATGTCTTGATTATTGTGAGAAATTAGTTTTCTGACAATTGTAGGAAAAGAGGAGCTGCCACCATCCTGAGAACTCCACATGGAGTCCCTCTCTCACACACAGAGTCACCAGTTGAGAGTTCTTCAGGAGATGTGGTCAAGGGCTCTCTGAGGAACATCAGCCTGTTAGGATGAAGAGCAAATGTCCATGTGTGACGCTGCATGGTCCTGTTGATAGTGCAGAAATAGTACCCATAATGCATGTGCTTCACGCCAGCAACTCTTCCTCTGTTACCTCACTTCCTCACAGCGTCCACGGGAGACAGCTCCCACAATCAGTGTGGATGATAATTTGGGACAGTAGTATGGTCAGTGACTCACTGTGGGTGGTGCTGCCCTTTAGCAGTAAGGGCAGAGGCTGTCCTGTCTCTCCTGATGTTGTGGGGTGCCCTGGCCTAGTAAGGGTACTCTTCATGTGGGAAAAGACAAATGATGAGCACCAACTTACTTCTTGGGAGGCCAGTGCACACTGCTTACAGCACCAGCTGTGATAGGCTTGCCTTTTGTGGTGAACCAGTACTCCTCAACAGGGTGTGGACTCTCAAGTAGAGGCTGTCTGAACTAGAAGAGCAGGAAGCAGTGAAAACCTCAGATGTGAAGAGGCAAGGCAGGCCACTCTCCACAGCTATGAGGTTTCCCTGGGAGCCCCTGGCTGAACTACACACCCTACAGAGAACTCTCTAGTTTTTGTCTGAGGCACAGAGGAACCCAGGACACTAAGTACCTCCCTCCCTGGGGCTGTCTGCCGTTGGTGAGTCAGTGTAAGCTTGGCAGTGCCACAGCATGCTGCAGGGGAAGAGCTAGGAGCTGTGCTGTGGGCATGCATGCTGAGGCACAAGCATTTTGTGGTAAGTGCTTTGTAGTTTGTTCTCAGGCTGTGCTGTGAGGGCCGCCTTAACCCTTGCCCCTTCCCTTTTAGAGCTGCCTTAAGTTCCCCAGAACTTGTCCTCAGTGAGGGGTATCTTGCCATGTTTCTCAAGGTTTTGTAAGGATTTGGATTGGGTGTGGCTTCCAAACACTTACTCCTTTCTCCCCTTCCTGCATCTCCTGCTACCTACGTACTGCCCTTTCCAACCAGAGGTTAGAATTTATAAAGCAACCAGTGAAATGTTAGCTTTAGGAATATTTCTGGGTTAGTGCAACTCCTTGTAACAGTAAGAAAATTAGCACGCATAGAAGCAGGACAGAAGTCAGTGTGTTCATGGTGTCTTGCCTTTCACTAAAACCCTTTTTAATAAAGGCAAAAATACAACTCTAAAATCTTTGTATGGACAGCCTAATAAAATGTAAAGGTACCCTACTGTAAAAGGCTGAGTAAGAACAGGAAAGTAGCTATATTAAGTTCTAATCCATTATAGTACCTAAATTAACTTTAGAATTATAGTCAATTTCTCAATAGGTCAAAAGCAAAGGATGCCATGTCAAACATCTCCCAAATGAAGTTTATACGTTTTTTTATTGTATAATTTGATCTCCTAAAAAAATGTTCATTAGCTTAACTTAATGGGTAGAATTAGATGCATAACATATCTGAAAACAACTAACATTTCCTCGGCATTGTGATATTGTTTGGAATAGCCGGGGAGTTGTAGGTTTGCTTTTGAAGGTTGAAATTTCCATGTATAATTTAATGCGTGGAAAGTTGATACATCCCCATGGGTTTTCCAGAGTCAGTAGTTTCAAATAACTTATTGTTATGTTACTATGTGTGATAAAACCTTAGCCTCTCTTAGTGGTGTGAGCCATTATTTTTTCCCACATTACTTTTTTCTCCTTAAGTGTGGATTTGTGTTGTGATTTATGATCCACAATTACTGTTCTTTTGTGGGTTCCTGAAGTAAATGATTTTCTGGTGTTTTTGGAAAGTCCCAGTTGTTCCAGCTGTATTGTACAGATGAGCTCATGGCATTTGACATACTGTGGTTTTATTTTAACTGTTTAGCACTTATTATGAAATGGACCTGCCTTTGAAATACAGTAAATGGGACGTTGCAGTTTTCAAATCTTTTTCTTCCTTGGATCTGGAGAAAGAACTTTCTTGATCTACACAGTTCATCTCTGCAAAGTAGTTAGTTGAGGAAGCAGAAGCGCTGAAAGGTGAGAGGTATCATCAAGCCTCTCTGGATCTAAACTGAACCCATTCCAGAGTATCACACAGGAAGACTTCTAGAATGTTAATAATTCACCTCATATCAACAAAAGCCTTGGAAACATGAGTTTTTCACTGGGTATTACCTAATGCTAAAAGGAAAGCCAAAACAATATCAGAATGACATTTTATGCTCTAAATTTATAGCTGTCTAATGTGCTTAGTGTGTATCTGTCATTAGTGCTGTATTCTCCTAGCTATTGTAGAAAATTGTTGAAATAAAGATTAGGATATAAAGAAACTTTGTCTTTGTCTATAAACCCACTCCACAGTTTAAAACAACAAAACAAATTGTTACTCTGAAGATTAATTGTAAATATAGTCTCGGGTCTTAGAAATTGAAGTTTGTTCATTCTCCACCTGTGCTAGAAAACGGCAGTGTGAAAACTGAAACACTTAAGCAAGCAGATCAGCCAGACAGCTGCAGGCTGTGGCTGCTCAAACATCCTGGGATTCTCTGGCAGAAAAATAGAACCTAGGAATTTGGGGCTTCCAAAAGCTTAAACAAGATCTGTGTCAAAAGTTCAGCTTTTAATGCAGTAGGAGAAAAGACAAATGCGCAATAGGATAAAAGTCCAAGGATGTGTATGTGACACTCCTTTGGCTGGAGAAAGAACAGTCTGATTGACATCATCTCATCTGTAGTCATAATATGGAAACATAAGTATTAAGTTCTACCATAGACTGCCTACTTGCACATCAGGAAAAGTTCATTCATCAGACTCATTTATCAAGAATTTTCCTCTCCAGGGCACCACAACAGGCCCTAGAAATGCAGCAGCAGGAATTATATTCAGCAGCTAATCCATGGAAATACATGGTCTTGTGTACATGAAGATGTTATAGTCATGAAAAAATGATAATTAAACGGTTTCTAAATAGATTAGAACTCGGGGTTATCTCACCAAAGTAAAAATCACTCTCATTATAGCATTTGATATTAGAATTCTTTTCTGGAATATGGGATTAAAGTCAAACTAAGCTTGACCCCAAAGGGAATCTATTTCCTGATATAACTTGAGTCAGGGGATGTATCTAGGGACCCAGTCACTGGCCTCAGGAATAGACACATTGCTTTAATTTTAGCAGATGACAGATTCCAACATGGCATTTACTACCCAGAGCAAGACCTGGGAATCCATGCAGTTGCCCCCTTGACATAGCCTACTGTGCTGCTGAAACCAAAGCATGGACATTGAGGGGGGAGTAACAACATAAGATTCGTCTTTTGAGCTTACTAGCATGGTGTCAACCACTATGGGTGGGGCAAGCGTTGGCTGTCAAAACACAGGCAAGACAAGTTCAGAAGAGAACTCAAGTCCTGAGGTGGCTTGGTCTGGGGAAGTGGAGGGGGCAGGACTGGAGCAAGTGCTGAGGTATCCAAGCACTCAGCGACCAGGGCACAAGAAGGGCAAGTGCGAGTTTAGCCTGGGCTACATGATCAGTCAGGCAAGCGTGGGCTTCAGAGTGAATTTACTCAGGAAAACAGTATTTGGTAGATCCCTCTGTGCAGAGGGCCCTAATTCCATCCTCAGTACCAGGGAAGGGGTAGGTGGAGTAGACAAGGGAGACGGATGGAGAAAATATGAATTATTCATGAAACCTAAATACTGTGGTAGACATATTTTGAAACTTCAGCAAAGTTACCACTGAAGAAACAAAATGCCAGGTTTATCTCATCAATAAAGTTCTGAAGTGTTGGATCATTAAGACTTTATTATCAAGAAACTTGAAGGAATGTCAGCCAGTGTTAACCTACTTTGGGAAACAGAGAGAGAGAGAGAGAGAGAGAGAGAGAGAAGAGCTGGGGTATATCAAAGATTCAGACTCTAACCCAGGAAAATGTAAAGATGTAGGCCCTTTTCACAGGCACCCCTGGTTGTTAAAATCAGGATTCTAAGCTGAATGGTCTGAGCTAAGATGACTGTCAGTGTATAAAAGGATGGAAATCCTTTTCAGGAGAAGAGAAGCCTGTGTGGTTGAGGGCAGTGGTGAACATCAAGTGTCTTCTTCAGTCACTCTTTACCCTATTTTTGGAGACAGAAGAAATTAATTCATTCATCTAGTTTGACTTCCAATGAGCTCCAGGGATCAGTGAGTATGTGGGTCCTGGGGATCTGAACTTGGGTCCTCATCCTTGAGCTATAGACATTTTAATGACTTGAATGTCTTCCCACCCACAACCTCAGGCAAGCAGAAGAGAGGGAGGCAAGCATGGGTGGGAATGGGGCAAGGTGGTAAGAAGTGAGGAGATGGACCACATACCCATGCAAAGCCATTCTTAACCCTAAATATTTCTCACATTTCAAAAGTAGACTAAGATTGACACTTCTGGACTGACAGCTTCAAGAGCTCTATGAGCCCACTGCTTGTGGACATTGGCGAAAATATTAAAACAAACAAAACAGGCCTTCTAAGCCTGGCAGTGGTGGTATGCACCTTTAATCCCAGTACTCATGAAGCAAAGGCAGGCAGATCCCTGAGTTCAAGGCCAGCCTCGTTACAGAGTGAGTTATATGACACCCAGGGCTTCACAGAGAAATCCTGTCTCAAAAAAACAAAAACAGAGAAAGAACAAAAGAAAGAGAAAGGAAAGAAACAAGGAAGGAAGGAAGGAAAGAGAGGCAGGGAGAGGGAGAAAAGGAAGGAAGGAAACATGCTACGTTTTGATGAGTAATATATTTGACTATATTAGTTACTTTTCAATTGCTGTATGTGCTGGTTAGTTTTTATGTCAATTGACACAAGCTAGAGTCATTTTGGAAGAGAGTGTCAACTGAGAAAGGCAATAGTGCTTGCTTTCTTTCTTTCTTTCTTTCTTTCTTTCTTTCTTTCTTTCTTTCGTTCTGATAATTGATGTCAGAGGACCTAGCTCACTGTGGGCCATGCCCCCCTGAGCTGGTGGTTCTGGATTCTAGAAGACAGAAGACTGAGCAAGCCGAGCCCTAGGTAGCATTCCTGCAATGGCCTTCCTCCAGGTTCCTTTGTTAACTTACAAAAGAAAGGGTTTGTTTGGGCTTTTGTTTCCAGAAGGAACCACCTTGGCAGAATTGAGGCAGCAAGCTTGGCAGCCAGAGGAGAGCTCACATCTTGAACAGCAAGCAAGCAGCAGAAAGAATAAGTTTAAAAGGATGCAAATCTTTAAGCTCCCTGCCTCCTGTAACATATTCCTTCTAACAAGGCCTCCTAACCCTACCCAACAGTACCACCAACTAGGGACCACGAAATCAAATGCCTGAGACTATGAAGGACATCTCATTTAAATCACCAAGTTATTTAAAGCAATATCTACACACACACACACACACACACACACACACACACACACACACACACACACCAATTTCCCAATTCAACAACACAGAAGCTTGACTCTAGCCCTTGTGGCCAAGAGGGTTGCACTGCCTCAGCCCCAGGGAGAGTGTGCACTTTCTGGGAGCTGACAGAAGTCGGTTTCTCATCTAGCTTTTCAGCTATGTCTTGCTCAGAATGAACACAGCCAAGAGGAAGAGATTCCCTCCTAGCCTGCCCACCGCATGGCTCCCCCATGAATACTGTACTGCTAAAAACGCTGGGTCCACAATTGCCCTAAGCTAGGCCTGCAAGGTAGTGGTTTCACATGGAGAAAAGCTGGCCATGAGACTTGCCTTTCCCTGTGTACCCAACACTGAGAGGGGACATCTCTCGTCGACAAGTAGACTCTTATCACCACCCCACCTCCAGAGCCTTGGCTCTGAGGTTTCACTGGGAACAAAGCAGATCATGAAAGTTTCTTCCTAAGGAACTAACCTCACCTGCAGATGCTTAAGAGAAGTTATATGGTGAATGTTAAAGTCGATGGGAATTGGAGAAAATCTGATAGGTTGGCTGGAGACGGACTGGAGTGGAAGTCCCTGTGAACAAACGGGAGAAGAGTCAGCTAAGAGGAATCTGTGTGACCAGATAAGTGTCAACCATTGGCCTTAAGAATTATCCTTTCCGAGGAGCCCAGAATGGACTGGACGGTTCCAGTGTGGGAAGCAATGTATGCCTATGGCAAGTCTGAAGACAGTGGAGCTTAACAGCTGGATGTGTTCACACAAAGTGCCACGACTGACCGCAGGCACAGGCAGGCTTGGATGTAGGGAAGGTGCAGACAGACAAAGCAGTGTCATTGAGATAATGTGGGCACTGAGAAATAAGTCCAGCTGACTAACAGTAAGAAGGAACAGAACCAGAACTGCTGCAATATACTGTCAAAAAATTCAGATCCAGAAAAAAAAAAAAACCATTTCCAAGATTTGGGAAGAAATATGAACTTGTGGCTCATGCCAGGGTTTGAGTGTGGTGTTTCTCCCATGGCTCTGCACAGTGTGGTGGCACTGTGAAAAGGGTGGACACAGATTTGCTACCTGACCCAGGTAAGAGGAACAAACTCGAAAGCAACGTCCTTTCCAGCAAAGGAAGCATTGGGGCTTTATTGCAGAGCCTGTACCTCAAATAGGGACCCACCCATCCCTAAATCCCTAAGCATGATCAGTTAAGGACTATACTCCTGAGCATGCTCAGTTTAAGATCATGGAGCAGGCATGTCCAACCCGCAACCTGCATCCCACCAGGACAGCTGTAAATGCAGCCCAACACAGTCATAAAACCCTCACATTATACATTTCTTTTCTAACTCGATTGCAGTTCTTCAGCATGAACCTTCCAGAAAGAGACATGACAATACTTGCAATATCCAAAGGTTTGGCGTGCCACGGGGAATGCCTCTTAAGTATGACCAGCTTGTAGCACAAAGTTTTATCACAAAGGGCATTTTGCAGATGTGTTATCACAGGAATCTGTCCTTGAAGGTGCCTGCCTCTATAGTGGCCAGCATCTCATCTGTTCAAAGCTTGATCCCCAGCTGCTGTGCTCTTATGGGCAGTGATAGAAACCTTAGGGGGTGGGGCCTAGCTAAAGAAATAGAGCAACAAGGCTGTGATCATTGTTTCTGAAAAGGTACAATTGTTTCCTTTCTGCTTCTGTCCACGCTGAGACAATCTACCTGTTCCACCCATCATGTGCTCCTGCTTCTCTGAGATGTTCAGCCTCCCCTCGGACAACACAGTCAGCCAACTGTGGACACAAACCACTGAACTTATGAACCAAGATAATTCTTTCTTCCTTTCAAATTGTCTCTCTTAGATATTTGTTGTATAGTGTAAAATTAAATTAAAATACATATTAAAATGCCCCATTACAGGAAGAGGCGGGTGGATCTCTGTGAGTTCAAGGCCAGCCTGGTTACATAGTTTGGTCCACGACAGCCAAGGATACATATAAAGGCCCTGTTTTTTAAGAAAAAGCACTCCCATGGAGCCACAAGTGACAGAAGAAGAGTGGGAAACAAAAATGGGGTGGGGGAAGGCCAATAAACAGAGCAACTATGGTAGAATTTGTGATCATCCTGCCTCTGCCTCCCAGGTGCTGGGATTACAGGTGTGAACGGTCATACTTGGCTTTCAAGATTCTTCTAATTTTATTCAGTTTTTGTTTGTTTTTGAGACAGAACCTCCACAGAACATATGAATTTGAATCCCTATCAGAATAACTAAAACAATTATTTGAGAAATAAGACCATTTATTGTATTTATCATCACTTATGAGAGAGGGGGGAGAGGAAAGGAAGGGATACACATGTGGAGGTTGGAGGACAACTCGCCAGAGTTGGATCTCTCCTTCCACATGGGTTTCAGGGATGAAACTCCAGTCGTTAGGCTTGTGGTGGGTCCCTCTACACCATGAGCCACCTCACTGGTCCAAAATTTATAGTTTACCTTAAGAGCCTGCCAGAAGGAGAACAAACCAAACCCAACTTTGCACTCTTAAGGCCTCATCCAGAATCAGGCGTGTAGTTGAGCCCCACCTACAGCTTTGCTCCAGCAAAGTAGAAGATATGGATGAATTCCCAGCAAGGCAAACAGAAAGACCACAAGACCTGGGAAATCTGAGTGGATCCAAGAAAGTGAAGGCATAAAAATCTTAGCACAGCCGGACAGTGGTGGCACGTGCCTTTAATCCCAGCACTTGGGAGGCAGAGGCAGGCAGATTTCTGAGTTCGAGGCCAGCCTGGTCTACAGAGTGAGTTCCAGAACAGCCAGGGCTACACAGGGAAACCCAGTCTCAAAAAAACAAAAAACAAAACAAAACAAAAAGAATCTTAGCACAAAGACAAGTCTAGCTTAGGGCCTTCACTTCAAGGTTCACTGTATGCTTAAAGAAGAAAGAGTATAAGTCTGTCACAGATTCTTTTATTAAGAGAGAGATAAGGGGCTGGAGAGATGGCTCATCGGTTAAGAGCACGGTCTGCTGCTCTTCCAGAGGTCTTGAGTTCAATTCCCGGCAACCACACGGTGGCTCACAACCATCTGATGCCTTCTTCTGGCATGCAGTTGTATATCCAGATAGAGAACACATATACACAAAATAAATGATTGATAGACAGATAAGAAAAAAGATTCTAACTTTAAAGAGAGAAAAGAGAAAGAGAGAGAGAGAGAGAAAGAGAGAGAGAAGCACACACTTTCTAACACTCAAAGGTCAAACAGAACACAGCACAGGCAAAACTATTATACTCCTTCCAAGGAGTCAAAGCTCCTAACAGGCCATCATACACCAAGCCAATAAAATAATAATAAAAAATACAACGAACACCATACACCCTAGCCAAGTGGGCTTATCCAGAAGTCAAAAAAAAAGCTTAAAATTAAAAACAAAACCCCATCAGACTCTGTGATATGTACCTGTAATCTCAGATGCTTAGAGGCTGAAGCAGGTGAATTTCAAGCTTAAGAACAGAGTAGGCAACCTAGTGAGTCCCCGATCTCAAATATATATCCATTCACAAACTAATAAAACATCCTATTCAAAAATCTTCATTGTGATGCACCATATCAGATAAGAACAAAACCCAACCAGGCTGTCCTCAAGCTTGGGTCTCCCTGTCTCAGTACCCTGGTGCCATCATCGGCCACCAGGCCTGGTTATTTATAATGTCTGGCCATGGATCCTTCTGTTGTTTTTATTCAGCATTTGCCATGGATCTACTTTTGTTGTTTTTCTGTTTCACAATGTGGGGCTCTATGGATGGACTCCATTAGACTCCCTTACCCATGTTCCCATTCTTATTTGAGTAGCCCCCTGCTTTAATGACTGTAGTTTGCTTTGCCCATGAATATGTGGTAGGGCAGGGCTGAGACGATAGCTTAGCCTATAAAGTACTTGCACTGCAAGTCTGAGGATCTGCCTTCAACCCCTGAAACCTACATTTTAAAAGCCAGGTGTTCTGGGTGCTCTAAAGCCAAATGAGGCAGAGACTCTAGGAGTACTGGGGCTCCTGGGTCAGCCTAACTCAGTGAATCCCAGATCCCAGTGAGAGATTCTGCCTTTAAAATAACAAGGACCAGGGCTATAGAGATGGCTTAGTGGTTAAGAGCATTGACTTTTCTTCCAAGAGTCCTGAGTTCAATTCCCAGAAACTACATGGTGGCTCACAACCATTTGTAATGGGATCTGATGCCCTCTTCTGGTGTATCTAGAGACAGCTATAGTGTACTTACATAAGTAAAATAAATAAGTTTTAAGAAAAGAAAATGGTCTGCTCCCAAGAAAGGCCAGCAGGATTTTCTCTTTGTAGTGAAAATAGTCTTAGCTGTTCATGTACTTCTAACCCATATAAATTATAAAAATAACGTCAGTACACAAACATGCTACCAGGATTTTTAACCCAGTGTACTGAACCTATATATTAATTTTGGTGGGACCAACATCTTTTGAGTATTAAATATTCACATCGGTCTAAACGGCCCATACTTATTCAGCCCTCCTGTGTGTCCTTCAAGAGAGGTAGAAGCAAGTTCGCCATAAAGGTAAAACGAGGTTTTTACTAGCGTAATCTCCGGGTGCATTCTTCTTGATCTGTATCTTACTTTCTCTGGCATATAAAATGTTCGCAGGACAACTTTTTCTTTTTTCCAACCCCTTCCTCAATTTAGAAGTTCTGTGAGCTCACTGGTTCTTTGGTTTTCCTATGCTCTGCGAGCCACTGTAAGAGAGCGGGAACTTGGGCGGGACCCCTGCAGGTTTCTTTCACCTGTTACCTGGGCCGGGCCAATGGCAGAGCAGGCTGCCCGCGAGCACCAATCCCGCTGCCAACCCTCACCCCGCCGCCACCCCCCAGTCCGGGCGTCCGAGCCCTCATGGGGGGGTGGGGGAGGGAGCTGTGGCACTCGGGAAAAACTTCTGGACAAGATGGCCAGGCGCTGACCGGCTGGGCGCGCACGATCCCTTGCAGCAGCAGCAGCAGCGGAGGAGGAGGAGGAGGAGACCCATGGCGGTGGCCGAGCTCTACGCGCAGGTAGGGGCGCGGGGACGTACCTGTGCACCTTCCCGGACGTGTGGAGGGACGGAGGCCGGGAGCAGCTGCCAGCTCCGCCCGGGACCCCTGTGGGTAGGCACACCCAACGGAGGGCTATTTTTCCCACGCCGGGTGGCTAGATCACCCAGACCCTTCCTCCTGCCACCGATGGAATCTGAGTCCCGCAGTGGGCAGGAGATTCGATCCGGCACCACAAGCTTTGTAACCAGCGTTGTAACCTTCCAGGCCCTCAGAGTCTGGAGGATTCGGGCAAGATTGGGGGTGTTTTCGAGAATGCTGGTGAGCTTCCCTGTGAAGGTGAAGACCCTCAGGGGATCCATCTGGAGCTGCCCGATCTGAGCACATGAACCAGCAGCCCAGAGTCCCAGGCCCCGGGTGCTGTTGGGCTCTTACTGGCTAGTGTAAGGTGCATTAGCTCAGAGAGAGCCTCAGACAGGCCTGCCCCGGGTGCTGTTGGGCTCTTACTGGCTAGTGTAAGGTGCATTAGCTCAGAGAGCGCCTCAGACAGGCCTGACCCAGAGCACAAGCATTCTGGAAAACTTCCAGAAGCTAAGAACTTCATCCTCACCCAGGAAAAAAATGTGTGAAAATAATTGATGCTTTTTAAAAGAGCCATAAAACAGATCTGCTACACTGTTGTAGGGGAATTTAGACCCCTTCAAATTTAAGCAGACGGGACTAGAATGTACTCCATTGGAACATTTACACACACACACACACACACACACACACACACACGTCTTAGCTTAATGGGGGTGGGAGATATTGTTTGGTTTTTAATTTTGTTTATTGAGACTGTGCCTCACTGTGTCACCCCAGATAGCCTGGAAATCACTACGGAGATCAGGCTGGCTTCAAACTTACAAAGTTTTGCCTGCCTCTGCCTCCTGAGTTGTGAGATTAAAGGTGTGGGCTCCATGCTCTGCCATGTTTTTAAGACAGGTTCTTGCTTTGTGTCCCAGGTTGGAATGGTCCTCCCTACATAGCTTAGGCTGACTTCAGACTTACTGAGATCTTGTCTCAGCTACTATAGCGATGGTATTACAGACATGCCCCGCTCCTTCCATCTTTATACCTTAAATGTAAAAGGCACTTTCACTATCAATGTATAGTAAAAGATCCTTGTCATGATTATCTTTCCATGGGGGCGGGGAGGAGGAGATTTTCTTCTACTTTAACGAATAAAATACAAGCACACATCAAACAAAGAGGATATCCCTCTGATGCATTTAAACCATTCAATTCTGCACTTTCATATCCCCACCCCCACCCCAAGCTGGGGACTGAACTAAGGGCTTTGTGCTTTCAGGGCAAGCACTCTACCACAAAGCTTAACCCTTCATCTAGAATATGTTACTAGAGACAATGAGAACCACCAGGTGACCTGCCATGTTTCTGAGTCTTCATGTGACTATCAGAAAAAAAAAAATTAAACAAACCCTTCCTTGTTGGGTATCTTTGGGGACAGGTGGCTGATCATTGACCTGTTTTGAATAACAATTTTTCTTGAAGCAAAAACACACAGGAATACTTACCCCTATCTCTAGGTGCCTGTAATCCCAGTAACTCAGGAGGCTGAGGCAAGAGGATTGCCTTGAGGTTAGCCTGGGCTACATAGTGAGTTCCAGGCAACTAGGGCTAAGTAACAACACTTTTTCTCAAAAATAAGTTAGGACATTGTGGAACGGGGAGAGGGAGATGGTGGGGTCTAGATTTCTCTGTAGGAAGAAACACTGTTTCAGGGGGCAGAGAAGGGTGTTTTGTTTCGGAATTGTTGTTTTGCCTGCCAAGGTATTTTCTGGTTCTTTGATGTGAGAAATGACAAGCAGATGTCTGCTGGGGCCTAGAGAGTATGAGAGGTAGACAGGGCTGGAGCAGAGGGTTATTTGGCAAAGATGGGGGTTTTGAGTGGAAATGGATCGGGTGGTAGGTTAGCAGCTAGGTGAGCTGCTTCCTCAGGATGCCAGCCATTCTGAGATCTGGATAGTTCCTTGACACGGAGGGTGGGGACAGGAAAGGAGAAACTGGCCTGGGAATATGGGGACATGGGACACGCCAAGGATGACCTGGCCTCTGTGTGATTGAGAACAGGGTGTGTATGGGCTGCATTAAAGCCATCAGGGGAAGGAAGTGTTTCTGAGAGAGGTAATCAAGCACATTTTAAAGCAGGGCTGTGCAATGAGAGGACATAGGGAAAGTGAGTGGGCTGTGCACAGCCTAGCGTCTCTCTTGAGAATGAGCTCAGTCCTCAGAGGGGAACCCTTTACCCAGCTGTGGTTACTGGAACCAAGGCAGGAGCACCCCACTGCAAGAGATAGGAGAGCCAAGGCCAGGACAGAGGAGTGTCTGCATGTCGAGAGAGCAGCAGCCAGCTGCCAATCCAAGATGACAGAGGAGGAGCCAGAAGAGCTGGAAAATACCAGGAAGAGAGGTTCCCAGAGGGAGGGGACTCCTGAGAGAGGCCATGGTACAGGACGTGCAAAGCAACCCGCCTCTCTCCACAGTAGCAGGCCTTGGAAATGTTCCAAGCAGAATTACTTGAAATCCCTTTAGGAAAAACTGGTCTGACCAATCCCCACTTAAAAACCTGTGTTTTGTTCCTCAAAAATCTCAACCAAACTGTAAGGGCCGCCTCTGCACCCTCACCCAGGCCTACCACTTCTCCTAGCTGGCTCATGCCCTGCTAGGCAGCTTGCCTGCTCTTCATAGCTTGGCCTACCTGGTCACCACTGGCCCAGCACACTGCTTTGTTCAGGAGCAAGCACACCATTCAGATTCCATCTGAGCAGACCCTGAGAGGTTCAAAGCCAACCCTCCATCCAGCACCCCATCCAGCACCGCGCACACTGTTAACATGGTCAATTCGGAGTCTCCTCTGCCAACCACTAGCTTGTAAAGACCAGGGCACAGTGAGAACATTCTAAAGGCTTGCTCTGTGTACACATGCAGAAACGGAAAATTCTGTTTACAGCAACAGCTATGGGCATGATGGTTATCATTATCTAGCATGAATATTTCTATGCACCAGACATCATCCTCAGAACCTTCTTTCCATCTGAAATAGTCTAGGAAAAAAAATCTATGTGTTAAACCTTCCCATCCTATACAGGGTTCAGATGAAGGAAGTTGTCTAGGGTTACACGGACTTGATGGAGTCAGAGTCGGATCCGTAATGCCTCTCAATGCCTTCACCTGGGCCCCATCTTTATCGTCTTCAAAGCATCTAAGCTTTTTCCCACACAGAGGACTCAGGGAAAGTCCATCTGCTTTCTAGCTATATATAGTAACTATAGAACCAACCCCAATGTCCAGCAAGAGAGAGAAAAGCAAGTCACAAGGCCCCACCCACATGGTGAAGAGCAAGCAGCCATATAAACTCTGCCTCAGAACTTCACAGTGGCATGGGAAAGGCCTATGAAGAACAAGAGCCCCAAACCTGTACTGCTTGACCCCAGCTAAGAAAGGCAGTAGGATCAAAAGCTGTTCCAGGCCCTTCTCCAGTCACCCCTCCACTGGTCATGTTACCTTGTATCAGCTGCTCAGCAGGAGCCTGTGGGCCTGTGGGCTCCAACCTCCTGTGCTGCTTTGTTTGTTTTTTTAGCAGAGCTGGCATATGCTTTGCCCAGAAAGGTACAGTCACTTAATTGTGTACCTGTCTTGCTTGAATATGAGGAATTCACAGGTGAGATTGGGAACGCCAGGGAGGAACTCGTGAAAAAGTTAGATTCACCATTGTTTGATCTGTGAGTAGTTCAGAAAGTCAAAAATGAAGAAGGGTCCAAGAAGCCAAAATGCCATCAACAGTTAGCTTCGTCCACCCTCGGCATCCTCCATCAGCTGGGCACACACAGACACCTTTATCCAAGCCACAGCACTTAAACTAGGACTATGAATTGCCAAGGACTTAGGGTCTGGTGTCTGAAGGTATTAGAAATGCAACCTTGAGATCCATTATAAGATCTTGGCTGTGGGCTCAAAGATGCAAGTGCTGGAGCAGCTGGGAAAGTAGCTAGAACTCTCTAGAAACAGCTTGTCACATGGAAGGGATAGAGATCTCAGGGAGGGGCCTACAAGGAATGAGTGAAGAGGAAGAAAACAGAGGCATGATGTCAACTGTCTGGCTCAGATGCCCCGAGCATGGAGATTCCAATCCAGGAAGTACAGCTAGGAGAAGGCACCTTCCATGTTAGCTTTCAGGCCATGTAGGTGGTAAATGCCAGAAGACCCTTCGACAGGTGGGCCACAGCTTACTGGTGATTGTGACCTGGGAGGATCTGGCATAATCTTGAGCCCATATTGCTTCCTCAAGACTCTCTGGTCCTAGGTTTGTTTCATTTTTCTAGGCCTCTTGGTGAGGAAGGCCAGCTAAGGCCTAGAGGCAGCCTTTTGGCTCTTGGCCCTGCAGCAAGCTTGGCTGGCCATTCCAGGATGTAGGCTTCTGTCTCACAGGCCAGAAGCATACGTGAGTCATGTGAGAGTTGGTCACTCTGTTTGCACAGCTTGTGTATATTTATCTAAATGCTTCAGTTAGCTCTCACTGTGGTTTAAAGTGTTGCCTTGTGGATAGAGGAATGTGAGGAAAGAAGACAATAGATTGTCCATGGAGCTGAGTAAACTGGAGTGTTTGCTTAGCAGGCTGGGTTTCAGGTTAGGACTCTAGATCTCAGGCGGTGTATGGCCTGGGACGGTAGGACCAGTGGGCATGGTTACCTGGGATGCTGAGGTGCAGCAGAGGAGAGTAGTCACATGCCTTTTAACACTGCCAGACAGTGAATGATACTTTAGCTGAAATGAATCCAGACGTCACCAGGAGAGCACTGGACAGTCAGCTTCTGGGGGTCATCCTCAGAGCCACATGCATTTCAAGACAGAAGTCGCAGGCACTGCTGGTGTCTTGGTCCTTTAAGATTCTCCCTGGTGTGCTCTTGGCCTGTCTGGGTTTGAATTGGAACATCAGTAAAATGAAAGTATTGGCCAGCTGAGTGATTGCTTAGTAGGTCCCAGAGCCCTGTGTTCCTCTGAAAGTTTGGACCAAAGGGACGTCTGTCATCCTCCAGCAGGGCTCCTATCTGAACACCTCAGCTTTCTCCTGCTTCACACAGCAGCTGAAATAAGCTACCTGCCACTCTAAACTTGACAGGCAGATCACAGTAGATTATTATAAGGATACTTACAGCTCTGAAATTTTATAATGGCCAGTTCTTGTTACCCTGGGATATTGTATTTTCATAATCTGTGGTTTGTTAGGTTATAAACAAACATTTCTCTCTTTTTTTCTTTTTGAAATCTTTTTTCTTTTATTCTTTTCTCATACATTATATCTCAACTGCAGTTTGCCTTTCCTCCACTCCTCCCAGCCCTGCCCCCACACTTCTCCTTCCCCCAGATCCTCCATCCCCCCCCCCCAAAAAGGAGCAGATCTCCCAGGGATATACACACAACATGGCTTAACAAGTTACAATGACAAACCCTCGTATCAAATATCAACCCAGTAGGAGAAAAGCATCCTAAAAGCAGGCAAGAGTCAGAGACCCACACTCCCACTGTTGGGGTCCCACAAGAACACCAGGCTATACAACCATAGCATATGTGCAAAGGACCTAGCTCAGACCCACACAGCATCGTGATAGTCACTTCAGCCTCTGTGAGCCCCTATGAGCCTTGCTTCGTTCATCCTGTGGACTGTGTTCTCCTGGTGGCCTCTGTCCCTCTGGATCCTGCAATCTTTCCTCCCCCTCTTCTGTGGGGTTTCCCAGGCTCCACCTAGTGATAAGCAAACATTTCTCGTAGCAGACCTGAGGTAGGAGGTTCGTAGCAGACCTGAGGTAGGAGGTTCGTGACATGATGACAAGGGTGCATGTGTCGGGTGTGGGTGTATCTAAGAGGCGTGCCTATGCGTGCAAGGCTCAATGCAGGTCTGGGTCCTCGCCTGATCGCCTGCTGGGGTAGGTCAGTCCCCCATTCTCATATTCGTTCTCTTTCTCTCTCCCTTCCTCCTTCCCTCCTCCCCCTTTGTATCTCCCACCTTCTTCCCTCCCCCTCTCTTTCCTTCTCTCAAAGCTTTCCTACTCCAATTTTACATCTAACTGAGTTCCTGTCCTTACCGTCTATCAAGGATTAAATCTACGCAGATGACTTAGTCATGATCAATGTTTAATGACTGTGAATCAAGACAATTTGTTAGCTAACAGATAACAACCCTTGTCCAGCCTGTCTAGTATTGATGCCCTAGACTTCTTTTTTTTTTTCCTGGTCTATATTTGTTCTGACCACCTCTTGAGATCCTTGAGCTTAAAGAACTTGAAGAAACTCTATAAGGAGGCCCCGTCTCCAATCCCCATTCCAGCATGAATATTTTCTCTGTTGTTCTTTGATGTGTCTGTCCATCCTCTACCCTCTTTCCATCCTGCCTGCAATCTGTGCAGTTTCCTGAAGCACCTTGAGTGAACAGAGCACCCCAGCACACCCTCTGTATACTTTAGTAGGTGTCCACTAACCACTCTCGTGTTTATTCAGTCCGTTATATAAAATACACAGCTGGTAAAATGGATAAATCTCAAACTTCTGTCCAGTTTCCAGTGTTTAGGACCTGTGTCAGGTACGAACCCTATCCAAATATAGAGTTCAGGCTGGAGAGTTGGCTCAGTGGTTAAAGCATTTGTCATATAAGCCTCACAGTGGGGTTCAGTTCTCCAGAGCACATGTAAAAGCCAGAGGCCATGTAAAGTGACCACACCCCTAGTGACCACACCCCTACAGGGAGATGAGAGACAGAGAAGGGAAATTTCCCAGAAGCTTGCACACCGGCCAGCCTGACTTACATGGCTTCAAAGAGACCCTGTCTGGTAATTTGATTGTTCAGAATTTGTTTTCAATGTTTACATATTTCCTTATATATATATATATATATATATATATATATATATATATATATATGAGTGTGTACCTGTATGTGCTATATGCATGCAGTACATGAGGACATCAGATCCCTTGGAATTGGGGTTACAGACTCTTGTGAACTTCCTGATTTGGATGCTGAAAATGAAATCCTGGTCCCCTATAAGAGCAACAAATGCTCTTAACCACTGAGCCAGCTTTCCCCTAGCCCCCAAATTTGCTTTGTAACTGAAAACTTTGACTGTGTCAAAGATATGACCACTTCACCGAAGGGAGTATTTTCTGTAGTCATAAACTTTGCCCTCTGGGTTAGGAAGAAATAGAGGGTCACAAAAGACATGGTTATTTCTAGTTGTCCCCCAAATCCAGAATGAGCATGATGTAAATACAGGGCTCAAGGACAGGGCATACATGCACAAGAGCAGCTTGTCATCCTGAATGCATGACAGCTAGCTGCTGCCGCAGGAGTCTGCTGTGTGTGTGTGTGTGTGTGTGTGTGTGTGTGTGTTTCTTAGGTACCCTCTCACCTTGTTTGTTTGAAGCAGAGCTCCTCACTTGGCCTATAATTCACCAAGAAGGCTAGACTGGTTAGCCATGGATCTACCTGTCTCCAACCCACCCCCACCCCAAGCTCAGGATTATGAGCATGTCTTAGTCACTGTTCTATTGCTATGCTAGGACACTATAACCAAGGTAACTTGTATAAATGGAAGCATTTAATTGGGGGCTTGCTTACAGGTTTAGAGGTCAGTCCATGGCCATCGTGGCAGAAGGCAGACAAGCATGGTGCTGGAACAGAAGCTGAGAGCTTAACATCCTGGCCCACAGCCACCAGGCAGAGAAAGAAAGACACTGGACTTGGAATGGGCTTTTACAACTCTAAAGCCCACTCCAGCGACACATTCCTTCAACAAGGTCAAACCTACTCCAACAGGGCCACACCTCCTAACCCTCCCCAAACTGCTCCACTAACTGGCAACTGAGCATTCAAATATATGAACCTATGAGGGCCATTCTCATTAAAACCACCGCAGAGTATAGCCCGCAACACCTGGCTTTTTAATGGAGGTTTTTGGAACTATATGCAGGTCTTCAGGCTTACAAGGTGTCTTGGTTAGATTTGATTTTTATTTTTATTTATTTATTTATTTTTTGCCAACTTGACCCAAGCCAGTTTCACATGGGAAGAGGGAACTTCAGTTGGGAAAATACCTCCATTAGAATGGCCACTAAGCAAGTCTATGGGGGGCATTTTCTTGATTAATGGCCGATGTGGGAGGGCCTAGCCCATTGTGGACAGCATTACCCTGGTATGGTGGCCCTAGGTTCTATAAGAAAGCAGGCTGAGCAAGCCATAGGCAGCAAGCCAGTAAGCAGCATCCCTCCATGGCCTCTGCTTTGGCTCCTGCCTCCAGGTTCCTGCCTGTTTGAGTTCCCGCCTTGGCTTCTCTTAACATAGACTATGGTCAGGATGTTTAAGCTAAGAGAGCGTTTCCTCCCAGGTTGCCTTTGGCCTGTGTTTTATTACAGCAATAGAGAGCAAAGCACTGTTACAAAGCAAGCACTTTTCTGAGCGGCATCCCCCAGCCCCTAGGTTCCGAAATCTTTACAATCACCTTCAGAAAGGCCATCGGTCACAGGAAAGGATAGTGACTGTCTTAGTTAGGGTTCGTATTGCTGTTCCTGATACTGCACAGTGTGAGGGTCTCCAGTTCATGTTCCTGTGGGCCTACCCATTTCCCAGCACAGTGGGCTCTCCTGTAAAGGTTGGAGCCTACACTAGTACTTTGTCCTGTCTCTTTTTTAAAAATTACATCCATTTAATTATAGGAGGGTGCATGTGTGCCATGGTGCATAGGTAGAAGTCAGAAAAAACCTTCAGAATTGATCTCTCCTGTCCCGCGCTACGATCTCGCCAGCAAGAACAATGCGGCACACATAGGATCCTTCTGCAGTAAAGCTTTAATGCATCTTGAAAGGGAGAGCATAAGCTTGCCACGAGCGGAGACCCTGAACAATAGAACACCCGTCCCTTATATGGGTCACAGCGCTTGCCTGGGACATGGAGCTTCCCCATTGGCTCCCGCACACCAGGCCAGATGCCGCCACGAGAGAGGCTGAGACTCTGAGGTGGAAAATTACCAGGTGCATGCGCACTAGCCTGTTTACAACTTGTCCTCAGCCGGATGTAGGCGCCATCTTGTAATGGCGAATGTGGGTGCTCAGGCGGCTCCCCACATCTCCCCCTTTTTATTTCTGTAAGCAAAGTAGGACACTCTTAAGAGGGCGGAGACAGAGGTCAAATCCCCTGACCAAAAGGTTGGGCCTTGTACAGGAGAAGACCCCTAAGCTCATGCACGCCCGAGGTTTTCCTGACCCGCCCAGTGCCGTTTTTTAGAGGGAGGGAAACTAGGGCACTCAACCCTCATGCAGATGACATATCTCCCAAGGTGGCCCACAATGACCGCCTTGTGCGATGCTTTGCTCGACATCCCTCAAGAGCTGCTCAGACCAAACATTCTACCCAGTGCAATGAGACTAGACTCGCGGGTGTGCAAGAACTGGCTGGCTGGCGACCTACTGCTATTAGCCAAACACCGGCCGAGGCTCTTTGTTCTAAGGCAACAAGCGCCTGCGCAATGACCACCTTGTCTCTTTTAGTCTGGGCCCTGAGTTTGCAGATGAGCCATAGGAGGAACACCAACCCACAGCAAAGCACTGCTCCAAACAATCCCACCCCCACCCATTCCTTGAAATAAGAAATTGCCGAGGAAATCCGTGAAGAGAGGCCCTTGGGTCAAGGACAGGTCGAGACGGGTGGAGTTGATCTGAATAATTGCTGTCGGCAATTCCCGCAGGGTGTCATCAAATTTAAGGGTCCAATTCTGTAACATATACTGTGAAAAACTTTTAGACAGGTTAGCTGCTTTTGTAAATCTATCATATTGTATGGAAGTAACACAGAGTCCTGGCAACTTTTGTTTACAGCCCAATTGGGCTAGCTATCAAAGGACATCTAGTTGTTCTTGAATAAGATCAATGCGCTGGTTAACTAGCATTAGGTCCCCCTGGACTTGAGTATTGGCGGATACCTGTCTGTCTAGAGCTAAGGTGTCAGCTGCAGACAACTCATTAATGGTATTGGCGGTCTGCATCGTTCCAGAGAGCGCAAGGGCCGACGCAGTGACGGCCCCTGTAACCGCAGTCGCTGCCACCACACCTATGATAATGGCAGAGATACCAAAGTCTCTTTTCTGCCTGAATACGGTCTGATCCGCCGCAAAAGGACCTTGGCCAGTTAACATATCAAAGGTCCAATCTCTCTGTCCAGGGGTCGGTGCCGTAGCATTGGCTCTGGCTTGAGCTTGTGCAGCTTCATGCCATAAAGCCTTCCACTCCATATATTGGCCCATTGTAGGGAGCGCAGCCTTGGCCAGCATCTGCCAATCGGCGGGAGTCATGGACGCCCCGGCAAATCTCTCTAACATTACTATAGTAAAATTAGCATTTACCCCATACTTTCGGACCGCTTCCGCCAGGTCTTTAATTTGGCTGTACTCTACTTTGTCTTTAATCTCTCCCTCGTCCTTAGACTTACCAGGAGGTCCGTTTCCCTTGCTGAGATCTTTTTCTTTTTGGGTACCCATCCTCTCACTCCGTTCAGATTCTGACATGGTGTCCTGGACCCTATCAGGGGTGATTTGCCCCTCCCTTACAGCATCTACACAGGCCTCACCTTGTTCGCAGCAATACAAAGACAGTAAAACCAAAATGAGGGCACTTAACACAATTAGCAAAGCTTCAACAGCGTTAGACCAAAAAGGGGGCAATCTCAAATCAAGACCCAGGGTCAACATGCCTATCCGAACCTACCTCCCTGCAGTTCTGAATCCTCCCTGTTTCCAGGGGGTCTCCAAAGGTGCTTGATGATGACAATTTTCCCGGGTTTCGGCACCAGATGTCCCGCACTACGATCTCGCCAGCAAGAACGACTCGGCACACATAGGATCCTTCTGCAGTAAAGCTTTAATGCATCTTGAGAGGGAGAGCATAAGCTTGCCACGAGTGGAGACCCTGAACAATAGAACACCCGTCCCTTATATAGGTCACAGCGCTTGCCTGGGACATGGAGCTTCCCCATTGGCTCCCGCACACCAGGCCAGATGCCGCCACGAGAGAGGCTGAGACTCTGAGGTGGAAAATTACCAGGTGCATGCGCACTAGCCTGTTTACAACTTGTCCTCGGCCGAATGTAGGCGCCATCTTGTAATGGCGAATGTGGGTGCTCAGGCGGCTCCCCACACTCTCCTTCTTCTACCACATGGACCTGGAGGTGGAACTCACGTTGTCAGGCCTAGTGGCAAATACTTTTATCCACTGAGCCATCTTGCCAGCCCTGCCATATCTCTTCTTATAAGGCCACTGTCCCTATAATCTCATCAGATCAGGGTTCTCTCACAGGACTTCATTTACCCTTGGTGGCTTCTAAAGCTCCAATCTTCAAACACAGTCACATCAGGGATCAGGACTGCAATGATGCAGGGGTTCTGAGGGACACAGTTCAGGAGCACAGTGGTATCTGCTCCACAGCACTGACAGGAGCCCTCCGGCTGCCTGTTGGGAAGAAAGCTGAGCAACTGTGGAGGGGCTTCTGCCATCCCCAAGGTGGAAATCCTTGGCTGCTGCCAATGTACAGCAGTGATAATTGAGCAATAGCCCGGTGTGTGTGATGGTTGTGCCTGACCCTCAGAAGGCTAAGGCAGGAGATTGCCAGTTTCAGACCAGCCTGGGAAACAGGCTGAGACCCTGTTTCAAAATAAGAACAGTCTTAGATAATGCCTCTGGAACGGTACTTCATTAGTATTTTATGAAGTGCTTTTATTTGCTTGTTTTATTTCAGAAACAGGGTCCCGTGTATTCCAGGCTGGCCTTGAACCCCATATATATTTATGAATGACCCTAAATTCCCAACCCCCTCTCCTCCTGAGTGTTATGATTGCATGAGTGCACCATCGTGTCTTGTTTATTCAGTCCTGGGGGTACAACCCAAGGCACTGTACCATCAAAGCCACATACCCAGCCCCAAATGCTTCCCAGTACCTATTCTTAGCCTCCTAGCCGCCCTGTAAAGTGGATTGTGTACCATTTTATGGGTTAAAAGAGGAGGTGCCAGAAACTAAATAAGTAGTCTATTGATGGAAGCCAAAATCCTCTGCCTGAGTCTTGTAGGGCGTTCCCACTTTCTGTTAGGGAAGCCTCAGATTTCCTTCCCACCCCAAGCTTGCCGTTTTCATGATCTGTTCATGTTCTTTGAAGCTCTGCTGCCTATGAAACAGGGCTGGTAAGCCTGGTGGTGCATTGCAGATGCGCAAAAATTTTACCTCCTCACAGCAGAAAAGGCAGTGCAAGTATTCTGAGATGATGATGATGATGATGATGATGATGATGTGTGTGTGTGTCTGTGTGTGTATGTGTGTGTGTGTGTGTGTGTGTGTGTGTGTTCACATATCGAGGCCAGAGGTCACCATGTTTGTTGAGATAGGGTCTCACTGGAATCTAGAGCTCACTGGTTGGCTAGGGTGACTGGCTGGCCTACCTAAGGGATCCACTGGGGTTATAAACACCTTGTCTGGCTTCTTACTTGGCTGCTGGGGATTGAACAGGTCCCTGTGCTTAATATGGTAAGCACATTACCTGTGGAATTATCCCTTAACCTTGAAAGTCTTCTTAATGTGGGGATTGATCCAGGATGTAATCCTGCTTCATGTGGGGATCTGATGATCTGTGTTTGGGGTTCTCAAATGTTGAGATTAAACCTGTCTTATCCTGTGGTCAGTACAACAGGGTTTGGATCCCAGATCCTGAAGAAGTTTGGAAGTCAGCTGAAATTTTGAAGGACTACAGAGCCGGTGACCCAGTCCTCCAGCTCCAGCTAGAGGATGGCACGGTGAGGGTCTCTGCTATCCATAGTGGAAAATGACATATACAGCCATGACCCTGGGGTACCAGCAGAAGGTCCTGAGGAGTCACAGGAGCCTGCCCTGTATCCAGGAAGGCCAGCTAGTGCTGAGGATGCCTTCCTGCTGTCCCACACCAGCAGTCCATCCATCTATACAGGGTTCCAGATTAGTCTCCAGCTACGTGCCTCTGCTCTGTTCCAAGTGCTCCATCTGCTGAAGAGCCATCAGCTGTTTCAGTTTCTGGGTCTCACTCAGTACAGCCTGGGCAGAGGAGGAACCTGGAGGCAAGAAGCTTGATCCTAAGGCAGGATCCAGATGGGAAGAGGGAGCTAGATCTCGGGAAAGGTAGGAGGTGTAGAAGGGTACTGCCGAGCTAGGAAGTCAGTCTAGGATGTATAGATTACATAAGGGTTGGGAGGCTGTGTGGCGGGCACAGAGACAGAACCAGCGGTGGTGACAAAGAAGGCTCAGACTTCCTCCAAGGCTCCAGAGGGACGTGCTGCTGCAGAGTTACAGCCACAGGCCACCCCAGTCTTTTGATCATCAGCAACCGAAGTTTTCCTTATCTGCTTTAAGAAGCCACCCCTCTGGGTTCATAGCCAACATTGACTTTGTGCTGTTAGACTCGAGTGTCAGCTGCAGAGCTGGATCAACTCTCTGTGCTCCACTGGATCAGAGTGGGCTGGGAACTCCTTATAAACATTTAATGCTGGAATTTACAAATTGTACATAGATATCCCACATACCACTTACACCCATCTGGTCCTGGACAGCAGGCATTTCCTGAGATCTCAGGAGTTGCGGAGAAGGAAGGGTCCATGCTCTGGAGTCAGGCACCACCACTTGCTAAGTCTGTACCCCTTACTCTCCACATATAGTGAAGGAGCTGATGACACTGTGATGTCACAGATCCTGAAGGCCAGGGACCGCTCTGTGTGCACATACAGATATAAATAAGACCACAGCCAGGGTGGTGTGTTGCAGGGCATTTTGCTCTTCAGTAGCTCCCAGTAACTCTTTACTGAATGTCTAAGTACCTCAGGAGTGAGGATTAAACAGGCGGCTGGCTGGGCCTAGGGAGGGAAGGCTTGAGAAAGCAGCTGCTTGTGCAATTAGCAGGCTCCAGGTGGCTGTTCCCTGGCCAGGGAAGCAGAGAGAATGAAGTTACCTTACCTTAACTCTTCCTTGTACCAGAGGACAAAGCTTGCTTTGTGTAGAGCATGTCACCCCTGCCTCCATCTTTCAGTCTCATGTTTTCCCCTCCCCCAGAGGTGACTAGCTGGCTGATTCTCTCTCTCTCTCTCTCTCTCTCTTCCTTCCCCTCCTCTCCCCTCCCCCTCCTCTTCTCCCTCCCTCTCTCCCTTCCCCGCCCCACCCCATTGGAGGATCTCTTTATTGATATTCTTTTCCAGCACAGTGTAGAATAATTAGGGACCGTGCTGGCCAAGGCAGACTACACGTAGACCTACCTTGATGAGGGTCAGTGGGATCTGGTCCAAGGACTCTTGTTCAGTGTCCTGAACTTCCCTAGCTTCTTCTCTCCTGACGTGGAACTGACCAACCCACAGGGTCAAGCCCTGCATGGATGATGTGAGAAGCAGACAGAGTATAACTGTCTTCCCAGCCTGTCTTGTTCAGTGTTCACCTGGCCAGCCATGCCTTCCTCAGAGGCCTGGCTTGAAGCATACATCAAGACTGAGGGCCTGGCATTTGCCAGGGGACAGCTGATCCAGGAGTGGAAGCTTGAGAATGAGAAGGCAGACAAGCCAGCGGGCCAACCTCTCTCAGCCCTCTTTCCCTCTCTAGCTTGAGCTTCCCCTAAGAGTAAAACAGGGGTAGAGGCATTGGGATGCAGTTATTATTGGGGAGCAGTCCTTTCAGTCTGGATGCTGTGAGGGACTCCAACATCACCTTCCTTCTGCTCAGCAGATGCTTTGGGGAATATGAGGTTCGCTCCTAGGAAAGAAGGGCCAGTCTGGGGAAGTCATTTATCCACAGCTAGAGATGGCAGGGCTAGCCTCCACCACCACCACCACCACCACCAATGTAAGCTCCTTCAGATATTTCTTGTTCTCCAAGGCAGTTTCCGAGCCATGAGGCACCTTAGGCTGGGTGGTCCTAGCAGCAGCATCTTTCCACATGTACGTTCCCAAGGCCCCTATGGTAGACATAGGGTGGGGCCACTGGAAGCATGATCATTGGCTTCCTACCACCTTCCGTCACAGCCTCTTCAGCTCTGAGGACCCCTTCACAGAAGAGGAGAGTCAGGTAGAGGGCGGGGACTTGCTTTAAGACACACAGTCAATGCTTTGCTCCCCTGGCTCCCAGTTTTTCATTGCCTTGAGTCACCTATAAAGGTTATATCCTTTCTCTTCTACTTAAAGTTTCTAAGACAGGTGTGGTGACACTCACCTGTAATCCCAGCAGGGCTGAGGCAGGAGGATAGAGGGTTTGAGGTCAGTTTGGACTACCTGGTGAGACTTTGTCTCGAAAAAGGTTGTGGGGACTGGAGAGATGGCTCAGGGGTTAAAAGTACCTGCTGCCCTTGCAGAGGACCAGGGTTCAATCCAGGGACCCACATGGTGACTCACAGCCATTTGTAATTACAGTTCCAAGGGGGGGAGGGGGGATCCAACTCCCCCTTGTGGCTTCTGCAGGCACTGCACAAATGTCATGCATATACACACAAGCAAGCAAACCATCCACACGCATACTCCCTTCCTCCCCCCCCACCCCACCCCCGCACAAATAGCCTTTTAAAAAGCATGGGGTATTGCTGTTTGGTTTGGTTTTTGTTGCTGTTGTTATTTTAGTGTGAGAAATGCTCTACGGGGGTGGGTAGGAGGAGACAGTTTAGCAGAAACACCAAAGGTCCTCTATTTCCGGAAGTTTAGATCTGCCTCTCTTTATAGGAGCTGGATTACCCTGTTGACTCAGGGTCACTGCCTCCGCTTCGGAACCCAGACATCCTGGTGGGCGAGAATGATCTCACAGCCCTCAGCTACCTCCATGAGCCTGCAGTGCTGCATAACCTCAGAATCCGCTTTGCAGAGTCCAGACTCATCTATACCTACAGTGGTAAGGATACAGCATGACCCCCGAGGCCTGCTGTCTGCATATCCCAAGCACTCTGGATGCTGAGCATCGAGAGTGTGTGTAAAAAGAGACGTCTGTGTGAGGAGGTCTGCTTGTGGGAACGGAGATGGACTCCGAGAAAAGATCACCATGGGCTTGTGTCTGAGTCTCTCAGCACATCCAACACATTCCTTACTTCTTGGGACATTGTTGTCATTATTACATATATGTTGGGATTTGCAAAAAACACAGTCCGTTTCCCCATGAGTCATCCCATCCAGACATCAGAACAGCCTTAGATGAAGGTGACTGTCAGATAACCAAGAATCAGCATTGAGTGACCTGACCTGAGTCAAGCAAAGGCTTTTAGTGAAGAACTGGGACTTCCGGAAAGAGCCTGTGGGGGTGGGCTTCTATTTTCTGTTGCTGTAATATAGAATATATGAGACTTGATAACTTACAAAGAACAGAAGTTTGGCTCGTGGCTCTGGAGGCTGGGAAGCTTAAGAGCACAGCTTAGGCACCTACTGAGCATCTGGTGAGGGTTTCCTGATATGAGATGGAGAAGGTATACAGACACCAGTCTCGCTTCCACATAGGCTGCTATGGGATCCCCAATCCTCAGGACCTTATCTGTGATAGTAACTCTCCAAAGACAGATCTCCAGGTGCTATTAACATGTGAAGTGTTAACAGTAAGTTCCCAACCCACTGACTTCTGGAAGGACAACCATGGATAGGGGAGGACCTGAAACCAAAGGCCCGCCATCTTGATTATGTTCCATAACCTGTTTGCATCAAGAGTTTGACATAAAAAGAAGTGTGTATTCAAGGGGGTCACAGGGGGGTTCACCCACGAAGGAGCAAATGGAATAAACCCTGTGAGAGCCCTCTAACTATACCTTACCTCTTTCCTCAGGAATCATTTTGGTGGCCATGAATCCTTACAAACAGCTGCCAATATATGGGGATGCCATCATCCATGCCTACAGCGGACAGAACATGGGTGACATGGACCCACACATCTTTGCGGTTGCAGAGGAGGCCTACAAGCAGATGGCCAGGTAGTTTGCTGCCAGGCCAGCCTTCCTCGGCTCTGCCTGCACTCTGCATTTGCTCAGCCTTCACAGTGAGAGGAAACTGTTTTGAGTTCATAAGTCAGGTCTGTGTTTCCCTGCAGCCCGTTTGGCTGGAGTAGGACCTACAGACTCTGCAGTATGAGATGTTTGTGGTTTATGGTTTGGTTTTGATCCAATTTAAGGAGGCATAATCCTCTGGCTGCTAAGCACAGGTTCTGGCCACAGGCTTAGGTTGTAACCTGATGTCCTCACTTTGCTTTTGTATAAACCTTTAGAATTCTGATTTTGCTACTGGACACTTACAAAAATTCTCTTGCAACAAAAACACCCGGTTCACACTTCAGCATCATGTTGGTACCCTCAGGATACCATGCCCTGATAGCCATGTCTTCCCACAATAACCTAACCCCTAGAGTGCCAGCTACCTGGCATATGCGATGATCTAAAGGGAGAGCTGGGGTTTGGGCCCAGATTTTCATGATTCTAAGTGTTAGTTATTTCTCCCATGACTGTCTTCTTGCCATTCCATTGCCCTTGTCTGTAGGATGCTGGAGAATAAAAACACCATCCTAAATTTGTCAAACACTTTACAGTTTGCAAAAGAACTTTCACACCTAGTGGTCTTCTTCGGGTTTTGCCACACCTCTGCAAAGTTCACTGCACTGCTATCATTCTCTCCATCTTGCATAAGAAACCGAGGCATGGGCTCTGAACCTGCCTCATAATTCTGAGGATATTAGCTGAATGATCTTCATCTGTGAGGCAGACTCTAGCAGGCTCTGAGCTTATGAGCAAGGAGGCCATGGTGATGTAAACAAGGCATGGCTCTCTCCTACAGGGAAGCCTAATGGGCAACCTAAGGCTAAATTTCACCTCTTTCAAGTCATCAGAGACTGAAACCCACCTCCATCCCTTGAGAGAGACCCATATCCACAGGGTCAAGCTAGTGCCTGGCTATGTCCTCCGTACTCTGTGTCACATGGATCAAGAGAAGGGATTGTCCTCCAGATGACAGAGCCCCCACAGAGCAACATTGCTCATGGGACACACCCACATGGCCAGTAGCTCAGCCTCTCACAAGGAGGTCATGTTCCCAAGAGGGAAGAAAGGATGGATGTCTGAGTTGCAGCAAGATTGCTCCCAACCATAGCACATCCTGCTTTCTGGAACTTTCTGGCTTCTGAAAACCTCTCAGAAACCCCTGACAGACATTCTAATCACCATCATCTGAAGTGATAGTCTGGTCATCATCAGTGTGAGGTCAATGGAACTGCAGGGCCATGTCAATTTCCAGCTTGAATCCCTGTCACTGGAATGAATGGACTGAAGATAAAATAAGCTCATGGTGGACTGGCTTGGTGCTGGACTGAGCCATCTGCCTTTTTGGAGGGACTTGTCTGCAACCTTTCTAGGGTCTTCCTTTTCTCTTTTTTGAGATAAAAGGACTGGACCAGGGACTCCAGTGTCATCACAGGAGGCTATGCACTGTGCCCCAGGGCCAACTCTTGTGACACAGAGTCCCAGACTCATACAACTGGAAAGTTGATAAGTATGCTATAGGACTTTTGTGATGTGTAACAGAAAACAAATGTGAAGTGTCCGCCCAGTGTCTAGCACCTAAGTGGTGCCGATCCCACTGCAGCAGTATACCACCATAGTCCTGTGGCTTAAAAAGCTTACAGCATTATTTTTAAAATATCTTCATTATGTAACAGTGTGTAGGCTTATAGAACACATATGTCCCCAAATATATTTTGAATTGTTGCTCTTAAAATAATGTCAGTAGGATGTGTAGAAGTTGCTGCTGGGGCTTGAGGAAGCTGTCCCAAGAACCTCCTTGGAAAGCTAGTCTGAGCCTGGCCAATTTCGGGACAACTCGATCTATCTCCTGTAAACTTGGCTCTCTGTATCTAAGCTTACACTTTGTATAAGCAGCATGTTTGATGCTGAGGACCTGCTCTCCTCCTGGGAGGCTGAACTCCCAGGCCTCTGAGAAGCAGAGGGCAGACACAGAGCCCCTGATGTGTGGATTCCAGATAAACAGAACTTCTCATAGGCCATGAGATCCATTCACTGAGTCGGGAACATAGCCATTATGACACAATGAAGAAAGCTCATGGGAAGTCTGCGCTGGTTTCCTGTGTCTACCCACCATGGCTTCTTCCTTGGCCGATCTTTCTCCGAATCCCTTCAGTGTGGTCTATCTTAGCCACAGTTTTGACTGTAAAGCCACACCCTTCTAGTAGTTGATGACCTTAGCCATGGTCTTGGGGACCTAAACACAAAGGGACAAGGGTCATAGCAGGAAACACTGTGTATTCTCTGTGGTCATATATTTTAAAAAGCTAGAAGGTGGTTCATTGAATATTTGTACCCCTGGAGCAGTTCAATAATAGCCCATTTTCTAAATTAGATGAATGGGTGGATAGATTGATGATGGATAGATAGCCAGATAGATAGATACATGGATAGATAGATAGATGGATAGATAGATAGATAGGTAGATACATTGGTAGATAGATAGATAGATAGATAGATAGATAGATAGATAGATAGATGATAGACAATATAGCCTTCTGTTTTGCTTTGGTTTGTTGTTGTTGTTGTTGTTATTGTTCTTTTTGTTTGGTCTAAGACAAGGTCTATTGTAGCCCAGGTTGGCCTCTAATATCCTATACAGATGAGGATGCCTTTGAACTTGAAATTCTCCTGCCTCCACTTCCTCAGTGCACCACCACCATGCCTGGCTTATGGGGAACTAAGAGTCAAGCCCAGGGCTTCATGCAGGCAAGGCCGAGCCCCATCTCTCTACCGCCTACTCTTGTCCTCTCCAGAGACAGGTCTTGTTATGTTGCCTAGACCAGCCTTGAACTCTACTGCCTTTTTAATGGAGAGAAGTTACTTTCTTAGTACATCTCAGTGCATCTCTCGTGTGTTGCTTTTAGGAACAATAGAAATCAGTCCATAATCGTGAGTGGAGAATCTGGAGCTGGGAAGACTGTCTCTGCACGCTATGCCATGAGGTACTTTGCCACTGTCAGCAAATCCAGCAGCAACGCCCATGTGGAGGACAAAGTCCTGGCATCCAATCCCATAACAGAGGTAGGCACAGCACCACTGAAGGAGATGCTGAGGGTTGGAGGGACAGGGGGACAGGGACCGGAGGGAGGTAGCTCTGTGCATGAACTATGTTGTTGATGAAACTGCTTCCTTTAAAGACCTAAGGAGTGAAGGTGGCAAAAACAGGGATACACACTCTGTGGTAAGATTGGAGGACATGAGGCAGAGTGGGCACTGCCAAGCTCTGTCTATGGATCTGGACATTGTGTCATCATATTTCAAGAACACAAATGAGTATTGACATCCTGGGGGCAGTCCCCAGCCACGTGGAGGTCACGAATGCTCCAGCCAGTAGGCATCCACTCTCACAAACTGGCTGTTATTCGCTCTAGAGTTTTTTTATGAGATTGTTTGAGCTTCGAGGGTCTAAAGTCAGTCATAGAGTCCTGACAGCTCACCCCTGGGTATTTGCTAGCTATATTCACTGTTATTCCTTTCACCAGTGGGGCAGAGCCACCACATAGCACCCCAGGATGAGACACCTCGTGAGATGCGAGATGATTGCAGATAAAGGACTTGGCAGTGCAGCCTGCAGCACATGCACACGCACGCACGCACGCACGCACACATGCACACCAGAGCCCAAATCAGAACCAGGTGGGGCAGTATTCAACACAATGGAAAGAAGTAAGGCCTCTGTGCTAACAGATGCAGATTTTAAAATGAAATCACCACAGATAGAGAGGGAACTGAGCATGCCTTAAGTGCACAGTACAAGAAGAGGCTGGCCACATAGGAACATAATTCGCCATCCAAGATAGTGATAGAAAAGCCATCCAGAGGAAGTGCTGACTGATCTGCCTACTGAACAACTGTGTTTAAGGTTTATGTCTCCACTGGACTATAAGCTCCACAAAGATGGGACCACACCAGTTAGGTGCACTCTTGCTGACCAAGGCTGTGACTCATAGTAGGTCCACAGCAGATATCTGCCAACAAAAGCCGTGATGATCTAGGCAAGAAGTGCAGTAAATATACATATGTGTATATGCACATCCACCTGTAATCCTAGCACTAGGAAGACTGAGGCAGTGGAGTGCTAAGTTTGAGGCCAGTCTGGAGATAGTGAAAATGGCAAGAGAGACAGAGACAGAGAGAGACAGAGAGAAGAGGAAGATGAGGAGGAAGAAAACGAGGAAGGCATTCAGGCAGAGAAGTAGATTCAAGAATAAAAAATCAGAACGAGGTGGTGGAGGCTGCCGTGTCAGTGCATGCCTTTAGTCTCAACACTTGGAAGGCAGAGGCGGGTTTCAGGACAGCCAGGGCTACACAGAGAAACCCTGTGTTGAAACAAACAAACAAAAAAGAATGAAAATTAGCCCCTGAGGTGGGAGGGGGAGGGGCAGTTTATGCAGCTGATTAG
The DNA here is from genome assembly GCA_019843965.1 of Rhynchomys soricoides. Taxonomy (NCBI): domain Eukaryota; kingdom Metazoa; phylum Chordata; class Mammalia; order Rodentia; family Muridae; genus Rhynchomys; species Rhynchomys soricoides. The sequence goes on along the minus strand of JADRCH010000036.1, from coordinate 1,757,952 downwards.
GAAGTCTGCATGGGACGGAGCAAGGTTAGAGATGAGCAAACCAAGGTGTGGACCTCAGTAAACGCAGTGCCTGCGGAGTTGATAGATACACTTTATACTCCCTCATTTGCTCCTACCAACTCAGTCCATTCAGGTGCTATAACAGAACACCACGGGGCTTACAAAGACTAGAGGATTATTTCTCACTCTTCTGGGTGGTGTAGAACCGAGACCAGGATGCCAGCGCACGGCGGGGCCCTCTGAGGACTCTGTTTAGAGTCTTCACGTGGCTGAGAAAGAGAACATGGACAGTTCTTTGCTGAAGAGTCTTTTTTATATTGACATGAAATCCCCTCCCCTATGGTCCCTCCCTCATGCCTTCCCAGAAGTCCTTCTTCCTAATACCAGCACAAAGTGTGAGGGTTTCAGTGCACAGAAGTCTGGGCTGGTGAAGTAGCTCAGTGGATAAAGGTGTGTGCTTCCAAGCATGGTGACCTAAGTTCAATCTCAGGACTCATAAGGTAGAGAGAGAAAGCTGAATTCCATAGGTTGGCCTCTGACTTCCCCCATGTGTGTGCATGTTCACGCACACACACACACACACACACACACACACACACAAAATAATTTTAAAAAGAATCATGGATGTGGGAGAACACATTCAGTCCATAATAGCAAGATTCATATATTTCCATATTGCAAGTAGAAGACATGAACAAAGAAGCTAACTTTTACAGCAGTCTACAGAAAGCAGAAATGGACCCCGGGGCTGTGAAGCCCAGAATGCATGCTCCTTCAGACTCAGGAGAACCAGGCTGCTCTTCTCCAGCCCCAGGCTCCTCCACTAACCTGCCCAGTCTCCCTGAGTGACATAGGATGTCACCACTCCTGTGATGCTGAGCCCTGTGTGTTCTAGGCTGTTGGAAATGCCAAGACCACCCGCAATGACAACAGTAGTCGGTTTGGGAAATACACAGAAATCAGCTTTGATGAGAGAAACCAGATCATTGGCGCCAATATGAGAACCTACCTCCTGGAGAAGTCCAGAGTTGTCTTTCAGGTAAGGATGAAAGAATTAAATTGGGGCTGGAGAGATGGCTCAGCAGTTAGGAGCACTGACTGCTCCTCTAGAGGTCCTGAGTTCAATTCCCAGCAACCACATGATGGCTCACTACCATCTGTGGTGGGATCCGATGCCCTCTTCTGGTGTGTCTGAAGAGAGCAACAGTGTACTCACATACATGAATAAATCTTTTAAATAAATAATTTTTTAAAGTATTAAACCTCCTTGTCCCTAGCTCTAAATACTGCTTATGTACTTAACTCACTGGACCACCTGTGGAGTCTGCAGCCTGAAGGATCCATTCTGACTGGCTTTCCTTTCCCCCTCAAGTTCTTTATCTGTTCTTTCTTTTAAAATCAAAAGTTGATGTATAGATGCCGTCTCGTATGTTGTAGAATTGAGAATAAAGGTTACTGGTTTTTGACTGGGGAGAAAAGAAAACCCTCATAGTTTAAGATTCTGTCGTATCTTTCTCAAACATGAACACTGAAGCAGATAGGGCTGCCAACCTGGCTTTCCGGTTGGTGAGAGGGGCTTAGAACTGGGGTGGAGGTGAAAGGCTTTTCTGGGAATAAAATAGAGAAACTTCTTAAACACATTAGCCAGAGCATCAGGAAACCTTGAACAACCCAATGACATCTCAGAACTTTCTGCTCATAAAAATTACACCATGCCTTTGCATGGAATATTTCTATGTAATAATGTTTCCCTGGGCCTTCTATTTGAAGATCAAATTGTCTCTGGAGCCCAGTTCTTGCTCAGTGACAAGGATACTGGCCATAGGTATCAGTGTCCATCCCAGAGAATCAACCATCCAGACTGGCACCTAGGGGCCTCTAGTTGAAACCCTGGCATTTCACTGGTAAAGCATTGGTGTAATTTGGAATTTTTTTTTTTTTACAGTCAGAAAATGAACGGAATTACCACATCTTCTACCAGCTTTGTGCATCTGCACAGCAGTCGGAATTTAAACATCTTAAACTGGGTACGTGGTCGAAGGCACATGAAGGTCTCTTTTTCTGAAGGCGTTTAAATTCTTAGTTAATTTCTTCTTTATTATAACATAACTTTAAAAAAAAAAAACAATTTTGTTAGCTGGGTGTACACCTTTAATCCCAGCACTTAGGAGGCAGAGGCAGGCAAATCTCTGGGTCCAGGGCCAACCTGGTCTACAGAGTGAGTTCCAGGACAGCCAACACAGAGGAAACCCTGTCTTGAAAAAAACAATGTTGTCTAAAATCATCGAATGGTCTTTAGACCTGAAATGAATGTATTAAGAAAATCATTTGGGCCGGCTGTGGCACCATAAATTGATGGTCTCAGAAAACAGAGGCAGGGGCGTCACCACAGGTTCAAGACTAACCTGGTCTACTTAGCAATTTATAAGTTACCTAGGACTACATAATGAAACTCTGGGGTGAGGGAGAGGGGAGAGGGGAGAGGGACAGAGACAGGGACAGGGACAGGGAGAGAACACGGGCTGGCTCTATCTCAGTCAGTGCCTGTCTAGCATACATGAAGCCCCAGTTCACTCCCCAGCCCTGCAAATACCAACCATGCTGCACATGCCTGTAATCCCAGGAGTGTTAGAAACTAAAACCAGAGCTTTAGAGTAAGCCCTGCTTTTAAGCCCCTGCTTCACTGTCAAATGAGGGACTCCTGAATGAGACCTGATTCTCAACTTCAGTGTCTATGATATCCTTGTAAAGTGTTTGATGGAGCCCATTAAGTGTGAACTTCCTTTCCTGTTCCTTCCTTCGCCCTACCTCCATCTGTCTCCCTCTCTTGGACAGGATTTTCTGATGTAGCCCAGGCTAGCCTTGAACTTAGTACTGGGATGCAGAGGCAAGCAACCCTGCCTGGCCTTTTCTTATTTCTGATGACCATGTATGTCAGATTTCTGAGCTGCGGATGAAATTAGCTGTCCTTTGGTTCCAGGGAGTGCAGAAGAGTTCAACTACACAAGGATGGGAGGTAACACCGTCATTGAAGGTGTCAACGACAGAGCTGACATGGTGGAGACCCAGAAGACCTTCACACTCCTGGGTAAGGAACACCATGCTAGCTAAGGCAATGCACACCCTAAGAACATAAGAACATGACTTGGAGGGGGAGGAGGAGGGGGTTTTGAACACACTGGCTGCCATTCCAGAAGACCGGGGTTTGATTCCCGGCACCGAGTTGGCAGCTCACAGCCACCTCTAACTCCAGTAACAAGTAAGGAGATTTGTCTTCTGAACTCCAAGGGCAACAGGTACTCATGGGTTCATATACACATATACATGTGTGTTGGTTCATGGCCAACACACATACACATAAAACAAATACAATTTTAAAATAAAGAACATGATTGGCCCCAGGCACTGACTTGGCTCTACCTAGCCCTGCCCTGCACACAGGCATAGAGTCACAGTTCCCAATAGTGTATAGAGAAACACCTCCTAGGGCTACTAATGGCTAGAGCCACCGCTGGGCTGTGTGAGGTGCTAAATGCCTCAGGTAGTGACTGGGATGGAATCTGCTGTTTCCAACCATGCAGATTCAGCTCAGGACTGCAGCCTACGGGTTGCTCTCTCCTTGATTTTCTGGTCACTGCCATGTTAGACACAGATAGAGATCACCACCCATGTCTGCCGTTCTGCAGCCCTTCCTGTCTTGCAGTGATCATTGTCACTGGCTGTTGTTGTGACCCTTGGTCTCTGCCAACAAGTCCATACCCAGGCTCCAGGGATGGGACCTGGTACACTCACTCCCTGGTTTCTGATCCCAGCCAACATGGTATTAGAGTGACATTGACTCAGGATGGACGGTGAATCACTGAGGTTTAAAATTCACCCGCATACAGTGTCGGTGAGGTTGCACATTTTTTGACTCTGAAAGGCCTGGTGGTCAAGAGATTTGGCTGAAGACCACGGAATGCTAGCAGGGTGCCCCTGGTACTGTAGTTTTCTTACTTTTCTCAGTCACTTATCTGTCATTTGTCACATCTGCCACCTGCCAGCTTGCCAGGTTCAGCTGTCACTCAACTCCCAGACTCAATGGTTTCATACAAAATGCTTTATGTATTTTTGGTCTGGTATAATTCACATGTACTGAGATTTCTTAGAAGTCCGCCTCCCAGATGATCCAGGACCCCAGGTTTCCTCCATGGAAAGCTTACATGGCAACAACTATTCTCTGGCACTCAGGGCCTGCTGTCTTGCTGTCCAGCAAGGACAGTGCTAACCCCCATTCTGATCTCCACGCAGCATGGACCAGAGGGGCATGTGATGGACAGGGACAACTTGGACAGTGATGGGAAGAAGCCCGAGCATCTCCCCATGCTCACAGGAGTGCCACAAACACACATGGCTGCATCCTGATGAGCACATCCCAGTTCACAGCTGGCAGCTGGAGATGCGGTCTTCCTAGCAGCTGGCTTAGGTTATTTATGGCACCAGGAAATGGGCCAGTTCTCTCAATTCCACACACATCAGTCAAGATCCCAAAAGTATTATAGACCAAAGTCAAAACAGGATTAGGGAGAGAGGGGGAGAGTTTATTTATGACTGGATCAACACAGGGACTGTGAGTGAGGTCACACAAGCCACCAGGGACAGCAGGGACCAGGACAAGTGGCAGAACTGTTCTTGACTTCTTCCTGTTCAGACTCATTGTTGTTCTGTGAGCCTGAAAGGAGACTGAGGTAAACTCAGTGCCGTGCCAGGAACAGATATCTCCATCTGAGGCCACACTGCCCTGAGGAGCTGGGCAGGACATGCTCAGAGCTTCCTTCTGCTCTGCCTACTGCGCATCCCCCTCTGCCTCTTGCTCCTCCTGCTCTTTCTATTGGTCATCAGCATCTTTGTTGCCATAGTTACCACATTGTCTTCATTGTCTTAGTTATTGTTGTCATCTTCTGCCTTCTGTCCCTTTTTCTCCCACACTGCCCCCCTTTATCTCCTTCCAAGGTTCTCCATTTATCAGACACATGCAGAGAACCAAGAACACAAGAGCCCATTGCCTTGATCCACAGTTGGTCTGTGGGGACTGGGGGACAAACGGAACCCTTTTGTCATCTCACCTTAAGAAGGATTCTGGGAGCTTATGAGCAAAGAGAAAAGAAAACCTTTAAAATTAAGTATATAAAATACACCCAGAGCCTAGTCTCTCCTTAGAACCTCACTTAAAATAGCTGCTTCTCAGGAGTTGTCCTTCTTTGTTGTTGTTTTGCTCTGGGTTGTGTTGTTTTTCTTTGAGACAGGGTCATGTAGCCCAGTCTGGCCTTAAACATGATACGCAGGATGATCTTGAACTTCTAATTCTCCTGCCCCCTCCTTCTGAATGCCTCAGTTACAGAAATGCTCCAGTACACCTGGTCTATGTGGTGCTGGGAATCGAGCCCAGGCAAGCACTCTACCCGTGAGGCTACACCCTCAGCCCCAGATACAAGTTGAACTCTCCCACAGCCCAGGAGAGAGGAAACAACCCCCTACCCCCGCCACTAGCTGCAGCATTCTTACATAAGAAAGGAACTACGAAGAGTTTGTCACTAAGTCCACTTCACACCCCTGCCCCATGACAAGCTCACTTCACACCCCGTCCCATGAAACCTCAGTTCACACCCTTGTCCCATAAAAAGCCCACTCCAAACCCTTGTCCCATGACAAGCTCACTTCACACCCCTGCCCCTTGACAAGCTCACTTCACACCCCTGCCCCATGACAAGCTCACTTCACACCCCTGTCCCATGGAAAACTCACTTCCACCCCTGCTCCATGACAAGCTCACTTCACACCCCTGACCCATGTAAAACTCACTTCACACCCTTGCCCCATGACTAGCTCACTTCACACCCCTGTCTTGTGAAAAGCCCACTTCACACCCCTGTCCCATGAAAAACCCACTTCACACTCCCATCCTATGAACAGCCCACTTCACACCTCTGCCCCAACTCCTGGCACTGCAACTAGAGAGTCTTAGCAGATTCTAGGTGCTGTCTTATGGGACATAGGAGAATGGCAGTGCCTTGACTTGAGAAATGTTTACTTTCCAGGATTCAAGAAAGATTTTCAGATGGATGTTTTTAGGATCCTAGCTGCCATCCTGCATCTGGGCAATGTGCAGGTCACCACAGTGGGCAACGAGAGGTCTTCAGTCAGTGTAAGATTCAAGTTTACTTTGCCCTTTCTGGGTGTGAAGGTCCCTGGGACACAACTCATAGCTCACTGACCACCATGGATGAGGCGAGCCATGGTTGGACCTGCTAGGCAGACTGATTTAGCAGGAACCAGGAAGAAAGCTTTCAGGGGTTGTCTTATTGCCTTGTCACAGTGAGTGTGTACCATGAATGTATGCATGTATGTGTGTGTGCCTGTGTGTACATGCATGTGTGTGTGTGTGTGTGTTGGGGGCTGTGTTCTTTTATTCAGCAACATCTATGGAGCTTATCATGCCAGGGATCATTGCAAGCTCTGAGAAACATCATCAGACCAAACAAGAAGTCCTGACCTCACAGAAGGTGTGATCTGGATTAAGTAGGGAAGCCTACCTACCATAGGCTGAGGGTAGGCAGTGGGTCTCGCTCCTCTCCACAGCTCTCCTGCTCTCCAGGTTACCAGGTGACAGGGGTGTGCCTCTTGCCCTCCTTCCACTCACAACTGCCCCTGCCTCACCAGTGTCAGGCCTTGCAGATCCTCAGATGACTGGGATAGTAGGAGTATAATGTAGTTGTGGCTCTGACCTTTTCCTACCGAAGTCCCATAGAGTAAACATGGTTCCTACCCAACAAGCGTAGCCACCCTGAGCACTGTTGCACCAGGCTTGTCATTGGGGCAGGATCTTAGAAAGGAAAGAATTCTAAGACTTTTATTTTAATTATTTAATTTTATTTTATGTGCATGAGTGCTTTGCCTGCATATATGTCTGTGCACCTCTTGCATGCCTGCTGCTCCGGAAGGCCAGTAGAGAATGTTGGATCCCCTGGAACTAGAATTACAGACAGTGGTGAGCTGCTATGTGGGTCCTGATACTCAGACCCCTATTCTCCTGAAGAGCGCCAGTGCTCTTAACTGCTGAGCCCTCTCTCCAGCCCCAGCTAAGACTTTAGAAAAAAGGAGTCTTGTAATTATTGACCCTGGCTTTGGTACAGCATATAATTCATTCATTTCAGGAGCTTAGAATGTCAGACAAACTGATTTTGGATGAAGCTCTCCTCTTAAAAGTTCACGGCCGCTGCCTCTGTGTATCTCATTCCTAGCTTAGAAACTCCTCCAACTAAATCTTTTTGCTTCAGGGGTTTGGTCCTTTCTTAGAGAGAAAGGCTCTGCCAATCCCTTCCCCAGAGAGGAGGTCAGGCAGGGCCAGAAGGAAGTGCTATGCCGATGTGACAGTGGCAGGAAGGGTGAGGTGAGGATCGAGGAGAAGGTGGGGCCACTTGGGGTTTACATTTTTTTCCCTCCACTTTCTGAACATTTAAAGAGCAGTCACTGTGTGAGCTGCCCACCTTGGGAGGAAGATGGTGTGCAGTCACATGGAATCATGCTCCCTGGCCAAGTGATAAGAGCTGGAGGCAGTGCATGCTGGCTAATGCAAATAGCATCCCCTCCCCCTTGTCTGCAGGCCAGTGGGCATCTCTCATGTTCAGACTCAAGAAGAGAAAAGTCATTTTGTATATTCAAGAGAGTCCCCCATTAGCTCTGGTGTCAGCTGAGAAGCTAGCTCAGGCTAAGAACTCCTCCTAGGTCTGTCTAGTAACCATACCTTCCAGGGCAGATAACGCACCTAAGGGAATCCTGGACACATTAGTTGGCCACAGGGTTGGTGTACAATCCTATGCTGACAGCGTGTGGCTGGAGAAGTCTGAGAGGTGTGGAAGAGGGGGCACAGTTGTGTGTATGGGTGGAACAGGCCCACTGGCTTCCACAGCCAGAGTGAAGACACAGCCACGTCTCTCAGCATCACCACAGCAGGGAGAGTGTCACCACAGCCTCCTGCTCTACTCCAGGCGTAGTTTCAATCACAAGGCCTGAATATCTCACAGAGCTACTCCTGTCTTGGGCAGGCTTGGCCAGATGGGGCAGTATTAAGTTAGGGTATGTGGGTGACTCTGATGGGGCTTGTGTTTGTCTTTTGAAGGAGGATGACAGTCACCTGAAGGTGTTCTGTGAGCTCCTGGGCCTGGAGACAAGCAAAGTGGCTCGGTGGCTGTGCAACAGAAAAATTGTGACCTCCTCGGAAACTGTGGTAAAGTCCATGACCAGGCCTCAGGCCATCAATGCCAGGGATGCGCTGGCCAAAAAGATCTACACTCACCTATTCGACTTCATTATAGAGCAAATCAACCGGGCACTGCACTTCTCAGGCAAGCAGCACACTTTTATTGGTGTTTTGGACATTTATGGGTAAGATTCTCTTCTGCGTGCCTGCTTTTCCTCGTTTAAATGTCAAATGCCCTGTTATTTTTTAAGTTGCACCCTTCCACTTGTCTTGCTTGTTTTGAAGATGATTTTTTTTCTTTGTTGCATGTAGAGATGTTAAATACAGCTCCTGAGTCATGGTGTCCTTTCTGTAGAGAGTGCATTAAATAAATTACAAACAAGGGCTAGGGCAATTTCTTAGCTGGCAAAATGCCTGTTATACACACTAATGTAAAAAGCCAGGCACAGCAAAGCACAGGGGAGGCAGAGGAAGGCCAGCTTAGCTGACCTGATGGGCTCTGGGTTCAACTAAAGGCTCTGTCTCAAAAAGTTAGGCTGAGAGCAATGGTGGAAGATACCCAACATCAACCTCTGCCTTCCATGTGCATACATGTATGAGCTCATACATACACCTAGAGCAGCACACGTATACAATAAATACTAAACTAATAATGGCCAGCAGACTTCACTGTGTGACAGATCCTGTGGTAAGTGGCTTCTTGGTCTTCAAGCCACCTGGAAGCACCCCCACGTTAGAGAGGTAACAACCAAAGCTTGGAAGAGTTAAGCTGTTCACAGCTGGTCCTTTGGCAGAGGGATGGGGTCCACTTCAATCCCCTACAGGCCCCTGAAGGACTGAGCCCTGCAATACCCTCCCGCTCCCTAGGGGAAGTGCCAGTTATGCTGGTTGGCAGCCTCCCAGTCTGCCTGGCCTGATGTCTCCTGCCCTCATACACCTGCATTCCAGTCCTTTCCTGTGAGATAAGGGCTCAGTTCACCCCACCCCTTCTTCAACTGCCCCACCCCTTCTTCAAACAGCACAAAGCTCCCTTGGGCCACTTTGGAGTTTGGTCTCATCTTTCTCTCTGCCCTGTCTTGCTTTTCTGATCCTGAGTCCAGCTCCTGCTGAAGGTGCTTGTAGAAGGCAAGGTGGAAGCTGCTGTAGAGGTGACTCCAGGGGGCTTTCAGGTTGTCAGAAATCCCCCTCTCATGTCCCTGTTCCCGCCACTCTCCCAGGACCACACCTGGCTTCTCCGAACAACACTGGGAAGATTGTCCCAGGAAAGGATCGATACTTTCCATCAATTAGGGGCTCTTCCACACACAAAGGGAGGGGCCTGGGCCTTCACACTGAGGGAGGGAGGGAGGGACAGTCCTTCAACTTTTTACCCAGGTAGAAAGCCAGCTGTTCCAATACCAGGAACAGGTATTGAGGGGAGATATTGAAGGGAGTGACTGTTTAATATAGATTTTGAGTGATTACTCATGGCTGGCAAGAAAACATATCAACAGTTTCAAAACACTAATACAAGACTGGGTTAGGCTAGTAAATTGTTTACCTTATCTTATCCCAAGAAATAATTTGAATAACTAGTAAAAAAAAAAAATGAATAAAATTGGGGGGTGGAGGGGAAGTGTAGTCCAGTTTAAAAATCTGACATTGAGTTGGGAAGTGTTTGCTGTATTTTCTTGAACTTGCCTTTTTAAATAGTGGACTTCTTAGCTCAGGAATATATTTCCTCATATTTTTAATGATTTATTTTTATAAATTTGTGTATGTCTATGTAAGTTTGTGCATGTGTGAGTGCTGGGGACTCCCACAGAGTCCAGCAGAGGGCGTCATATCCCTGCCACTGGAGTTACAGGCAATTGTGAGCCACTCACCATGGGTACTGGGAACTGAACTCCGTCCCTCTACATGAACAGTACATGCACTCTGACCCTTCGTGAAACAATGAAGTTATATTAATTCTCTATCTGAGGCAGAGTTAGAGCAAAGAGAGGTGAGGCACACAAAGACAGGCATCTCTAAAGACTTCCTCCCAGAAGGGTACTCACCCCACACACACACTAAAAATCCCTGCCAGGCAGAGGGGTCAGTGTACAGTGTAGTAAAGTGTACACTTCGGCCTCCTCTTGTGATTCAGCTAATGTGAAATCCTGGCCTAGGTTCACATGTGGTCACAGCTGGCAAGAGTTAAGTGAGGCTGTTCCTTAAGACAATCTCGTTTGTCACAGGCCCCTAGGGGCTCACTGCTGTGCAGTAACCAGCCTGTCCCCCATCACTGTATTCTGCCTGACTGCTCCAGGCTCTTGAGTTTACAAGTCACCGGGGAACCTAGAAACAGCTATTAAAGCCTGAATACAAGGCAGGGAAGTGTGTGACTTCCCACTGGGCTTAGGTATTAAATGACCTTAGAGTTTTGTTCCAGGAACTCTGAAAGCCACCTGGGGAAGACAGAATTGTCCTGTCTGTTCTCTGGTTGGTCAGGGAGAGAGAAGTGTCATCCCATTGAAAGCTCAAGTGCTACTACCAGTCAAGTTCAGTGCTATGCCCAAAGAAATGGAACTAACCTCTCAGTCATTTTCCGTTCTGTAGAGGGAGGACAGGAATGCTGACACCGGTGTTACATGGATTAATCAATATGCCACTTGCGACACGTCTACTGTAATGCCTGGCTTTGGGAAGGGGAATCATGTACAGTCAGATTCCTTCCAGGGGACAGCCAATGGGGGAAAGGGTAGTTTGTCAACTGACTGCCGGCTTAGAAGGAACCAGTAAGCAGCTTTGAAGTAGTTTAAACTTGCTGAAAGCCTAGAAAACCTCTTAAGCTGTGGAATCGTTAGACTCATGTGCGCGCACACACACGCACCCGCGCGCGCTCGCGCACACACACATGCACACATGCATGCACACTCAGCTATAACGAACATCTAGGTCCTAGGCTTGCTTTCATTTTAATTTGTTCGACTGTGTTTCAGTTTTGAGACCTTTGATGTAAACAGCTTTGAACAATTCTGCATCAATTACGCTAATGAAAAGCTTCAGCAGCAGTTTAACCTGGTAAGTGACTTTTATCCTCCTGGGGCTGATGCTCAGCCCTCTGCGTGCATGGGCAGAGACAGTCCTTTTCTGGTTCCTCATTCAGAAATCCAAGCACACATGGGTTGATAGATAAAAACCTTCCTGACAGTTAGAGCTATGCACTGAGTTACTGTGCCACTTTGTGGCTGTAGCTTGAAACTGCACTGCCATCTTTGACTTCCTTTTGGGGACAACTTATGCTGCTTTCCTCCCCATCTGTCACCTGTTTCCTTCATCCTCCAGGAGGATCCTGAACCAGGTCCCGGGGAAGCTTCCTTGAAACCCTGAATTCTAGTATAGGTTTTGCATACCGCCTCCATAGCTGACATCCTCTGTGACTGCCCTGCCCTAGTTGGGCTGGTTCAGGCTAAGGAAGCTGCTTTTGTCCCCAGAGAGCAGCAATGGCCCACAGCCACTAGGACTCAGGGAGCTGTGCTGATGGTGACATTTGTTGGCCCAGGCCTGACATACTGATATCCACTCAGGATGGTGTTGGGGTGACAGCCAGACCCACAGGAGATCTCTTGGTGGTTCTGTCCTGGGGAGGGGCAGGCCAGTGTTCCAGAGTCTTCCCGATCACAGATCAGACCTTCATGTGCACCATCAAGTCCTTCATGTCTCTCTTTGATGCTGTCTAATTTCCACCTTATCTTTGGGACAGCACGTCTTTAAACTTGAGCAAGAGGAGTACATGAAGGAGGACATCCCTTGGACTCTGATAGACTTCTATGACAATCAGCCTGTTATTGACCTGATCGAAGCAAAAATGGGCATTTTGGAGTTGCTGGACGAAGAATGCTTGGTGAATAACTGTCAGAATAACTAACGAGCTTCTCTTTCAGTGTTTGAGTGGCTACACATGAGCATACCACGGAGCGCTCTTCTTGGAGCTATGTATGTCTTACCCATTTGGCTGGGTATTAAATCTGAGACATTCATGTGGACCCTGAACCCTGGGAGCCTGGGAGCCTCCCACCTCAGCACACTTACGTACCACCCTTGAGTATGAATGAAAAAAAATGAGGACATGACCCTCCTATGCATGGTGGAGGAGGAGGTTTATTGTATATGAATGAATAAAAGAAATTGGCAAAAAAGGAACTGGTGGCTCCTGGGTATGGTGGGGGGAGAAAATTTATTATGGGTATGTAGGAGAGCACAGCCAGAGGCAAGGGAGAGTCCAGAGTAGACCTGACCCTGGGCTGGGCCATGTGAGGAGAGGGGGAGGGGAAGGAAGAGGGGAGGGCAGGGAAACCAAGTACTGCAAGCCAGGAGACCCAAAGGTACAAAGAGAGCAGGAAAGCAAAATGGTTAGATTATATAGAGAAGGGCAACCCAGCCTCCTAGGGGGGAGGGCAGGGTCTGCCATTGGCATGAGAGAGAACCTAGCAGCCGGGTCCCCTTTGATATGTTAAATAGGCACCCCAGCCATTTGTCTGGTATAACAGTCGATGTGAGGGAGAGAACAACCAGAGGCATCTGGAAGGGTCCATGAGAGGAGAGATGGGGCAAGAGAGGAAAAGAGGGGGTGCAGAGAGGAGTCCAGGACGGAGAGACCAAGAGGCCATGTAGCCAAAAGGGCTGGTTATACAGGAGAGAAGGCTGGGGGAAGGCAGGGCAGCTCAGGAGCTGGAGAGGTGGAGGGTATGGGGCGGGGTGTGCCAGCCGGGATGACCATGCCAGCCAGGATGACCCTGCAATAGGTACTAGTGATGGGGCTTGGGGGTCACACAACATGAATAACTGTACTAAAAGGTCGAAACATTAGGAAGGTTGAGGAGCACTGGCCTGGAGGAAGAAGGTCCTCTGACCTGCAATGGCTCCCTGGGACAGCAGGTGACCTTGGTGCCCCCAAATCAACTTCTTTCCTCCCTGTAGCCATCTTCCATCTTGAGATTTTCCTTGCCTTCTCTTCCAGTTGCCTCATGGAACTGACAAAAACTGGCTTCAAAAGCTGTATAACAATTTCGTCAACAAGAACCCTTTGTTCGAGAAGCCTAGAATGTCAAACTCGTCCTTCATCATCCAACACTTTGCTGACAAGGTACAGTGATGTCTTGACCAATGTGCCATACCCAGGTCAGAACTTTTCTGGTGGGGTTGGATTCAAGTCCCACTGCGGGGAGCTGGGGAGACAGCTGGTCAGTGAAGTGTTTGCCTTACAAGCGTGAGGACTTGAGTTCAATCCCTAGGTCCCTTTGTAAGACAAACCGGGCACGGTGGCACACATCTGTAATCCATTAGGGGAAGGTGTTTTATTGCAGGTAAAAGAGGAAAATATCCAGAGGTATCTGGAAGAGTCCAGAGCAGAGAAAGAAGCAGACTGGGCATGCCCAGGGCTGACAGCAAGGGAAAGGAGAATAGAAGGAGGGAATAGCAGATAGATAGCAAGAAAATTGCAAGAGAGAGAGATTAGTGAGATAGTGAGATAGCTAGGGCAGGAATAGAAGAGAATAGCAAGTTATTAGGACAAACATCTGGGGGAGAGAAGCCTGTGAGCTGGAGCAGGCCTGAGGGGTTGTGTCAGAAGCCAGCTCCAACAGGACAGGTAAACTGAGGCAATTGATCGCTCAGCAGTCTTTTCTCTGAGGGAACAAAACTTGATTCACAAGTTCCTGAGGAATGCTGGCTTATATCTAAACACCAGAAATCCTTCTATAGACCAGACTGAGTTCATTTCTGGATATGTGTACTGCCTGAGTCCTAACAACACACACACACACACACACACACACACACACACACCCACACACGAGGGCCTGGGAGTGTAGCTCAGTGGTAGAATACATGCTTAGTGCATGTAAAGCCCTGGGATTGATTCCATGTAATCCAAAGAAAAGAAGGGGAGAGAGGAAACGGGCTTGTACCTGATGCTTCGTGCTCCGGCCTCTGGGGTAACGGGCCTCTCTCTGCACAGGTGGAGTACCAGTGTGAAGGGTTCCTGGAGAAGAACAGAGACACTGTCTATGACACGCTGGTTGAAATCCTCAGAGCAAGCAAGGTTGGCAGGGTCCCCTGGGACACAGGCTGCTGCTCATTGTGTAACTCACACAAGAAAGGGCGGGTTGGGTAGAGAGGAGCTACTGGGTAACAATAGCACCTCCCAGTGGATTTTTTATTTCCTTCTTTTTCCCAGTTGAATAAAGTTCCAGCATATCCATGCACCACATTTTATTTGTTTTAGAATTGGAGATAAAGTACGTTTTGCATCTGAAAGCATTGTCAATTGTATACATGCAGATGACAGAGAAAGGGGACAGCTAACACAGCTGGCAGGGGACAGCTAACACAGCTGGCCAGGAGAGCACAGTTCTCATTTGGCTCCTTCACTGACTCACAGGAATGTGAGACTAGCTGGGGGTCAGGCTGTAGTGTCCCTCACTTCTGGGGACACAGCAGTGACCAGGCCTGATGGACAAATCTTCCCAGGGGCACCCACATTCTAGTGGAAGGCATGTCCCTTCACACATACACAAGCAGCAGTGTGAGGTTCCCATGGCACTCAAATCCAAAACGAAGGAGCTGGGAAGATATCAGTGAGTAAAATGGCTGCCTCCCAAGGACTTAAGTTTGATCCTCAGCACCCATGTCAAAAAAACAAAAAATGAAACAACAAAACAAACAAACAAAAACCCACTTGCCTGTAGTCCCAGCACTGAGGAGGCAGAGACAGGCAGCTCTCTGGAGCTTGCTGACCAGCTAGAGTAGCCAAGTTGCTAGGTTCCAGGTTCAGTGAGAGATCTCATCTCAAAATATAAGGCAATGAATGACTGAAGAAACATCCAATGTCCACACACACACACACACACACACACACACACACACACACAAAGAAAGAAAATCAAACCAAGGATAAGGAGTGTGGCTTTGGGCATCGGGCTCTAGAGTCCACTGCTTTGTGTGATGAACGCTATTTCCAAATGAACGCTTTGTGGCCGCTTTCCCACTTCAAACCTTTCCTGATAAAACTTTGAGAAGAAGGTGTTTCATAGATAGGTCTTCATTTTATAATCGTCTATGTACATTTATTTCCCTCTTTTAGAAGATCCAGTCCCCTGCTTGAAGTACTCAGATCCTTTGACAGTCCTCTAAAGGAGCCCAGGCAATTGTCCTGCTGAGTATAAACAAATGCCACACTCAGCAAGGTGGCTCACAGGGAAGCATTCGCTGTTGAAACATGGCGGTCAATTGGTCACATCTTTGACATCTTCTGGCAGAATTAGTTGACTTTCTTTGCTTATTACTTAGCCCCAAGCTTACCCCAGGGTCCTGTCTAGAAGATGTCTTACAGACTGGGTCTGTCTCACAGACTGGGTCTGTCTCCTGAGCTGACAGGTAGGAACCCCAGACTCAGTCACTGCCAGAGTATGCACAGGTGATACACAGGGTTCTCTTTTGGAGGCCATTATCCACTTTACAAAAATGAACAGTGACAGAAGACAGGCTCGTGACACAACTAATGCACAGCAGAGTATGGATGCCCCAAAAGAGGAGCAAATAAATATGAGAGAGCAGAGGCAGGACCAAGGCCAGCCTGATGTACATTCATAACTAGGTGTAGGCCAGCCTGGGCTATACAGTGAGACCCTGCCTCAAAAACCAAAGGGTCTGAGGAGCTAGCTCAGACAGTAAGTACTTGCCATACAATAATGAGAGCTTCAATCTGAGTCCCAGATTCAACCCATGTAAAGAAGTCAGGCTCAGTGGCACACACAGGTAACCCCAGCAAGTGGGGAAGCAGAAACAGGGATTTGCTGGTCTTCTGTATTCTGATTTGGGTAATCTCCAACTCTCCATGAGAAGACCTGTCTCAAAAAGAAGGTAGACAGTGTTCTTTTTTTCTTAATTGGATATTTTATTTACATTTCAAATGTTATCCCCTTTCCTGGTTTCCCTTCCGGAAACCCCCTATCCCACCCCCTTCCCCTGCGTCTATGAGGCTGCTCCCCCACCCACCCACCCACTCTCACCTCACTGCCCTGGCATTCCCCTACATTGGGGCATCAAGTCTTCCCAGAACCAAGGGCCTCTCCATTGATGCCCCTACCAGGCCATCCTCTGCTACATACATATACAGCTGGAGCCATGGGTCCTCCATGGGTGCTCTTTGGTTGGTGGTTTAGTCCCTGGGAGCTCGTAGACAGTGTTCTTAAGGTGCAATACCTAAGATTGTCTTTTGGCTTCCGTATGCATGTGTCCATGCACTTTCACACACATGAACACACACACACACACACACACACACTATACACGAAAGCATCCACATGTACACATAGATATAGGGATATGGGTTCAACCTTGTGAACAGGCTGTGGGTGGGTAACACTCTAACGGCCTTGATTTATAAGTAGGGCTTGGATCTGCAGAGAGGAGTTGCTGGGCTGTGAAGAGTCTGACTGAGCCAAAGGGCCCAGTAGGGACAGGAGATGTCTCTTCTCTTCTGCCAGATGGAGCAGTGCATGCATGCAGACACTTGTATAGCTGTCTTCTCTCTCCCAGTTCCAGAAGCCATGGGCATCACCATGCAGGAGGCCCTCCCTATTCAAGGCGTACTGGCTATGGAGATGGCTAGGGCCATCACTCTGGACCCTCTCATTGAGATAGCTGTCATGATTGTGTATTTGGTCTGTGCTGGTGGGAATACTAAAACCTTCCCTGTTCCCTTCCAGTTTCATCTCTGTGCCGCCTTTTTTCAAGAAAGCCCTGTTCCGTCTTCTCCCTTTGGGGCAATGATCACAGTCAAATCTGCAAAGCAGGTCATCAAGCCAAACACCAAGCACTTCCGGACCACAGTTGGGAACAAGGTACACAGGAGCGAGGTGGGAGGTGGTCACCAGTAAGGCCAGGCTCTAGAGAGTCAGGAGTCGGTGGGGACCCACAGCCCAGGCCTGGCTTCGGACCATAGGCCTCTCTTCCAAACCATCTGTTAAACTCCTAACTTCAGTTTAGCACATCCCAGTGCCCCCTCCCTACCTGTGAATAGTCATATGTATATTAGTTTTCTGCTGCCAGGGAACCCTGGTCAGGTAGGATGCAACTGTAAACCACAGTCATAGTGCAAAGCCTGCCCTGACAGATACTTGTGTGAAGTTACCTCTTCTTTTGAAAAAATTTTTTATAAAAATTTTTTATGTGTATAGGTTGTGTGTATGTGTCAGTGTGAAGTGTACACAGGTACTCACAGAGGCCAGCAAAGGGCATTGGATCCCCTGGAGCTAGAATTACAGGTGTCTATAAACCACACAGTGTGGGTGCTAGGACCAAGACTGAGGTCCTTCGGTAGAGCCCCAAGTGCTCTTAACTACTGAGCTATCTCTCCAAGCCCCAGAGTTACCACTTCTTATTGATCATCTTTATTTGTCTTGCAATAAACAATAAGTTATTACAGAGTCACCTCTGACCTCTGGTCCTGCTTCCTAGTTCCGCAGCTCTCTGTACTTGCTCATGGAAACCCTCAATGCCACCACACCCCACTATGTCCGGTGCATCAAGCCAAATGATGAGAAAATGCCCTTTGAGTAAGTATTCCTGTCACAGAAAGGAAAGCCCTGCAAGAGCGACATCTACCTTGACCAAAGGCAATTTAAGGAAGGAAGTTCTTGGGCTACTGGTTCCAGACGGAGACTCGCTCTAATGGCGGAGGAGGCAAGGAAGTGGGCAGCCAGAGCAAGAAGCTAATATCTCACATCTCCGTTTGCATGCAGGAACCAGAGATAGCAAATTGGACATGGGCCAAGGCTATAAACTCTCAAAGCAGCCTCCACCACACATACTATGTGCTTCCTTCAGCAAAGCTCTAACCCTAAAGGTTCCATAACCTTCCCAAACAGGTTGGGACTAAGCTGGGACTAAGTCATGTCTGCAGTGGTGGCTCACGCCTTTAATTCCAGTACTCAGAAGGCAGAGGCAGGTGGATCTCTGAGTTTAAGACCAGCCTGGTCTACAGAGCGAGTACCAGGACAGCCAGGGCTACACAGAGAAACTCAATCTCAAAACAAATAAACAAAAACAAAACCAACAACAGCAAAAATCATAGCCTGTGGAAGTCTTTCCTCATTCAAATCACCGAGGTTTTGGCATTTTCTGAGATTTCCCATGAACTTTCCTCTGTTTCTGAGTTCTTTAATGAGTCAAGCAGGGTTGCCTTTTATGTATTGGCACCACTTCTCTGGTTAGACCACCACATTTCCAGGGCTGAGCAAAGGGGCTGGGCTTGAAATAATTGTCTGCAAGCAAAGGTTAGACACCCAGGGCAAGCCTTTCTGTGTGTATGAGAGGGCATGTGTGTCTGTGGGTGTGTGTGCCTGTGGGGGTGTGTCTGTGGGGGTGTGTGCCTGTGGGTGTGTGCCTGTGGGTGTGTGTCTGTGGGTGTGTGTCTGTGGGTGTGTGCCTGTGGGGGTGTGTCTGTGTGGGTGTGTGCCTGTGGGGGTGTGCCTGTGGGGGTGTGTCTGTGGGGGTGTGTCTGTGGGGGTGTGTCTGTGGGTGTGTGCCTGTGGGGGTGTGTCTGTGGGGGTGTGTCTGTGGGTGTGTGTCTGTGGGAGTGTGCCTGTGGGTGTGTGCCTGTGGGTGTATGTCTGTGGGTGTGTGCCTGTGGGTGTGTGCCTGTGGGGGTGTGTCTGTGGGGGTGTGTCTGTGGGGGTGTGTGCCTGTGGGTGTGTGCCTGTGGGAGTGTGTGTCTGTGGGGGTGTGTCTGTGGGGGTGTGTCTGTGGGGGTGTGTCTGTGGGGGTGTGTGGGGGGGCTACCAACAGTGTTAGACCTGTCCCCCAAGCTACTGTCGGGTACTTTGTAAAGGGCATCCCTCCATTGGATGGGGCTGGAATGTTACCGCCCACACATCTTTTTACCTGGTTGGTACATATTTTCCCCCACAAGGCAGCCTTTTTCCCCCTTAGACCTCCTTCCCCTACCTACCTACATCCCCAGCTTCTAGACTGTTTCACAGAGAGGGTACTCCAGAATATTCTGTCCATGTGTCTGGTGCTCTGTATGTGTGCTGGGGGTGAAGGGACAACGGGGCTGAATCCTGCTGCCTGGGAGCCTGAAGCACAGGCCTCCCTGTGCACATGGTCTGTGTCATTCAGTAGCTACAGGGCCCTAACACATTATAAAATTGCTTTAAGGTTTGATTCCAAGCGGATTGTCCAGCAGCTTCGAGCCTGTGGTGTTTTAGAAACTATTCGAATCAGTGCCCAGAGCTACCCTTCCAGGTAGGTTGTTATGAGTGAGGGCACAGAGAAGCCACAAAGGGGGACCACACCCATTGGTAGAAAGTTTATTCAGGGGGAATCAAACTGGCGTGGTGTGTGTGTTTGGAGAATCAATCAAACGCATGCATGCATTCGTGTGTGCGTATGTGCCCTGTAGAGCAGACAGTAGGTACATGGGAGGTGGGTGTGGACCAGAAAGCCCAGGGGATAGTGTGGGGCTTTTGTCTGCTGCAGACTTGGCTGAGTTAAGCAGGAACTGGATGCCCTTTGTTGGAGGTGGTTGCCTGGAGGGGGCAGAGAAGGGAAGTAATGCCTTTTCCTGACTAACAGAAAGCTGCTTCACAAGATTTCTGAGGAACACTGAGTTTAAGTTTTGTTTTACCCGATAGCTGGTAGCCATCCTTCTGTTTCCCCAGTCAGAGTCCAGCCTGAGCTGAGCCCAGGCTATCCTTTAGTACACCATCAATGGCACTGCCTTTTGGGGGGGTCCACTTTGGACTTAACAGTTGTAGGTCCTCATTCAAGTGTTTGCTGAGAACAGAGGGGATGGTGGCAATATTTTTTGCATGCTTTGCATTTTGTAAGGTGCATTATCCTGGAAGAGGGATAGGTGACAATATCTTCACCATGACAAAATCCCCAAGGAGACAAGGGAGATGCATTTATTTTGGCTTATGGTGTCAAAGGTTATAGTCCATGGCCATTTGGCTCTGTTGCTTCTGAGCACAGCATCATGACAAGGAGTACGTGTGGACCACAGTGGCCCACCTCACTGAAGGCAGGAGGCAGTCAGAGGGATAAGAAGGGGCCAAGGACAAAGCCATACACACAGTGAGCTACTGCCTCCAACTCGGCCCTATCTCCTTCCTGGTTTCCACTCCCTCCCCAATAGCATCAAATTCAGACTCCATCCTTGGGCTAATCCATTAGTTAGGCCAGAACCTTCACGATTCAATTTCCAAATTCAATGCTGTGTGTATCTCAGAAGCTCCCAGCATCCCAGGCCTCCATCTCAGCTGCCACCGCTGATCTCAGCTGCCTTATCAGGACAGGAGCTGAGGAGGGTCAGAGGGATGGAGGATTGGTTAAATCAGTTCATAGAGGAGGTACACATGCTGGTGGTCTTGGTGGTGACACAGAGGGGGGTCACCGAGCAGACTCCACCATGCCCCCTGTGAGAGTGGGGGATGGGGAGCAGCACCATCTACTGCAGGAAGACCCTCCTCCCTGATACACATGCCCGGCTCTCTCCAATTTTGCAGGTGGACATACCTTGAGTTCTACAGTCGCTATGGCATCCTCATGACCCAGCAGGAGCTGTCCCTCAGTGATAAGAAGGAGGTGTGCAAGGTGGTTTTGCACAGGCTCATCCAGGTTGGTCTTGCCTGCTGGGCTCTTCTAGCAGTATGCCTCTCAAAACGAATCCCTTTATGTGCTAGTAAGATAACAGCAGTCACGTCTCCTGTGGTAAGATCTCTTATCAGCAGCATCTCCTGTGGAGATCCAAACGATGCATTCCACAGCCATCCTCCCATGATCCAGCCATCCTCCATGGGCCTGGGTCACGGGGCATGGTCAGATGAGGTGGTAACCCAGCAAAGTGGTCATGTTGCTCAGCATGAGGTGAGATTATTGCTGAGGTGATGAGTTAGGACAGAAAGGAGATGACAAGCTGTGACAGTAAGGAAATGGAATAGAGGTGTGAAGATGGCAAGCCATGATGGCCAGGAAATAAGATGGGGACTTGAACCCAAAACCAGGAGAGAAAACAATATTCATCTTGAAGTAGAAGTTTCTAGACTGTGATTCTGTTTTGTTTTATTTTGTTTTCTGCCTTGTACATAAGTAACATCAATGATTTAAGAATCTTTTGACTCTCTCAAATTGCAAAATAATAATAATAATAATCTTTATTTTGTAGTTATATCTTTCTTCTCTTCCAGGATTCTAACCAGTACCAGTTTGGTAGAACCAAAATTTTCTTCAGAGCAGGACAAGTGGCTTATTTAGAGAAACTCCGCTTGGATAAACTGAGGCAGGATTGTATTATGATTCAAAAGCATGTGCGGGGCTGGCTGCAGAGGAGGAAGTTCCTCCGGGAGAGACAAGCTGCCCTGACAATCCAGCAGTACTTCCGGGGTCAGCAGACAGTGAGGTAAGTGGACGAGGAAGGTGGCACTGGGGTTACACCAGTTACTTCCCAGATCAACAAACAGTGGGGTGCTCTGAACCCATGGAGAGCAGCTAGATCATAGGGCTTTGGCTGATGATGTACCCAAGAGGAGGAGCAGCTGAGGACAAAGCCTCTTCTTTTGCTCCATAGACACAGGTGTGAGTCAGAAATCCCCACCCATGACCATGAGAAAGGCCTGCCCTGTGTGCCAGCTCTTCCCAGGCAGGATGACTTTTATTTTTCCTACAATATAATATACAGATTATTTCATGGTTATTTTACTTGTATTTCTTGGCCATTCATAAATCTCCCTCCTCGTGGATTCCTCCTCCTCCATACATTCTGAAGAGGAGAGCCTATGTTCACCTCCTATGTTTTAGGCAGACATTAAGAGTTTTCTGTGTGGAGCTAGATAGTAACTATTGGAGGCTTTAACAGTTCATGACCTCTGATTCAACTTCTGCCATTATAGCCTGAAAGCAGGTACATTAGTCTGTTTTCCATAGCTGTAAGAAAGGGCCTGAGGCCTGCTACTTTATAAAAAAGTGAGAGAGAAAGAGAGAGAGAGAGAGAGAGAGAGAGAGAGAGAGAGAGAGATTGATTGATTTGTTTAGATCACAGTTTTGGAGTATAAATCATTTGTCTGGTAATGGCCTCTATTGCTGACACAGTGTGACCAAGAAAGTAGCCAGAAGCAGCCACATGCAAGAGGGACCAAGTGCATGGGGCTTCCTCTCTGTATAAAAATCCACTCTCTTCAGGTGTGGTGATATGTCCTGTAATCCTAGCATTCAGGAGACTGAGTCAGGAGAACACTGGGTTTGAGGCCAGGCTAGGCTGCATAATGAGTACTAGGCCAGTCAAGACTTAATAGCAAGACCCTGTCTCTAAATAAGTAAGTAAATAAGGGCTAGAGAGATGGCTCTGTAGTGGAGAGTGCTTGCTTGTAACAACTAAGAACAGTTTGTATCCAAGTACCGTATAAAAACAGCTGGGCCTGTCCACACACGCCTATAACTCGGAAGGCAGGAGGACAACTGGGGCTTGCTGGCCACCAGCCTGGCTCCAGGTTCAACAAAAGACCTTGTCTCAAGTGAACAAGGCAGAGAGGAGAGTAGAAACATCACGTTCTCCTCTGGCTTCCATGTGCACACACCAGTACATATGGACCATGCTCTCACACAGACACATAAAAAGATAAATTTTAAGATAAAAAGGATAAAACCCACTCCCCTTGGCTCTGACTTATATTGAGCAATTCAGAGGCCACGTCACCAGGCCACCCCTTACAGTCACAAAACAAGCAGGGTCAAATGTCCAGCTCGTGAGCTTTCCGGGAACTCGCCAGAGGCCAGCTCCAGGTGTGTTCCACTGGGGCTTGATGGTCTCAGCCACAGCTGATTTGACCTTCAGATTGTAGTCTGCCAGCCCCAAATCTGCAGCTTCCAACCCATCTCCCACAAATGGATGAATAAGCAAGTGGGGTTCGGGGACACTGTCTGGTCATCACAGTCTCTGTGAGCCTGTGCACACATATGCACCTGTGGGTTAACTAGCGCAGGCAGACACTGTGTAGGGGATGCCACATGGCTCCTCAGTGCCACACTGAGGTCAGGGTAAGCACAGACAGGCCTGAAGTTACATCAGGATGAACTATTTGATGGTAGGTAAGAACCTGAGAACCCCCCACCCTGTCACTGAAAGGTGCTGCCCACTCTCTGGTTCATGGTAAAGGCTGAGGCTCTGGCCATCCACTCACACTCCATCTCTTCACCCAAGGAAGGCCATCACTGCCACTGCTTTGAAGGAGGCCTGGGCAGCTATCATCCTCCAGAAGCATTGCCGAGGTTACCTGGTCCGTAACCTATACCAGCTGATCCGTGTGGCCACCATCACCATCCAAGCACACACCAGGGGCTTTCTGGCCAGGAGGCGGTACCGGAAGGTATGAAAAGGACTTAGGCTGCTGTTCCTTACTTCACCTTCCTCAATGCAGGGGTTCTAGTGAGAGAGGTATCCCTGCCTTGGTGGTTTGCCTAGGGGCTGCTTCAAAAGTCTAGGATGAAGGCTCAGTGGGTCAATGATGGGAGACTCGTGGTCTGCACTGTGCAAGTGCTCCAGGGCTGACTCTCCCAGTGATGAAGGACCCAGAGAGAGAAACAAGGGTGGGCTGGCATTTCACCAAGCTCCTTCTCCAGTTGCTGCAGGAGCACAAGGCAGTGATCCTTCAGAAGTATGCGAGGGCATGGCTGGCCCGGCGCAGATTCCAGAACATCCGCAGGTTTGTGCTCAACATTCAGCTGACTTACAGGGTCCAGCGCTTGCAGAAGAAGCTAGAGGATCAGGTAGGCATCCATATGCATCTGTGCATGTGTGTGTGTGTGCATGTGTGTATGTGTGTGCATGTTCATACATGTAGGGTGTATATGTAAGTGCATACACATGTGTGTGCATGTTTGATCACTCTATTCTTTTTGAAGCAAGGACTGTTGGTCAAACCTAGAGCTCACTCACATTGCTAATAACTCCTACTAGCCAGCTTTCTCTTGGAATCCCCTGGCTCTACCTTCTGAGTCTGGAATTACAGGCATGCCACCATGCCCTGCCCACCTGGCATTTTGGGAGATTCTGGAAGTCCAAAGCATTTTGGTGTTGGAGGCAGCTCCTCCCCCTGCCTTTGCCTGCCTTCTGTGAATCTATCTTGACCTACTAAGTGCACCAGCTCTGCTGCCCAAGACTCACTCCATGGCCACTGGAGCTACCCAAGTTCCCTCTTAAGAAGTCTTTTGCTTGTTTCTTGGTTTTGGTTTTTTTCAAATAGTCATATCCTGGGTCCATGGATGAGGGTACAGCATACGATTTTTGAGAGAAGCCCAATACAGCCTCAAGCATTAAAGTTGTTGTGGAGTCCCAGGAGCAGACAGGCTGCATGTGACAAGAGTCACCAGCTCAGAACAAATCCACCTCACTCAGTTCTCTGTGAAGATGTTAATACATGTCACTTGTGGTAAAGGTGACTACTGTCGACAGATGCCACCTTGGAGCGTGAGGCATGAATGCAGCAGCTGCTTCACTCTGAACTAACCTTG
Source organism: Rhynchomys soricoides (assembly GCA_019843965.1). Lineage (NCBI taxonomy): Eukaryota > Metazoa > Chordata > Mammalia > Rodentia > Muridae > Rhynchomys > Rhynchomys soricoides. Next base: position 1,733,177 of record JADRCH010000036.1, on the reverse strand, counting down.
ACCTCTGAGTCTTTCTCTAGAATAGAGAGAACCACGGGCTGGTGGAGAAGCTGACCAGCCTGGCCGCTCTGCGGGTTGGTGATCTGGAAAAAGTTCAGAAGCTGGAAGCAGAGCTGGAAAAAGCAGCTACCCAACGGCACAGCTATGAAGAGAAGGGCCGGAGATACAGGGACACAGTGGAGGAGGTCAGGAGTGTACCACATGAGGGGCTGGGTCCACCTTCCTGTCTCTGCAGGGTAGGCAAATATTGCCCGTGCTTCAATAAAGCAGGGCTTCACAGCACTGACAAGGGAGCCCAGAGGACTGGCCGCTGAGAAGTGTGTGCTTAGGGAAGGGGTCGGCTTCCCTCCCTGTCTGCCTTTACAAGCTGACACAAGGCCCAAGGAGCACAGCTGGCTGCTCCCTCTCTTCCCTCTGTCACTTGCCCACCTGCATGAGCCCTGGAGGCTTCCTTTCCCTGACCTTTGACTTAGGATCTGGGGAAGATTTTTATCTCTGTGGTCTAGTGAGAAATCCCAATGTCTTTGATTACTATCCTAACTTTGTTGCTGGCTAGTTTTGCAGCTTGGCTGAGTCACTGACCCTCTGAACTTTAGTTTTTCTCATGTTTAAAATAGAAATGACAAAAGAATACTGGGAAAAGATTTAAGGGTAAAGTTTTCATGTGAAATCATTTAGCCAGTGTCCACCATGGGCCCCATACAGGCATGGACTGGTGCATTCTAGCATTTTCTAACAGAGTTTCTTTCGTTACTGTCTGTTCTCCTGTGCCGTCCAAAGTCTTGAGGCTCCCACAGTGGTAGCTATAAGTCCCCAAAGGTCTTCCCTATGCCCTCTCTGTGACCTAGTGCACAGGGGGAGGGGGTGACCATACAGCTGCTGTGATCCTTGCTGGCTCTTCCAATCATGGCATCCCCACCAAGGGGTCTGCACTTCCAGCCCTGCAGGCCTACCATCAGGAGAGGCTGAAATAACAGACTGTGCCCTGCTCCCCCCTTCTCTGAGTCACGTCATTCTCAAACTGTGAATCCACCATGTGTTGTGAACTAAGATGTTAATTAATAAACTATCCTGAGTACCCAGAACTTGGGAGAGGCCTGAGACATTACTTGGACTTGGGCTCTTCTCCCAGATGTCAGCTGTCAGTCATGGCTGGGGAGGTGAGGACTGATGTGAAGTCCCCTTGAGTCCCTGATTCTGTGGCTGATGCAGGCTGTTAACACTGGCTAAGCCAAGCATATGTGATTGAAGACTTCAGCACAGAGCTTGTCCAGTGGCAGGGACTTCAACAAGGTCTCCTCATGTCCCTTCCCTTCACTAGAGATTGTCAAAGCTTCAGAAGCACAATGCAGAGCTGGAGTTGCAGAGAGACAGAGCAGAGCAGAAGCTGCAAGAGAAGACTGAGGAGCTCAAAGGTAGGCGGCACTGGGTGTCACTCAGCACTGTGGGTACATAGGGGTCTCCGGTGTGTAGTTGGTACATCATTCATCAAGGGGATAAGTGGATATAAAAGGTGTGTACTTCACCCTGTCCATGCCTTATAACCAGAGGCAGGGAGGTTTTACCCAAGGAAGAGAATGTGAATATGCAGTGTATTATGTTTGTGTGTACTGTGTTGTTCATATGTGTGTACGTGGGTAAGAGTTTGAGTGTGTATGAGTGTGTATAAGAATGTATGTGTAAGAGCGTGTGAGTGTGTGGGAATTTGTGAATGAGTAAGAGTGAGTGTGTAAGAGTCTTCACGAGCCTTCATGAGTGTGTAAGTATGTGGAAATGTGTGTATGAATGCGTGTCTTTGAACATGTGTGTGTATGAGTGTATGTAAGTGTGTAAGAGTCTCATGAGCAGCCTGAGGGACCTTGCACATGCTCTGCCCAGCATGTGGACTAAAGGGGCACCAGGCCTGGGGTGCAGGGCTGAGTGGAGGAGCAGCCCAAGGTGGAGGGGAGGTCAGTGCCTCTAGACCAGATTAGGACAGGACTTCTGGGGTTCCAGCAAGAAGGTGCACTCTGACTATGGTCCAGGCTTTGGAGCCCTCTGGAGTCAGTGAGAAGCAGAGATGTTAAGGAGGAACCTGGAGCCTGAGCAGGGAGAGGCTCACCCCACAGAAACGCTTGAGTGATTGCTTTGAGGGGGCGGGATCTAGCTTCTTTATGTGAAGTTTTCCACACGAATATTTAAATTCCCAGAAATGTAACTGAAAAGTTGCCTGTCCGGCACCAGTTTAGGTGGGTAACTGTAGCAGAGTTGTTAATTTTGAAACCCCAACCTACTTCTCTAGTTTATGGAGAACTGCATGTTCCCTCGCCTTGAGTCTCTGCGGTAACAAACCCTCCAAGGTGGTTCTGAAGTGTGAGACACTTAAGACAGATTTGTTTCAAAGACTGTCCTCTGTCCACAGAAAAAATGGACAAGCTCACCAGGCAGCTGTTTGATGATGTTCAGAAAGAAGAACAGCAAAGACTGTAAGAAATGCTTGCCTCAAGCCACCATGTCCCTCACTCAGCTGGTCCATCCCTCCCTTTCTCTTTTTCTCTCCCTCTCTTCCCTCCCCTCCCCTCCTCCTCTCCCCACTTCCCTTCCCTTCCCTGCCCTTCCCTCCCCTCCCTTCCCTTCCCTCCCTTCCGTTCCCTCCCTTCCCTTCCCTCCCTTCCCTTCCCTTCCTTCCCTTCCCTCCCCTCCCTCCCCTCCCTTCCCCTTCCCTTCCCTTCTCTCCCTCCCTTCCCTGCCCTCTCTTTTCATGACATGAACTCAGCTTTAACTGGCTGGCCTTGAACCTCCTATGTAGCCAAGGATGTCTTTGAACCTCTGATCTGCTGCCTCTTTGTGCACCACCACTGCCGGTTTATGCACTGCTGGGAGTGGATCCTAGGGCCTTGGGCTCAGTAGGCAAGTCCTCCATCAACAGAGATACATCCCCATCCCCTCTCTGCTCTTTTATGTTTAGTTTCTCAGCTTGAGGCTAGTATAATCCAGATCCTGGTAGGTAGAATATGGATATTTTTAAGAAGTGAGATTTTTAGACTCTCAAGGGCCCAGTTCTACAGTGTACAGCCTCAAATGATGCCCATGCTCTGAACTGTCCATACCACTCCTACTGATGAATCCTCACTGGTCCCATGGCCTTGGGTCGGATCAGCCCCCTTCCCATCTCAACTACAAACTATCTGTTAATTCTCAGAGATTCCAGTCTGGGCTCCTTTTTTTCAGGAGTCCATGGTTTATAGATCTAAGTGGGGGACATGTCAGAATGATGGGGAGATGTGGACTATTCTTATGTTTCTTGGGAGACAGAATCTCAGGGAATCTTGAGATGATGTGGTACTGCTTCCCTATGCAGTTAGCAGAAAACCACAGACTAGGTAAGGAGACTTCCTGAGACTGAGGAGCCAGCTGCACAGGTTACCCTGAGCTCCCAGCTATCCTGCCTGAGTGAGACTGTGCAGGCCTGTGAGGTGAGCAAAACTGTCCGCCTTAGGCCTCCTTGCAGCTCCATTTGGCTGGTGGTCATCTGTGTATGCTTGGCCCCTGCACAATCCTCAGAGGCACAAACTACTGGCAGATCCAACAGGTTCAGGCTTTGGATCTGGGGTTTGTTGTGCCTCAGACTCCAGGTTTAGTTTTGGTTTTGGTTTTTCCTGGCATCTTGAGAATACTGCAGTCGGTTTGGGGTGGGGGGGTGTTACAACGATTAAAGGTTTATTAATATCTACAAAAAGAGATGAAACAGAAATCTTTGTGAAGCATGGCTCTCTTCATCAAAGTCTCCTTCTATTAGAGGAGCAAATCAGTCAATGCTCTGGGTCGGCATCCCAGCATTGGGAGGCTGCAGGAAGCTCACAGAGCCCTGGAGCTGCCTCAGTTCTGACCAGACCCTGTAGAATAAGCAAGTTTGTCTGTGTCATGTGTCTCTTTATAGTTGTCATCTTAGTTTGTCACTACCTGTTCAGTTCAGCAACCCTCTCACAAGGAATTCAGTTTCCATGTACTTTGGGGCACCTGGCTTTGTGGAAATATAGTTTAAAATTCTTAAAGCAAGGACTGGAGAGATGGCTCAATAGTTAAGAGTGCTTACTGAACAACCAGAGTTTGTCCCAGCACTCATGTAAGCTGGGTGTCCAAAGTCACCTGTATCTCTAACTGGGAGGGGTGTGATGCTCTCTTCTGGCCTCCATGTGTAAAAGTGCAAGCATTGGGGTACACATGCCATACACTCACAGATACAGACACCTGCTTTCACATATAGAGACATGTAGAAACACAGATAGATGGATGGATGGATGGATAATTCTTAAATTTCTTGGAAGGCAAGATCTCAGATATAAAAATGGTCCACTGCTTGTGTTCCTTATCTGAAGCTTGAGGCTAGAAGGGCTTTGGTTTCAGTTTTGCACATTTTGGAGACTTGGCGTAGACGTCACTAACAGAGCACCCCTCCTCCCACAATCCCATCTCCTAAATGTTTCAAAGATGGAAACCTTTCATTATCACACTGGTGGTGTAGTTTTGGAGTTTAGCATTTCTGATTTAGTTTGGGGGATTTGGGATGCTCTGCCTGTATTTTTTAAGGACAAAATCAGATCTGGGATGAGGTCCTGAGAACTTAGAAGGGCAGAACTTGACAGAATATGCCAGGTCTTTGCTGAGGGATGTGCATCCTACCCAGGGAACAGAATGGAACCCAGGTATGGCTTTGAGATTGCAACACCCCAGCACCCAGTGTGACTTGAAGTCTAGCCTCTCTGTCCTGTGCTCTGTGATCCTCAGAGAGTTTCTCACACCAGGTGACCTAAGACATTGGTTTTAGACGAAGAGAACAGGAAACTAGCTACTGCGATGGCCAGAGGGATCCTAACCCATCTCTTCCTTTGACATTGCACTGCATCCTTAATATTTTCATAATATTGTATGTTGTCTTGTTCAAAGACTTTAAGAACAACTCTAAATTAGATTTTCTTCTTTTACCATCTAGACTTCTTGAAAAAAGTTTTGAGCTGAAAACACAAGCCTATGAGACACAGATAGAGTCTCTGAGAGAAGAAATTAAAGCCCTCAAGGACGAGAGGTCGCAGCTGCATCACCAGCTGGAGGAGGGACGGGTCACCTCTGACAGCCTGAAGGGGGAGGTGGCCCGCCTAAGCAAGCAAGCAAAGGTGTGTGCTGCTTTCTAGATCCTCGGGTGACGCCCTTGATCTACACAGAAACAGTGGAAATGTCTCAGATTCAGAATCCAGGGGGACCCCAGGTGGGCTGTTCTTTTGTTAAGAGATTTATTAACACCATAGAAGGATTCTAAAGAGAGCTCAGGTGAATCTTACCAATTCAGGCAAAATGAGGAGGTGGAGTAGCCTGTACTAGGGTTATCATGGATTCCTGGGTGGTGGGGGAGGGGGTAATGGTCCAGCCCTTTAGCTAAGTAAGATGTGTCCATCATACAGGAGGTACCCTCCACCCCGTAACCCCATCTTGTGGAGGGTGTTTGGGAACAGCCTTTGGGGAAGGGAGAGTCTGAGTCACAGAGGGTGCTTTCTTTTATAGCAGCTGAGAGGGTAGAAAGAGAAAGGGCTGCTACAGGGTGAGTGGTCCTGTAGCTGCTAGCCCCATCTTTAGCATCTCCGTGTTCCCAAGGGATCAGACAACAGGAACAGCTATACAGACTGAAGGCACACAACACCTGGGTGCTCTGTTCTCTCATCCCCAGCCACTGGGCTGTCTGAAACTGTACTTCATATTTGAAAAGACAGCTTCTAACACTCCAAGGTTGTAACTATACAGTTGTTTAAATAGATTGACTAAAAGAATACTTCCTATTTAAGTTATCAATTCAGGTGAACCCTTATTGTTTATCATGTTATAAACGTATGAATATCTGTACTGAAGTGAAATTGTTGCCACCCGCCTTTTATACTGTTACGGGAAAATTCTCATGTGTGATCAGGAGGGACCTCAGATGGGCTGGCAAGGCCTGGGGGTGCAGCCTGGTTAGTAGACTGCCTTTCTAGCACACAAGAGGCCATGGCTTTGAACCTCAGAAAACCAAAGTCAGAAATAATGCTGCACTTCTGTAATCCTGGCATGTGGGTGCTGGGAATCAAGCCCGTGCCCTTTGAAAGAGCAGCCAGTGCTCTTAACTGTAGGGCCACCTCTCCAGGCTGATCTTAAACTGAGGGACTTGTGAGCCTGCACTTGGACTGAAGCACCAGTAGATGTCACTCCCTTCCTTTGATGCTTTAAGAGGTCTGGCTCTCAGAGATCTTAAGCACTGTTACCAAGCCCTCTGTGATACAGTCTGAAGAGTGTAAGGAAATGAAAACATTACCTGAAATATGTAAAGAACCACCCGGAGAACCAATCCTTCAGACTGGGCAGTCCCATGAGCTAGGCACATGATCCCAAATGCATCATTTAACCTTCAATTCAGCGTAGATTCATTTTCTGATCGATGAGGGCTCGGCTTGTTCTACTCACTTCAAGGTCTGTTAGGAGGACTAGGTGTCTAGGTGGAGTACTCAGTGTCTGATCCTCGTCCTCTCTGAGTTGGGAGCTGGGGACTGTCAATACTCAGAGTAACAGAGTAATTGAGGAGGGCTTTTTACCCCTGCTACCCCTGAGAATATTTCTATCTGTCTTAGCTACAACATACACAAGCCCTCGGTCTTCCTTGAGATGAGCTTGCAGTGTGAACAGTGGTGGATGCAGCCCTTTTGGCAAGCAGAGATGCTTATAGGAAACTGTCTCCAGTGGTCCTCCCAGGGTGCCTAGCCTCCCTCTCTGCAATTGTTCCTCCTCCCAGCCTAGCTGAGGACAAAAGCTTCCCCGCCTGCGATTTTACCTGGCTTGCCCTCTGCCCTTCTCATGGCATGATGTCTTCCTTTACAGTAGGGAAGCTAATTCTTGCAACTAAGTAGACCTGTAAACAGTTGAGCAGTTGAGCTGCTTCAGGGCAAGCTGTGAGGCCAGATGGAATTCCAGCTAGGAAGCTGCACGGAGGTAGCAGGTCACCACATGCTCTGTGACAGGGATGTGCCCTTGCTTGATGAGAAGTGTAATGGCTGCTTTCTCTGCACTGCGTTTGTTTGTGGCTCTGATTTAGACCATCTCTGAGTTTGAGAAGGAGATAGAGCTGCTGCAGGCCCAGAAGATAGACGTGGAAAAACACGTGCAGTCACAGAAACGGGAGATGAGAGGTACCAGGGCGATGGACTGGTTACTGGGTAGCTTGGACGGCTTGTTTGTTGGACACCTGAGAGGGTGGTGAGTGATGGGTAGCCAGCAGGTCGGTTATTCAGTGGCAGGCTGTAGAAACAACTCTGGAGATGCCATGGAGAAGAGAGCCATGCTCAGATTCAATTTTATGTCGCTTTCTCTTTCCTTCTAGAACGGATGTCAGAGATTACCAAGCAGCTTTTGGAGAGCTATGACATTGAAGACGTTAGAAGCAGGTAATTGATTTTACACTATCAGACATTTGCAAATGTAAAACAGGTTGGAGAAGTGGCTCAGCGAAGTGTTAGCATGTGATTATGATCCCTCGAATCTGTGTATTTCAAAAGAAAAATCACATGCTTGTAGCCAACCAATGGCGAGATAAAGACAGAAGGATCCCTGGGCTTACTGAGAAGCTAATGTAGCCTACTCAGTGAGGTCCAGGCCACTGAGAGACCCTGCCTCAAAATGGTGTTGAGGGTTAGAGAGACAGATGGTTCAGTGGGTAAGAGTGCTTACTGCTCCTGCAGAGGACCAGAGATCAGTACCCAGCATCCATGTCAGGTGACTCACAGCTGCTTGCAACTCCAGCTTTCTAGGGGATCTAATGCTGTGTTCTGGTCTATACCAGCACCTGCACACACATGCACACGTGTACATATGCACACACATACACACATGCACACACACATGCATACCACATGCACACGCATACACACACATGCACACTCATGCATAAACAGACACAATCTTTTATAAAGCAAAATGAACTGTCCCAAAGGAATGACATACACAAACCATGTAAGCATGGACAAGACTTCTTTGTTTTGTGCCTTCTTTATTTGTTCTCCAGGCTCTCTGTGGAAGATCTGGAACATTTAAATGAAGATGGAGAACTTTGGTTTGCCTACGAAGGTCTAAAGAAAGCAACTCGGTTAGACATTCCTTTGGGATTCGGGTTTGTTTGTTCGTTTGGTTGGTTGTGTTGTTTTTTTTTTTTTCCAGAGACAATACAATGTTGAGAAGTTCACCTTGCTTAGAGTTGACACATGAAGTAGATTCCTATGGTAGAAGTATCTTTGAGAATTCAGCCATTTGCCTAGTGAGGAGGCCTAGTGTTTGCTAACAACTGGTTACAGGGCTGGGGATTTGGCTTGCCTGGCATGCATAAAACTCTGATTTCCATTCCTCACAATGGGGCATGATGAGGGACACCCCGAACTTCAGCACTCGGAAATCAAAAAGATGGAGAAACCCAAGATCATTTTTAACTACCTAAGAAGTTTGAGCCTAGCCTGGGCTAGAGACCCTATATCAAAAAGTAAAAAAAGAAATCTGTACTGGAGAGATGGCCACCACTGACTGTTCTTGCAAAGGACCCAGGTCTGTTAGGTTCCCAGCACCCACATGCTGCTCACAATCATCTATAACCCAGCTCCAGGGGATCTGATACTCTCTGCTGACCTCCACACACATGTGAGTTCTCATATAGTCCTTCTCTAGCTCATGCAGCCTCCCCACTGCTAGCTCACATCAGTGTGGTGACACAGCAGGGTCCCCCAATGGCTCACATCAGGGCCCCATCACTGAGGGTACACTCAGTGAATCCTTCAAGAGTAAGGACACATAATCATAACTGTACCACACAGAATAGAGGGTTTCAACTATTAACTGTAAAAACAACCGAACTACTTCTAAAAGGAAATTTCTTTGTCATTAACTGTGTGTTAACACCACACACTGTTAGAATGGTGAACAGGGTCTTTTGATTACAGTTCTTAATTCCCTCTGTCTCTGTGAAAGCATTGTCAGTTTTAGGTCCTGAGGGTGAAATGCTGACCCTAGCTTTCTCAGCTGCTGCACGATGACCCCTCTGTGGCCAGCCCAGCAACACAGAGTCCATGAGTTCATTCCTCTACCCTTCCTTTAACAGAGTTCTGGAGAGCCATTTCCAGTCTCAGAAGGATTGCTACGAAAAAGAGATTGACGGTCTGAACTCCAAAGTTGTACACCTGAGCCAAGAAATCAACCACCTACAGAAGCTGTTCAGAGAAGAGACAGACATCAATGAAAGTATTCGTCACGAAGTCACCAGGCTGACATCAGAAAATATGGTATGACCTTGCTGCGGCCTGCTTGTCAACATTGTCCCAGAGACATTATTCACTGGTGGAGCAAAACAACTCATTTTAACTAGTTCTTTAGTGATAACTAGGTCAGAAGATATCCCCAGGCTAGAAAACACTCAGATTTGAGTGTTTGATTTCTATGTGGTGGGTTCAAATTGTGTGAATGAGCTTACATTTATATGTTTAACTCTAGCCCCAAACTCCTGTAAAGGAACAAAGAGCAGATCAAGGCAAAAGTGTGGCTCTTCAGGGGGAACATGTTCATGTCAGTCTATCTGTTCATCCCCAAGTATCCCCTGAGTCTTTCCCTTCTTCTGTCTTATGTCTGTCTGTCCTTTCTTCTCATTTACACCTGTTGAGTGTTTTTAGGGTACACACACGATGCTTTCAAGATACAAACAAACAAACACATACACATACAATCCTTTCGGGCTACACGCACACGTATGCACAGAATGCTTTCAGGATCTATACAGGCAATGTTCTCAAGATACACAGACACACAATGCTTTTAGGATCTAACACACAATGCTTTCAAGAGACACATATACACATGCTTTCTTATCCATGATCTTTCGGTCACCATCCCATCCATTTCTTTGTGATTGATGGGTCTTCTCAAAGGTCATTAACCATTTTTCCACATGTCCTTCATTTTCTCTGCAGCCACCCCATTCTGTTATGTGCTTCTCAGCAATGTGTGACAATGCTGGCTGCTCCCCTGCCTCTGGAATTGCAGAGGATCACACTCCCTGAGGCTACTTCTTCCATCTCACTATCTGCTGTGGCTTTGCTTCTTTCCTCCTACTCTGGCCAAACCATAAGTTGGGACTCTCAGGGGTACATCCTCAGGGAGTCTACAGGAGCAGAAATGGTGGCACAGTTAAAGGCCTTCATTGGCTGTGTATTCCTGAGATAAAACCTTGATGAGGAACGACAGTGAGATCCACTAAGAGGTATTCTGTGTTTGGGCTTCAGAGGCCTGGGTGTCTGTTTAAACTTAGAGAATAGGGGGAAATAAAAGCAACTCTTTTTACCTGGCTGGGTGTGGGAAGGATGAACATTCAAAAAGATACCTAACAAAGGGGAATGGCTTATGGAGAGCCCTGGGCAACTCCAGCTGCAGAATGTTCTGAGATCCTGTGTCCCCTTCCAGGTGAGATGGCACTGCTAGGCGTTGGAGCAGCTCAGCACAGGGCACCCTTTCCTTCCTTCCCAGGATAGCCATGTGAGAACTGTTCTCTCTAAGCATGCTGGGATTTCTTGAGACCACTGCATAGGTCTTCAGATGAAAGGGGAAGGGGTGTAGTGTTAAGAAATCCCAGTGCCTCAGCGGGCCTTTTACACAGTCCATGTACTCCACAGCTGAACAAGGAGATGGGTGAGTGTCTTGGAGAGCATAAAAATCTGGACTCAAGCATTAATTAATCTCTCTCCTCTGAAGATGATCCCAGACTTTAAGCAGCAGATTTCAGAGCTTGAGAGGCAGAAGCAGGATCTTGAATCCCGCCTGAAGGAGCAGGCCGAGAAGATGGAAGGTAACGTGAATCATCCTGGTTCTGCTCTTACAGACTCCAGCATCTAGGAAACGCATGGGAAGCCATGGCATTGGGGGCATTAAGCTGTGGTCTCTAGGGCCCTGCAGGAAACATGGAGTTAAGCTGCATAGAAAATTCAGAAATCTAGATATTCATGTAAAGTGTTATTTTTTAAAATATTTTTTTAATTTTATTTTTATGAGTATACTGTAGCTGTCTTCAGACACACCAGAAGAAGGCATCGGATCCCCATTACAGATGGTTATGAGCTACCATGTGGTTGCTGGGAATTGAACTCAGGACCTCTGGAAGAGCATTCAGTGCTCTTAACCGCTGAGCCATTAAAATGTTATTCTTAAATAATGATTTATTTAAAAACCGAAACTTTACTCAGACCAAACAAAACATAACTGACTGGATAGGGGTTAGAGCCTTAGATCTGTGAAGATAATGGTAACCCCAAAGTAGAGCTCAGAGACATGGCTGACAGACAGGTTTCTCATAATAGGAAAGCTGGAAGAACCGTTCAGCCTCCTGAACCGAGTCCGAGAAGAGGAGAGAATGCAGGGCAAGTAAGTGTTCCCGTGGGACTGGCCAGGCCGCTTCCATCAACGTGAAATAACCAACAGAAGGGTGCTCACACGGATGCCCAGAGCACCTCGTCCCTTCCCTCAGGGCCATGGAAGCACAGAGTGAGATACATCCCGAATGGAAGGAGAGGCTGGAGGGTCAGATCGAAGAACCGCAGGGGGCCATCAAGTTCCCAAAGAAGCAACCAGAAGCTGAGGAGGAGGTTGAGAGTATTCTCCAACAAGAGATGTCCCGGCTCTCTTTGGAAAACAGGGTAAGAGACGTTTGATTGGCTGCCTGTGTGGTGTGTTGCTGAGCGAGAGATGGGTTCTGAGGGGACAGAGTAAGCGGAACAGCTACCAAAAGGCCTTCTGTCAGAGCACTGTGTCCTTATCTCAAAGACAGGTGGTTGTGTGGTGATAAAGCACTCAGCAGTAGATCGCTTGCCACCCCAGCTCTGCACAGTCCGGGGCGTGGTGGGGAAGACCTGGAATCCCAGCATTCGGGAGGTGGAGGCGGGAGAATCGAAGCTAAAGGCATCGCTGAAGGGCGTTTGAGAACAGCCCGCTCTACATGAGACCCTGACGGGGGAAAAAAAGAACAGGCAGTCACTTCAGAGCTGAAACACTCTATGCCCTTTATAAGAGATGTTTCTGGGTGTCTGGGACCCTCTTTAGTGTTTAAGTCAAACCCAGGATAGGCCAGGCCACCTCTTCACCTGAAAGGAAAGGGAAACACACACACACCCCCCCAAACCTCAGGACAGTCTCTCTGGCGCCCTCTTCTGACATCCAAAGAGCGCATTTCCCAGGCTCTTATTTTTAAAGTCTGTGTTGGACATTAATTCATATTCAAGATGTACTATATCCATAGAGTAGGAAGTCATAAAAAGATACTAACAGTATGAGAACATTGTTATGTGGAAGTATCAAAAATAAAATACCATGTCTTGTGTAATCTCCTTGATTCAGAGTATAATAGACAATTCCAGCCCTTTAATCCCAGCACTCGGGAGACAGAGGCAGCCGGATTTCTGAGTTCGAGGCCAGTCTGGTCTACAGAGTGAGTTCCAGGACAGCCAGGGCTACAAGAGAAACCTTGTCTCGAAAAACAACAAACAAACAAACAAAAAAACATTTAGAATAGACAAACCCACAGCCACAGTAAATTGTTAATTATAGAAACAGACGAGGGGGTGACAGCTAAAGGCTACAGTGGTTTTAAACTTTTTCAAATTACATTTGTATGTTTCTTATTTAAGATTTCTATTGATGTGATAAAAACAGCTTGGGGAGGAGAGGGCTTTTTTCAGCTCACACTTCCACATCACAGTCTGTCAGGGGGGGGAGTCAGGGCAGGAACTCAAGGCAGAAACTGAAGCAGAGGCCATGAAGAAGCATTGCTTGCTGGCTTTTCACTGGTGGTTTGCTCAGCATGCTTTTTTATATCATCCAGGACTGCCTGCCCAGGGATGTTACCACCTACAATGGGGTGAGCCCTCCTACATAAGTCATTAATCAAGTAAATTTCCCACAGTCCAGTCTGGTGGGAACATTTTCTGAATTGAGGTTCTCTCCTCCAAGATGACTCTAGCCTATACAAGGACAGTGTGTGTGTGTGTGTGTGTGTGTGTGTGTGTGTATGTTTATAACCTGAAAGACCCACTATGTGAGTACTGGGGGTTGAACTCAGCATCAGTCTTGGAGACAAGCCTCTTGATCCTCTGAGCTAGCCCAGATATAGTGTTCTTTAGGAGTATTCTTTAGTGTTCTTTAGGGGTGCACTGGAAATGTCTGGAACTGGATAATACAGAAAACAACTGCTGTGCAAACCATGTATGTGAGTGGACTTTATAATATGTGAAATACAGCTCCATAAAGCCATTAACAGAACCAAAGCCAAAGAAGATGCTTCTAATAAAAGTCCTTGTTTCTTTGGGTTTCTGTAGGATCTTGAGGAAGAGTTAAACATGAAGGACAGAATGATTAGAAAGCTACAGGATCAAGTCAAGACTCTGACCAAGACGATTGAAAAAGGTAAGGGGGGCATATCCTCATTCTTTTTGAGCTTTTTGGTAAGGTACTGTGTACTGTGAGCACTGCCTTGTCCAAAGCACACAAAGCCCAACGGAATGAGGCTCCATGGGTCAGGCTTAGGACCTAGGGATGAGCTGAGGAGTCTTCGGGGCATAAAAGCTCACTGCTTCTGATAGCACATAATCTCATTTCAAGAGACACCAAAAACCAATACATTCTCTACTTCCTGCCGTAGTTCCACATTTTCAAAATGAAATTGTAATGGAGTATCCAATTAATCATTTTGAAGACCACACAGATATTGGATCTGTGAGTATCCCTGTTTCTGTTAGCAGAGATAAACAGAGAGGAAGACAGACATGGCAGCTCAGCTGAATGGTGTGTGTAGCCATGAGACCCAAGGGAAGGAGCCGCCACCTTCCTTCCTTCTGCCTTGGAGTCTATGTCGGCGACAGACTTCTGCTCCCATCTCCTACTCTTCACACTTCTATTCCGTGCTCTTCCTCTCCGTCCCCGCCTTGCTAGCACAGGCTGCACCCGCAACCATCTCTTTCTTTTCCCATGCTCGTTCCTTTGGAAAGCTCCTTTATTCTTAGGTACTCCGCATTTGTCTTACATTTGAAATAGAGGCAGACACAGCTACCGACCTGTAAATGTCCACCATTAATACCATTACATTCATGATTATATGGCTCCTATAGGAGCCATAGGAGATTGGCAGCCCCACCCCATCCTGTAATCAAGACTGTGAGGCTCAGACATGTTCCCTGAGTTTTGCACCCTTCCCTGTAGATAGCATCAGGGCACTCTCTTGGGTTTCTTCCCCTCCCCCAATGTGTTGGAGACACATCAGACACTCAACAGGATTCATTCAAGGACATCTCGGCCTTTTCAGCAGTGGCCATACTCCTGGACAGAAATCACTATAGGAAGAGATCTAAAGCATCAAACAGCTTCAACATAGCTGCAAGCTGCAGCAGTTCTTGAGTGGAGAGGACTCGGTCAGTATCTTCACTATGAAACCAGGAAGTGTGAGTTTTGTGTATGTAGCTGACCGTTTGTCTCTGTCTGCAGCCAACAATGTGCACCTGCCCTCAGGATCCAAGGAGTACCTCGGAATGCTGGAATACAAGAAAGAAGATGAGGCGAAGCTCATTCAAAACCTCATTCTTGGTAGTCAAACTCAGATGGCTTTTGCCTTCTCTTTGAGAACTGGAATATCAGACAATTCCAATGTCCTGGTCAGGGCTGGCCTCTGTCTTCTCTCTTCTTTCATGGTTTCTTCCCTAGCTTGAAGCTTCCCAGCTTTAGCACTAACTTACCCAGTGGTTCTTGACTGAGGGAGAGAGGCTTTGCCCTGCAAACCACAGCAGTACATCGCTCACTTCTGTTTACACTAGAAACTGCTGTCAGCTCCAGTGTTTATAGACACAGCCAGTGTCCTTTGGGGAACCAAAATGGTCCTCAGCTGAGAGCTACTGACCCATCTTTCTCCCAAGTCTAATTGTAGGGTCAGGATGGAAGACACAGCTCCTGGTCCTGGGCATGGTTGGGCACACCTGTAATCCCAGCACTCAAGGGCAGAGGCAAGCAGATCTCTGAGATCGAGGCCAGCCTAGTCTACAGAACAAGTTCCAGGATGGCCGGGGCTACACAGAGAAACCCTGTCTCAACACCCCCGTCCCAATAAAAGAGTATTGAGCTATTGATTACATTTCAATTCCTGTTAACAAAATGCTGGTAGAAACAACTGGAAGAAGGATTTATTTTAGCTTGGGGACCAGCTGAGTCCCTGGTGCTAAAAGATATGGTGAAACCTCTTCACATCATAGCTGGAAACAGAGGCATCCGCAGGGAATCAGGGGCTTTCTTTAAAGGCCCACCTTTAATGATCTAATTTCACTAGCTAGGTCCCAGCTTCCCCAATAGCACCACTAGTTGGGAAACAAATCTAAAAACCTAAGATCATAAAGGGACATTTCAGTTTCAAGCCCTAACACCGCCCAACCCATGCTGACACAGAAGAGGTCTCTTCTCGGCGGTTGTCTTATCTCGGCCACAGGAAAGTGCTGTTTTCCCTTCATGCTTCCCTGCAAGGTTTCCTTCTTCACCCCTGCTCTTTCTCTCTGACATCTTTCTTCAAAAGACTAGCTTATATATTTAATGCGTATGAGTGTTTACCTGCATATGTATGTATGTATGTATGTATGTGCACTGTGTGCAGTCTTGATGTTTATGGAGGCCAGGAAAGAGTTTCAGATCCCTTGGAACTGGAGATAACAGATAGTTGTGAGCCACCAGGTGGGTGCTGGGAACTGAACTGGGTCCTCTGCAAGAGCAGCCAGTGCTCTTAACCTCTGAGCACCTCTCCAGTCCCTCTCTGACATCTCCTTGTCTCCTCTGCTGTTCTGCTGGTCACTAGTGTCTCTGTTCAAGATGGCTTCAGGTGATTCCCATCCATATCAAAGGGATTGGAATAAGTTGCCTAGGTTTTGAGTTCCTTTCTTATACTGGAGATTCAATGTCCAGAGCCTCCTCACTATGGAAAATTACAAATTCTTTCTCCTATCTGGACTCTTAAATGTGGTATCACTTTACAAATGAGGTGAGAGGGAGCCAGTGGCTCCCCTGTACTTTTGCCAAATCAGAACTCAGATTGAGTTTCTCTGAGAGAAGACACATCTGTGTTCTCAGGCTCTGCCCAAGCACAGAAAGGTCAGAAACCCTCCCCCTCCTAACCTCCCTCCCAGCAACCTCCACCAGCAGTCATAGGAGGCAGGATTACCAGCAGCTGAAAGCATGTTTCTTTCTGCTACAGACCTGAAGCCCCGAGGTGTGGTGGTGAACATGATCCCTGGGCTGCCAGCTCACATCCTGTTCATGTGCGTGCGATATGCAGACTCCCTGAATGATGCCAACATGCTCAAATCCCTCATGAACAGTGCAATTAATGGCATCAAGCATGTGGTTAAGGTAGGGGTAGCCTTTGATGTGGGTCCTTGGTATGGTGTTTGATTTGGAAACAGTTCTGGGAAATGACCAGGCACCCAGTCTTTGTCTGCCCTTGGCCTCTAACATTTGGAGAGCTGTGTGGTTCCCCAAAGAAGCAGAGCCACTAAGGAAAGACAAATGGGCGAGGTTCTGCCAGTGGGCCTCAAAGACTCACAGAGAGAATATAGCCTGGTAGTCACCACCCCCACTCCTCCGCCCCCTCATGCGGGAGGGATGTATGCTCTACCAGCATAGCAGTAAGGGAAATGGGAAACTGAAACATTATTAATGGTTTCCACTGGCAAATATATTATTCTCCTTCCTAAAACATTATTATTTGTGCTAGAGAGATAGCTCAGCGGTTAAAAGCTCTGGCCATTCTTACAGAGAACCTGGGTTTGATTCCCAGAACCTGATCCAGTTCTAGGGGATCTAATGCCCTCTTTTAGACACACATGTAAACAAAATAGACACACACACACACACACAATTTTTAAATTAAAACCTTATCATTACATGTTGCCTGTAATAAATAAAAAACAATCCACTCTATTGTTGGCTACTCTCCAGCACCAGCGGTCTCCCTGACTCCATGGCTAACCCCATGCGATGTCTGCCCAACTTGTGGTTCGCCCACGAAAGCCGCTCACATTTCCAGTCATCTGCCACCTGTGGCTAGCTGTCACAAATCCCTGTAACCCAGTACATCAAAACTCTAGAGGCTTGTAATTTATCAGTCAGATTTATATTAGTAAATTCTCAACTCACAAAACACCCACACAATGAACTCAGAGCCAAATGACAATGGTCCTAGATTGGACACTTTGTGCTATATTATTCTATCCTTTCTATGATATTCTTAGCTACCTGTGGCTATTTAAAGTCATGTGGATCCGGTTTGTCCTCTTCCTCCATCTCCTCTGTCCTTCTGTCTGCCCCGTCCTCTCTCTCTGAAACTCTCAGCCCCGCCTTCCTTTTTCATTGCCCAATCACAGACTCTAGTCTTATATTACACCTGCCCTCACCTGCATATCGACAGCAATCTACAATTACCATTTTTCCTAGTCCAGAAAAGAAGACCCATGTGCTCATTAGGTTGATGACTTTGTAAAGTTTAATATGATAGCTGAGACTCCCTCCCTCCCCACCCCAATCCCACATGCGGTTTGTTGAAGATGGAGAGCCTTCTTGTACATTCCTTAATGACTCATCCAGGTTGGAGGGCGGCCCTGCTCCACACAGTTACATGGGAGCCCAGGCTCTATTCAGCCTGCTGAATGTCGCTCCTTAGCTGTGTTCATCAGAATAGCTAGACAACCCACAGTTGACTACTCTGTGGAAAGGGAGCCACATGTGCATAGCACACAGATCAATAGTTACCAGCTAAGCTAGTTCTTATGTTTGACACAGGGCTTCAGTGTGTAATCCAGACTGGCCTCAGACTTGGAGATCTACCAGCCTCTGTCTCCCGAGTGCTGGGATTAAAAGTGGGACTAAAGGCTATGCCCATCTAACGTTGTCTTCTCTTGTCTAAGGATCATTTTGAAGATTTGGAGATGCTGTCCTTCTGGCTTTCCAACACTTGTCATTTCCTCAACTGCCTGAAGCAGTACAGTGGAGAAGAGGTAGGGAGCATGCCTGTTCTGCTTATGGCATCGCACTCTGGCTCACAGAGGCATACAGTGGTTACCACAATGCTCTGCTCCCCACTCCACGTAGTCTCTATGCCAGCTAGCTTGCTGGCCTCCTCTTCACCCAGGAGGGCAATCAGCCTATCACCTGTTATGTGCCTAGACATTACACATGCTGGAGACTACAGGAAGTTCAGGCCTTAGCCTTAGTGTAAAGTTTTGATCAATAAGCTTTCAAATTCTCAGGAGAAATGACTATCGCATCTCTAGAGGACTCTATTCTCCCATGACCCATAAGTAGATGACGCCTGCACCCCAACTCTCCAGGCACTGCTATTGTGGAGGTGTTCTTCTTCAAGCTTCACATGGGGCATTTTTCATTGAATTGGAACAACAACGTGGCTTTTAGGGTGTTTTTACTTCACATGAGAAACCAGAGCAAATATTGGGTATCTCCTGCTTCAGGGGGCAGTGTTATGATTCCAGGTGTGACTGACTAAGATCATACAATAAATTACTATCTTTTGTCATGCTAAATAAATTAGGACTCATTTAAAAAGCAAACATTAAGTTTTAAGCTTCAGAATTACCCTATAGACTGATTATAATATCTTTGGTGTAGACAGTATACCAATTTCCTTCCTGCCCACAGCACTCTGATGTTTATGCTCAAATTACTTTCAGGAATTCATGAAGTATAACAGCCCACAGCAGAATCAGAACTGCTTGAACAATTTTGACCTTGCAGAATACAGACAGATTCTGAGTGATGTGGCTATACAGATTTATCATCAGTTCATCATTGTGATGGAAAACAACCTCCAGCCAATAATAGGTAAGAAGAGAATTCAGGACCAAGAGATACTAATAGTAATATTGAAACTGTTTGTTCTGAGACAGAGTATCCTATAGCCTCTGCTGGCCTTGAACTTGATGTGTAACTATAGCCAAGGAAGGTCTTGAACTCATGATTCTTCTGCCTGTATTTCCTAAAAGCAAGGATTTCAGGTATATTCCATCATGTCTGGTTTTGCTCAGTACTGAAAATCAAACCAAGACTTCATGCATCCTAGGCAAGCACTCTACCAACTGAGCTACAATCCCAGCCCAAGAGACTTTTAAAAGAAAAGTCTCTTTTTAAAATAGAATCTCTCTCTCTCTCTCGCTCTCTCTCTCTCTCTCTCTCTGTGTGTGTGTGTGTGTGTGTGTGTGTGTGTGTGTGTGGTATATGTGCGTATGGATAACATAGCTCGAAAAACTAAGAAGACATAATCACCATAAATGTCTACCTTTCAATTCTTAGCTTGCTTTAAATGACTAAATAATAGCACACAGTTGACCTTTCTCTTTGTGAAAGTATGCCTTTTTTCCTGAAGGAAACCCTGTGAAGAAGTTACACTATTTATTTTATGTGCTTATTTGGTTTCTTGTGTGGCTGCACCAAATATTTTTGAATTCCTCATATCCCACTCAAAGTTGTGTATTCCTTACTCTGCTCTCTGAAACTTAAATATCTCAGGATTTCACTATTCCAGATCCCGAGCTACTTGCTGTTAGATAGCTCTCTTTCCCATGGGGACCACTGCTTCAAGCCTCCAGGAGGTGCCCCTGCCCTTCTGTAAGCTGTGGTTCGTGCCTTGGCATACTCTGGTATCCCAATGTATTCGGTTCTTTTTTTTTTTTTTTTTTTAAGTATTAGTACTTTTTTGTTTGTTTGTTTCTATGCCAAAAGAAACAAAAGGATGAGTTTATTTTGGCTCACATATTAAGGAAACACAGTCCACCAAGGCAAGAATGCCGACTGCAGGACCATGAGACAGCTGGCCATACTGCATCCACAGTGAGGAAACAGAGAGAGATGCTCACAGGAGCTAAGATAGCTTTTTCCTCTTATTTGGTCCAAGCCCCTGGTGCATGAATGCCGCTGCCCTACACTTAAGGTGGGTTTTCCCACCTCCATTTACCTAATTCTAGAAAATCCCTCACAGACAGGCCCAAAAGTTTGTCTCCTAGGTGGTTCTAAGTCCCATCAAGCTGGCAACCATGATTAACCACACCACTCTATCACAACTATGTCCACTGACTATGAAAAAAGACACTTGAGATTAGGGGCTGTGTGACCCAGCTGACACCTGGGTAAGGAGCCTTCCATCCTTCTGGCAGTGCCGGGCATGCTGGAGCATGAGAGTCTGCAGGGCATTTCTGGCCTGAAGCCCACTGGTTTCCGGAAGCGCTCATCCAGCATCGATGACACAGATGGCTACACCATGACATCTGTCCTGCAGCAGCTGAGCTACTTCTACAGCACCATGTGTCAGAATGGCCTGGACCCCGAGATTGTGAGGCAGGCTGTCAAGCAGCTGTTCTACCTGATCGGGGCGGTGACCCTCAACAGCCTCCTCCTTCGAAAGGACATGTGCTCCTGCAGGAAAGGCATGCAAATCAGGTAAAACCCACATACCATACCCCACCTCCCAGAGGCCCTGGAAGAAATGCTCCTGGTGCTGGACCCTCCCTGCCTTCCCCCGGACACATGCAAGGCTCCACTAAGTCCCCTCGAGCCCTCTGAGTGTTGGCTTGTTGGTTGCTGCACACCAACGCTTTCACACTCTACTGCCAGCTTGATGCTTTAGCCTATGAGAACGGCATTAATGTGTTGTGGGTTCTAAGTTTCCAAGGTTATCATACAGTTAAACCAGTACCAATCACCTGCTTGGTGACTGGCCCAGTCGGGTAGAGTCCAGCAAAATGGTGAGAGGCTCAAAACAGCTAAGTAGTAGTCTAAGATGCCAATAATGTCACAAGCAGGTGAGGACAGATGTACCGAGGAAGCCAGAGATCTCTGAGTGACAAGCTTGAAAAAGAGGAACATTGCAGGCATGAGATAGATGAAGACAAAGGAGTGGTCCATCCCCAGCTCTGCCTGGAGTAAGCAGCGATCTGTTGGGCAGGACCCTGCAGGACTGCCGTAGAGACGTGGGTTTGAGCCAGAGACCAAGAGGGTTCAGAATGCAAAGAAAGCATATTGGAGTTCATCTTGAAGACATGGCAACACACCATTGTAAGGACCATGGAACCTATCTTAAATTGAGGACCCATGGAACCTGTAACTAAGAAACACATACTATAGGAAGATATTTAGGATGTGTGCATATGTTCAGACAGTTGGTACCTATGTGTGCTCTGAGAGCCTGGGGAAATGACCATAGGTATACGCTATAATCTGAGAGAGGTGACAAAGTGTATTAAGCTTAGAAATACCTTATGCCTTCTTAGCACTCATGAAAGTTGGAGGTGAATTTCCCATAAACCACATGGACAAAATCCCATGGTGCCATGGCTTCAGATGCAAAGGGGCACTCAATGGGACCAGCCTTTGCAGATCCTTTGCTTTTCATTGAGAAAGGAAAAAAACCCGCCCATTTCACATCTAAGCAGATGGCTGTGAGCCTGAACAAGCCTCAACTGAGAGACAAAGCAGGGGACTGGGGAGGTGGCTCAGTTGGTGGAGTGCCTGCCTAGCATATACAAAGCTCTAGGTTCCGCCCCCAGCCCGGCACCTTGTTCACACCTGGGATCCTGCAGCCCCACACCTTGTTCACACCTGGGATCCTGCAGCCCCACACCTTGTTCACACCTGGGATCCTGCAGCCCCACACCTTGTTCACACCTGGAATCCTACACTTGCTTGTCACCTTTCTGTTGCTTTTAGTTTAATTCCATTGCGGCCATAGATCATACTTTGTCAGTAAAACACTTAAATAGGAATTAGAATGATGTTTCCTGGGACTCAGGTAATACATTACAACGTTGAGGCTCTGGGTGAACTGGCCTTTTGTTATTACGTAACATCCTGCTATCCCTTCCTGGTAATTTTCTTTTCTTTGAAGTCTTTTTTTTTAAATTATTATAGCCACTCCAGATTTATTTGATTAATATTTTCATAACATATTTTATCTATCCATTTACTTTTAACATATTTATGGCATATATGTGGTGAGTTTCTTGTAGATAACACACACAAGTATCTTGGTGTGTGTTTTTAAGACTTTGTTTTTAAATTACTTGTATGAGGGAGTATGTACAAGTCAGTGCAGTACTCAGAGGCCAAAAGAGGACATCAGATTCCTCTAGAACAGTGGATCTCACCCTGTGGGTCGTCACCCCTTTGGGGATAACGTATCAGATAACATGCATAGCATGTATTTACATTTGACTTACAACTATAGCAAAGTTACAGTTATGAAGTAGCAATGAGATAATTTTTTAATATTTATTTTATTTTTTATGTGCATTGGTGCTTTGCCTACATGTATGTTTGTATGAATGTGTCAGATCTTGGAGTTACAGACAGTTGTGAGCTTCCATATGGGTGCTAAGAATTGAGCCCAGGTCCTCTGGAAGTACAATCTCTTAACCACTGAGCCACCTCCCCAACCCTGCAATGAGATAATTTTATGGTTGGGATCACTATAACATGATGCACTGTATTAAAGGGTCATAGCATTAGGAAGGTTGAGTGTCATGGCTCTAGAGATGGAGTTACAGGCAACTGTGAGCTGCCTGGCATACGTGCTAGGAACCAAACACAGGTTCTCTGTAAACTTGCTGAGCCATTTCTCCAGCCCAGGTCGTGTTTTGTTTTTTCATCCAGTCTGACCATGTGTTCTTCTTAATTGAGGAATTTAGACCATTTTAATTTAATGTAATTCGTGATATATTTAGGTGTGTCTACCTCGTCATTCTTTCTTGTGATTTATTTTTATTGTTTTTCAGTTATGTATATGTGTGTGTGTGTGTCAGGCAGGGTAAGTGTATGTAAGGGAGGTGCCAGAAGCAATGATCCCCTTGGAGTTGGAGTTCTAGGCAGTTGTAAGCAGCCTCCCAACATGCTGGGAACTGAACTGAGGTCCCCTCTGCAAGAGTAGAAAGTTCTCTCAAACCCTGAGCCATCTCTCCAGAGACTGCCTGCCATATTATTTTCTATGTGATCCTCCTGGGTTGTTTCTCTGGTTTCCTTTCTCTCTCTCTCTCTCTCTCTCTCTCTCTCTCTCTCTCTCTCTCTCT
>JADRCH010000036.1:1694903-1709999 GCA_019843965.1 Rhynchomys soricoides | reverse complement strand
TCTCTCTCTCTCTCTCTCTCTCTCTCTCTCTCTCTCTCTCTCTCTCTGTGTAGAATATTTTGTTACCTTTCTAATTTATTGATTGTGTTGGTTTTTAGTGGTTGCTCTGGGGAATCAAAGCATACATACTTACGTGTTCACAGCCCATTTAGAATCAACATCACCATGTCAACATTTTCCCACCACATAGGACTTTTAACACTGTCCTATTATGTCACTGCTGTCTTACAGATAATGGTGGTGATCCGAAAAGCTATCTCCTGGTCCATCCTCTCCTATTTTAAGTAAGATACTGCTGGACTTGCTTCTTAGCATGCAGTGAGCTCTGCTAGCCTCTAGGACACACTGAGGGATTTGACACTCTGTCCTGAAGTGTCCTCTGGCTTTCCCCAGGTGCAACATCAGCTTCTTGGAAGAATGGCTAAAAGATAAGAGTTTGCAGAACTTAGCCAAGGAGACTCTGGAGCCCCTCTCTCAGGCAGCCTGGTTGCTTCAGGTTAAGAAGACCACAGACAGCGATGCCAAGGAGATCTCCCAGTGTTGCACTTCCCTGTCTGCTGTGCAGGTGAGCAGGCTGGCCAAGCTCCTCTCTGGACCTTGAAGGGCAAATCCTGAGGCATTTCCCAGCTTAGCCAACTGACCCTCTGTGACTTCTCTTTTTCCTGACAACTATTTGGTATATACTGATTGCAGGCTTCAAGGCATAGCTATGTACATGGGTACTAAACTGAGTAGGGGCTGGGAGGCTGGAAGGGGAGAGTCTCTCGCTGGCATCTAACGGTGTGGCTAGTCCGTGCTGCACTCTGTACCCTATGCTCTTTTCTGTTCTCTTGGGATCATACAGCACAGGGTTCCAGAAACAAATTATAGTATAAAAGATCTGCCCATACTTCTTGGAGGCTCCTAGATGTCTGAGACTGTTTGCTCTTTTTCTTGGTCTGACCCCATGCTCTGTAATGTTCACAGATCATAAAGATCCTTAATTCATACACACCTATAGACGACTTCGAGAAAAGAGTCAATCCATCCTTTGTTCGAAAAGTACAGGTGAGATCTTTATGTGAACATGTTAATCTGACCTCCGATACATTCCACAAGACACTGGTGTTCCATAAAAATGTTGTGGTCCAAGATTAAAGCATGGCTACCAAACATGTGACACACCAGCTCAGACAGCTGGTGGTTTTTTGATTGTTCCAGTCCTGATAAGAAGGAATAGAAACATAAACCAAGACCTGACCTTCAGCTCTTTTTTTCCTTTAGACAGTGTGTGTGTGTGTGTGCGCGCGCGTGCAATGTGTGAATAGAGGTCAGAGGACAACTTACAGAAGTCAGTTATCTCCATCCATCTTATGGGGCCCTGGGATTGAACTCAGGCTATCAGGTTTTGCAGCAAGAAGTGCCTTTCCCCACTGAGCCACGTCACTCAGCAGCTCATCTTGAGAAGTAGTGCAAATGGGCAGAGCCCAGTGGAAGCAGACCAGCATACCCATCTTTCTGTGATCATCCCCAAAGGTTCTCTCCCAGTAAACTGGGGGTGGGGGGGATCTTGGGGATCCTGGAGACCCTCCTAGGAGTCTACAAAACCTTTGCCTTTTGCAAAGCTGTGCCTGTATGAGGAAGGGCTCCCTCATACCTAATCCTGAGTAATTTATCTCAGCACACTGAATACAGAAGCAGGCATCCCACAAAGTCTCCCTTGAGGTCAGACATTAAGAGGTTCACAGAACAGAATACTGTCCTCCTTCTCACTGTGTCATCTTTTTTGTTTTTGTTTTTGCTTTTCATTCTGAAAATTTAGCTATTTTTTTAAAAAATGTTACATTCAGTTTAACTAATTTATTAATATTTAAATACCATTTTAGTTACTAATATGGTAAAATATCTCTAGTTATACCCACATATACATAAGTTCTTTGGAGTCCTCCTAACTATGAAGAGTATAATTCAAGGCTAGAGTGATGGCTCAGTAGTTCAGTTCCCAGCACCTACGTCATGACGTCATGAGTCTCACAATTGCTTACAACTCCTGCTCTAGAGAGTCTGATGCCACTTTTTGACCTCTGTGGGTACTGCACACACATGAAAATTTTTAATTTTAAAAAGTGTATTATTTGGTTTTTCAAGATAGGGTTTCTCTGTGTACGATTTCTTGCTGTACCAGAACTGTAGACCAGGCTGGCCTCAAACTCAGAGATCTGCCTGCCTCTGCCTCCTGAGTACTGGGATTAAAGGTGTGTGCCACCAGACTTGGCAATTTTTTTCCAGACTTGGAAAGAGTAGAAAGCAATCCACACACACACACACATACACACACACACACACACACAAACATACACACACACACACACACACACAATTCAAATAACAAAGAAGCAAATGGATTCAATAAAACTTGAGATCCAGTCATGTCTGGGCTTAGACTTCAACCTTGACACAGACATAGGAATAAAAATGCCAGCAAGATGGCTCAGCAGCTAAGGGCGCTTGCTGCCAAGCCTAAAGACCTCAGTTTGACCCCCAGAACCTTTGTAGTAGAAGAGCCATATGGTGGAGAACCAAAGCCCACAGTTGTCTCTGATCTCCACATGTACACACACACACACACACACACACACACACACACGAATAAATGTAACTTTTAAAGGGGGGGGGTAAAAACAGATTTACAGTCAGACTGTCAGGAGAATGGGCTTTTGGATAAAACATCAGGTGACTATTCCTGGGAGCTGATAGGCTTAGCCTCACCCAGCCCCACCCCCACCTAAACCATCTGGGCATCCTGGTTGCTGGGGTTCTCTGATGGAGACTGAGCTGTTAGGTTTTCCTGACTCTTGACCTCGGAATAGTGTTGAACCAGAATGCACCTGTTCCCTGATCCCTCCCCTTGGTTCTGACTTCAGGCTCTTCTGAATAACCGGGGTGACTCGTCACAGCTGATGCTGGACACCAAATATCTTTTTCAAGTCACATTTCCTTTCACCGCCTCACCGCATGCCCTGGAGATGACCCAGATCCCCAGCAGTTTCAAGCTCGGCTTTCTCCGGAGACTGTAGTCTGAGAGAAGATGGACGTGAGTTTCCTGGAGTCCCGAGTGCAGGTGCCACGGAGAGACGCGATTATCCACCAGAGCTGGGATTGTGATGGACTGCAGTTTAAGGAGGAAAAGCCACGCCCCAGCTGTCTCCCATGATGCTATGCAACTGGCTGGGCTGGGAAAGGCTTTTGCTTCTGACCACAAGTAGCTATTGCTGCAATTCGGTTTTGTTCCTGGTGCCTTTGTTTATTCTGTTTTGTGGCAGGGACCTCCCTCACTCACAAATACAGTAGTAAAATCTGGAGGCACCATGGCTCCCCAGATTTCTAGGGTTCCCTCGAAGTCCAGAGATATTTATGAAGCCACAGTTGAGTCCCATGTCTACACCTTCTAGGAAAAAATCCCACGTGGCCACTGGAGGAAAATCTTTTTGCCCAATCCCTGCTGGCAGGTAGGGCTCATTAGCTCATCCTACTAAAGACACCCGGATTAGAAAGCTATTCACTTTAGATGTTCTAAAAGAATACTCAGTCTGAGAACTGGGCACGGTAACCCGTATCTATAATCCCTGAACTCAGGAGGATGAGACAGGAGAATTATCTCCAGTTCAGTGTCAGCCTTGACTACAGAGTGAGAACCCATCTCAGGAAAAAAATAAAACAAAACAAAACAAACAAACCAAAAAAAAACCCGATTTTATGTATATATCTATTTTATGCCATTTATCATTTTTCTGAAATTTTAAAAAATTGTTATCAGCCAACATAGTTATTATAACCTCATTTAATTTTTAAATACAATTATTTCTTTTAAAATTACATTTATTCTGGGCTCAGAACTCAGTGGTAGAGCAGTTGGCCCTGTGTTTGGCCCCAGTATCGCACATGCACACACGTGCACATGCATGTGCACACATGTGCACGCATGTACAACTTAAATGGTTTCTTTTCCTCTCTCTAATCAGTGTTCTAATGTGCTTTTTAATTTTTTTCATGAAAGAAACAGAAGATTTGGGGAAGTTCTTCCTTTTGAGAAATCTAATTTTCCCCGTTTTGTGAGAACTAGCTCCTGCTTTCCTTCCCTTCAGAGTACTGAGTCCTCTGATGAGCACTCCTACCACAGAGCTGAGGCCCAGCACTCTGTGCACCCCTAGCAGCCTGACTAGTCTGATGGTCACAGGCAGTAGCTGTGACACTCACTACAGTATGGTCCTCTCTGGGGCGACTGGGTGGTTGTTAAGCAGTACCACCTACTAACGTGCAGTCATCCTACTGACGTGGTGGCTTTTCAAACTGTTCCCAAATGATGAAAATAGAACTTTATAATACTTTAATAAAATAAATTATTGAGCAAATTGGATGCACCATTTTTTCCCACCATTGTAGATTACATATTTTCTCACTGCACGGCTCTGCGTCCTTCCTTGAGGGTCAGACAGAAAGGTGTTAGAATCCCACAAGTCACAGTATGTCACCTGAGGTGTGAAAACCTTGAGGGAGTACATGTCAGGAGTGCTGACTGTTTCTGGGGCTCCCTGGCTAGCCGAGGAAGGGGCTGCAGGATGGGGTTGGCTGAGTTTCGGCTCAGTGCCCACTCCAGCCCCCCTCCACCCTGTGAGGAATCACTATGCTAATGTTCTGGTTCTCCTGCCTCAGATTCGTGCCCACTTTAGAACGTTTACCTGGGTTGTACACCAGAAACCTTGGCCATGCCTTCTGCTGGCCTGTAAGTTCCTAGGGGGCTGGACTCCATCTTCTTCTACATTTTATCTGTAGGCTAGGTGGTGGGAGACAATTGGCAAGATCCCATGGAGATGGCAAAGGTTTGAGTGTAGGAGCCCTTATTTGGAGACAGAAGACTTGATGCTAATAAGTTGATACATAGGGGAGAAAGGGGAGGGCACTTACCCATGGCCTAGATCACTCATGCAAAGTTTGGAAGGAAGACCAGTGCTGAGAGATGCTCTCACCACACAAGACAGAGATATCAGGCTTGTTCCATAGAGTAGAGGCAGATTCACAAGGTCAAATCAGATTCTGGCTCCTGCAGGGAGCAAAGAAATGGGCCCAGGAAGGGATCTTTGAGAGTTAAGAGGGGTCCAAATCATGTAGAGAGGCAGTGTTCTAGAGGCAAGTGTGGGCTTGCAGGTGGTAGTGAGTGGCCTGTAGTGAGCATGTGTGTGCAGATGGGGAGGAGCAGGCCCTGAGCTGCAAGTCCAGATAAAGGGATTATGTGACCAGTGGCTCAAATCTTCACACCACCGCAGTAAGCTCCCTCGGTTCTGCCCAACCATCCCAGGCATTCATTGCTCTGTAAGGTATGTACTCTTTAATCTCAGGAAACTTGGGCTCTCAATTTTGCGGCAATGTCTGGGTTCCTACAGACCAGGATCATGGGGATTTCTCTGTGGTGGGTGCACGGTGGGGGGGGGGGGTTGTTCTGGTTATCCTGTGTGTGTAAATTCTAATTCCCCTACAACCTCCGTGACTTTACATCAAAATCATAAAGAGATTTTAAGAAACAGATTAGCATTGGCATCAGTAAACAAATTAAACATCTTTAAAAATAGCTTAATTGGTTTTCAAAATTGGCCCAGCTGCAACCAAACCCCATGGGTACAGCTGATGGAAAGATGGGCTACCTCAGTGGGTCTGTGGGATCCACCTGCTCCTGCCTCAGCCCCGGTTTGTTGTATTCTGCTGCTTGAATCCAGTCCACTCCTGGTGAACATGCAAAATGTCCAGCCTGGGACTACTCGTGACCAAAGCTGATATGACAGTCTTAGACTTTTTTAAAGAAATAAATATGTATTTCTATTGAACGAATACTCAGGAGTTGCATTGCTGGATCATGTGAGCGTGCACGTGCATTCGCTCACACACACACACACACACACACACACACATACACAGCAGTTTTTTATATATGTTTATTTGCCATTAAGAGGTCATGCCAGCCAGTTTTCCGTAGTAGCTGAACCACTTTATACCCATACCGGCAATGAAAGTTCCTGCACCCTTGTCCGTGCTTTGTATATCAGAAGTTTTTGCTTTAGATTTATTTTTATTTATGTACATGTTGGGGTGTGGGGTAGGTACGATAGTGTAGTTGCCTGGAGACCAGAAGAGGATGTTGGATCCCCTGAAGCAGGAGCTGCAGCGGTTGTCTACCTCAGAATATAGGAGTTGAGAACAGGACTCAAGTTCTCTGGAAAAGCAACAAGTGCTCTTAACTACGGAGTCATCTCTCCAGCCCCTGTGTATCATTTTTTTACATTTTAGATATTCTAGCCTAGCCGGCAAGATGGCTCCGCAGGCCAAGCGACCAAACCCAAGAACCAGAATTTGATACTCAAGACCCATATGGTGAAAGGAGAAAATTGACTACCAAAAATTGTTCTTTGACCTCAGCATGAACAAAATATAATAAGTTTTAGGAATTCTCAGGTATAGCTAATAGTGTCACGTTGTGGTTTTAATCTCTGGCTTTGACAAGTGATTCTGTGTAACATCGTTCTGCATGAGACTTGCCTGACTAGCTTCATTTGAGGAGTGCCTACACAAATATTTTGCACATTAAAAAAAATTCATTAACCTATAATGCCTACAATATGAAATTCATCATTTAAAATGTTTGGGTGGTTTTTTTCATGTATGCACAAGGATGTGCATGCTGCCTTCACTGTAATTTAACTCAGAGTACCCCATCACCCCTAATCCCATAGCACAAAGCTATCTCTGATTCTCCCTTTGCTGCCCTCTCATTGCCCATGGATGAGCTCTCCCTGGCCTGTGTGTCCTGGACACTCCTGGTAATGGTACCATGTGGACATTTTGTCCTTACACACAAAGATGTCTCTGGTGTTTATTGTCCTGCAATGAGAATCAGGGCCAGTTCTTCATCATTGCTAAATAACAAACCTGCTTCATGGACAGGCTTCATGGACAGGCTTCATGGACAGGCTTCATGGACAGGCTATGCTTTGTTTACCTGCTCTTCCCTTCATGGGCATTTGAATTGTTTCTCTTGTTTACCTAAAAATAATGCTGCTTCAAATACTCATATATGTTTTTAATGCCAGGGACATCTTATTTTTGTTCTGCATTTTATGTCAGTGCTGGGGATTGAGCCCAGGGTCTTGGACACACTAGGCCAGCACTCTAACAAAGGAGCTACATCCCAGCCTCACCTCCTAGTTTTTTCTGGCGTTTATGTTTTTACTCTATGTGTGTATGTGTGGACATGAGCATGCCACACACATGGAGGACAGAGGACAGCTCTTGGGAGTCAGTTCTCTCCTACCATATGGGTTCTGGGGGTCAAACTCAGGCTGTCAGCCTTGGCAGTGGCACCTCTACTTACCCACTAAGCCTTCTCTGAAGCTGCTCCACGTTCAAACTGTTCTAACTAGGTAAGCCTATGAAGACACTACATGAGAACATGAAGTGTGAACAGGTCCAGGACTTGCGGTTACAGGGCACAGGCTCTGTTATTTTCATGTCCTTCCATTTCCAGTTATTTATAATGAATATTATAAACATCCTCTATGACTTGGAATTTAGACTAAGAAAAACAGTATTGTCTCTATTCGAACTTGGAAAGTTAGCAATTTTTTAAGTTTTTTTTTCCTTCATTTCCTGTAAACCACACAGACACACACACACACACACACACACACACACCTATTCCCTTGTGGCCTTTGTCCCTGGAGATGCTCTCAACCGTCATTACAGTTCTTGAGAGTCTCTTCCTCTTAGAACGTAATCTCTTCCTCTGGTTCCCCTCCCTGCAGTTCTCTCCCTGACCTACTTCTGGGAGAACAAATCTGAGCATGATGTTCTTTAGGGACGTCGCTCCCTAATGCTATTACCTGATCTCTCAGCTTCACCTTGGGACTAGCAGCAGCCACAGCAGGGCTGGGGAGTAGAAGACATTCACCAAGCCCCAAGCTTTGCTGAGCACATCCTTCCATATCCTCTGTGTGTGTGTGTGTGTGTGTGTGTGTTCATAAGCATGTGCTTGTGTGTTCATGGGTGCATGGGTGTGTATTTTTATGTGTGTGTGTGTGTGTTCATATGTGCTTCTGTGTTCATAAGAACATGTGTGTGTGTGAATCCCTGTGTGTGTGTTCATGAGAACGTGTGTTCATGAGTATGTAAGTGTGTGTTCATAGGTGAATGAGTGTGTTTTCATGGGTATGTCTATGTGTGTTCAGGGGTACGTGTGTGTGTTCATGGGTGCAAGTGTATGCGTGTATGTTCATAGGTAGATATGTGTGCATTCATAGATATTTGTGTTTATGGGTACATATACGTGTTCATGAATACATGTGTGTATGCATATATGTGGACATCCTCATGTATCATTCCTCAGATACCATCTACCTGTTTTGAAATAGGATCTCCCTCTCTCTGGCCTTCAACTACACTGCCTGGCCAATGAGCCCCAGAGATCTGCCTGCTTCTGCCTCCCCACTTGTTACCACTTGTTAAGGTAGCACTTGTTACCTCAGAGTATTGCGCCATCCTGGCTTTTTTTGCTTGGATTCTGGGATTAAAATGAG
This sequence comes from Rhynchomys soricoides, assembly GCA_019843965.1. Taxonomy (NCBI): domain Eukaryota; kingdom Metazoa; phylum Chordata; class Mammalia; order Rodentia; family Muridae; genus Rhynchomys; species Rhynchomys soricoides. Next base: position 1,701,399 of record JADRCH010000036.1, on the reverse strand, counting down.
GCATGCTTACACAGAAAGCACTTTGCTGACAGAGCCAGCATCCCAGCCGCCTTTTGTGCTGTAACTCACTCTTTGTGACCAACCTAGCAGTGGACGGTGATATCTCTGTGAGGCCTGCTACAATCCATGCTCAATCAGCCTCTCTCTGACTGTAATTCCTCTGTTCTCTCCGCTTCCACATGGATGTCTGCCTCCCTGTAAAGAGGTTGTGGGAAGTCCATGGGGGTGTCTTAGCCAGCCTTTATGTCTATCCAACCATAAGCCATTCTGACTCATTCCTCTCTTCCTTCCTTCCCAAGACTGCTGCTGTTCCAGCCATTGCTGCCATGATTTTGAATGGTTCACTGTACTTCCAACCTTCAAGTACCCTTAATGCACAGCCTCTTATAAGTCCCATGACAATCCTACAGGGGTTTAAAGGTATTTATTTGATAGATTAGCAAACAAAGCCTCAGGGAGTCGTGCCTACTGACCTCACCAAGGGACCAAGACCTGGGCAATCAAGAGCCAGGTCTAGAGCCCCCAGTGAAGCTGTGTCTCAACCCTGCCATCTTCCCAGGCCTAAGCCGTTCTCTTGCAGCTACAGGCTGGGGCCCTGGGTATTTGGCTGCCATCTTTAACAGATACAAATGCATACTTCGCAGAAAGCCAATGCCACACAAATGGCCTCTTCCCTCTAGCTGGACTCAGGCCCATTTTCTAACTCTTGTCTTCAATCCACATTTTACACCAAAGGAAGGAACATTTGTGAAAGTTTTACAATGACTCTCCAGGTGGGGGTAGAATGCTTGCCTGCACACACAAAGCCCTGCATTCCATTCTTAGCACTGCATAAGGCAGGCGTGGTGGTGCATGCCTTTAACCTCAGCACTCCAGAGGGGGGGGAAAGGAGGATCAAGATGTTCAAGGATGCCCTCTGATACTTAACAAGTTTGAGGCCTGGGCTGGGCTACATGAAACCTTGCATCAAAAATAAGAAAGGGCTGGCAAGATTGTTTAGTGGACAAAGGCTCCTGCCATCACAGCCCCTGACGACCTGAAATCGATTCCCTGGCTCCCTCATGTTGTCCTCTGACTTCCATCCTTAATGCCCTGACTCGTGAGAGGGTGTGCACATATACACCAATAAAAATGTATACAAATGAAAAATAAAAGATAATGTTAAGAAATTAACTGTATTATGCATTACAGTGGTTTTTATGGAGCTTCAAGGATCAGTTGTTAGCATGACTTGTAAGGGTGTAGGCAAAAGCTGCCCAGGCGTGAAGCATGTGCACTGCAGAAAGCTGACTGTCCGTTAACTGTCCAATGCTTGCTTGTTGGTGAAATGAACTGCTGTCAGAAGTCAGCGGTCAGCACTCACTGTGAGCTCTGCCCACGTGTGAAGGCAGGAGGAGAAAGAGGCTCCGGTCTCCAGATGCACTTGCTGTCTTTCTCCACGCCCTGTTCATTCTTCTCTGTCCTTTAGCCTCATCTCAGCCAAGATGTGCGATCAGACCTTCCTGGTTAACGTGTTTGGCTCCTGTGACAAATGCTTCAAACAAAGAGCCCTCAGGCCCGTTTTCAAGAAATCTCAACAACTCAACTACTGTTCCACATGTGCAGAGATCGTGAGTTCCATTTTTGTTTTGTTCTTTTAAGTCCCTTGCCTTAGAGTGATGTCTGATGCACGCCTGTGGCAGACAAGTTACATAGAGTAGGTATGGAGCGTGAGTTCCCAGACTCGGATGTCTGCCTGGGATCCTGGCCTGCATGCTATCTAGGCAGTAGGGGCACCAGTTGTCACCAATTTCCAGAGGCCTATTTTCCCACTGGTGAGATAGAAATGCTAACAGATTTGTATATTGGGGCTCTGTGAGGGTCATGTGAGGTCATGGCAAGGTGTCCAAAACACTCCTAAGAAGCTGATATTCCTGGGGCTAACGATTTTTACTTCTGTCTCCTCCCAGCCTGCCTAACGAGCCACCAAGCTAGAAGAAATTCTGGTAGACAAATAGTCCTAGGGGACCTGTCCAAGCTTCCTGTCTTAGCTGTTAAGACAGCCTGGCAGATCTTGCCCAGCCTAAGCAGAGAGCAAAACTAAACTCCAGAGTTCCTGAGCCCTGAGCATGGCAGGAACTGAAAAGAAATCCTGACTTCTTTTTTCAAAGTACATCAAATCTTGTCCTCAACAAAGCTCTCTGTTCCCAGGCTTCAGATCATCACCAAAAAATGTATTCAGCCCTGGGAATCAGTCCCTGTCTTAGAAGATCCACCAGGCTGCACTCAAAGCTATGGCTCACTAGAACCCCCATCTGGTAATGTGTGGTACTGCACCCTTTCCTCCCATCCCAACAGGAGTGAGCACTGCATACTTGGTACACAGACATACATGCAGACAAAACACCCATACACATAAAATAAAAATAAATAAGTACATCTTCAAATTTTTAATTAAAAATGTGTTTATTTTATGTATATGAGAGTTTTTCCTGCATATATGTCTGTGAACCATGGGCATGCCTGTTGTCAACGGAGCCAGAATAAGCCATTGAATTCCCTAGAACTTGCATTACAAAGAATTGTGAGCCACCACATGGGTGCTGGGAATCAAAACTGGGTCCTCTGGAAGAACATCAAGTGTTTTTAACTGCTGAGCCATTGCCCCAACCTTTGCTCTCTGTGTGCATACACTTTAATATACACATACACTTACAGGTATGTAGGCTGGTTTATCCATTCATAAGCAAACGTAAGATTATCATTCCCATAAGCCAGTGTTCTGCTAAATTCTGAGGATAAAATGGCATGGCAGTGCATATGTTTAATCCCAGCACTTAAGAGGCAGAGCATCATGACTTGATGCTCTACAAAGGGTGTTGCAGAGAAGCCAGGGCTATGAAGAGGGAGACAGATACAAATAGACACAGAGAGGGGGGCGGAGGGGACACAGAGAGAGGCAGAGACAGAGACAGAGACAGAGACAGATGGACAGAGACACAAGGAATAAAGATGGGTGGTGGATAACCCTCTACTGAATAGAAAATGGAGAAGCAGGGCTGGCAGCGACGTCTCCTACAATATCCTCCACAGCATCTAATTCTCATAAAAGCCCTGGGATACAGATGCTAGAAAATCGACTTTTCCAGATAAGGAAATGAGGCTCCCAGAATCTCGCCTAAAAGACAGCTATGTGTACATTAATATAAATTCCCTCTCAGACTGAGAAGGCTTAGAACGTGCGCGCGAGCACACACACACACACACACTAGCAGGCCATCACTGGAGACTGCTTCTGCAGTATTTTGTCCAGAATTTGCAAACTTGATCCTCCTTCCCATCCTAAAGGTCACAGAGGACAGGGAGGAGGCTTAAGTGAGAGCCTATCGTTGAAGCTGAACTGCCTGGGTCTAAATCCTACCTTCCTCTCTTTCTGGAAGTGTGACAACGAGTGATCATGGCCCTTTGCCCTACTCTGCATCTGTAGCTTGGAGGTGGGGTGGGAGGTGGGGGTGTCTGAGATTCCTTTAACAGCGACTCAGGTGAGCACTGAAAGAGTCACCATAGAACCTGGCCCCGGGAAGTGTAGCTGGGGAGAAGCCATTGAAGTCATCAAATTCTCAAGTTCAATAAAACATTCCAGAGGAGAGGACGCCCCTGGCCCTTGCTTTTGCTGTCTTACCCCCACAACCCCGGCAGTCAGAACTCATTTTCAAAAGAATGTTTCGATTAGTGGGTGGTGAGGCACATGCATGAAGCCTCCTGCCCTCAAGTCTGGACAGTATGGCTTCGACTTCTCTAGGCTCCCCTGGATCCAGGGACCAGAGTTGGGGCCATAGCTTGGTCTCTGAGCCTCAGTTTATCCTAGCCTTCCACCCTCACCTACCCCCGTTTCCACTCCCACTCCCATCCGCCCCGCAACCCCTCTCCCCTCCACAGTCCCACCTCCGAGCATCGCCCCGCCCGGTTTTCAGGGAGAGCGCGGTGGGCGGAGCCAACGGAATCTGTCACCGCTGCGGTCGCGTCACTGCCGAGGGGGCGGGCCCGGGGCGGCGTTCGGGGTCACGGAGGCTACTGCTGCGCCCGCCCTCCCGTCGGGCCCCCGCGTCGACTCACAATCTCCCGCTTTGCGTTTCTCTCTCCCGGCTGCATCCGGACGAAGATGGCAACCGATGGGCTGCACGAGAACGAGACGCTGGCGTCGCTGAAGAGCGAGGCCGAGAGCCTCAAGGGCAAGCTAGAGGAGGAGCGGGCAAAGCTGCATGACGTGGAGCGTGAGTGCGAGCAAGGGGTGGAAGGGAAGCTCTCGGCCGGAGTGGACCAAACTCTCCGAGGGGCTGGCGGATCCGCGTGGGACCGGTTCCAACGTCCGGGGTGGGAGGATGCCGAGCCCCTCCCAGGGGGCGGGTGGAGAGGCTCAGACAGCAGGTGCCGGCTAGGAGGGATAGCTCCACAGTTCCTCTGGGCTTCTCTGCTCCTGTCAGGTCCTTCCTCTGCGTGGATTTCGAAGCTCTCTTTCCCATCTCTCCTCCGTCTTGGGGGCAGGGAGCTGGATGGCGGAGGGAAGCAGACGTGCTTTCTGCATCCGCTGGCTCAGCTTGCGGTAGGCCCTTGTGGAAGCGTCTGATGGATGCTGCGGCTGACAGAAGAGGGCTACCGCGGTGCAAATAAACTTGCCAGTGTGCCCGCATCCCAGGGACTCTAGGCCAGAGGAGCGACCCCCTTCTCAGAGCTCGGAGTGGGGACCCTGCTTGGGCAGTGGTCTTACCGACTCACCCTCCCTTACTGAGCAAGGCCTGCTGGTCCCCAGCTCGTACACACTTCTGTGCGGTGCCCCCACCCCTTGTGCACCCCTCCCCGCCTTCCTAGTAAGCCTCAGTCTTTTCAGTTCCATTTGGAGAAGGGAACTGAGGTTCAGTGTGAGGCCTTTAGTGTTTGATTTCTTTGAAACTTGCTGGAAGTACAGAACCCTGGTTGTGTCTTTCCCCGGGGTCTTCTCTTAGGAAGGGGTAGCAAGCCCCTGTGTGGCTTAGAAATGTGTTCAGATGTATGTAATTAAATTGTTGGGGTTTTGTTTTGTTTGTAACAAGATCGGGTCTGGTGCATCTATTTGGTGATGCAGGCCTTTCTGCCCCTTAGATCGTTGACATTTATTTACCCAGTGACCCCAAGATGACTGCCACCGCTCCAAACGTTTCCCCTATATCCAAAGCAGGAAGAAGGGAGAGTGTGAACACCAGGTTCTTTTCCTTCTTAGGGAGAAAGCAAATAAATTTCCCAGAATTCTTCTCCTCCCAGCATTTCTATTTGTACTTCATAGGCCATGTGGCTCCTTCCAGGGAGTCTGGGAAAGGGGGAGCCAGGCTGAGCCCATTGCCACCCCAAAGTTGAGAAGTGAGGAGTAGGTATCAGAGGCCTGACATGGGGTCTGCCTTCTCAGAGCCTTGCATGCTACAGATAGATGGTGGTGTTGCCTCAGGCTTGCTGTCAGTGCCTGGGACTTCTCCATGTGACAGCTTACCCCTGTGGCTTGAGCAGTCTTTTTGAAGTCCTACACAGATGACCCTTGTGACATGAGCCCTCCATTCTAGCACAGCCCTGCAGCCCACACGGGGAGACTCTGGTCTTGCCTCCTCCCATCTCCTAGAGTCCCGCTCTGCCCATAGTCTCTCTCAGGCCCTTAGGAACCCTGGCTTTCTCCTGTACCTCAAAGCCCTGTGCTGTGTTCCATCCCTTCCCTGACATCAGCACAGACGTTTTGATCAACTTCTGAGAGTCTTGCCGAGGGACCCTGACTCTGGCCATCCTGCATCCTCCCCAGCCATGGATGTATACACCCTCCTGCCTCATCCTGCTGTACTCCAGGGGCTGCTGAAGAGAGGGCATCAAGAGGCCTCTGTGGCCAATGGCTAAGTCACCTTTGCAGTATCCTTAGTCAGCTCGGTCACTCTCTGAAAACACACATGCACTCACACCTCTATCTTTTACTCACACAGTTTGCTAGCCTATGGTGTGTCAGCCTCTGCGTGGCCCTTAAAGATGCTGCAGTGAACAAATCAAGAATGTTTCCTCAGCCATCTTTGGTCCAAAGCAGGGGGTTAGACATTCAATGGGGCAACAAGATATGGCTTAGATGTGTGCTCTGGGTAGAACAGAGGGGGTGGGGAGGAGGGAACTGAGCTGTGGAGGAGAACTGAAAAACTTCCAGAGACTGTGACCCAGAGTGGCTCCCAGGAAGGATCTTTGAATACAGACTCCTTACCTGTGTAAAGGACAGGATGTCCCAGGGAAGAGCATTTGAAACAAAACAGTGCAAAGCTGGGTAGGGGGAGCATTGCTCTAGTGAGGCAAAGCTGAGGCAGGGGACTATTTTTGCTGTACTGAGGGGAAGCGGAGGCCATGTTTTGAGAGGCACAATGGGAAGCTGTTGGAGCATGGTGGGACACAGTGAAGGCTTGGGTGCTGTCATGCCTTTGTGTGTGTCTGTGTATAGAAGTGTGTGCATGTGTGTATGCCT
>JADRCH010000036.1:1651784-1694893 GCA_019843965.1 Rhynchomys soricoides | reverse complement strand
GGGCTGTCTTCTGAGGTTCACATGTGACTCATGAATAAGTGATAAATAAATGTAATTTAAAAAGAAATGTAAAGGTGAATGAAAACTCAATTATGAGGCATAGCTCAGTTGGTAGAGGACTTGCCTAGAGTGTAAAGGCCTGGGTTCCATTCTCTGTCCCACATAAACCAGACATGGCAATGCAGGCCTATGATCCCAGCACTTGGGAGGTTGAGGTGTCAGAAGGTCAAGGTTACCCACCACTGCATAATGAGTTTGAGGCCAGCCTGGGCTGCATGAGACCCTGTTTAAAAAACAGACAAATATAGAAGTAAATATTTATGTCAGTACAACAGTTGGAGATGAGAAACAGGAAGGGATCGATTAATTCCTGATCCAAACCCTGTCCTCAGTTCTGTGACTTCAACCCTCAGGCCAGGGTATTACTCTGTAGGCTTCACTCCCCAGTCAGATCCTTGGCCAGCATGACATGCCTGAAGTAGCTCACATGGCTTATATGACAGGGACTCAGCCTACCTCAGTGGCACAGCCAGGAGCTCCTGTCTCCCCAGCCTCCTGCAGAGCTCCTTCTCCTCCCTAGAGCCTCCCGCCCCCATCTTCAGCTAATCTACTGCAGGAGAGGGTGGCCTTCCTTCATGTTACAGTCACACAGCTACAGCTTGTGTGGGCTTCCTTTTCGTTCCATGCTACACAGACTTCCACGGTCTGAGGATTGTTGGTTCAGGCAGTCAGAAGTCTAACCTCTGACTGAGTGACTGGGTGAGTGGGTTCAGAGCTCCAGAGAGAGCCATTCCCTACACCCACAGTCTGAGGATGCTGTGGTCCTCAGCTTACAGTATTTGTTCTCCGTATCTAGGGCAGTGGTTCTCAACCTTCATAATGCTTCCTTCGCCCTTTAACACAGTTCCTCATGTTGTGGTGACTCCCAACCATAAAATTATTTCACTGCTATTTCATAACTGGAATTTTTCTACTTGTCTTAGTTAGGGTTTTACTTATGTGAACAGACACCATAGCAACTCTTATAAGGACAACATTTAATTGGGGGTGGCTTACAGATTCAGAGGTTCAGTCCATTATTATCATGATGGGAAGCATGGCAGCTTCCAGGCAGGCATGGTGCAGGAGAGCTGAGAGTTCATCTTCATCCTAAGGCTGCTAGCAGAATACTGGCTTCTAAGCAGCTAGGAATAGTCTTAAAGCCCACGACCACAGTGACACACCTACTCCAACAAGGCCACACCTACTCCAACAAGGCCACACCTACTCCAACAAGGCCACACCTACTCCAACAAGACTACACTTCCAAATAGTGCAACTCCCTGGGCCAAACATATAGAAACTATCACACTACTGTTATGAATCATAATGTAAGTATCTGATATATGGCCCCTGCAAAATGGCCTTTCAAGGGGTCACAGCCCACAGGTTGAGAACCCTGACTCATAGCCCTCCACATTCCAACCACTGTTTCTGCTATCACCCTCTCTGACTCACTCTGTTGTCTCCTATGGAAGGACCCTCAGGGTTCCATTGGGTCCCCCCAGATCATGGTCCCATCTCAAAATCATTAACATCCTTGAATCCGCAAAGGCCCCTTTGCCACATAAGGTGACATCTTCAGTTTCTAAGGACGTGAGCTTTATCAGAAGCCACTGGTTTAGCGTGTCAGCAGCCCTTAGATCAGGAAGAGTTACTGTCTCCAGCCTCAGACTCCAGATGCAAAGAACATTCTTCTGCCCTCATTCCGAGAGGACAGAGGGTAGCACTCAGGCTGCCCTTGCCTAAGCAACTAGAGGAGAACAAAGAGGGGGTTTCTGGTACAGGCTGTCCTTCTCCGTGTTTCACTGTGTTCTAGAGGGCAGAGTTGTTTTTTATTATTAAAACAGCAAAGTAAATCAAGGCCAAGCATTGGACAGTATGTTCACTATGATCTAGTCGGCACAGAATGTCTATAGACATACTATTCTCTCCAGAGGGCCCTGGGTTGTGTGTGGAGATGCTTCTCTTTAAGACCCAATCTCTGTATGTGCCATAGGGGGGTTGAGTTTCAGGATGGTGTCAAGACAATGGGAGGGAAGCGGAGCCAGCTCAGCATCAGAGTCTCCGAGTCAGAGTGAGGAATGCTCTGGAATCCAGCTGACAGCAGAAAGAGCTGGCAGGTGCAGCATCCTGGGCTGGGGGGTGCTTTATCCAGACTCCCAGCGCCTTTGAGGCAGCTATTAATTTTGTTAAGAAGCAAAACTGAATAAGCAAATTTATGTAAATTCCCAGTGTACAAATCCAGACTCCATTTGGGTTAATGAGAGGATTTGCCAGTCAAGGCTGATGACTTTTCTATTTGTTCTAAGTGTGCTTTGGGAAAGGTTTTACCCTCTGCGGTTGGAGCTCTGGACTAATCTGATCTCATAGCTTAGGAGGAAATCCAGGCAAAGTCATACTCTAGTCAGGCCTGAAGCACATGTGCCCTTTGCAGCCCTGGTACCCAGGCTGAGAAAAAGCTGATATCCAGGCAGATGGCCTCCTGCCTGTTGCTCCACTCTCTAATGCCTGGAGAGGGACCAGAAAGCCAGCCTGCCTTTCATTTCCTGTCCCCTTCCTTCTGGTCTGTCGATTGGAGCATGCTCACTAGGGGCAGTGTTTCTAAAGGATCCTCAGAGTATCCGGGATCAATGTGGGGCAGTTAGATAAAGCGAAGGAGGCAGATCTTTACAGCCCCTCACTTCCAGGTACCTCTTTTCATGTTGTGATATACCTCATGGCTTGCTTTATGTTTATAATTTTATAAACACTCTTGAGATTGTATTAACCCAATAGTTAATGTACAGGAGAAACTATTTTTGGGAGAAAGCAGAGAGACAGGATCTCACTATCTCACTGTGGTCTCCAGCTAGACTATGTAGCTGAGGATGACCTTGAACTTCTGATGCTAATGCCTTCACCTCTCAAATACCAGATTCCCCACAGCCAGTTATTCAGCGTCACCTGAAAGCTGAGAGACAGCTCTGTCCTGATGGAAGGTTGGTCTCCCAGACTGAGATTATTCTCATAATGCCAGCTAGATCACTCTAATACTTGCATTTCAAGGAAGGCAGCAGAGGCTCAAAGGAACCTGCCTGCTCCCATGGAATTAAAAATTATGTCCTTGCATTGACCTTGTCCTTCCCTGAGAGGTGAGAGAGCCACTGTGGCTCACTGGCCTTCCCCCTTGCTGGTGTAGCTGGCCTTAGAGCCCAGCTGTTCTCTCCCATGATTTCACAGCCTGAGTTCGATTTTGTGTTTGTCTAGACCACGTCCAGTAAGATCTTGCCATTAAGAAAAAGCGGAGGGACACTTGTGCAGCTAAAATGGAAGTCTGAAAACCACTGCTCCGTGCATGTGCCCAGGACTCACAGATGGCGAGCTCCATGTAGCTAAGACTGGCCTCATGTTCAGCCCTACTGACCTAGAGCTCAGCATAGAACCTAGTCATGGAAGGAGCTTCGGGTGTGCATACTGTGGCTGCAGATGTGCATACTGTGGCACTCTGACCTAACATTCCATAGCCAGGCAAAGGTCGAGCTAGGACCAGGCAGTCTCCTAGCTAACCCTGAGACTCACTGATCTGGCTACCTCCCATATGGGGATCCATGGTTAGGGTGTCCCCAGTGCCTGAATGTCATTTTCCTTGAATTTTCCCAAGACTCACAGCCACATTGCATAAAGTTGACCCCACTCTTGAAGGTGTATAAACCTGTCCTCAAGGGCTGAAGTGTGTGTCCATAAAGTCCTCAGTCCTCTGAGCTTTGGCTTCCTTACTTATAGGAATAGATCTTTAAAACTGTGTCCTTGCCTGGCAGGGGTGGCGCACGCCTTTAATCCCAGCATTTGGGAGTCAGAGGCAGGCAGATCTCTGAGTTCAAGGCCAGACTGGTCTATAGAGTGAGTTCCAGGAGAGCCAAAGCTACAGAGAAACCCTGCCTCAAAACTCAAAAAAAAAAAAACAAAAAACCAAAGCAAAACAAAAAACAAACAAACAAACAAACAAAAAGGACAGGGGTGTTGGAGAGATGGCTCAGTGGTTAAGAGCACTGGCTGCTCTTCCGGAGGACCTGAGTTCAATTCCCAACAACCACATGGTGGCTCACAACCATCTGTAATGGGATCTGATGCCCTCTTCTGTCTGATGCCCTCTCCTATCATGCAGACATGTAAGCAAATACAGCACTCATATAAAATACATAAATAAATCGATCTTTTTTTAAAATTAAAAAAAAAAAAACCCTATGTCTTCAAACTGTTGTATAAAGCCTTCCGCCCATACCCAATTCAACAAATGAGGGATAGCGACAAATGAGGACAGTCCAAATACATCAAAAGTCTTGGCACAGGTGGTAGCACATGTCTGAGGGAGGGAGGGAGGGAGGGAGGTTCCCACCTGTCTTTTCCTTACCCCTGTTCTTACGCCTTCTTTAAATTCAGGCTCTCATGGCCTGCCAGCAGGGAATCCATAGCACCCTGTGGCTCCCTGACCTCATGCATCAGTTACTATCACACTACAGAGTGCTTGGTACCTGCCTGTTGCCCTGCCTGATGGTTCCAGGCTGTGAGCCTCCTAAGAACAGAGACGGCCTTATTCTCTAACAAAGTATTTGGCGTGGGATTTAATACCCAGTTGAGCACTTCCGTCTTCCTCTCGGAGCTCCAGCCACGGCTTCAGGTTCTGACTATGCTGGTTCCAGAATATTCTGCAGTTTAAGATGCATGGGCCCAGCTGAGCAGAAAGGCAGGGAAGCTAGTAGACCCCATGGGCATGGGTCAGGAACAGGTTCCTTCCGATCAGCTTCTAGGGTGTCGAAGTCACGTCAGACTTAGAAGGATCTCAGGAGTGTGGCACAGCAAATGCTGTGGTCTCTGCAGTGGGTTCTGCCAAAGAGTGGAGCTCCCTGACCCGGTTCCTTCCCAAGTGTCGTCACTGTACCACACTGCAGCCAAGGACAACCACAAAAAGATAGATCTGTGTCACTCAGATGACAGTACACCAGCCTCTGCCAGTAGAGAACGACTGTTTCAGGCGTACAAACATCACTCTGTTCTCTGGGATTCGTTCCTCTGCTGTCTCGGATTACATCACACATTTGGACTTTGATTTCCTCAGCTGAGAACACCCACTGAGAGCCCCTACATAGACTCATTCTCTGAGTGCAGATATCACCCTATAGCCCAGTGCAGCCTCCTGTCATCTGGAGAAGCTCTGTGTGCCATCATCTCTGGTTTAACAAGTGTCCCCTCTGTGCCGGGCTTGAGTAGCTAGCAAGAGGGCCTGAAAGAGAATCAAACCATCCAGAGGAAAGATGACTTGCTGGAAGGCAGATGGCTCTGTAGCCAAGACAGGGCTTCTAGTCCCTGCAGGTAGCTCAAGCAGAATGCACCACTGTCTTCCTGAAGCTTCCCTGCCAGCCACATTTCCTACTCCGTTAGCATTCCTATTGCAGAAACCAGTGTGTTCCTCACTTCTTTTAAAATTAAGTAGACATATTCTGGAGGAACAGTCTGTCAGAGGCAAAGGAGAAATCCTCCCTGCCCCAGCAGCCACAAATACCTATTTAGCTCCTTTCCAAATTTTCTATTTCCTGATATTTAATTTTTTTGTAATTCTTTAATTCAATGCTTGTAAGATTTGGCAGATAGGAGCAGGATGGAGTGGGTTGGGAGCAAATCTGTGTGGGAAGGGAAGACACGGAGAGAAAAGATAATTGATAGTTGGAATGTGTTAAAATCAGAGTTATGTAACTAATGAGGGCCCTCTTTTAGATGGTGAGACATCTTGGCTTTTCTTTTCTTTCTTTTCTTTGTTTCTTTTATTCTTTCTTTCTTTCTTTCTTTCTTTCTTTTTTTTTTTTTTGAGGGATGTTGAAAAGCTAGGCTTCCCCAATGCTGAAACCAGAGAAGCTGCAATAATATAGGCGTGGGGTTTCAATGTAAACAATTGAAACAGAGAACTACAAAAGTGGCTCAGGGGTCAAGAGCACTGGCTGCTCTTCCAAAGGAATCTGAATCGGTTCCCACCACCCAGATGGCAACTCACTGGTCTGTAACTCCAGTTCCACAGGATCTGACCCCTTCCTCTGGCCTCTGAGGACACTTCCTGCACTTGGTGCACATACGTGTATATATATGCAGGCAGACACTCGGACACATAAATAAAAATAGATAAATCTTTTAAAAGAATTAAATAGGACATGATCCCTAGTAGCGGAGGCTCATGTAAAAGGCCGTAAGAATTCAGAAAACTGAGTCTGTTTTTTCACTTTTGTCAGCATGCCTTGTGAGGACTGTCTCTGTGGGGGACTGTGATGGGCTGTCTATGGAATGATCACTCAGCATTTCTAGGCCCTGCAGCATGAGCACTTAGCTCTGACACAGCATTTTATAATATACGAGAGCTTTTCCCACTGAGGTTTTCTCTCCTTTGAGTATTTTCGATTTGTTTGTTTTGTTTGGGGGCCAGGTGGTCATGATATAACTCTGGCTGGCTTCAAATCCACAGAGATGAACCTGCCTCGGCCTCCCAAGTGTTAGGGTTACAGATGTGCACCACCACACTGACACAGCTGGAGTTTTCATGGGGACTTCGTACCTTTGCTCCTCTTCTCAAGGGGCACTAACGGGAATCAAGCTTTCTGGGGGAAAGACTGACTTAATGGTTCTCGTAGGACAAGAAGCCTGAGTTGGGAGCTCCCAAAGATAATGAGATGTGGCAGGAAATCCTGAGAACCTGCATGATGGTGCTTCCCCTGAGCCATTCGGACAGTTGGAGCACTGGTATACAAGCACAGAAAAGCCCAGAATGTTGCTCAATAGTTGAGTGCTTTCCTGGCACACTCAGGATTGAGGATGTGACTCAGTGCTGGAGTGATGGCCTGGTAGGCTCACTCCCAGCATGGGGCCAAAAGAAGTAATGGAAACTGATTATGATCTGGAAGGTACAGTAGAATCCATGAAGTCCATACTGCTGTCAATAATGAATGATTAGACCGGGTGTGTAAAGCAGCCACTGGGTGTGGAAGGAATAGTGGACTTCAGAAAATCACCAGTCACCAACCATCAGTGCAGTAACTGGGATGTTAGTGTGTGGTACCATGAGGGTGTGGGAGCTGGGGGAGCAGAGGCCTGGGTGAGGCTGAGTTGATAGAATGTGTGCCTCCGTGTACACGACACCACATAAACCAGGCATGGGGCACATGTCTGTTATCCCAGCACCGGGGAGGTGGAGGCAGAAGCATCAGAAATTCAAGGTCATCTTCAGCTACCTAGCAAGTTTGAGGCCTGCCTGAGTTCAGTGAGAGACTGTTTGTCAAGAACTGCTCCCTAAAAGTTGTAGAAGCAGCAGCCTATTTAGTCTCAGAATTCATCCCCAGACAGTACTTTTTCATGATGTAAGGGGAAATGGTAACTGACAGGCCACCTTCACCCTCTGATGAAAGTCTGATGAGACTCTGATCAAAGTCACCATCAGCAGAAGAGGGACGGGTGGTAGAGCATGTGCCTCCAGTCAGTTGTCTCCCTGTGGGGTTCCTGACAAGTGTGTCTGGGCAGAACCTCATCGTGAGGGAGCACCAGACAGGGACTGAAGGGCCCCTGAGGATGCTGTGAGTGACCTCAAAGTTATCTTTTCTGTGAAGGGTGTGGTTGGGATAGCATAGCTCAGGGCTTGTATTAGCCAGCGTTAATTCCCTGATGTGGATCACTATACTATGGTTCTGTAAGACAGCTCTTTGGACTCAGAGTCCAGGTAAGAGCCCAGAAAAGGAGGCAAGGAAGATGCTTCTGAGGGGCACAGTTGTCATGGCCCTGGCTTCCAATTATAAGTTAGGGAAAGTCTGCCATCAGCTTACCCATGAAAGAAACAGCTCAGTTCCTCTCCCACCCCACTGCCCTGACTGTTCAGGAACCAGGCCTTCCCTGGGTTGTTACCTAACCCCCCTGATTGCCGAAAGGCGCAGGAGCCCAGGCCTATCCTGGTTCAGTCTCTAACCAGGAAGAGAGTGGTACCCCTCAGCTGCCTACCATGGAGAGGAGTCCCTGAACCCTGCAGACCTCCATCTCCCATCAGCTTTGTGATGGACTCACATCCTCACTGTCAGTGCTTAACCAGCATCAGCCATGCCTCTCTAAACCCATGAGCAAAGGACACAGGTCCCAGCCCCAGGGAGGCTGCTGTGAGGGGCTTTGATATCACCAGCAGATTCTGTCCAGACTTTAAGGACAGTGTTGATTTCTGTGGACTCAGAGTCCTTCAGCAATCTCACATGTACATTGCTGGCCCAGTGCTTGTTTGCGGATTCCTGCAGCTCCCAGCATGCCCCAGGCCTTTACTAGGGACAGTTAGATACATACAGTGTTTACTGCCAGGCAGCAAGTTTTTGTAAAGTCAGTTTCCCTTGTGAGTAGAAAGGGGGGTAGAGGCTGGATATAGTTCAGTTGGTAAAATGCTTGCTATGAAAACACCTAGACTTGAGTTCAATCCCCAACACTCCAGAAAGCTCCCTGGTGTGGTAGCATGTGTGCTTCTAACCCTAGCACTGGGGGGTGGGGTTGGGGGTGGGGGGAGACAGGAGGATACATAGCCAGCCCACCTATTCTAATTGGAAAATTTCAGACTGAGTGAGAGACCCTGTCTCTCAGGAATAAGACATTATTCCTGAGGATGGCATCTGAGGCTGTCTTCTGGAATTATACACCCATGCACTCACACATACACACATATGCACGCACATGCAGGTATGTACACGCACAAACTATTGCGCTCTCTCGCTCTCTCTCTCACATACACATACACACACACACACACACACACAATAAATAAATAAAAGGTAAAATCCCCCTGTCCCAGCCTGGGTCCCAGCAACTTGTATGGGCTTATATTATCCAAAGAGTCTGTGTGAATTTCCGTCTCTGCTGTCACATGGAGTCAGTCACCATACTCCACTGTGAGCTCTGCCCATCTCTGAGCAGGGGGAAAGCAGAATACTTTAGAAATATGAAGCAGTCTTGTTAGTCTTGCGACACGTGCATACAGGAATACTTTGAGAACTATCAGGTCTTAAACACAAAAGAGAGCCCCTTGCTGCCTGTGCTCTCTAACCTTAGAAGAGAGCTTTCCAGGACCTAAGAAAAAGGAGAGGTAAAAGCCCTTCTGGGCCTGCTGGGTGGGCCTCAGAACCTGGCCCTGGGTGCCAGAACTGATTGTGGTCTTGTCCTTGCAGTACACCAGGTGGCCGAGCGGGTAGAGGCCCTGGGCCAGTTTGTCATGAAGACCAGAAGGACCCTCAAAGGCCACGGGAACAAAGTCCTGTGCATGGATTGGTGCAAAGACAAGCGGAGGATCGTGAGCTCCTCACAGGTACTGCACGCGTGGCTACCACACTACACTTGCTGTACAGCCTGAGAGTATTTCTGATCACACAGCTAAGGAAGAAAGAGTCATCCTGTCCACAGGCCCCTGTCTCCTCTTTATGACTTTGCTTACCCTCCAAGGGATATGAGTTAACAAAGAATTCTCCTGCAGTGTTGAAGGTATGTGTCAGTGTTAGCGCCCTTGTCTGACATGCACTGTGCCTTGGGGCGTACCCCCAGCACTGGACACTCAGATGCTCTGCACCCTGGAGAATGTCTCTGATTTCGAATTAGTGATGGGAGAGCCACTGTGGATCATGTCAGACTCCTTTGATGAATCAGGCAAGATCATTTCTTTCTTGCCACGTGAACCTTTCCTTAGTTTCTGATCACAACCTGGTAGCTGATCTCTCTTACAGCAGGTGACCCACGAGAGAGAAACAGAAGCAGAGCCATGTTGTTTTGTGGCCTAGCCTTGGAACTGGCATTCCATCCTTTCTGTTATATTGTGTTGGGCACATAGAACACCTCTCATACAATGAGGAAGGAAATCTTGGCTTAATAATTTCTATGTGTATTTTTAGGTTAGATATTGTCTTAGTTAGGTTTCTATTGCTGTGATAAAACACTCAACTTAAAGCAACTTGGGGGCAGGGGTACTTCAGCTTACATGTTCCAGATCACAGTATTTCATGAAGGGAATGCAAGGCAGAACTCAAGGCATGAACCTACAGGCAGAAACTGTAACAGAGGCCACGAAGGATCACTGTTTACTGGCTTGCTCCTAGACTCAGGCCAGGTCCATGACACAGCTGCTGTCCCCAAATTATTAGCATCTCCACTTCAATTGCACCCTCAGCAGCAGCCTCTTCTGGGCTCTAGTCAGGGGCTATCACCCTGCTGCATAGAGGCATGCCTTAACTTCCCTTTACAACCCATTCAATCCTGGGCCTTCCCCTGCTACTGTGGCTGAGCTTTTCCAATGGCCTCTCCTTCAGGGACTCATATGCCAAGCCTCAGCTGCTCTCCATGACCCCATTCATGCCTTCAAAAACCTGAGTGACTCTTAGCATATTACCAAGTTTGGCTGCCAAAATGAGGTTCCATCTTGGCTGCCTCTGGACCACAGCCTTCATGTGCTGACCTGAGGAAAAACTTCCTAGAAAGTTTGGTTTCAGTGATGCTGATCTCTTACTAATCACTACCAGGCAAGGCAGCACACACCTTCAATAGCAGCACCTGAGAGGTGAAGGCAGGAGGATCAGGAGTTCAAGGTCATCCTCAGTTACATGAGTTTAAGAGCAGCCTGGGCTACACGTGACCTTGTCTTAAGCAGAAGCCTATGCACTGAAGTCCTTTGGTTATTCTGTAGATCAGGTTCTTATATCAATATAGGTTCACACACACACACACACACACACACACACACACACACACATTTGGCTCCTGGTTCAGCTCTTTCAAAAGAAGGCCCAACTTTTTTTTTTAGTAACTTTTGGAAAAGTATGAAGATGTTCACGATCTGCAATGAAGAGATTTGTGTTGCTTCTGCAGAGGACTCAGCATCAGTTCCCATCGCCCACTTCAGGTAGCTCACGGCTCCCTATTCCAGCTCCAGGGGACAGAGCCCCCTCCTTTGACCTCTGTGGACACTACACTCACCTGCATACACACACACACACACACACACACACACGTAAGTAAGTAAAAAGAAAAAGAAAATCTTTTTTTTTTCAAAAAAAAAATGTGCATGCTCTAGACAGTGTCTTTCTGGTTCAGACAGGTGTTATTAATTTGCTGTGTGACCTTCAGATCTAACACATTATGTTGTGCTTGCTTTTTATTTTATATCTATAATAAATAAATATCTACTTATCACCCATGACACCTGAGAGTAAAGCTGAGTTTTGACTCCCCTGTTTCAACCATTGTCTTAATTTAATTTTATTTATTGTTCAGTTTATTGTTAGACAAGTCTTGTTTTGTAAGCTAAGCTGTTCTCATACTTGCAAACCTCATGCCTCAGCCTCTCAGGTACTGAGACTGCAGGCCTATGTTACTATGCCCAACTTACAGTTTTAGAGCAATTCTGTCTAGTCTTTCCTTAGTTTTGTAATGGAGTTGCTATTTAGCTATTTGACTTTTCAATCTTTGCAAGCACACCAACTGTCAGGGATTTACTGTCACTCACATGCTCCATTTTTTAAAAAAGACAGGGTCTTCTGTTTCCCAGGATGGCCTCAAAATCACTGTTACCTTGGATAGTCTTGAATTTATGACCTTCCTGCCTCCACCACCCAAGTGCTAGGATTATAGTGTGCACCACCACAGCCAGTTTGTGAAGTGCTGAGAACTGACCCCAGGGCTTCAGACAAGCTAGGATCTCTACCAACTCAGCTAGGCCCCTTGTGTGCCACTCCTATTGGAGCCAGAGCTCTGAGGCAGGGCTGTGAGCACTTCCGAGCACTCCCCATGTATCCCTCTCTGCTCCAGAGTGGTAGGGGGATGTGCAAGCAAGTGTGGGATAGAGGCTTGTCTCGGTTAGGGTTTTACTGCTGGGAAGAGATGCCTGCCACCTGCCGTGACCACAGCAGCTCTTATAAAGGAAAACATTTAGCTGGGGCTGGCTTACTATTCAGAGGTTTAGTCCATTACTGAAATGGCAGGAAGCATGGCAGCATGCAGGCAGCCATGGTGCTGGAAAAGGAGCTGAGAGTTCTATCTTTGGATCCACAGGCAGCAGGAGATTGTGTCCCACACTTGCCAGACTTGAGTTTTAAGACCTCAAAGTCTCCCCCCAGTGTGACATACTTCTCCAATAAGACCATACCTGCTCCAACAAGGCCACACCCACTCCAACAAGGCCACACCCACTCCAACAAGGCCACACCTACTCCAACAAGGCCACACCTCCTAATAGTGTCACTCCCTAAGGACCAAGCATTCACAAACATGAGTCTATGGGGGCCATTCAAACCACCACAAGACTGGAAACACTGAAGATTCTAGAACGATCTTCGGATCACCAGTAACCTTTTCCCTTTAACAAAAGAGACCACTCACCCTGGTGAGTGGGAATGGCGTATGGGGGTGGAGGTGAGTTCTCTCCTGGTATGTGGGCGCCTGGCAAGTACATCAGCTTGTGGAAGATCACAGGCTAATGTTGCTTCAGAGTGCACAGTGGGTAGGCGATGGGAAATGGCAGGCAGCGAGGCAGAGGAAACAACCACACTGAATCAGTGTCCATGTCCAGAGAGTGTGGGCTCCAGGTGCAGAGGACCCTCGTGTGCAGACACAGAGCCCCGGTTGTATTATGAATGATTGGTTTTCCTAACCCATCCATGTTTGGACCGAAATTAGACCTAAAACCATGTGAATCTGGGATCTTGAAGGGCCCCAAACTGTGCTCTTTGACACAGTCACTCTTAGCATTATCCAGGTTTGTCCCACCAGATGTGGTAGAGAAAGATTCTGTCACTTTAACATCAGACTTTGCTTCTGCACTAAGGGGTTTTTTTTCTAGCCCGCTCTTCCTGCTCCACTCACCACCTTTACTTCCAAATGGCTCAAGGGATTAATACTGAGCTTGAGCCAGGCATGGTGGTGCTTTCTCTCATTTGATCTAGAAAAAAAAAAAGTAAAGCGGAGAGCTGAGCCTTTATAAAGCTCACTGGAAAACCCAGCCCCAACTCCCTTGCTCCCCTTTATTCACAGGTAGGTGGGAGGGTCTTGATTATTCTGGATTTCAGCTGCCTCCCCTCACTGCCCATCAGGACAGGGTACTCTGAGGACTTCTAGGCCATTACTGGTAAGAACTCGCTGCCATGTGCTGACTCCTGACCTGTTGGGTTTTTTTTCTTTCCAGGATGGGAAGGTGATTGTCTGGGATTCCTTCACTACTAACAAGGTGAGGTACCCCTCCCAGGCACACCCAGAGCCTCCGGTTCCCGGCCCAATCCCTTCTAGAGCTCTGTGAATGCCAGCTCCCTACCCTACCCCTAGAGGGCCACAGTCCCCGACCAGATAGGGCAACCTGTTAAACCTCCACACACGATGTGTTCTGCATTTATCTTCTGAGTGAAGATGAAAAGAATCAAACTTCTGTCTTTCTCCCCTCTCTATGTCTGGCTGGAGCATAACTCTGTAGATATGAGCACATGGCAGGTGAGGTAGGAGACTACAGGGGGATCCGACAGGCAGAGCCGTGGTGTGAGGCTGTCTGAGTCCAGGGCAAGAGCGCTCTAGGCATGCACATCGCAGGTAGATCTAAGGTTAGACTGTTTCCATGAGATAGAGAGCGAAACTCTAAATGCAGTTGTGGTTGCAGGCCAGGGCCCACCATCTGTACAGGACAGTTCTGTCTGAGAAGCATGGGTGTCAGTATCTGTCTACAGCAACAGGCTTGCTTCTCACTGTCGAAAAGGGGATCTCAGTGCATAGTCTACTTTATTAAACATGTTAATAGATGTGGTTAGCAGCTGTAGCATACCCTGGTCAAGTGAGGGCCATTTTCCAGGGCAGAGTCACCAACAGTCAGGCCCCTGGCAAATGATAAAAAAATAGTAAAGTAAAACATGCCGCTTCTTACTGGGTTTTGGTTGGTACCAGAAGGCTGAGTCCCCTCATCAGTGTGAAGCCCAGTTTCATGCCACTGCCATGTAAATGGTGACAAACCAACAGGGACCCTGGTTTTTGTATTTTGTAAAAGCTCAGACATTAAGACCCATGTGGGCCTTATTCATTCCTGATTGGTGCTAATGTTTTAGGAGCATGCGGTCACCATGCCTTGCACCTGGGTGATGGCGTGTGCTTACGCTCCATCAGGATGTGCCATTGCTTGTGGGTAAGTCTTCCAAATGTCCCATTAGCCACAAAAGACTGCTTTGTATAGGCAAATATTCTAAAATCCAAATGCTCTAAAACATTTCTGACACAAAGCTGTACTCTCTAACCATGAAAAACAACTAAGTCTAGAATGGGCAGCCCTTAATAATATCTGACCAAGAGCTGTCCTGAACAATAAAAAACAGCCAGAGGCCCAGAGAGATGCTCAGTGGGTAAATGAATGTGAGTTCAGACCCCAGCACCCACCTGAAAAGCCACACAGAGACCCTCAAGATGGCTCGGGGAGTAAACTTGCTTACTGTGCAAGTTGATGACCCAAGTTCAATCCTGGGTCCCACTGAAGGAGAGAATTGACTCTTGAGAGTTGTCCTCTGACTTCCACATGCATGCTGTGCTCTCTCTCGCTCTCTGTCTCTCTCTCTCTCTGTCTGTCTCTCTCTCGCACACACAGACACACACACACACAGGCACATGCACAATAACAGTACTTTTTTCGATTAAAAATTTAGATTTATTTACTTTATGTGTCTGAGTGTTTGCCTGCATGCACATGTGTACACCATGTGCATGCCTAGTGCCCACCACGTCAGAAGAGAGTGTTGGATCCTCTGGAACGGAAGTGCCAATGTGGGGTGCTGAGCTTTGAAGCCAGGTCCTCTGCAAAAGCAACACGTGCTCCATTGCATGCATGCCTGATGCCCTCAAAGGCCAGAAGAGAGGCCTTTGGAGGCCCTGCAACTAGAGTTACAGATGGTTGTGAGCTACCATGTGGGTCCTGGGATTGAACCCAGGTCCTCTATAAAAGCAGCCAGTGCTTTGAACCACTGTGCCATCTCTCCAGCCATTAGGTTCTTAGCTCCTTGGCTCCTTATCAGCTGATAGGGAACTCTTGCTAATCTCTCAGCATCATAAAGACACAGCATGTGCATAAAGAATGTTCTTATCTGGGAGAGATGTACATGTGCACCCCGACCTATTTAGAGGTTGATATCATGTTCGTATTCAGCCGGTTCTGCATTCACTCCCACACACTTGACATGCTGTTTGTGAATCTGAAGAAAGGAGTTTCCAAACTCATTTTTGTGGGTTTGTTTTGGTTTGACTATAGATTAGATGGTCTTGAGTCAAGGGGGAGAGGTTGAAATGTAAGATACTGCTAAAGAAAAGCATTTACACAGTTAGTGTAAATGAGAAGGCTCATGTGTCTGTCCTACCATGCAAACCTTTGGTTCTTCTGTCATCTCCGCTAGTGGTCTGGATAATAAGTGTTCCGTGTATCCACTGACATTTGACAAGAACGAGAACATGGCTGCCAAGAAGAAGTCTGTTGCTATGCACACCAACTACCTGTCTGCCTGCAGCTTCACCAACTCAGACATGCAGGTGAGTGCCCCCATCCCCCTGGGGTACTCCCCCTGCAGAGCACATCTGAGAAATGCAAGGTAAGGCATGCTCCATGTGATGCAGGCTCCAGAGGAAGCACCTGACGTTTCTCCTTGGTCACTGTTCCTAATAAAATCTAAAAGAGGAAACCCAGGCCTCCTGATGTAGAGTTGAGACAAACTCTGGCTGTATAGTGAGCACTCTGCTCTGGGTGGGTGAGGGTCAGAGTGCTGCATGTAAGACAGGTAGTATAAAGCTCCCGGCTGCTGAGCTTCAGGGATATGCACTGCATGTGTCTTCCTGTTCATGTTTGCCTGCACGTGTCTGTGCACCCACATGCATGCAGTGCCCATGGAGGCCAGAAGAGGGCGTCAGATTTCCCCGGAGTTAAAGATGGTTGGGAGCCACCGTGGGTGCAGGAAACTAAGCCCTAGTCTTCTGCACAAGCAACCAGTGCTCTTAACCTCTGAGATCTCACCAACCTTTACGTTCTGTTCTTCAAAAAATAGAAACAGAGTTGGAGAGATGGCTCCTAACAAGCTAGGCATTCCCAAAAATGATCCCTATAACTACAGCTGTGAGAGCTCTGATAGCTTTGACGTGAGCTCGCAAAGGTGCGCACACACACACACACACACACACACACACACACACACACACACACACGCTTAGTCTTTAACTTAAAAAAGCCAGAACAAGATGTTACGGACATTAAGTCTGTGCCCTACTTTGCATAAACCAGAGCAAGGGCAGTACAACTCCAACACTCTGACAACATCTCTATAGCCAGTATGACTGTTCCCGTAGTTGATTCAGTCATACAGACCTGCAAGGCAGGCAGAAACCTGGTTTAGAACCTGATAGTGCTGGACAGGAAGCCTGGCAAGCTGTGGGTCTTAACGTGAGACTTGGTAATGAAGCTGTTAACCTTGGTAAGTAGGTTGTTTGGAGCTGCCTCTGTCTTTTCATCTGGGAACAGTATTTCCTGGAGCAAGTAGCTAGGGTGCTAGGGTTTGTGCGTGTGTGTGTGTGTGTGTGTGTGTGTGTGTGTGTGTGCGTGCGCATATGTGTGTGTGTGAGAGAGAATTGTGTTCATACATGTGTACACATGCATGCATGTAGAGGCCAGAGGTAAGCCATCTATCTTAATTTTTGAGACCAGGTCTCTTACTATGCCTCAGGGCTCCCTAGTTAGGTTAAGATGACTATCCAGTAAGTCCCCAGAAGCCACCTGTCTTCATCTCCCCAGCACCAAGATTACAAGTTTGCACCATCATGCCTAGCTTTTTACATGGGTGTGGACATCGGTCCTCATGCTTGCATGAGATAACAGGAAAGCACATGGAGTCCTAGATCATTTGACGAGTGACGGGAAGTTAGGTTGAAGTTATTCTCCCTGCCAGGCCTGTAAAGGTTTTGGGAGAACAGAGACCAACACATGATCTTCCTGCAGACAAACACCTTAGCAAAGACAGAAGCAGCAAATGGCAGAGGGAGCTTTCAAACAGTGCCCTGCTCAGAGAAAAGTAGCACAGGAGTGTGGGTGTGTAAGAAAGGCTTCCTCCACCCTGGATGCTCAGTGTGTAGCCCAGTGACCCCAGCAGCCTCATCATAGAGTTCCAGGGACAAGTAGACTCCCAGGTCCTATCCAGATGTATGACACCACAAAAGCCCTGCAATTTGCATATAAGTGATGTCTGAGACCACTTGAGTACCTGCACCACAGATAGGAACATCTATTAGACAAGACAGGCATGGTATCCTGGAGGCACAGCCAGCCACAAGACCACTGGGATGTCAGCTCAGGGAGACATGCGTGACCTGTGACTTAGGGACTGGGGCATGTTAAAAGCACGCTCTGGCCTTCTAGCTGTAGGAGACTTTTCTGTGTTTGCATTCGGTGTGTGTGCACATGCATGCGTGCGTGCATGTGTGCGGCCTGCTATGCTCTGTGGAAGATTAAGCCTTTAGCTAACCTTCCTCAACACTCTTTTTTCGTGTAGATCCTGACAGCCAGCGGTGATGGCACATGTGCCCTGTGGGATGTGGAAAGTGGACAGCTGTTACAGAGCTTCCATGGGCACGGGGCTGATGTCCTCTGCTTGGACCTGGCCCCCTCGGAAACTGGAAACACCTTCGTGTCTGGGGTAAACACAAGGAAAATCTCTGGGGTCTTTTGTCCAGTTGGAAGGTAGATGCTGGCAGTTGTTTTTTGTTCTTGGGTCCGGTCCTGTCTTTCCTGGAAGTGTCTTCAGCTCCCTGCAGCTGCAAAACCCCAGTTCTTACAGCAGTGTCAGCACTGTCTCCAGGCCCTCTTCCCTCTGTCACTGACATTCAGAAATCTCTATAGAGATCTGGAATGTTCTGTTTGAACGCTGTAACTCTGGGTGTGTGTCTGTCACCATGTATTTAAGATCCCTCAAATAAAGTTTGCGTCTTTGCGTAACCATGAGCCACTGAGCATGTGCGATACATGCTAAGATGAGGTAGTGCTGGGATGTCACAGGGCTCAGGCCTGGGGACACTCCCACCCCACATCTTTTGGCCACCATTCTCCTCTCATCCTTGGATGCAGGAAACAGAAGAGGATCTGTAGGAATCAACATATAGGCCCTAACTGATTTTATGCCGTTGGCCTCCCATTGCTGATTGGGAGAGACCCTGATTTCTTCCTGTGTGTTTGGCCACCTGTGTATGTCTCCTCCCTGTGCCTTTGCAGAACTGCATGGTCCCTGCTCAACCACATTGCTCTATTGATAGGATCATTATCTCTATAGATCGTATTGCCTCTTTGCATACATTTCAGCATCCACCAGGAGGTTGAAGGTACTTGAATTTATTGTCTCTGTCCTCAGTGAAACTCCCAGGGTCCTATACTCCATGACAGGTGCTCCTAAGATGTCATCTTTGCCTCTTCATATCTTGGAAGCCAACAAACTTGAATGTTTGAAGCCACCGGTTCATCTGACTGTTGAGAGAATGCCTTGTGCTATTCAAGCTCTGGGAATTCATCAAAAAGCTTCCAGAATCTTGGCTGCATAATATGGGAAATCTTTTGTTTATGATTCTCTGGCTTATGAGTGACTCAGAGAGAACATCAGGGTTGAGACAGAAGGCTAGGGTGGGGGTGACTTGCTACCCTCTCCCCTAATTGTTCAATGCCAGGCCTGTGAGGAGACCCTGGGACAGCTGTCTCCCAGGTCAGCATGCTGCTGAGGTACAGGTAGTCCAAAAGAACCCCATTTCTAACTCTGTTCAAGGCTGGCTCTACAACTCCAACAAAGCTGATGCTCTTGGCTGCTCGGTTTGGACACCATCAACCCATCCTTTGGTGTCACCAACCTAGACCCCACCCCCTCTACAACATGCACCAACACCTGCTTGCCACAGGGCTAAGGAAAATGGACAGAAAGAGGAAAGAATGGAGGGAAGTGGAGGAAAGTGAAATTCCCAGGAGGAAGGACGGAAGAGACACCAAAGGTCTTACTCTAACTCAGAAATACACAAAAGAAAGCACGCTAAAGGGGGAAGTCACAAGCCCTCCTAGTCTTCTGTCCTGGGAAGGTCTTCTTCCTTGGGCTTAATGGACAGAGGAAAGTGACTGTTAGGATTCATCCCTGTCTGTTCACAGTCCTTGCAGTGTATAACTGCATGATTTTCTGTTTGTAGGGTTGTGACAAGAAAGCCATGGTGTGGGACATGCGCTCTGGCCAGTGCGTGCAAGCCTTTGAAACTCATGAATCTGATGTCAACAGTGTCCGGTAAGTAAAATGTTTGGGATCCTCTGTCCTGGGGCTTTACTGAGGCTTAGATCATCTTTAGCAGGACATACATACACACACAAAAACACACACATACACACACACACACACACACCCCAGAGATTACCTGAGAAAGAAGACTCCTCAACAGGAAAGACTCCAGGCTCCAGGAATCCTAATCTACTTGCTTTAGAGACAACCCATAGCCTCCCAAAGCGAGCCACTATTTCTTAGCATTCTTCACATGCTAATTTAGTGAATTACGTGCATTTCCTCCGAAATAGGATTACAGCATTGAACGTGGTATATAAAGCTTCTATTGCCCTTCAGGAAACAAACCAGATACAAAAAGATACACATCTATACAGTGGGGGCTGGGAGGGGTGGTGATGGTGGACCGGGTAGGAATGGCTGGGCCTAGAGGCCTCTGAGCAGGTGACAGTTAAACTGAGGCCTGGAGGATGAAGGGCTAAGGAAGGGCACTAAGATGAGACAGGCCACTGTAAAAGCACTGAGCTCGGGAAGCCCAAATTTCTAATCTAGACAGTTGGCAGTGGCCCATTTGTTTACACAGGGAAGACTAGAGGAAGTACAGATGGGAAGTGGACATTGATCCACATGGGGCTACTTCAGTCAAGAAATCCCTAGCAAGCCAGGCGAGATGCTCATATGGTAGCAAGCTCTCCATAAGCGGGGTTCCAGAAAAGGGTTGGAACTTCACTTGTTCAAAAGGTGCCACGCACAGCTAAATGTAAAACACCCTTCTGCTTGGAGCCCTAAAAATTGCCACCGTGACTGATGAGAAAACACTAGCCATGCTCCTCTGAGCTCAATTCCCAACCCCCACACCAGATGACTCACAACTGCCCCCAACTCCAGCTCAGGAAATCTAATATTCTCTTCCGGTCTCCTTGGGACACCTGCATTCACATGAACACACAACACACACACAGGACACATACATGCACACATGACACATACACACACACAACACATACACACAGGACACATACATACACACATACATACACACACGACACATACACAGACAAGATACACACACATAGTTTTTTTTTAAAAAAAAAAAAAACACATTATGTGTTCAGAGAATGGTATGGGGCAGACAGAGCTAAACATTGTGGTCATTTTTTCTCCAACCTTTCTGTTCTCATCCCCTTCTGTCAGAAACTTTGTAAGGTAGCCACACAAAATCAAGCTTGCTGGGCCTGGGGCATAGCTCATTTGATAAATCATTTGAAGAACTAGCTTCAATCTCTGGCATCCACATACAAATGCATAGTATCAGGTGGCTGTAACTCCAGCCTGAGGTGGCAGAGATAAAAGGACCCCTGAGGCTGACCGGCTAGCCCATCCAGCCTCTTGGTGAATTCCTGGTCAGTGAAAGAACCTGACTCAAAGGAGGTTGACATTGTCCTGAGCTTGTCACCTGAAGCTGCCCTCCACCTTCTACGCCTACACAAATGTATGCATTAAAAACAACAACAAAACCAACCTTCCCTGTTAGCAATCTTTTTACTACCATCTTCCCAGTACAAGCTGCAGGCTGGAGGCCATTTGTAACCAGACAGGAGAGGCATCAAAAGGGAGGGACACATCAGAGTGTGAGTGGCATGAAGGGATTAAAGACACTTATTCAGGGATGTAGCTCAGTTGGCAGAGTGCTTAACTAATTACACGCGTTGTCTCTCTAGCAAGCCATAAAACCAGGTGTTGTAGCTCACTCCTGGACTCTCAGAACAGAGGAGGTGGAGGCAGGAGGATCTGAAGTTCAAGGTCATTCACAGAGTTCAAGGCTAGCCTGGGCTACATGAGACCCCACCTAAAAATAAATAAGTAAACAATTTATAAATACCCCCACTCTGCTCCTGCCCGTGGTTTATAATCTAGCATCTATACTTCCCTCTGAGCAGAGAAGAAGATGACTGACCGCAGGAATAGCCATTGTTCATTGAGGCTTTTTAGTTAGCAGCATGCTGGGTTCTTGGTACTCGCTGCCTTGTTCATCTTCATCATGTAGACAGGCTTTGTTATCCTCACTATCCAGATGAGGAAACCAAGCTGGGAAGTTATGATGTCACTGCCCAAAGTACTGCATGTCCTGACAGTGCCAACAGCTGATGTGGCTCTGTCTGTCTGACTGCATTGCCCCTGTGCTCTGAGCCACACTTTGGGAATGAGGTGCATTACAGGGCTCCTGCTCTGCTCAGAACCTGGTGTGAATGCACTGACTTCACCTTGCCCTCAGCATGCCTTTCTGCAAGGCAGTGCCCCTGTCCTGGGTTTACCTGAGGAACATGAGAGGCTGGTGGTCCATCCACATGAGGCTACCCTCAGACCTGTGTAAAGGTCCTGTGTCCCAGAAGTAGAGCTTCTGGCTCTGTGACCTAGGATGCCTTCCTGGGGGTCATGAGTGGGCTCATGGGAATGGCTATTCTCCATAACGGGCTTTCTACCAACTCTCTGCAGATACTACCCCAGTGGAGATGCTTTTGCTTCTGGGTCAGATGATGCTACGGTATGTTTCTCGGTTATTGACAGCCCTTTCAAGGCAGAGGGGAGGGGTAATTGTTAGCATGTAATGCTAACAGTAATCGCTTGTTTTTACTTCATTTTTGCAAAAGTAGCAAGGAAATTTTATTTAAAGCAAAGCAACAGAAGGGACCAGAAAATACCACAGGAAAACATCAGACCTTAATTTTGTTTTTTGTTTTTCTCACATTTTATTTATGCATTTTAATGTATATGGATGTTTTGCCTGAATACATGTCTTTGCACCACATGCATGCTTGGTGCCCTTGGAGAGCAGAAGAGGGTACTGGGACATCCTGAGACTGGAACTGTAGATGGCTGTGAGCCACTGCCTAGGTATTAGTACTTGACCATGATTCCCCCAATGAACAGCCAATGATCTTGGTAGCTGAGCCATTTCCTCCGCCCTTCAGTGGTAGTGCGTCTCTGCTACTTGTATGCTCTTCTTTGTCCCAACCTTTACCCTCCCCCAGTCTCATGCCTATCACTAGATAAGAGAGAGAGAAGGAGAAAGGGACAGGGACGAGAGAGCTGAGTCTAATTTCTTTCTTCTTGTTTATTCTTTGACCATGACTACTAACAACCACAACCAGCCCATCTAGCATTTATATACCTCTGACAAGTTCCTGGGATTCCAAACATCACAGAATCACAGAACTTATCTGCAGTTGGCAAAACCATGCTTCTGCCAGAGTGCAAGGCAAAGCATGGTCAGCCGCTGTGGGCAGTCTGAAGCAGCCCACACCCCTACACTGGGATTAAAATGAAAGCACATTCTTACACTATTTCTGTATTTTTAAAGGAGCCAAAATTCCAAAATTGTCACTATACCTTAACTTTATTTTATTTTTTTAAACTTGCTTCTAGTCACAGAAGTTATATGGAGTCTTTGAATAA
The DNA here is from genome assembly GCA_019843965.1 of Rhynchomys soricoides. NCBI lineage: Eukaryota > Metazoa > Chordata > Mammalia > Rodentia > Muridae > Rhynchomys > Rhynchomys soricoides. The sequence continues at coordinate 1,672,079 of JADRCH010000036.1, read as the reverse complement.
AAATTGAAGCGCCAGGCAGTGGTGGCACACGCCTTTAATGCTGCACTTGGGAGGCAGAGGCAGGCGGATTTCTGAGTTCAAGGCCAGCCTAGTCTACAGAGTAAGTTCCAGGATAGCCAGGGCTACACAGAGAAACTCTGTCTCAAAAAACCAAAAATGGAACTAAAAAAAAAAAAAAAAGGAAGGAAATTACTCTCCTTTCCTAAGGAAAAAACAGTTTAATGAATCCTGACTGTCCTTTCCATAAATACAATGTCTATTTGTATATTTGTCTTTTTCACATAACGACGCTCTTCTGTGACTAACAAGCATTTTTTTTCCCTAGAGTATTTTCTCAATAATTGTCTGGTATTTCATATTATTGGCATGCCATCATGTACTCAAAAATCTTCCATCTGGAGAGAACTCTGTAAGTTATTCCTCTCTCCCCCTCAACCCCCCCAAGAACACAATGCTTGTAATCTCAGCATGAGAGAGGCAGAGATAAGAGGAACAGGTGTTCAAAGTTATCCTTAGCTACATATATACAGCAAGTTCACGGCCAACCTAGGCTACAAAACAAACTTCACTGTAAGTATTTTTGTGGCTTTCATGACTTAAAAACCCCCAGGCAATGATTGCCTACTGAAAACCAGATTCCGTTCTCACAGTTTTATTACAAGTTCAAATTATGTTGACATATGTTTTTAAGAGAAAACAATGGTTGGGGTGTTTTTTCTTGTTGTTCTCAAAAATACCAAATATTAAAGAATAGGCTTCACTCTAAGCTGCTGCTATGGAAGGCATTACAAGAGAACTCACTGAGTTTTGATACTAATGAAAATCTCAGGGTAGAAGAGATGGCTCAGAGATTAAGAGAGCTTGGTGCCCTCCCAAAGAACATGAGCTCAATGCCAGCACTCATGTCAGGTGGCTCACAACCTCCTGTAACTTCAGTTCTGGGGGACCTGACACCCTCTTCTGTCCTCACACACCCATACACATGTGCATTTGTACACACACAGGCACATCCATATCCACATTCATAAATAATAAAATATTTTTAAAACTCTCAGATGTGTCAAAAATATATAACAAAATATAAAGGCACACATTTTGGCCATACCATTTCATGGAAACAATTCTCTCCTGAGGGTTCTGCTCCTGAGCTAATGCAAGGGAGACATCAACATGTATACAAAGAATTTTTATATAAACATGTTCATCACCTGGCTATGGGCAGTTTTTTTGTTACTGCCTAGCCCATTGCCCCTTGTAGTTTATTCAAAACTCAGTTTTTCTCACACAAACACACACACACACACACAAATGTTCCTCATAGAATTATGCATAAAAGAGAAAGTTTAGTCAGAAGAACATTTAGCTGGTTATTACCTAACAGATTGAGACACAGCCACATGGGGAATATTGGACAGATGTGTAAATCATCTTCTTTGAAGACATTATGCTTAGCACATGATATTGACAGAGACAGCAGTGAACACCCACCCCATCCATTTCCACAGAGTCTTAGGGTTTCTACTGCTCTGATGAAACACCATGACCAAAAGGCAAGCTAGGGAGGAAAGAGTTTGTTTGATATCACTATTCACCAAAGGAAGTCAGGACAGGAACTCAAACCAGGAGGCAGGCACTGATACAGGCCACGCAGGATTGCTGCTTACTGGTATACTCCTCGTGGCTTGCTCGGCTTGCTTTTTATAGCAGCCCACCAGCCCAGGGATAGCACCACCCACAATGCGCTGGGACCTCCCCCATCAATCACCAATTGAGAAAATGCTCTACAGCCTTGCGCACAACCCAATCTTATGGAGGCATTTTCTTAATTGAGGTTCCTTCTACTCAGATGACTTTAGCTTGTGCCAAGTTGACATAAACTATCCAATATACACACATAAAAAAAAAAAAAAAAAAAAACAAGAAGTAACATCCCAGACATTAGCAAATACCCCTAGGACTTGGGGTGAGTTTCATTTCCTTGTGTATGAATTTCTAATTATCATGGAATGTTCCATGATGTCTGTATGTGCTCCATCAAGGAAAAGAAGGTAGGATTCCGCTTGTTTCTGTACCTGAAGACATTTTTTACACTAGCTGTTTCTTTGAGTCCCTACTGACCCTTAGGGATTAACTGGAAATAGGACTGAATGAACGTTCAAAGGAAAGAGAACTCAAGAGGTTTTCTCCTGTCATGCCTCAAACTGCAGAAGCTGCTGGTCCCCAATAGTAATAGTAGGTGTGTGGTCTGAACTTTGACAAGTTGAAGCCAGAGGTAATTATGCCTTTGTTTCTTTGTATCCCAGTGTCGCCTCTATGACCTGAGGGCAGACAGAGAGGTTGCCATCTACTCCAAGGAGAGTATCATATTTGGAGCATCGAGTGTGGATTTCTCCCTCAGTGGTAAGATTTTACTTCAGAAACTTGCCCAGGACTGTAGGACTAGACCTAAAATGCACAAACCAGCTCTCTGCCAAGCTTCCCATCACTGAGCCTTCTGTGAGGCAATATGCTGAAGCCACATGGGACTTTCAGACAGCCCTCCCTTCAGCTCATCCCCTGGAACTATTCACTTTATATTCTGAAATCCCCTGCAACCCTGCCCACACCTGGGAGGCAGCTAGCAGAAGCCAAGCCGGTGTTGCTGGGACACGCCCCTGTTCTGAGTCTCTGTCTTTGCTGCAGCCACTTTCTGGCACCTCTACCCAAGCATCGAAGACTACTGCTCAGCCCTCAAAAACATTGATCACTTTGCCTTAGTCTCTGGGAACTCGAGTTGAAGGTTTAGAAATGGCAGGAGTGACCCTGTCTCCTCTAAGGCCCAGTGGCATCCTACACACATGTGACCCTGGCATGGTGGTTCCTACCACATGCTGTTACAGTGATAGTGTTCTCTATCCCATGCCTTCCCCAGAGGACAATGACTGCTTCTCCTGAATTGCAAAGGCAACACACATGGCCTGCCATACAGTGGGCTCAGATTAATCTGTGTTTATTGAGTGGGTGGGTGGGTAGATGGGTGGATGAGGAAATTAATTGGTGAATGAGAGGGAGTGAGAGTCGAGAAAGGGAAAACAAGAACTAATTTAACCATTGTATCTTCCAGGCCGCCTGCTCTTCGCTGGGTACAATGACTATACCATCAATGTCTGGGATGTTCTCAAGGGCTCCCGGGTCTCCATCCTGTTTGGACATGAAAACCGTGTCAGCACTCTGCGAGTGTCTCCTGATGGGACAGCATTCTGCTCAGGATCGTGGGATCACACCTTAAGAGTAAGAGGGGTGTTCCATTTTCCTGTGTGAACAGAGAGGAAGGGTGGTGGCCCTCCTAAGCAATCTCTGCCCCTGTCCAGAGAGATACAGGTGACAAGTGGGCGTCTCTGAGAGGTTGGGAACCTCGTGCACACAGGTGTTCAGCGTGGTGGTAATAAAATAGCTGAAGCCTGTGAGAGCCCTGCTCAGTAGAGTGAGTGAGCATTCGTGCATATGTGGGGGCAGGTGCAGCCCAAATTCCTATCTTTAAACTTTAAACTCAACTCTTACAATACGAACTATTGGCTATTAAAAAGGATCTATCTGTGTCTTCTCAGGTTTGGGCATAGTCTTCTCACAGCGTGCAAGAAGAACGTGCATCGTGCATCCTTCCGTGTAGATACGACTTCTCCATGAGCCCTGGGCTGCCCACAGGTTAGCTTATGGGAACAACCTCACAGCTCGACTCTCACTCACCCTGGCCAGTGTCTCCATGAAGTCTGCCCCCTCCCTGGAAGTACTGGGCTAGCCTGCGGCACTTCAGCTGTACCTTCAAGCCCTTCTTTCAACTCAAAAACTCTTCGAAGTTTTGTCTGTTTTTGAAGTTATTCCAACCAATAGAAGTCCACATTTATCAGCATTTAAAATGTCCCTCATTGCTTCCTTGGATCTAGTCTGCCTTCAGAGCACTTTAAACTCTACCTTTTCTTGGTGTGGACTATGGCTTCCAGAACCATCCTTGGGATGTGCTGGCTATATGGACTGTAAGAATGACTGACTGTCTACTGGTCTGTAATAGAAGGAAATTCCAGTTCCAGATGTAACCACACACAATCACTTTTTAAAACTGTTTTTAGGTAAAAGTACCTTTTTTCAACCTGTTCAGTTGTCTTTTTTTAGATAATATGTTTGTTTGTTCTTGTTTGGGGGTGGGGAGTCTGGGGGAGGCTTTAGAAATGAAAGGGACACATGCAGAAAACAGGCTGTATATTTGACTTGTGATAAATGGCAGGCTAGGGCTGAGCAGTCCCCCACACTTGAGGGGAAACCTGGTTGCCATTCCTAGCACAAATACTGCAGAGAGCAAACAGAACCTTCTGGGGTGGGAAGACAGGTCACTAAATTGATTTAAAAACCTGCTAGTAGTATTACTAGAAATGCCTAAGATAACGTGTGTGTTGCCCCTACAGATTATAATCAGATGTCCTGCCCAGCAGTTGTGCTAACACAGACTGATGGGCAGGCCGTGAATAATAATGTCTTTGCTATCCAAGGGGTATCTTGTCTTTATTTGAATTATACATTCCTTCTAGATGTGACTGGCTGCTGTGTGTACAAGATCCCTGCTTTCTCTTCCTTTTGTTCTTCTAAAGGTGTAAAGGTTTGTTCTTTTAGAAACTCTTGCCGGGCAGTGGTGGCGCATGCCTTTAATCCCAGCACTTGGGAAGCAGAGGCAGGCAGATTTCTGAGTTCAAGGCCAGCCTGGTCTACAGAGTGAGTTCCAGGACAGCCAGGGCTACACAGAGAAACCCTGTCTCGAAAAAACAAACAAACAAACAAACTAGAAACTCTTCATGTAATAAGATGCAGTGTTAATGAAATGATGGCACATACTTGTAAGTCCAGGTACATGGGAGCCAAGGCAGCAGGATGGCTTGAACCCAAGCGTTCAAGTTCAGCCTTAGGCTCATAATGAGGCCTCATCTTCTCAGAACCCGAGAGTTCAAGCCTCAGCCACATAGTGAGGCCTCATCTTCTCATTGTTTTTGTTTTGCTCTGGTTTGTTTTCATATTTATTTATTTATTTATTTATTCATCTATTTGGGGTTTTTTTGATTCTCTCTGTGGGGGTGAATACACATGCCACAGAGCACATGTGGAGGTCAGAGTATAAACAGTGGGAGCCTGCTCTCTCCTTCCACTATATGGTGCCTAGGGATGGGACTCAGGTTGTCAGGCCCAATTGGTAGCAAGCATCCTTACCCTCTCCCTGCCTCTTGTTGTTTTTAATGAAATGGTGCATTCCAGGCTGCCTCAAACCTTCTACATTGTCAGGTATGAGTGGGGACTTTTGATCCCTCTGCCTTTGCCTCTCGGGTGTTGGAACATTGGGATTGCCAGTGTGCACTGTACATTAGATGCACTAATATTGTAGGTGCTGCTGGAGATCAAATCCAGACTTACCCTCATGATTCACACTCTACCAACTGAAATACAGCCCTAGCTCCAAGGCCCCATCTTTTACAAGAATGCTTAGTTTTGTTTTAAGTGTACTGGGAACCAAAGTTCACCTCAGACACTGGTTAAAAACTGGCATTGCAGGTGGCCTTAGGCATCTGACCAGCCAAAGATTTGCTGTCCCTGAGAAGCAGGGTGTATGTGTGTCCCCTGATTCTGTCTCCTGTCTTATCCTATTCTGCCTGGTTCTTTGCTTAGTGCTGTAGTCCCAGCCCCACGCTCCTCAGAGAGACCCACAGAATGCAGAACAACATCCTTCCAGTCAGCAAAATGGCACTGTTACCACTTCAGCAGTCTCTGGGGAACTGAGAGTGACAAAAGTCATATGTATTTTTGTTATGTCATTAGTATTGTGTAAATAGCCCTCCAGAGCCCTGAAAGAGTCTCAGGGACTCACAAGGGTCCTGAATTATACTTCAGCACTCCAAAAAGACTCTCCTGGATTAAAGCAGGCCTCTAAAGAACATGGGCATAAAGAAGGGACCAGGACAACTGGGTAGTGTTGACCTCTGGGAGAGGGCCTCCGAGGAAACTTGGGGTAACATCAGCATCACAGAATGTCAAAGGGGAGCCCCAAGAGTGCCCACAAAGAGCCTGGCAGTGGTGGCACATGCCTTTAATCCCAGCACTTGGGAGGCAGAGGCAGGTGGATCTCTGTGAGTTCAAGGACAGCCTGGTCTACAGAGTGAGTTCCAGGACAGCCAGGGCTACACAGAGAAACCCTGTCTCAAAAAAACAAACAAACAAACAAAAAGTTCCCACAAAGGCTAGAGCCCAGTTCTGCCCAAGTTCACTGCCTGTGAACTAGAGCAGTGGTTCTCAACCCGTGGGTCTCCACCCCTTTGGGAGCCATATATCAGATATCCTACATATCAGATATTTACATTATGCTTCATAATGGTAGCAAAATTACAGTTATGAAGTTATAGTTGGGAGTCACCACAACCTGAGGATAGCAGCTTTGGGAAGACTGAGAATCACTGTACTAGAAATGTGTCAATGGAGGACAGACAGGCTCTAGGAGGCATAGCTGGTAGGTCAGAAATAGGCAAGAGTCAGGGATTGGGGCCACATGGCCTCCTCCAGCCTGGGGCAACCACTTGCAAAATGATTTATATAATCCTCATTTCCCAAATAAGTAGGCCCAGTCAATAATAGCAAGCTAAGACCACGCTACTAGCTGGGCCTGATGGACCAAGCCTGTAATCCCAGCAACTCAGGAGGCTGAGGCAGGAGAACGACAATTCCGAGGCCTACTCACCCCCTAGAAAGTTCCAGCCCCTATCTGTTTAATCCTCAACAATACTCCAAGAGTCTCCTGCTACTCCTGCTTGCTCCACCCCATGGCTCTCTCCTTATAACAGGTGCAAGAGATATTCTCAAACATCCAGGCCGGTCAGAGTGGGGAAGTAGCTGAGCTTAGAAAGCCTGCGGAGGTTGGGCTAGGTGCGGAGAGGCCAAAGGATGGACCTCTCGCTGCAGGAACGCACTAAACGGCTGCTGACTGACTACATATTGTTCTGTGCACTGGAGCCAGGCACCCCGGAGCCACCGCCCACGTCTGTGGAGGCGTCTTTGCTGCGCTCTTTGTCTAGGCAGATCCAGCAGGAGCACCAGGTTTTTTTTTCCTCCTTCCGCAACTGCCAGAGCAACCGTGTGGTGCTGGTGAAACAGATGGCGGATATGTTGCTCTCCAATAACCAAGACGTAAGCTGGGGCCGCCTGGTGACGCTCCTGGTCTTCGCGGGGACGCTTGTGAATCAAGGCCCTTGCAGGGCTATCAAGCAGAGGAGCGATCTGAGGAATCGTCTCCTGTTGGAGCGAGACTGCTATCGCATAATGAACGTGCTGTATAGTCTGCTCATGGGACCGCACCGCTCCTGGCTCGAGGCTCACGGCGGCTGGGTGAGAATACTGGAGTGTGGTGGAGATGGTTTGGGAGAGGGGGCGCAGGATGCGGTGCTGAGTACCTTTACGTAGCCAGCCCAGGCTGGCCTCAAACGTCATCAGGTACTCTCCTGCCACCATGGTCCTCCTGCTTCCATCCCAGGAGCACCAGGATTGCAGGCTATGCCATTATGGTGGGTTAATGTGGTGCTAGGTGCGGAAGGCCAGAGCTTTGAGCTTGCTGAACAAGCACCAAATGAGCCACATCCCCACCCCAGGGATTTCTTTATAGGCATTCAGACTGCTCTTGCTCAATAGTTCTTATAAAACTCCATTCAGGGGGAGCCAGGCACACGTAGCTTACCCTAACTCTTAGCCCAAGACTGTCGGGGAGGGTTAAGTCTGATGTGCCCAAGTCGTATAAAGGGAGCAGCAGCCGTGCCAGGCTCTCCAGAGCTGCTTCTCACCCTTTATTAGAGTAAGGCCGCAGGAATTGTGAAATGTGTGTGGCCACCGCGTGGGGAGCCTGACTGGGATCTTTACTTTTAGGCCACTGCACTTTTCCCTGCTGGGCAATCTCCAGGCTCATGGCTTTCTGTTGGTCCTTCATCTTGGTGGTGTAGGCTGAAGAGGCAGTCCTTAGCCTCTGGCTGCACAGAGCTATTGATCAAGAAAACTACACAGGATGGGGATAAAGCTTGATGGTAGACTGCTAGCATCTGTGAAGCTCTGGGTTCAATCCCCAGCATCACCAGAAAAGAGAAGAGAAGAAAGAAAGGAAAACAACAACAACAAAAAAAACCTATCCTAGGTTAGCCCACAACAGGCCCCTTGGAAGCTGAGCTTAGCCTTGGGTTTCTTTACTTCCCTCTTCATTGGAGTTGAATCCAAATGGAGGTGGCCCTTGTTATGGGATCAATATAACTTAACTATTAAAACCTGCTACACAAAAACCAAACAGATTACAGTCTGAATTTAAGCTACCTGTGAAAGGAAATCAGCATGACCTGTTCACACCTGCTCTGCTCCTGATGTATGGGTCTCCACTGGGCCCCGAAGACTGCCAACAGCTGAGTTTGAGGACCCTCTCTGAGCCCTCTGAAGAGGTCATTAAGACAGCGTGTTGATTTCTCCCTCTGCTTCCTGGCTCCTTCCTCTACCTCCTCTCTCATAAGATCTCAGACTTGGTCAGACTTTCCTTTTTGGGAGAGAGATTCTTAGCAGAGTTAAGACCAAGGTAAGACAGCATGGCAGCAGCTCTGCATAGAGTTTAGGTCCATAAGGACAATCGAGGAGTCCCCTCTGATAGGTTCCAGAGGAAGGGGGAGATCTCATGCCACATAGTGATGAATCCATGTGGATGCATGGGTGTGTGTAGCTGTCATTGATTTTGGAGCAGGAGGGGTTGCGCCCTTTAGTTAGTGTCTGTTCACGATATAGGATTTGCTACCCATAGTCCCTGATTACTTAGGGTCTCAGGTAGCCTGGTGTTGGTAAGCTCCCTTTGGGGAATAGAGGCTTATGAGTTCCCAGGCTGTCAACAGAGTGTCTGCTTTTTCTTTTATGAAAGCTGTGACAGTAGAGAAAGCAGCTGCACATGGCTTGAATACCCTCTAGTTCAAATGTAACAACCCAGCCTCTTTTGATCTGGAGATAATGGGTATTAAGTTCAATGTCTGATTCATAGACTCGTGTGGTGTGGTCAGCAGGTCTCCCATCTCCAGGTACCTGAGTCAGATTGGCACAATGGAAGGATGCTGTCCACATGAATCTGTGTGATGTACCACACAGCAGTCTGGATGAATTGAGAGGGAAAGTGTGCTAAAGAGGGTGCCTCTGACTGGAAGAACCAAGGTACTTCTTAAAGGAGTAACCAGAGCTGTGAGCCAGGAGGTCCCCAGTTGAGTTTCGAAACTATTTTGAATTTGATTTGTAGAGAGAGGGTAAAGAGTAAATAGAAGAGCTAAAGATGGGCATTCTCTCCTTTGACAGCACCCAAGGTTTACATGTTTCTGTTTTAATTGGAGGTTGTGGGAAAGGGATCAGAGAGTAAAGAGAGGCTTGGTTTTGTTTGTTTGTTTGTTTGTTTTCGAGACAGGGTTTCTCTGTGTAGCCCTGGCTGTCCTGGAACTCACTCTGTAGACCAGGCTGTCCTCGAACTCAGAAATCCTCCTGCTTCTGCCTCCCGAGTGCTGGGATTAAAGGCGTGCGCCACCACTGCCCGGCAGGAGAGGTTTTAATAGAGCTCTCCAAGATGTCTTAAGTAAGCATTGAGGTGTAATGAGGGCATCTCTGCCATGTGAGGCAGTTAAATGGTTGCTTATGCAGCAAGTCGGAGTGCTTATTACAAATCCTAACTGGAAGGTATCTGGTAGCCACATGCCTTTCATTTTTATGGCATGGTCTAGAACCTCCCATGTATTCTGGAGTTTATTTCATACTGGAGACTGGCCTTAAGGCCTTGTGCATGCTGTTCACATGTTTGACCTCCAAGCTCCGAGCTAGCCCTTTATATGGATGCGTACCTGCATGTCTACCATGGATATGCAATGCTCAGGGAAGCCAGAGAGATGTCAGGTCCCCTAGAACTGGAGTTACGGGCCGTTGTGAGACACCATGTGGATGCTGGGAACTAAACCTAAGTCTTCTGCAAGAGCACACAGTGCTCTTAACTGCCAAGCCATTTCTCCGGCTGCACCTACTGTGTATTCGGGGCTCAGGGTTGTTCATGGGGAGACAGTCTAATTCTCCTCTTTCGCCCCTTGCAGGATGGCTTTTGCAGCTTCTTCAAGAACCCCTTACCACTCAACTTCTGGAGAAGACTGCTGATTCAGGCTTTTCTGTCATGCTTCTTTGCAACAGCCATCTTTTATATCTGGAAACGTTTATAAGTTTTAAGTTTTTAAAGTGATCTTACCTGCCTAACTGTGAACCCTCTAAGGGACAATTCTGGGTAACTGGATAAGTACTGAGGAAGTCCTCCTGCCTAGAGACATTTCTACTTGCATGCTACATGGAGTTCTGGGTTTGTGATGGGGCCAGAATTTGAAAGGGCCCAAGTAGTTCTTCCTACTAAGTGGGGAAATGGTCTGAATCACTCCAAAGAACTTCAGAAAACATTACATCAACTCACTAGATGTGCGGCTGTCTGCATTTGACTGCAAGCACAGCAGAGCCTCTCCCATCTGTTCTGGGGTTCTTGGGCTGCTGTTAAGTAGCCAGGGTTCCAGGGCAGGGGATCTTAAAGCCCAGAGCAATGAGGAATGCAATAGAAAACCTTAAGAAATCCTTTGAAACCTAAATCCTTCCATGCCTAATTCCCAGGACTTCTGAATTTATCATGTTCCCCTTAATACATTTTAAAGTAACTTCAAATTCTTAATAAATGTATGCATTTAAAAGAAAGAAAAAAAAGGGTCTTTCTATAATTCTGCAAGACTCTTGTTCTTCAGACTAACTCAAATTGATGACAATTTACTTTTATCATCTCCAGTATAAACCAGGACTTGGTTTATATGGCTTTGGGGGGTAATTTTTATTTTTATAATGTACATGTGTGTTGTGCTTGTATGACCTGTGCACCACTTATGTATCTGGTGCCTGTGAGGCCAGAAGATGGTGTCCGATGCCTGGAACAGGGGCCACAGATGGTTGTGAGTAACCACGCAAGTGCTGGGAATCAAACCTGGGTCCCCTGGAAGAACAGCCAGTGCTCTTAACCACTGAGCCATCTCTCCAGCCTGAACAATGCTTTGTTTTAAACATTTAATTACCATGAAAGTTCATAATTCATTCCTCTTTTCCCCCTTCCACTCTTCAGTCTACTCAAGATCTGTATGGTAGGTCAACGTTGTGTCCCACCAAACCTCCCTGGCCATTATTAACTTGCTATTTCATAAAACTGGGTCTGATCATCATCAGTGTGTGTGTGTATGTGCATGTGTGTGTGTTGTGACAATGTTTCTGACTGGAAATGTGGGTCTTGGAGATCATATTTGAGTCCCCAAGCTTGCTGGTAAATACCTTTACCTCAAGCCATCTCACCAACCAAACTACATCTATTTGTTTGCTTGCTTAGTTATAGTGTATCTGTGCGTGCGTGTGTGTGTGTGTGTGTGTATGTGTGCACCATAGTACACATATGGAGGTCAGAAGACAACTTATAGAAGTTGGTTCTCTCCTTTCATCATGTGGTTTCCTGGGATCAAACTCAGGCCATGACGCTTAGTGGCAATCACCTTTAGCTGCTCAACTAGCTCTTGACCACCTTTGCCTCTTCCTACTATGAGGTTCCTAGGGAAATTCCAATTCGGGGTAGTCCCCGAGAAGGGGAATCAGGGACTGTGTGGCAGGAGCGGGGGTCTATTTTTGATACCTTTCTGAGAAAATGGGGGAAGGTACAAGCCTACAGCGAGACTGGTTCCAGGGCAGTAGACAGGGAAGAGGGTACCGATACCAATAGCCCCTTTGTTGTAAACTCAGGTCCCCAGATGAATCTGTTAGCTAGAGAGTCACAATCATCTCAGCAGCTGCCTGCCTGTGAGAGGGAGGGGCTGCTGCAAATACTGTGGCCTGAACAGAGGCTGGATTCTAACGTCACACTATGACAGTTGTAGCCTTTGCATTTGTACAGATTCACACAACACAAACTCTATTCACCGCTTTAAAGTGAGCACTCCGGTGGCTGTTAGTGTGTCTACAGTGTCACCAGCCATCACCCTCTCTCTAACTTCATCCCTCAAGAAGAAATGCCACATTATTAGCAGCCCTCTAACCTCCCTTCCTCTACCCCAGCAACCACTAATTTACCTCCTGCCTTTGAATCTGCCTCTTCTAGACGCTTTATATAAATGGGATCAGACAGCTCATGGCTCTTTGTGTCTTTCTTACTTAACCAAGTGTTTTCTCAGCTTCTGCATGATGTAGCATGTCAGGACTTCACGCCTGCTTGAGGCTAATGCTGCATCGTGTTTACCACACATAGCTAGCTGGAATGTGGGTGGCTCTCAGTCATTGGATAGTGTGTGAACGTGGCTCTCTGAGTATGCTTTTATGTGTTTTTATGCAGACTTGGGCTTTTTATCACTCCTGTGTGCAAGCCTAGGTGGGATTGCTGGGCCCTGTGGTAACTGCAGGCTTTAGGGTGTGGCAGAACCACTGAACTCTTCTTAGCAGCTACACCATTCCATATCCCTACCAGAAGGGCATGGGTTTCCACCTTCCATAGTTAAACCCCAGGATTGCAAAGGAGAAACAAGAGAACTACCTAGGCCAGATCTGGGGAAACACAACTCTTGAGTTTAAAATACAGATGGCTTCTGCCTCCTCCGCTTCCCAGACACCACGCAGCCCCGTGCACTGACTTGGTGGTACCAGCTGGAAAGTAGAGTCCTCTCCTAGACAAGGCCAGGGCTCCATGTTAAGTCCTCCGTCCCTCTCAGTAGCCAAGTAAAGCTTTAGTGAAGCCATTGCCTGGCACTTCCTGCCCTGAGGCCTTCATACCAGTCAGCTGTTGTTACAGGCTCTGCTCAAAGTATCAGTTGGGGGGGGGGGGTTAAGATTTTGTCTTTATTTGTGTGTCTGCATCTGGGTGCACATATGTCTGTGGGTGCCCATGGGGACAATAAGAGGGCCTTAGATTCCCTGAGGCAGGAGTTCTAGGCAGTTGTGTGCTACTGCAACCAAACTTTCACCCTCAGCAAGAGCAGCAGGCACTCCAAACAGCCGAGGCGTCTTTCCGGCCCATGTTTTCTTCCTTTTAAAGTTTGTATTTATCATTATCGTGTATGTTAATTGGATGGACCTGGGGGACAAGTGTCACAGCACATATGTGGAGGTCAGAGGTCAATGTTGTGGAGTTGCTTTTCTCCTTTCACTTCACTTTGTGTGGGTTCCAGGGATCAGGCTTGCCAGGAAGAGCCTGTACCCACTGAGCTGACCCTCCACCCACTTTGTATTTTGTAGCTATGCCTCTCAAGAGTTGAATTCAGTAGAATTGAAAATACAGGTGAGGAACCCATCAGATGGCTCACTGGATAAAAGTGCTTATCGTCCAGCCTGCTGACCTAAGTTCAGTTCCCCAGCACCGACATAAGAGCCAAAGGTGGTGACATGTGTGTCTGTATTTCCAGCACTCCTGCTCAAGATAGGAAGCAGAGACAGGAGAATTCCCAGAAGCTAGCAGGCCAACAATCCTGGAGTTTGAATTTGCAAAGCAATAGGCCTTGCCTCAAACAAGGTAAAAAGACAAGACAGATGCCTAAGGTGGTCCTCTGACTTCCATGAGCACTTCACTGTAAGTACAAGTCCATACACATATGCACAACATACACGGAATCTCTTTAAATAAAGATAATAATAAACAAAGATGAAGCCAGGGGTCACAGAGGTGTAGCAGGGGATGCACAGAGCTTCATGTTCAGTCACCACCCACACAAACTGGGTGTGGTAGTGCACACCTGCAATCACAGAAGGCTGAGGCAGGAGGATAAGAAGTCCAAGGTTATCCTAAACTCCACTGGGCTTTTAAGTCCGGCCTAAGACATGTGAAGCCCTGTCTTTTAAAAAAAAAAATACTAATAACTATTTTAACAAGGAAGGAGATGGATCTGGGCATGGAATACTGGCCCATACCTGTGTCTCAGTATTAAGAGCCTGGGGGAGCCTAGGCTACACAGTGAGTTCAAAGCTGCTCTGGAATGTGTAGATAGCCTATGTCTCAAAACCAAAAAATGAATGAGTGATGAAATGAAGAGGTAAATTTAAAACTATTTCCTTAGGCCCTGTTAGACTCAGCAGACTGCACATTAGACTCTCCTGAAGTGCTTTTAACTCTGGAGACCTCTGTCTGCCAGTCTCAGTGATTGGTTGGCTCAAGTGGAGCATGGCTTGAACGGCCTCAAAGTCCCCCATGTGGCTCTAATGTGAAGGCAGAGCTGTGCCTCCAGGGTTTTACACAGCTTTACTAACCAAAAAACCTACAGTTGACTGATAAACCCTGCTCCATTTGAGCCTAAGCAGTTTGTTTGACCCAGACAAGATTTCAATTACATCTAAGGTTGTCCACCGTGAATTAGCTGAGGGTCAGCTTCCCATCCAAAAAATTTATATGTAATTTAGTTGAAAAGATAGTTCAAAGGGCTAGAGAGATAGCTCAGTGGTTAAGAGCTTTGGCTGCTCTTCCAGAGGTCCTGAGTTCAATTCCCAGCCCAGCAACTACATGGTAGCTCACAACTGTCTATAATGTGATCTGATGCCCTCATCTGTCATGCAGGCATAGATGCAAATAGATTGAGTGCACGAGCACACACACACACACACACACACCACAAATAAAAATTTTAAAGAAATTGTTCAACTGTTTGTTACAGAACCTAGTCTTCTCTTGCCAATTAGTCCCACAGGAACTTCTGATATTTTCATAGGTTATTTCACTTTATGCTTTATTTCGGTTTGGTTTGTTTATTTTGAAACAAGGTCTTATGCAACCCAGGGTGGCCTTGAACTTGCTATGTTGCGGAAGATGACTTTGTATTCCTTTGCGCTTCTACCTCCCAAGTGCTAGGGAGATTGCAGGTGTCCAGCACCACACCCAGCTAACTCCTGTATCTTTAAATAGAATGTTTTTTTTTTTGGGGGGGGGGGGGTCTTGAGACAGGGTTTCTCTGTGTAGCCCTGGCTGTAGAATGCACTTCTTGATTTTCAGTTTGAGACGTTTTGTCTTTACTCTCCAAGCCTGTCCCTTGCTGTCCTCTAGCCCCACCCAATATAATTATATCATAACCTTAGTTCCATCTGTAGTCATTATCTACATTCCGATTCTCAAGCTACTCTGAACTGAACCGTGTGATCGGCTAAGGCCATTTCTTTCTCACACGTTAGTTCTCTGAGTTAATAACGGCCTTAGTCTTTCTAACTTGGTTAGTTTAGGACTGGTTTTGTATAGGCTTTTTAATGACCCGCCCTTAAGTTCTCTGAAAGTTGTGCAAATCTCTTCTGGAGATGCTCATTTCCATCATGTTGCTCACACGTAACACCACAAGGTCTCCCAGCTCGTTCACACGGGGACTGTTCTTATCCTCTGTGCCAGGTACCCAGTCACCATCTTGCAGTGTCTCTTCAGTGTCCAGACTCAGGATTCCCACCACCTCTCCTCCTGTGGGGTCTCCTGTTTCTATCCTTGCTCCTTTTTGTCTGTGGCCCTTGTTTGACTGGAGCACATCCCCAGCAGCTTTCTGACCAAGGGTAAGTGGAAAGGAGACTGCTTGCAGCCTTGCGTGTCTGACTGTCTTATACTATTTAGGATTAACACTTCATCCAAATGCGTATTCTAGATTGTTCGGCACTTCCTCTCAGGATTTTCAGGCATGTCACTACTTTCTTCTAGGCTTCAGAGATTTCCCAACATGTTATGTATGTTCTCTCTCTCCAGAAGCATACAGAACCCTCTGTGTAACACAGAGTTTGAAGCTTTACAGTTGTGGGTGGGTATTTCCATCCATCCCACTCAAGGTAGAGAAAGTATTTTAATCCGGGCTGAGAGAGCATCTTAATTCCCTCCTCTGCTTTCTCTCCTACAATTTCTTGTGTTTAGATGCTGAGCTTCCCTTGTGCTAATTATCTTACCTTTCATCTTTTAATGTTTGTTTAATTTTCAATGGACTTCTATGGTGGAATGAAATTGCAATTATGATAAGAAAACCATAGGGAACAAACGAAAAACCAAAACAAACAAGAAAACCATGGGGAGGGGAGGTACAGCCTAACCCAGATGGCAAAGCTCTCTGGAAAAAACTGCATTTCAGCATGACTGTGATACTATGTTTCCATAGACACACCCACAAAACAACAGGCTCTGTGCAAGACCAAATTCAATTTAAAAGATGTGTATTTAGCCAACTGCGCATCCAAAAAGGGAGCTGTTTGGCTAGGAAATTCTGTCTTCTGCTGAATAAAAGCTGGTCGGATAAAGGAGGATGGAGACATTACCCACCCTCAGGATCTTTGCATCCTCTGTTCCCTTCTAGGAACTGGAGTGTCCCTCACCAGAGGCCAACCTGCTATTCAACGGCAAAGATTCTTTCTCAGAATTCAAGAAGGGAGAAACTGGGTTTGCTTTGTGTCACAGCTCCCACCACAGTCTTTACTGAAGCTATTTATATTTTTGAAGCTGCTTTCCTGTAACTCTGAGCAGCCCTCTGGAGTAGCAATTACCCTCAGAGGCCTGTGACCACAGAGGCTCATCCGCTTGAGCCCAGGGCCTGGCCCTTGAGGAGGAAGGGGTGTGTAAAGGGCCAAAAGATATCAAGGGCCAGGGTAAGGGCGAGAGAATGTAGGCTGTCCTAAATTCTCCCTCCCCTGCTGTCCCCCACAGTAGACCCTGCA
This sequence comes from Rhynchomys soricoides, assembly GCA_019843965.1. Classification (NCBI taxonomy): domain Eukaryota; kingdom Metazoa; phylum Chordata; class Mammalia; order Rodentia; family Muridae; genus Rhynchomys; species Rhynchomys soricoides. Next base: position 1,655,321 of record JADRCH010000036.1, on the reverse strand, counting down.
GACATGGGGAAAAGAGCCTGAGTGGGAATCCTCAGTAGGCCTGGCTCCTCTCCCTTTTGGAGCAGGGTCACACAGCCTGGGTGACTGCAGTGGTGTCTTTCCTTGCATGAAGTGTTGACCTCCCCAGCAACCTGGATTTGTGGTGGGAGTATGTAGGTCACCTATGTCTTCTGACCCACAGACAGGGTATTTAAGAGGCCCTTCTGAGACACAGATTTGAGAGTTCCATGAGTATTGCTTTGCCTTCTAGCTCCTCCTAAAGGATAGAAGAAGGGAATCCTGAGGCAGGAACACCCTGCCATTGCTGAGGGTGGGGATGGGGGTTCTTGTGGCTTTTGGGGGGTTGGTTTTTTGAGACAGGTTTTCTCTGTGTGGTCTTGGCTGTCCTGGAACTTGCTCTGTAGACCTGACTGATCTTGAAGTCCCAGAGCTTCACCTGCCTCTGCCTCCAGACTTTTGGGATTAAAGGTATGCACTATCACTGCCTGGAGGCTTCTTTTCTTTTGACCAGAATTTAAGTTCTCTCTCAATCTCAGCTTTTCACCCACTAAAGCTATAATTTTTCACTACTTTCTATATTCATAAATCTTCTCAGCCGGGCAGTGGTGGCGCACGCCTTTAATCCCAGCACTCGGGAGGCAGAGGCAGGCCAATTTCTGAGTTCGAGGCCAGCCTGGTCTACAGAGGGAGTTCCAGGACAGCCAGGGCTTCACAGAGAAACCCTGTCTCAAAAACACCATAAAACCAAAAAAAACCAAACATAAATCTTCTCATCACTGACAGAATACATGGCACAATTTTTAACAGATTTTTAAAGATTTATTTTATGTATATGAGTTCCCTATCTGCATGTATACTTGCATCCCAGAAAAGGGCACCAGATCTTATTATTATAGATGATTGTGAGCCACCATGTGGTTGTTGGGACTTGAACTCAAGACCTCTGAAAGAGCATCCAGTGCTCTTAACTGCTGAGCCATTTCTCCAGCCCAGGTTAAACATTTTTTAAAGATGTTTTTTAGTGTGTGTGTGTGTACGCATGTGAGTACAGGTACCCTCAGAGGTTAGAAGAGGGTGTCAGATGCCCTGGACTTGAAGTTATAGGCAGTTGTGAGCTCCTAACATGGGTGCTGGGAAGCTAACTTGGGTTCTCTGAAAGAGCAGCAGGTATTTTTAACTGTTGAACCATTGCTTCAACCCCAGAAAACAACTTTAAAACCTATGTTTATTTTACTTTTTCTTCAATGCTGAGGGTGGAACTCACAGACTTTCCCACGGAGCCAAATCACCACCTAGAAAGCAACTTAGAAGGAAGATTTTGGCATACCACTTAAAAAGAGGTACAGTCAACCATGCTGTGGAAGGTATAGCAGGAGGTGCATATGACAGCTGGTTACATTGTGTGCAGAATCAGTAAGTAAACAGAGATCAGTGCTGGTGCACTGTTAGCTACCCCTCCTCCTGCCCCCTTTTATCCATCTGGGTAAACTGGAGAGATGACTCAGCAGGCAAGAGCACTGACTGTTCTTCCTAAGGACCAGCGTTCAATTCCCAGCACTTACATGATGACTTAAAACCATATGTAACTCCAATTCTAGGGGACCCTAGAACTGCCTCCATAGGGACACATGATACATAAGCATACATACAGGTGAGACACTCATACACATAATTTTCTCTGGGTATGGTGGTGCATATCATTAATCCTAGCTCTTGTGAGACAGGCAAAAAGCAGGCATACTTCTGTGAGTTTGAGGTTAGCCTGGTCTACATAGCAAGTTCTGGGCTAGCCAAGGCTACAAAGTATGACCCCTCCTATCTAAAAAATATATAACATTCAGGACCATAACCCATAAGATGATGCCATCCATATGCATAGTGGAAACACCCTCAGAGAAATTTCCAGAGATGTGTCTCCTAGGCAATTCCAAATCCAGTCAAGTTGACAATGAAGCTTAGCCATCAGGTTTATCCATTTACACTTATATAATGGGTTCCTGGGGGTTGTTTTATGATTCAAAACTCTTGATGCTCAAACTTTTAAACTCTCAGCCTACATAACAATTTTTTAAAATATATTTAGCAGTGTAAAGTAGATCCTTGGGAACTTCAATCCCATGTTGCTGTTTAAAAGTGTCCTCGTTAGCCTCCATCCTCTGCAAGAAATCAAATGGGTACAGCTACGTTTTACTTTGTTACATTTAGGCCTTTATCACAGACAAAATACAAACTCATGAAAAATAAAGATGACTCTTCACATTCCATTCATCATTCTTCAATCATTGTGAAGTTATGGCCAATCTCATACTAACTAGACCTTCACTTCCCATTTCTGTATAAGCAGCCCAGCCTCTCTGCAAGCTCCTTTGGAAGATAGAACTTTGTGGCCTTCTACAGCTTCCTTATTGCTAGTGTGACCAGGTATGCCAGGTTCATACTATAAATCTATGACCCAGACTAGAACCAGCCAGTATCTTTAAATGGGAAAAAGACCTGGGTTCTAGGGTGCTGGTAACTAATGATTGGTTTTTTGAGGTAACAGGCCCACTTTAGAGCTCCCAGGCTCTCCTAGACCTTTGAAGATTCTTAAATACAGTGAGCCTCATTTGGTGTTGTCTTCATTTAGAATAAAAATTCTAAGCAGGATGTATAGTATGCCAGCCAGAGTAGTTAGTATTTATTCAGCCCTTTAGCCCACGCCTCCAAGACACATGAGCTCAGGGAATATGGAAGGTGGATAGTAGGCAGAAGGCAATTGGTGCTGTAAAAATGAAAAGCCACAGCATTGGGATGCAGACACGTTGAGGGCCTGTGTTGTCCACTTGACACAATCTAGAGTCATTTAGGAAGAGGGTATCTCAACTGAGATGCTCCCACTAGACTGGCCTGTGGGAGAGCCAGTTTTCTTGATGGATGACTGATGTGTCCAGTTCACAGCAAGGTGATCCTAAGTAGTATGAGAAAGCTGGCTGAGCAACCTAGGAGGAGCAAGTCAGTAAACAGCACCCCTCCATGGCCTCTGCTCCAGCTCCTGCCTTCAGGATCCTGCCCTGACTTCTCTCAGGAGTTGTGATAGGAAACAAACCCATTTCCTTGACTTGTTTATGGTTATGGTGTTTTATCACAGCAGTAGAAGCTCTAAGGCAGGTGAGGGTGGGTTTCAGACCTTCTGGGGCAGCAGGCTTCCAGGCCATCGGCTCAGTCATCCATGGAGGAGTCACCTCAACTTTAAACTTGTAGGTTAATGTAGGTGCTGAGTACAGACACCTACATGAATTGCTTATATATTTTCTGTATTTTTCTTTTGAGACTATTTTATAGAGCACATTGCAAGAGGGTGGCGGGCACCTTGCAATAGAGTAGTGTACTGCCAGATTCCTGTATTTCCATAGAAAAAGAACTAAGGGGTTGGAGTGATAACTCAGTCAGTAAAGGGATGGCCTTGCAGCAGGAGAACCGGAGTTTGTATGCTTGTCATCTCAGCCCTAAGGAGATGGAGACAGAGGATCCTTACAGCCAGTGTGTCCAACTAAATCA
>JADRCH010000036.1:1412034-1651774 GCA_019843965.1 Rhynchomys soricoides | reverse complement strand
ACACATATACATACGTACATGGATATACATACACATGTACACACAGAGACACAGTCACATACATACACATAGAGAGATACAGACATACACATATACACAAGCGAGAAACCCATATATGCACATATACAAAGACACACACACACATATACACACACATGCATACTCACAGAGACAGACACACACCTGAGGAAAAAAGAACTGGGGAAAAAATACACCAAAAATCCCATGCTTGGCTCTGTGAAGGGTGGGAATTGTGGTTGATCCTTATCATAATTCACTACAACTGCTAAATGTTATGACATGAGAAAGCACAGTTTTATTATGAGGAACAAGATGATATATATTATTACACATATTAAACAGTAGTCAGCCTGTGGTCCCAGGAGAGCCTCACTGCCGGGAGTCGGTTGCCTGCTGTTTAGCTTTTCAGAAAAGACTTTGTTCTTCCACCAGGGGGCGCCTGGCCTTCAAATGAAGAGACTGAAGTCTGGGGCTAGAGAGTACAGTGTGAGGGGTAAATCTTGCATAATTGCCAGACACACCTAACTTTACTAAGGGTGGTTTGAAAGCTTTTGATATTCAATGTCTGTCTCACTGGTTACGAAAAGTATAGAATCCTATATTCCCTAAAATCAGTAAAAATACAGCAAGACTTGGACTCAGGTCTCCCAGGCTAGCCAGGGAGAAAGCACATGCTTACTCTTGGATGGTTAACAATCTAACCAGAGAAGCCAGTCTCATAGTAACCCTTCCCGTGTGAACACCTGAGTGATGAGGAGACAGAGGAGACATCTGATACAAGATTACCTCAGGAGAGAGGCAGAGGCCAGGGAATTACACTACTGTCAAGTTTGGCCTAGGAAGGCCCAAAGTGATGCCTGGGGCTCATGGCTCCACTCTGCTTGTTGGTATCTATGCATGTGGGCAGAAGGAGGCTGGGTAAGCCACCAACTGTGTGGCAACAGCTAGCTTCTTTGCAGTTGTGCAAGAAAAAAATGGAGTAAGACCTGACCAGAGGACTAGGGGATATCCAAGATAGGAGGAGCCACCAAGCCCAGAGTGTCAGGGAGGACTTCCTGCAAGGTGGCAACTGAGCTTGTGAAGAAGGGCAGAGGAGAGCCTGAAAGCAGAGAAGCCCAGGCAGAGGGAACACGTGTACATGGTGCAGGAGAGAACATGGTATCAACTATGAAATCCTTCTGTGTGGATGGAGCCAGGGCTGAGTGCGTAGACATTCAGACAATGCTGGGACAAAGATACTTTATCTGAAGGTCATTATGAAGCCCCCGAAGGATTTCTGTGGTGGAGTACCTGCCAATCATAGACATAGACATTCAATGAAGTCGCCAGTTATCTTTTATGTGGTCCAGTTGTTCTGGTTAGTTTTTTGTGAACTTGATACAAGCTAAGGCCAGTTGAAAAAAAAAAATGTCTCCATCAGATTGGCCTGTGGGCAAGGCTGTGGGGCATTTTCTTGATTAACCTGACCGGAAGTCACACAGCAAGCCCGTGCCTCCTCTGGTCTCTGCCTGTGGCTGCCCTGTTTGGCTACCCTGGCCCCGTTCCTCACTCCTCCCTCCTGCTCTCATGCATTCCCATGGCTTTGGAAGCTTTTGTCCGACTTACTAGTCACAAGAGAAAGAGTGCTTCATGGGTGAGCATAGGATCACATCTCCTGGGTGTTGAGGCCAGGGAAGACATGTTCAGACCATATCGTGAGCAACTGTGGGAGGAGGAGAACATATTGTTCAGGAATGAGCAGGGGCATGAACTGGAGGGCTAAGAGCTGTTGACAGGATAATGTCCTGGATCCCAGTGAGGCTCAGAACTCACTGTTCTCAAGGGCTGAGAGATAGACTTAAAATAAGGTCAAGTCCAAGGTCTGAGAGCAGGATGCATTCAGGGAGAGGCCGGAAACGCAGATAAGCCCAGTGGGGCCAGGGGCACTCCAAAGTCTGGAGACTCACCAGAGTAAGACTCCAGACCAGTGAACTGGGTGTGGCTTGGTTCCCTAAGCTATGTTGGGTACCCAGTGTCCAAGGTTGTGCTCCCAGCCTTGTGGGCAGAGGATGGAGACTGTGTGGAGGTTGCATGCAGACCTCAGCTCAGCCTGAGCAGTGATGGTAGGAAAGTCACAGTCCCTGTCCTGGTCCCCTGTTTCCAAACTTCACATGTCAAGAGGACAGAAACTTTCTCAAGGCAATGGCATGCGGGCCTCTGATAAAGCAAATAGTTTTTATGTCTTGTCAGGAATAAAGTCAAGAGAAAAAACACCAAAATATTGTGGGCACACATTTACAACAGGAAGGAACATCTGGATTGTTTAGTAAGTGGTGTTAGAATAATTGATTACCCCCTTAGAAACAAACCAAGTAAGGAGTCTGTCTTAGCTTCAGACCCAAAAAATTAACCTGCTAATAATTGCTTTCAAAATTTCCCACAAAGCAGGGCAGTGGTGGCGCACGCCTTTAATTCCAGCACTTGGAGGCAGAGATAGGCGGATTTCTGAGTTCGAGGCCAGCCTGGTGTACAGAGTGAGTTCCAGGACAGCCAGGGCTACACAAAGAAACCCTGTCTCAAAAAACAAAAAACAAAAACAAAACAAAAAAATTTTCCCACAAAATATCAGGCCCAGGCCTCAGAGATTGCTTAGTGGTTTAAGGGCTCCTGCTGCCAAGCCTGAAGTTCAGTATCCAGGAACCATATAGCAGAAGGAGAAAACCAACTCCCAAAAATTGTCCTCTGATTTCCACACACATGCCAGAGCACACACACAGTCCTCCACCTCACATAAAATAAATAAATTAATAAATAAGTGTAATTTTTAAAAGCCATGCCTAGATGGTTCTACTAGTGAATTGTACTAAAGAACTAACAGCAGTCCTTCCCAAACTCTTCCAAACGCATAAGAGATATTCCCCAACTCATTCTATGGAAAGATAGCCTACTAAGATGGGATATTTAGCAAGCCATATGTCTAATAAAAGATTTGTTTCTAAAGCATGAATCCTTAAACATAATAATAAAAATGGGCAATCTAATTGGAAAGTGAAGGAGCTGGGACAATCATTAATCAAAGATTATATACAAACTTCATGTAGAAGTTTTCACGCTCATGGAGTCACCAGGAAAGTAGACATCGAAGCCATTATGAGCTCATGTTTTACATCCAGTGGGGTGGCTACAGTTAGGAAGATAGGCAAGTGCTGGGAAGAATGTGGAAAAATTGGAACCCTTGATCCAATTCAGTCTGTGTCCAGAAGAGTATAGCATTTCCTAAAATGTTATCATAGGGCCTAGCAATGCCATGCCTAAGGTGCATGCTTCCAACAGAAATTACACACACACCCCATCATCATCATCATCATCATCATCATCATCATCAATAATAACCCCAAAATATAAAATGCTACCAAGTGATAAACAGGCAAACAAGCCCTGATGCCCACACAGGAGATTGTTACTTGAGTGAGGAAAGAAATGAAGTCATGCAGAAGGGGTAACATGTGAAAAACTGCAACCTTGTATGTGTGTGGGGTGGACCATGAAAGCTGAAGGGGGATCAAGACTCTAGGGAGGGAAAGCGAGAGTAGTGGAGTGCAGGTGATAGGAAAGCAGAGGAGGCTGTCTGGAAGGAGGGGGCAGCCAGAGTGGGCAGGTGTGGAGGTTGAATAGGAATGATAGGAATGGTCCTGTGGGCTCATATATATGAATGGTTGGTCCCCAGGGACTGGCACTATTTGAAAGGATTAGGAGGTGTGGCCTTGCTGGAGGAGCTGTGTCACTGGGGGGTAGGCTTTGAGGTTTCAAGAGCTCAAGTCAGACTCAGAGGCTGGGGTGCTCTTTCTCTCTCTCTGCCTGCTGCCTGTTGATCCTGATGTAGAACTCTCAGCTCCTCCAGCAGCACGGCTGCCTGCACACTCCCAAGCTTCCACCCATTCTGATAACAGACTAAACCTCTAAACCCGAAAGCTGGTCCCATTTAAATGCTTTCCTTTATAAGAGTTGACATGGTCATGGTGTCTCTTCGCAACAATTTAAAAAACATAACTAAGACAGCAGGGAACAGGGGGAAGACATGAATTACAGGAAATTATGATTTACAAGTACAAAAATACCAGGAGAACCATTACTTTATATTCTAACCAAAATAGTTTAATTAAACGTAGTTATTTTATCACATCTTACGTGGGGGGGGGTGGGAGGAGGGAGAGAGGGAGAGAGAGAATAGCACACACAGGCACACATGCTAGGGTGACTGTGTGGAAATCAGAGGACCACTTACAGGAGTCAGTTCTCTTCTCCCACCATCCTTGGGTATTGGGTATTGAATTCAAATCGTCAGGCTTGGCAGTAAATGTCTGGACTCTTGCTATCCCAAGCCAAATAAATATATAATAGTATTATATCATTTTGATATATTTGATATACTTCTTAAGAAAGGATAACCTCAATGGACCTCGAAAACATTAAGGTCACTGAAAGTCAGTCCCAATGACCATGTGCTCTGTGAATCCATTATGAGATACATACTGAGACCATCTACAGAGATAGGGAGCAGACTCATGGTTGCAGGGGTGCTGGGGGGACGGATCCTGAAGAATGACTACATAGAGTACGGTGATAGCTGCAAACCCTGCTAACACAGTTCAGAAGCATCTCACTTTCAAAAAGGCTGTGTTGGTGCCAGATTTGGTGGTGCACACCTGTAATCCCAGCACTTGGGAGGTAGAAGCCAGAAGTTGAGTTCAAAGTCATTCTCCTGTGTACAGACCAAGCCTGGAACACATGAAATCCTGTCAAAAACAAAAACCACGGAAAAATAATAAAAACACCACACACCAAGGTAGCCTGGGTTCTTAATTTCACCACTACCAGAACCTGGGCAGGTTACATAATTACTGAATTTCTCTATTTTTGCATCACAAATGGAAATATTTCCTAATGCATTTCACCTCTTAGGGAAAAGTGAAACTCACATCAAGCTTCTAATATTAGAGATGCCCTAAAGTCAAGGGACTGTGACTGAAACAGCTATTGACTGTCCTGATGAATCTAACAAGTATAGCTTAATGGTAACCATGCCTGGAGGAGCCCAGTGTGCCTAGCTGAAGAAGCCCTGCCCTGCAGAACAACAGCCTGTTGACACGTGCAATAGAAAAGAGCATTTGGGGGCCTGAGACTCAGGCAGATCCACGAGTTCAAGGCCATTCTGGGTACATAGAGACAGAAAAGGCTACAGAGCACATTATTGTACATTAGAAGCACATTTGGTGACAGACAGACAGAAACAACCCTCCTGCCTACCTTGTTCTCCCATCAAAAGCTGACTCCCAAGGGCAGGGTTTCTTGAAAACATTAACTGCTTTCTGGCCATGGCAAAATGGACCTTCCCTTCCATCCCTCCCCCCTTTTCCCCTTCCCAAGAAACAGACAGAGGGATGGACAGATAGCAGGATTCTAATGGAGCTGGAAGGATTCTATCTGTGTGCCCCTCCCCCAGCCTGGTTCTGATTCTGCCTGAGACCAGGTTGAAGGACTCCTAAAAGAGTCATCCGTGAGTCATGAGCAATGATCCCTTTTGGAAAGGCTAGCCTAGGTGGTCTGCTGCCAAGGGTCCTTGGCTAACCATTTAGTCTGGGCTTGGCTCATGTGACAGGGAGATGGTGTGCAGGGATAGCACAAGACTCTTGGAAACAAACTGTACTGCACTGTCTTAAGTAGGTCACGGACATGTTGTGCAACCCTAACAGGTACAGTCATCTGCTGGGAGCTGGGAAAACCTTGGAGCAGCTGACTCAAAAGCAACAAGAACGCTAACCTGAGCTGCACTCACATTGAAAATGCAATTCAGGGTAATAAACCAGCCAGAGCAGGCTTACCTTTTCCCAGAACTTCTATCTGCTTCTGGGACTGCAACTCAGAGCTTGCTCTTCTGCTGAGTCACAACTAAATACCCCCAAGACACCTACAAATTATAGAAAATTGAGAACTATGAATCCTATAAGATGTCCTTCCAACAAGCAAACCCCAGTGATGCAAATAAAGCATCACTGACTGAGAAGGAATGCAGTAAGTCTCCTCCACGCCTTCATCCAGCTAGTAAATACAATGGCTCATGTGGCTAGCACTGCTGGGCAGTGGAGAGACTGTAAATAAAGCCCTGCATCAAGAAGCGTATTCTCTAGTTAGAAGGATAGATGGTCAGTAAGCTTGTGATGTCAATGGCTGTGTGCTAGAAAGGACAATCAACCAGGACCGGGCACAGGAAGGACATGAGGTGTGCTCTTGTACGCATGCTGGCAGGCACAGCTGCAATAAGAGCAGACTTTTTTTTTTTTTAATTAAAATATAGTTACATCATTTCCCCCTCTCTCTTTCTTCTATCCTACCTACCCTCTCCTGCACCCCTTTCAAATTTATGGCCTCTTCTTTTATGCTTAATATATATATATTATTGGTATATATAATATTTATATGTGATATATAGTTATATATTTGTGTGTTTTATTTAGATTGTGTATATAAAATATAGTTATATATTAATGTCATATATTTATAATATATATTTTACACATTATATAATAAAACACATAAATATATATAATACATCCTACAGAGACTGTTTAGTGTTGCTTCGATGTCTATGATTACAGGGCTGACCACTTAATATTGGATAACTAGTTTCAGGGCTCATCCCTCTGAAGAACCAAATTCCTCCTCTCTCAGTAGCCTTTAGTGGCCACTGTCTAGGGACGGAGCCCCACGAGATTTCCAAGTTAGTATACATATTGGCGTTATCCTTGCTCAGGTCTTGTTTAGGCAGCCATATTGGTGTTAGACAATGGGTGTGGTTTTGTCTTTTTTTTAAAGATTTATTTATTTAATGTGAGTACACTACTCTCTTCAAACACACCAGAAGAGGGCATCAGATCCCATTACAGATGGTTATATGCCACCATGTAGTTGCTGGGAATTGAACTCAGGACCTCTGGAAGAGCAGTCACTCTAACCCCCTTCTTTGTCATTTTTAAGAGACACAATCTCACAACAGACTTTTTATTTCTCTGAGTCTTAAGAACTTTCCACCCTCTCTTTCACAGTGTTTCTTGAGCCTTAGGTGCAGGAGTTGATTGTGGCTGGGCAGCCCACAACCAGTTATTCCCTGCATGTTGACCAGTGTGTCTTCTGTGATGGTCTCTGACTTCTGCAGAGAGAAACTTCTTTGATGAGTGATGAGAGCTACATTTGTCTGTGTGAGGATAAGTAGTTAGAATACAGTCAGGGAAAATGCTGGTCTCAAAAGGTGGAGATTGAAGGCTCTCCTCCAAGCTCCATGACCTCACTAGCCCCAGGTAGCTGGCTAGCCTTTTAGTACCAGGTACCATTCCCTCCTGTTAAATGAGCCTTAAGCTCAAATAGATGGCTGTTGGTTATCACCAAGATATGAGTGCCACGTTGCACTTTTAGGGATATCTTAACAGCCTGGTCATTGATGAGGTTCATAGGCATCACAAAGTAGGTAGGATTATTGGTTGCTCCCCTCCCTTGGTGGGTTACATAACACTTGTGATACTGTGAAAGCTAATCCTCAGAGAGGACACTTTCAAGTCAGATCTAGCTTGAATTCTCCAAGTGCTGTTCCAAAGTGCATGATGTCTTCAGTAATAGGGACTCACCTTTGACATCTAGGAGGCAATCAAAGGCAAGAGCAAAACAATATTTGTTTTGGAAGTCTCTTGGACACACCTAACCAACAACTTGAAAGAGGGTTTCTCATGCCTGGTACTGAAGTTTTTATTAGTTTATGGCTCTTGTGGGAGCATTGTCAGCCCAAGAGGCTTAACTTCACTTAAAATACATATATTTTTGTGTGTGCATGTTTGTAATATATATATATAATTTTAGGTAAATAAGCAATATGATTCTTTTTTTGTTTGGTTGGTTGGTTTTTTGGTTTTTCGAGACATGGTTTCCCTGTGTAGCCCTGGCTATCCTGGAACTCACTCTGTAGACTAGGCTGGCCTCGAACTCAGAAATCTGCCTGCCTCTGCCTCCCAAGTGCTGGGATTAAAGGCATGTGCCACCAAGCAGTATGATTCTTTATGGTTTTTCAAACATCCTCAGCATTATTCTCCCCCCCCCCCACCATTTTACCCGTTTGCCCTCCTATCACTTGCATCCTGCTATCCTCCTCTCTAGCGTCCCTTCTCAACCCCCAGGGTCCCCCTTTACTTCTCTGGCTTCTGCAGTTAATTCCAAGCTATATACTCACAGCTAAGGATTTAGAGGCAGGAGCCACAGATGAGAGAGAACATGCAGCATTTGTCTTTCTGTGTCTGGGTTTCCTCACTGGAGAAAATCCTTTCTAGTTCTGTTCATGTACCTGCAAAATTCGTTTTTCTTTACAGTCGAATAGTATACATTGTATGTATACTATTTGCATTATCCATCAGTTGAAGGACATTTAGATTATTTCCATGTTTGAACAATGGTGAGTAGGGTGGCTCTGAACATGCCTGAGCAAGGATCTGTGGAGTAGGACGTTGGGTCCTTTGGTCATATGATAAGGAGTGACAGCTGGATCCTATGGTAGACTTATTTTTAGCTTCAGGAGCATTCACCACACTGACTTCCAGAGTGGCTGCACCAGTTTGCAATTCACCAACAGTGTGTGGGTGTCCCCCAGCCTCCCCCAGCCTCCCCCAGCCTCCCCCAGCCTCCCCCAGACTCTCCAGACTCTCCATCCTCCATTTATTGTCAGCTGTAAACTTCAAAGCTGCTTTGATATGCATTGTTCTAAACACTAAGGATAATGAACACTTTTTTGAGATATTCTGTAGTCATTTTTATTTCTTCTTTTGGGAACTCTCTGTTCAGCTCCATAGTCTTTTGAAATGGGTAGCTTGTTTTCTTGACTCTGTGTTTTGAAGCTTTTTTGTTTGTTTGTTTTGTTAAGTTGTATATATGCATACATATATGTATGTTTGTATGTATACAAGTACACTGTCTTCAGACACACCAGAAGAGGGCATCTGATCCCATTACTGATGGTTATGAGGCACCATGTGGTTGCTGGGAATTGAACTCAGGACCTCTGGAAGAGCAGCCACTGTCCTTAACATCTGAGCCATCTCTCCAGCCCTTGAGTTCTTTATATATTCTAGATATCAATCCTCTGTCAGATCTATAGCTGGCATGGATTCTCTCTTACTTTTTGGGCTTTCACTTCAATCCGTTGTTTCCTTTGTTATCCAGAAACTTCTAAGTTCTATGAGGTCCCATTTGTCAACTGTTGGCCTTATTTTCTGGGCAAATGTAGTCCTATTCAGAAATCCCTTTTCCACATCAATATCTTGTAGGGTACTGCCTGTGTTTTCTTCTAACAGTCTCTGTGTTTTGGGTTTTACATTGAGATATTTGATTCATCCGGAGTTAATTTTTGTGCAGGGTGGTAGATGCAGGTCTGATTTCATTCTACTACATGTGGACTTCCAGTTTTTCTAGCAGCATTTGTTAAGATTCTGTCTTTTCTCCAGAGTATGATTTTTTTTTGTAGCTTTGTGAAATATTGGATGGCTATATTTATGTATGTGTACTCACACTGGGGTCTTCTACTTTGTTCCACTGGTCTAGATGTACATTTTGTGCCAGGCCATACTGTTTGTATTACTATGGCTCTATAATATATCTTGAAATCTGTAACATAATCCCTCCAGCATTGTCCTTTTTGCTCTGGGCTGCTTTGGCTTATCCAGGGTTTTTTATGGTTCCAAATGAATTCTAAGATAGTTTTTTCCCTGTTTCTGTGAGGAATGAGATGGGGATTTTGATTGGGTTTGCATTGAATCTATAAATAGCTTTTAGTTGTATGGTCATTTTCACAGTATTAATTCTTCCAATCCATAAGCATGGGATGTCTTTTCATCTCCATTTTCTGGTGTCTTTCTCAATCTCTTTCTTCAGAGCTTTAAAGTTTTTATAGTAGAGGTCTTCCCTGCTCCTTGGTTCAGTTTGTTTCTAGATGTTTTAATTTCCTTGGGACTATTGTGAATGAGAGTGTGTCCACAATCTTTTTCTCAGCATGTTTGCTGGCATATAGAAAAGCTACCAATGTTTCCAAGTTGATTCTGTATCCTGACACTTTGCTCAATTGTTTCTAGAAGTCTCCTGGTAGACTTTTTGTGATCTCTTATCTATATTATCATATCATCTGTGTGCAGGCTGGTTTTATATCTGCTTGACTGAGAAGTCAAGTGAGAAGAGGGAGCCTCAGCTGAGAAAATTCCTCCAGGAGATTGGGAGGTAGGCAATCTGGTAGAGCATTTTCTTAATTTGTGATTGATGGGAGAGAACCCAGCCCACTGTGGGTGGTAGCACCCTGGGCAAGTGGTCCTGGGTTCTATAAGAACACGGGCCCAGTAGTCCATAAGGAGCAAACCAGTAAGCAACACTCCTCCGTGGCCTCTGCATCGGGTTCCTGCCAGGTTTGAGTTCTGGCCTTGGCTTCCTTCAGTGGACTTTGATTCAGGAGAGGTAAGCTAAATAAACCCTTTCTCCCCGTTTTGCTCTGCTCTGGGTCACGGTGTCTTATCACAGCAGTTGTGACCCTAATGAAGACAGAGACTGGTACGAGGTTTGTGGCTACTGCTGTGACAGACCTGAATGCTTCAGAGAGGATGTGGAAGGACTTTGGAACCTCAGGCTGGAAAAGACTTTGAGGGCTCACCTTGATGCGCTGTCGTGAGAACTTGGAAGCTAAGAGGGTAAGGCTGAGAGAAGGAAGAGGCCTGGACTGTGTAATTCCTGAGGAAACCAAAGACTCTTCTAAAGGCCACTGTATTGAATCAAGAATCTATGTTGGTCAGCTGGGCCTGACAACTGTGGTTAACAAGAAAGCAGGATCATTGACATAAACTTTGCTTTATTGAGCCAGTTGATGCTGATCAGCTGGAGCTGAGACATTACTGGTGACTAAGAAGAGACCAGCATTGGGGCTGGAGAGACCCCTCAATAGTTAAAAGCATTACTATTCTTCCGGAGGGTCTGGCTTCAATTCCCATCCCCAACATCAGGTGGCTTAAAACCTTCCTGGATCTCATTTCAGGGGATCTGATTGATTCCCTCTGGCCTTCACCAGCACCTGCATACAAGTGGTGCACATAAACCCACACAGGTGCACACACCACACACATGCAGAGACAAGCATCAGTGATGTGAAATCTGGGAAGATTTCCTCGGGGTCAGCACACACAGAAAGCTGTGCTCCAGGGGCAGTCAAGTGCTGGCAGCCAAAACTGGTAGTGTAAAGTCTCCCAGGTGGTAAAGGTTTTTAAGACATGAAGGGGTCATGGAGAACAGCTGAAGTCCCTGAAGAGAGCCCAAGAAAGGTTATTGATGAACGTGCAGCCCACCTCAAATTTTGGAGACGCAGTAGCACGGGATACTCCAGCTCCACCAAGAACAGCAACATCTTGGCACAGAGCCAGCCTGAGCCCGGGGAAACGAGGTATGCTGTGGAGGGAAGGTGGAGCTGGAGAAGTGGCCCAGACCCTTTGGAAGAGCTCAGAACACCGTAAGTGGATCCCACACACTGGGAGATTATGTTATTTACTCTGTCGATACCTCCTAGATGTTGGGATTAGAGGCCCACGGCAACCACACCCAGCCTTTTAATTTTTTAAAAGTGGGTACTTAAACTCACTCATCTCCCTCATATGGCTGCTTTCAGAGTGTTCTAAGGTTTTGTTTTCAATTAGTTCTAGGAATTTTTTTCTTGATTTCTTTGACCCATACATCATTATGAGTTAATTTCCATGAGTTTGAGTATTTACCAGAGATTTGTTTTCTGTTGGTCTTAAACTTTATTACATTGTGGAATATTCAGGTAGTATTCACTGGATGATTTCAATTTTTTCTGAATTTATTAAGATTTGTGTCCCCAGATGTGGCCTATTAACACAGCTTCCATGGGCTACTGGGTAAAATGTCTATTGCTTGGTGTTTGAGTAAAATATTCTGTAGAGATCGATTAAGTCTATTTGCTGTGTGACATCATTTGATTCTTATGTTGCTGTTTTTGTTCAGGTGGCCTGTCTATTGGGACAGTGGAGTACTGACATTACCTCTTACTACTGAGGGGATGGGAATCTGTATCTTTAATCCCAGCAGTGCACTTTTTGTAAAGTCAAATACATCAGACTTTGGTGCATTTATGCTCAGGACTGTAATGTCTTTTTAACTGTTCCCATGGTTAGCATGAAGTGTTGTCCTTTATCTCTTCTGATGAGTTTTATGTGGAGTCCACGTCGTCAGATAATAGGATAACAGTGCCTACTCACCTTCTCATTCATTTGATTGGAGAACTGTTTTCCATTCTTTTACCTTAAGGAGATCCCCAATTTTTAAAGCATCCTAATATGAGTTTATTGTAGACAACAGAAAAAGGAAATTCTTTCAAGTTTGAGATTTATTAATTAATTTACTTATGTGGGGGACAAGGTCTACATGTAGCCCTGACTCTCCTGGAACTTACTCTGTAGATCAGGCTGGCTTCTAACTCACAGAAATTCACCTTCCTCTGCTTCCCAAGTACCCAGTCTAAAGGCACATGCTGTCATGCCCAGTTTACTTTCTTTTATGTATATGGGTGTTTTGCTTGCATGCGTGGGTAGCCCACATGTGTGTAGTGCCTGTGGATGTCAGAAAAGGTTATCAGATCCCCTGTAACTGGAGTTACAATTATTAGCCAACATGTGGGTCCTCTAGAACAGTCAGTGCTCTTAACCACTTAGCCCTTTCCAGCCCCAGATTTTGTTTCTTGATCTATTCAGCCAACCTGTGCCTTTTGATTAGAGTGTTAAGGCCATTAATATTTAAAGTTACTTTTGAAGGTTGTGCATTGAGTGCATCTTATTGTTATATTGCTGTTTGTGTTCTTAGTCATACTTTGTTCCCATGGTTATAGCTTTGTTTGTTTTCTTTCTACAGCGCCTTGGCGATACTTATTCCTCTTGCCGTGGGGAATTGCTTCCAATATTCTGTTAGAGTTGGTATGCTGGATATGAATTCTTTTTTTTTTTTTAATATTTATTTATATAAGTACACTGTAGCTTGTCTTCAGACACACCAGAAGAAGGCATTGGATCCCATTACAGATGGTTGTGAGCCATCATGTGGTTGGGAATTGAACTCAGGACCTTTGGAAGGGCAGTCAGTGCTCTTAACTGCTGAGCCATCTCTCCAGCCCAGTATGAATTCTTTTAAGCTTGTTTGTTTAATTTTTTTTTTTCCTTTCTCCTTCAACTGCGGCAGATAGTTTTGCTAAGGTAGTCCAGGCTAGGGCTGTGGTCTCTTATAATGTGGAGTGCATTGCTCCAAGATCTTCTAGCTTTCAACATTCCCTTTAAGAAATCAGATGTGCAGCTAGAAAGATGTCTCAGAGGTTAAGGGCACTGACTTCCAGAGGCCCTAAATTCAATTCCCAGCAACCATATGGTGGCTCACAACCATCTGTAATGAGATCTGGTGCCTTCTTCTGGCCTGGAGGCATATATGCAGGCAGAACACCATATACATAATAAATCTTTTTTAAAATGTTGCTGGGCAGTGGTGGTGCATGCCTTTAACCCCAGCACTCAAGAGGCAGAGGCGAATCTCGTAAGTTTAAAGACAGCCTGGTCTATAGAGAGAGTGCCAGGACAGCCATTTCTTCACAGAGAAACTTTGTCTCAAAAACCAACCAACCAGGTCGGGCAGTGGTGGCGCATGCCTTTAATCCCACCCAGCACTTGGGAGGCAGAGGCAGGTGGATTTCTGAGTTTGAGGTCAGCCTGGTCTACAGAGTGAGTTCCAGGACAGCCAAGGCTACACAGAGAAACCCTGTCTCGAAAAACCAAACCAAACCAAAACAGAACAAAAAAACAAACAAACAAAAAAAGATGTTATTCTTTTATAGGTGACTTATATTGTCTTCTCTAGCCATTCCCAGTACTCTGTTGTCTACATAGAGTTTTAACTATGATATGCCCTGGGGAGTTTCTCTCATCTTGTGTAGTTGATGCTCTGTGCACTCCTTGCATCTGTATGGGTATGTCTTTCCTTAGTTTGAGGAAGTCTTTTATGATCCTGTTGAAAATCTGGTTTATGCCATTGACCTAGAGCTCTTCTAGGTCATCCAGGCCTATAATCTGAAGATTTGGTCTTTGCATGGCATTCTATATTTCCTGCATATCCCACCCCTGCCCCACCCGCCATGTATGTTTCATAGGCTGTGCTTGTGTGGTCTGGCTCTTCTACTTGATCTTCAAGTCCTAATATTCTGTCTTCTCTTTGATCCATTCTACTTATTAGGGCGTCCCTTGAGTTTCCTAGTTGGGTTATTTTAATTCCATCTTCACTCCAGCCTGTGTGCTCATCAATATTTCTTTTTATCGGATTCTATTTTCAAATTCTAGATGGTCATTTCATTCAGAATTATGTTTGTATTTTCTTGGGAATCATTCCAATGTTTTTATTAAATTTTCTCTAAGTTCACTGAGCCATTTGTGTTATCTTTACCTTCCTTGAATCCTTTGAGGTTTATGGGTATTCCTTTAAGCTCTATGTTTTGGGGTTCATCTTGGTAATTCTATAGGACTGGTGGATTGGGGGAGGGGCACATACTGTCTTGATCTTTTATATTGTTTGGTTTTTCAATGAAGCCTGGGCATGCAGACATCTTTTGTTTTGTTCTGTGTAGGATATGGAGTCATCTGGCTGGGATGCAGTGTAAGATGTATTGGTTCCTATTGGTCCTGGAGGTTGGTTGTGACACAGGCCAAAGTCATGTGGTGGGAGGTGGCGCTGGGCTGAGCGGGCAGGCAGGATGTGTGTCATGGCCAAATCCTGGCAGTTGGATGTGGCATGGGTGGAGCTGACCAGACTAGGCCAGGGCCCTAGATAAAGGACCCAGGCTAGATCTGGGGATTAGAGATCATATGCATAGGATAGAATCAGACAGATACATCAGACTTGGCCATAGCTCAAGATGCACAGGTTGGACTGGGTCTGGAGGTTGGATATGCCAGGGAGGTATGAAGTCAAGTGTAGGAGGGGAGCCTGTGCTGGCAGGTACAATGTTCCTCCTGGTCAAAACCTGAGTGTTGGGGACTGACCAGACTAGGCCAGAGCACTGGATATGGGCCCCAGACTACATCTGGGGTTTGGGCACGGTGTGTGGAGGGGAAGATCAGATGGTGGGCTTACCAGACTGGGTCCTGGCGCAAGATTAATAAAAAGAGGGACAGTAGCGCAACTTCTGTCCCCAGAACTTCCCAGGCAGTAGGTAAAGCCAGGAAATCGGTCTGGGCCAGAGTGCTGGAGCTGTGTGATATAGACTGAGGAGTGGGGGAGAGGGATGTGTGCCTCACAGGCTTCCATACATTAAGGGGAGAGTCAGTTAGATGCTGTGCTCAAGGGGTGATGCAGTCTAACAGTTTTAGAGAATTAACCTGCAGTTAAGAGTGCTTGCTGCTCTTACAGAAGACCTAAGTTCAGTTTCCAACAACCATATCAGGTAGTTTACAATTGCCTGCAATGCCTGCAACTCCAGAGGATCTAATTAATGCCTCTTCTGCCTCCTCAGGAGCAAGACGCTCTGTCTGTCTCTGTCTCTCTCTCTCCTCTCTCTCTCTCTCTCTCTCTCTCTCTCTCTCTCACACACACACACACACACCCCACTCTCTCTAATAAATTTTAAATAATATTTAAAAAATTTTTTTAGATTTCTTTATTATATGTAAGTACACTGTAGCTGTCTTCAGACCCCAGAAGAGGGCATCAGATCCCATTACAGATGGTTGTGAGCCACCATGTGGTTACTGGGATTTGAACTCAGAACCTTTGGAAGAGCAGTCAGTGCTCTTAACCACTGAGCCATCTCAATATTTTATTTATTAACAATCTTTAAAAATTAAAAAAATGGCTCAGTCTACCTAGGCATGGTAGTTTATACCTACAATCCTAGCACTTGAAGCAGACAAATTGCTGAGTGTTAGACCATCCTGGACAACAGAATAAGATCACATCTCGAAAAACAAAGCAAATAAGTAAGTGATTTAAAACATAATAATGAGCCTGGCAGTGGTGGCACACGCCTTTAATCCCAGCACTTAGGAGGCAGAGACAGGCGGATTTCTGAGTTCAGGGCCAGCCTGGTCTACAGAGTGAGTTCCAGGACAGCCAGGGCTACAAAGAAACCCTGTCTCGAAAATAAATAAATAAAAACATAATAATGGCGGTTTCTAGTTGTGAAATGAGAATAAGCTGTCTCAGAGGTCAAGGCAGCAGCAGGGACTCTATCAGGATGTTGTTTAAATCCCTAAGGCAGGCTGCATCATACGTGGCCAAAGCTAGGGAGGTGGTATGAGACTGATTCTTGCTCTTGCCACAGGACCTACAGATGGATGAGGCAGGGATTTCTAGAAAAGGAGTATAATATTTGCCCAAGGCTAGAGAAGAGAGGCTTTGCTTCCAGACCCCAGGACTTTTGGCTTCCAGATGAGTCTGTCTGTTTGGGACTTAGGGACAAAGCAGACTGCTCTTGGCAAGGCTGGGAAGTGGATGTGAGTCAGGCTGGCCTTTGGGGCTAGAAGGCTGCCCACACGGGACAATTTCAAGCAAGAGTCTGGGTTGGTGAGAAAGGATGGAAAGTGAGCCCAGAGCCACAGCAGAAAGCCCTGGCCATCAAGATAAGATGTTCTAACATGGAAAGATTACTTACTAAAGACAGTCAAAGTGTTTCTATCTGCTCTGGGAAGAATGAACAGTCCTGGCAGAACACACTTCTAAAGATGTATTTGCACAAACTCGATAGACTATTGAAACAATGAACTCTCCAAAACTCGAATATTCAGAGTTGTCTCATGCTAGAGGGAAAAGCTGAAGGCTAATACCGGCCTGAGGGGTGGGGTGGAGAGGGGAGTTTGTCTCCTAGAAACAGAGTTGCAGCTTGTCCACTATCTTAAAGAGAGACTGGAGCCCAAGCAATGATAATGAATAGGACCACTTCTGTCTTAGTTAGGGTCTTACTGCTGTGAACAGACACCATGACCAAGGCAACTCTTATAGAACCACATTTAATTGGGACTGGCTTACAGGTTCAGAGGTTCAGTCCATTATCCTCAAGGTGGGGACATGGCAGCGTTCAGGCAGGCATGGTGCAGACGGAACTGAGAGTCCTACATCTTCATCTGAAGGCTGCTAGTGGAAGACTGGCTTCCAGGCAGCTAGGATGAGGGTCTTATAGCCCACACCCACGGTGACATACCTACTCCAACAGGGCTACACCTAATAATGCCACTCCCTGGGCTGAGCATATACAAACCATGACAACACCTTACTAAGACTGTTTACTATATATGCTATATACCCCTGGTCTCTTACTTAAACCAGAACCTCAGGTTAGAAACTAGAAAATAGAATTGGGAGGGAGGAGGGGCGGTCTCTGGACCTTTGTTTTGTTCATCTCCCAAATCTGTCTTTTTCTGGATTTTAGTATTAATTTAGTATTAATTTGTCCTTCATTAAGCAGGCCTTTTGAAGGCAGATGGCTAAGCCTGGCCTCTTAGAGGATTCTCAGGGCCTAAGCTGACCCTAATTCCAGTAACAAATGGACAGTAATTCAAAGAGGACAAATACTATAAAAATTTACTAATGGGGACTGGAGAGATGGCTCAGGGGTCTGAAGAACACGTACTGCTCTTACAGAAAACCTGAATTCAGTTTCCAGTACCCACCCACACTGAGAAGCTAATAGCCATCAGCAACTCCAACTCCTGGGGGATTCAATATTCTTGGCTTCCATGGGCACTGCACAAACATGCACACACCCATTCTCACACATAATCAAAGATAAATCTGGCTCTGGAATAGTGGCTCAGAGTTTAAAAGCCCTGACAGTACTTCTAGAGGACCGAGGTTTGAATCCCAGCATCCGGTGGTGGCTAGCAACTGTAGTTAACTCTAGTTGCAGGGCATCTGACACCCTCTCCTGACCTCTGGCACACATGCGATAGACAAACATGCATGCAAAACTCATATACATGAAAAGTAAGCATATGCTAAGTACCAAGCATCATGCTAAATACCTGTATTCAGTGTTCTCATTTAAGTCTTACAGTAACCTGTGAATTGTGTATTAATGGCCCTGTGTATGAATAAGCAGTCTATAGAAGGACAAAGCTGTAAAGCCATGGGATGAAGCTTAAGGTTTAGCCTGGACTCAGCTCTGAAGCATGCATGCCTAAGCACCAGTCAATATTGCCCAGTGTACCATCTCAGCTGCAGCTAGACCTAGTGAGAGGTTCAAGGCAGGTATGGGAGCAGTGAACACAGGGGAGTAATTTAAATGTACAGACATCAGTCTGTGGTTTAACTTAGACATAAAGAAGAGGTTTGGGGTGAAGTTTAAAGACGGGAAGCATGAGCAGAATCCCATCACCTGGCCTGCAGCAGCACGTGAGAGGTGAGGCCCTCCAGGTGCTGACAGCTAGCACACGGGCATGTCTGCTATCGTAGCATCATCTGCTGCGTCATAGCAGACCTATGTATCATACCTATGTAGCAGACACGGTGGGTGATGAAATCCCACTTCTTCCCAGGAATCCTATGACTACCAGATACAGGAAGAACACCCCAAAAGCCACTCCTGGCCTATTTAAGGAGCCTCCTCAGGCCCGTGAGGAAGGAGCACCACAGGTTCAAGCTGGACAAGCAAACCTCTGGACTCTAACACTTCTGTTTCTTTTTATCAATCAGCAAGGACTGGTGTGCAGCACGAAAAAAAGAAAAAAAAAAAAAAAAAAGGAAAAAACCCAACTTCCCAGTATGTTTTAAAGGTTTGAATCTAGCCAGACCCAGACACCTCAGAACTTGTAAGCACTTCTGTTGAGCGCTTCTGTGATATCACATTAAGCAATGAAGTCTTTCTCTTGGAGTAGTTTAGAGCAAGAGTGCACCCAATTGTAGATTCTCTACTTCTGTCTCCCTGTATCTCCCATCGGCCCGTCTGAAGTCTGTCTTCCCTAACAAATGGCTTTGCTCTAGATTTATTGAACAGTACAGAAAACATGGTGTGGGAAAATAACAACAAAAATACCTGTTATGGAAATCTTTAAATGGTGGGGGGCTGGAGAGATGGCTCGGGGGTTGAGAGTACTCAATGCTCTTCCAAAGAAGCTGAGTTTAATTCCCAGCACTCACATGTTGGCTCCCAATGACCTGTCACTCCAGCATAATGGATCTGTTCACCTCTTCTGGCCTCTAAGGCATCAAGCACATGTGGTGCACATACACACATGCAGGCAAACACACATGTAAAATCATTTTAATGAAAAGAAGTCTTTAACAGTTTTATGAGATGTTACCCAAAATAACACTCAAAACCACAAAGACATTATCAATCTATATCCATGTAACTTCCAGTATTTATGGTAGATGTCTGTTTGCTTTCAGGGACTGGGGAGATTGAAGAGTACTGGCTGCTATTCCAGAGGGCCTAGGTCCAATTCCAGGCATTCACATGGAAGCACAACCACCTAAGACTTCAGTTCCAGAGACTCAATGCTCACTTCTGGCCTCAGTGGGCACCAGGCACCCACGTAGTATATAGGCATACATGCTGCCCAAACACCCATACATACAAAAAATTTTTAAAACTTAAAGAAAAAATATGTTTGTGTGTATGCCACATGTGTGCAATGCCGATGAAAGCCAGAAGAGGGTGCTGGACTCCTGGAGCTGGAGTTACAGCTATGAGGGGCTGATGTGGGTGCTAGAAGCAGGTTCTCTTAGCTGCTGAGTATCTCCAGCCCCAAAATTACTCTTGCTGGTGTGGCGGCACACATCTTTAATCCCAGCACTCGGGAGGCAGAGAAGGGTGGATCTCTTGAGTTTGAGGCCAGCCTGGTCTACATAGTGAGTTCCAGGACATCCAGGAATATATAGAAAAAGACCCTGCCTCAAAACAAAAAAGTTGCTTTCAACCTATTGGCTACTTTCAGCAAATAATTCATATTCTCTCTCTCTTTCTCTCTCTCTCTCATACACACACACACACACACACAAACACCCCATTCTGGGTCAGGGTCATGGGCCCGAGTCCTTAAATCCTGAATAAAGGATTTAAAGTTAGTTTAGGTTTAAAAGCTGAGTGAAAATGCAAGGTATAAGGTTGGTTATATTGTTCTAAAGGCAGGTTAGACTGAAACAGGCTGAGCACACAGTAGGACAGCACAGAGTACATAGCTTTAGATGATCTCAAGGCATATGATTACTTGGCTGTGAGGCCCAGTGTCTTTAAAGGGGAGTCACTGGACAGCTGCGTCCGGAGATTGATGCTTGTGCTCTCACAGTGCACTGCGCTATCAAAACTGAACGCTGTCCTGGTCAGTTCACCCAGGCTGACCCGATTGGCAGGCACAGGGCCTTTGCATCTCTATGTTCAAAAGGAACTTTGAGCTAGGTGTGGCGGTGCACATGTCTAATCTTGGCACTTAGAAAGCAGGATGCTCTTGCAGGCTATATAGATCCTGTCTCAAACAGAAAGAATGTGGGCCTGGTAAGTGACTGGGAGAATCAGAAGCGATGAGCTCATCCAGAACTCAGACCTCCCTATGCCAAGTTTAGTGGTCTCTACTCAGACCTGGATGATAAGCACGTGGACCACAAACAGGCATGAGGTGAAGGGACTGAAGTGAATTACTGTTCTTGACACGTTTGTGTAGGGCAAGAGCCTATGAAGTTTTGGCTTTAACAGCTTTAATAGTGAGTGGTAACTGAAAGGGTGAAATGAAGACATGAACAGTTCAGTCTGAATGATGACCAGAATGCCCTCTGTTCCATATTACACCATAGCATCTGTGTTAAAAGTTCTTTCATAGAGTAACAACATAAGGGGCAGTACTGCACAGGCTTTTAACTCAGAAACAACAGTTGCTACAGTTTTAATTTTTGCTTTTTAAAACACCATTTGACTCATGATCCTCTTTGATTCCTTAGACAATGGGCCACAGTGCAAATTACATGTCATGCATTGCCTAATGACAGCAAGTGTTCTGAGAATCCATGTCTCTGGACAATTTCATCACCATAGACTTACAGAACTAGATGGGACAGGCCAATCAGTGTCACCTCTTGGTGCAGCCAATAGGGAAACAAGCTGCATGAGGTGCTGCCAACACAGAGCTGTTACATTTGCCTGCATACATTTCTGTCATACTTGTGCGCCTGATACCTGAAGAGGTCATTAGACCCTTCAAACTAGAGTTAAAAGATTGTTGTGACTCATGAAAAGTGGGTGCTGGGAAGCAAATCCACTCCCCCAGAACAGAAGCCAGTGCTCTTAAACACTAGGCCAGGCACACGTCACCAGGCCCAGCCTCCGGAGGGTGATCTATCGAGGAGCAGAGACAGGTTTCTCTGCAAGGTTCAAAGCTTCCCCAGGTTTTAACAGCTTTGAGGTGCATAAAGGTTTATCCCATAAAGGTTTGAATGTATGAAGGTATACCAGCAAAAAAGTTTTGAACAGACGAACCACCCTTTTATGCCAGGATCTTGGGATGACTTAAGCTTTTGACTCAGCGAATCTTCTACACATGCTGGGGCACAGCTACAGCATCCCGGGGCATGTATGTGCACAGGATAGAGCACACCATCATTGGACATACCTGGTGGTAACTTTCCTTCTAAAAAGTCAAACAGGAGCCGTGCCTGCTGGCCATCTTTATTTTTCTTTTTCCTTCAAAGAGGATAACCAAAGATACAGACAGGATTCAGCAAAATAAAAACAGACGAAACAAATTCTAAAAGACTGAGCAGTGACATGCTACATTTAACCTAATTTTATTCATGCTTGCCTAGGGATGGGGAAAAGATCATTCAATAAAAACATACAGTAAAAACGGGGGAGGGGGAGGCTTATCACGTACAATGTTTAAACTACAATAATGATGTACCTTAATTACTTCCATGCACACAAGTCTAACGTTACAAGTTTTTTTAAAAATAAACACCATTAAGACTTCTAGGAGCATTTTATAATAAATTCCTAATTTTTTCTTTGTAGATAGATCAAGCACCTCCAAAATACAGATTCCTATACACAGTGAGTACTTTACTTAACGTACATGGACAGCCTCGGGACAAGCTGATGTCTCAGATCAGCTTGGCAGGCAACAAACCATAGTGCCAAATGGAAAGAAGGGCAGTTGCAAATAAACCTAAAACTAAGTTAACTTTTATAATTAAATACAGAAAATAGACTGATTTGCTAAAAATAAATAAGATGTGATATATTTAACACTTCACTAGAAAGAATGAACACCAAGACATTTATAAATGGTGAACAAGTCCCCATAGTTTACTCGGGTAAACGCTGGCTAGACAGAAGTGCACATGCCGTGGAGCACTATAAGTGGGTTATGGTTCACCACACACTTTTGTTACCTTGAGGTAGATAACACATGTGTACCAAATTCGGCATTCGTTTTCAGTTGCTGCTGGTATCATGTGTCTTAAGAAATGTGTACAGTATGAAAAACTTGAAAATATTAATGAATGAAAAATGTTTCAGGAAAAAAATAGATCTTTTCATGCAATTATGTACAGTCTCACTGTGTAAGTTTCAAGGCAAGGTTTTTTTTCCCGTAAAGCAGGTCACTGGTCTATGAGAATGTCTCCATCCTAGCGCATCTTGTCTCCTCCTGCACTGCATTGTTTTGCTCTGTGTGTGTGTGTGCGTGTGTGCAAACAACATGCCAGTTCAAATGAAAACTAACTCACATGTAGAAAAAAAGTCTGTGTTTTACAAACTGAGAACCAAGAAAAATCCTTGCAAATTAATGACACCTTCTGATTCAAGTAAAAAAAAAAAAAAATGACTTAAAACATTAGTGATAAAAAAAGACACAACACATCTCATGAAGAACAAAGAGAAATGTCTGCTGAGTGTTTAGTTCAGATGTTTCAAAATGCTGCTGTATGTCTTGTGAGGGATTTGAGGGGAAGATTTCATAGCGGAAGGTGTTAACGTGGCCTGGATGGACTTGAGTGGGGAGCCCACTGGACTGTGGAACTGCGGGGTGCCTATGGACTCTAGCTGCTTGCTCAGGAGGAACTCCCCACCGCTGTTCAGAAGCCCTGCCTCCCGGCCTCTCTCCCCACGCTTCCCTTCCTCCACTGGCTCAGTTTCTAGCATCTCGGAATCCTCCTTCCTGCTAAAAAACTTGTCCAAATAGCTGGTGTAAGTGTTCTCCTTCTCCACATGTTCGTCCTTCCTGACCTCACAACAGAACTGACTGATGAGGAAACAGTCCTCCCCGCCACTCACGAACTGGCTGTCCCAGGAGGACTGATACAAGGCCTCCAGCTGGGCCAGGTTAGCCCTTCCCTTTTCTTGCTTCTCTCGGCTGACTGACTTGGATATCAGGCTTTTCAATTCTAGCTGGGATACTGAGCTATTCAAGTCGTTTAACTTGTCAACTACATCAGCAGACTCGTGCTGGGCACTGAGCTGAATGGTCCCTGCGATGAAGGAGTCAAAGTCGAAGCCTTGGCCCCTCTCCCTCTCAGCCAGCTGCTGGGACGCTTCCTCTAGCGCAATCTGTGCCTTGACCAACCCGTTCCTCTCACACTTGGACTTGCCTCTCTTATCGGATTTTTCTTTACTTTGCTCTTTCCAGTTGGAAAGATCTATAATAAGCTTGGGCTCATAGTAATGGTTAACCTCGCTCTCCCTCCACACCAGGTTATCTAAGTATGATGACGACCTTGTTTTGTAGTTACAGGTGTGGCTACACTCCAGATCACAGTACTTGTTCTCGTGGTGATCTGGGTACTGCCAGCAAGGCTCAGCAGAGTAGCTGGTGTCGAAGGCGGGATCCTCCAGGTACTTCTCTCGGTCTCCGTCCAGGTACTTTCGAGGATCAACTTGAACTTCTTCTTCATCGGTGACATCAGACAGAGCTCTTGGGTCAAGCTGAACCTCATCGATATCAAAGTTGTTATGAATAGGCCAGTCATGCTCCGAGAACTGACAATCGTGGTACCTGAGGCAAACACAGGCATTACTCCATGTGATGACTTCACTTTCAAATGCAGTGGAAATACAGAGTGCTTTTCATTTGGCTAAGTTTTTCAGAGAGTCTCACTATGTATAGCCAGGCTGACCTCGTCCTGCCTCAGCCTTCCCAGTACTGGGTTAGAGGTGGACCCTGCCACACCCTGCTCTGAGTGAGTGCCTTTAAGTAAAAGTTCTATGCAGGGCCAGGTAGTGGTGGCGCACGCCTGTAATCCCAGCACTCGGGAGGCAGAGGCAGGCGGATTTCTGAGTTCGAGGCCAGCCTGGTCTACAGAGTGAGTTCCAGGGCAGCCAGGGCTACCCAGAGAAACCCTGTCTCGAAAAACCAAAAAAAAAAAAAAAAATAGTTCTATGCAGGATCTTGAGGGGTAACAGGAGAGAAAGCCAGGAGCAGACCCTCCCACCAGAATTTATCCCCTCCATCTGGAAGCTGTGCTCCTATTTAAAACACAAGAAGGCAACAGAGGAGCAGCTTCAGAGGAAGCCAGGTCCTCGTCCTGAATCAAGAGAGGGTGCCACCTCTTATCCACAGATGATCATCTAGGAGGCTGGCACATCTAACTGAGCAGGGATTTAACCAACCAGGGGATGCTGACTGAACTCCATCAATCCAGGTGTGTGTTGTTTCTACTTACTAATACAACACAGGAAGGAGTCCGAGGAGATGTTATGACTGAAGTATAGCATAGAGGGTAGAGGTCAGGGAGGATCTGGGTACTGTGAGAACTCCATCGAGGGGACAGAAAATGGGGTGAGCAAACAAACACCTCGACAAGATGGGGTACTGCCCTGCAGCCAAGGTGGCAGACCTTTCCTGGGAGCTGGATCACAGGTAGGTGTCACGACTAACCACTTCTTTCAAAACACAGAAACAGGAGAACTGAAATCCCACGTGTGAGCCTCAATCCTGCCTACCATCAGATCCCCTGAAGACTTTGACCCTGGCAGACTGTTATAGGGAGCACCCCACCATAAGCAGGGTTGTACAGCTCAGCATCCCCTGAGATTTAGAAACCCCAGGAAAAGGCTGCGCAGGGCAGCACGTTAGTGGCCATCACCCAGTAATTCACAGACACAGAGCACACAAGCCCTTTCACCGAACCTATTCTAAGCTTTTACAGTTACTTTTATGACATTTTGAGAAATGAATTAAAACTGTCACATGTACAAAGAATCAAAATCTCTTATCATTGAGATACCTAGATCCAGAGGATAAAGCGCTTGTTCATCACAAAGCCCTGGGTTTTCTCCTTATGATGAAAAAGATTAGGTATATAATTAAAACAATTTTTAAAAACTTGGAATGACTTTATAAAATCAGATTTCAAAATGACTGCTGAAAATAGCACTGCTCATTTTTTCCTCACCAGTGCCTAGTGCTGAATTCCATAAAGACGGTAACTTAAGGCATCATTTATTAAAATGTTAAGAGACCTATAAAGTACACAACATATAGTACCCTGAAAAGTCAATAAATTATGGTTTTCTAACTCAGGATGAGTTTACCTTTCCCAGTTATAAATGTGACTGTGTGTTTCATCCATAAGCAAAATGTCGTCCACTTCGTCTTCTATGTGGAAAGGATGGCTTGAAATCGGCTCATCGGTTGGGAAGGCGTAGATGCTCATGTAAGGGTGGGAAAGTGCTTCCTCGGCCGTCAGCCGGTCCATGGGGCTGAACGTCAGAATCTGTTCCAGGAAATCCAGTGCTAAGGGAAGGAGGAGAGGTTCACTGAGGACAACTGAAAACTCCAGGCACACTTAACACGATGTGTCTAGCTGGGCATGGCCGAGGGCAGTGGGGTTTTTTTGTCTTTGCCTTTTCCACATAGGGTTTCTCTGTGCACTGTGTAGTCCTGGCTGTCCTAGAACTCACTTTGTAGACCAGGCAGGTCTCAAACACACAGATCCAACTGTCCAGGTTGGTGGCACATCTTTAATTCCAGCACTCAGGAGACAGAGGAAGTCAGATCTCTGAGTTCAAGGCCATCACCACCAGCCAAGTCTAGACAGTGTGTGAGACCAGGAGGGCCACAAACTGAGACCTTCCCTCAAGCATGCCTCCCACTTCTTACCACAGAACACAGAGCACCACAGCAAACAATTCATAAAAGTAGACTCCACTACTTAAAAGTATGCCAATTTTCGCTACAGAAATAAAATTAAGATTTAAAAGAAAAGTACTCTCATATGCCCCATATGTCCCTTTATAACTGGCCATAGTATTATTTTGAGCCATATGAAATTGCTCTTTTTACCAGTAAAAAATAGTCAAGTAGCAGCAATTTCATAGGGCTCAACCTGGCTAGTTTTAAACGTAACCTCCCTGTTTCTCACTTAACAGTGTTTCATAGGTGCTCCTACAGTGACTGGCTCAGCGTGTGTATTCCTAGCAGACAGAGATGCCATGACAAGGCTGAGAACACGAGAGCTAGCACATAACTCAACTGTGAAAACAGAGTCAAAGCCTGCTTAGAAATCTGTAATAACCACTGAAGGGGAAGCCTGCTGACATTAAGCACAGATGTCACCTCTTAGAGGTGCTTTTATTCCTTCTGAGCATGTCTGAGAAAATGGTGCCTGTTTTCCTAACACTTGCCACTTCACACACTTTGATACCCACTAACTTCAACCTCACTGAACACCAGAAGCAGATGATAAAGTAAGTGGATGCATGAAGGAGAGAGAGATGAAGGTGCTCACAGACTTTGTTTTCAGTGCTGAGGACTGGGCCGAGAACCTGGGGCACACTCCGCAAGCTCTCTATCACTGGCCCCAGCCCCAACCACTAACATCTTTGATTACACAGTTCTGACAGCTTGATGTTATCTATCACGTGTGCATGTACAAAAGTGTACACACCCGGTCTCAGTATGATGCAAGGGGTTAACCAGAATGCTGAGCATGCTAGGCAAGAGGTCTATCACTGAGCCAAACTCAGATCTAAGATTTTTTTCCACCTTTCTCAAAAAAAAAAAAAAAAAAAAAAAAATTACCTATTACAGAAACCTACAGAAGTTGGACTAGAACAAGCACTCCGTGGTGCTGAAAAAAAAAAAAAACAACAAAAAAAAACAACCTATCTTAATAGCTGGTATTAGTTTGAATTCTCACCAGGTTTCTAGGATACTCCCGGCTGCATGAACTCTCGCATCTAGCACTGGATGCTCTGGTACTACTGCACAACTCTTACAGGTTTGTTCATTCGGATTAATACATGGTCAAACACTTTTGTTTGCATTTTGCTCTTCCGTCCTTGCCATGAAGTCCTCTGCCCTCCCCAGACTCAATTCTTTTCATTCTAAATTTAGGCCAGTGAGATGGATCGGGAGCAAAGGTACTCACTGACAAGCCAGACAACCTGAGTTTGATCCGCCGGACTCACATCATGAAAGCTGACATTTTTCAAGATACAAGTGGTGGGTGGCTCTTATTTTTAGAAAATGGCTTAGCTCCCCCACCCCCTCTTTTAGGTACCGGTGTTCTGCCTGCGTATGATGTCTGTGAATGGCATGCATGCCTGATGCCCAGGAAGGTTAGAAGAAAAGGTACCAGGCCTCAGCTGTAAGCCACCATGTGGGTACTGGAACTGAACTTGGGTCCTCTGGGCTCATGCTGTTACTAACCACTAAGCCATCTATATAGACTCATAAAATTACTTTAATAAAGAAAATAAGTCCTATTCATAGGCACACATGACTGGTGTCTAACACTGACAGAACTCCATTGCAGCTAATCCAGAGCTAGTCATTTGATATGCTTACCCACAGTGGGTGGGAAGATAAATGGAAATGGGGTTAGAGAATCAGGGGATGGGGCATGTTTTCTAGACTCCAGGAAAGCAAAGAAATGGACAATAGCCTAAGGACCAGGTCAAAAGGGCAGTGCTGGAGTCAAAGGCCTGGATCCTCCTGAAGTCCTACAGACTCTGGGAAAAGAATATACCTCAAGATGGAAGCAAGCTAATGCCTCCACAGAGGCATTAGTTACCCCAAAGCCACAATACCTTCTCGACTAATCCCTGGAAGCAGCTGAGTTAGCGGTTTGTGTGGCTCAGTCATGTCGTTTCTAATGTAAACTGGAATCACACTGAGAAGCTCTTGCCGATCTTCCTCATGCACAACAGGGATAGACTCTAAGATCAGCTGCATCTGTTCAAGTTCATGTGCACCTGAGAGAGAGCAACACACCAAACAGTGTAAACAAACCACCCACAGTCGCCCCTTTCTACCAGTAAATACATCCACAAATTCTTTCCTACTCTTTCCTCTCTGCACCGAGTCTGGGGTGCTCTTGGTGACCTGTTTTAAAGCCTAAGATAAAGCTGAGAAAAGATCTCAAGGTGGTTCATGTTCATGATCAGCTTTTTTTCCTTAAAGGTGTCTTACTTTTCAATTTGTAAATAAAAACCTTTTCACCAAAAGACTCAGGGACAACTAGACATCCACAAGCAAAATAATGAAATTGGACCTCTGCCCTCACTTCGAATACACAATTCAACCCCAAACAAATCCTGATCTAAATGTAGATGGCGCACACCATTAATCCCAGCACTAGGGAGGCAGAGGTATGTGGATCTCTGTGAGTTCAAGGCCTGCCTAGTCTATAGAGTTAGCTCTAAGACAGTCAAGGCTACACATAAAAACCCTGCCACAAAAAAAAAAAAAAAAAAAGCAGAAACTATAAAATGCTTTAAAGAAAACTCAGAAGTAAATATTGTGACCTTATAGTAGAGAAAGCAGTTTCTCAGATACGTTAACACAAAAGATGTAAAAGCCAGCCTTCATCAGAACTAAATGTTCTGTGCTTCAAAAAACAGTCATAAAATGCACATAACATGCACAAAGCATGGGAGAAAAGAGAAATGTCTGATAAATGACTCCATGTCCACAGTATGTAAAGAGTTCTCATAAGGGCAAAGGACAACCCAATGAAAAGGTAAACAAAGGATCTGGATATCTACGAAGATATTAAAAAGCCAGTAAGAAGCCAGGCAGTGGTGGCGCATGCCTTTAATCCCAGTACTCGGGAGGCAGAGGCAGGTGGATTTCTAAGTTCGAGGACAGCCTGGTCTACAGAGTGAGTTCCAGGACACCCAGGGCTACACACAGAAACCCTGTCTCGAAAAACCATTAAAAAAAAAAAAAAAAAAAAAAGCCAGTAAGAGGAGACGGGGCATGGTAGCTCACACTTGTAATTCTAGCAGCCAGGAGGCTAAGGCAGGAGAACTCATGAGTTCACACCCTGGGAGTTAAAGGCTAACCTGAGCTAAGGTGTAAGATCCTACACCAACAAACAAGAGGTCAGGAAGCACAATGAGATACCCTGTTCATCCACCAGGACGATCAAACTCAACAAAGACACATAATTCTTTAAAGTGCTGGTGAGGATGATTTAAATCTTTAAAGTGCTGGTGAGACAGTGTGGCTGACAGCAAACGTGCACATGCACAGGGTGAATGAACCCAACACCACTGCCATGAAAGAGCAGCCCACTGCATGGTTCCATCCACAGGAAGTGTCCAGAACAGGAATCCACAGAGTAGTGGCTGCAGGAGCTGGGGAAAGGGAGAGAACTAGCTTCCGAAGGATGAGCTGCCCTAAAATCAGACATAACCCCATATACCACAAAGACACAGAAGTACACGCTTAACTTCCTGCAGTGCTGGGGTCTGAACCGGAGGCTCATCCCCACTTTAAGGAGTAACCTGTGTATATCAGGTAGGTTCCCTTAAAAACATCTGGCTTTTTCCTTGCTCTTTTAAAGAGATAACAGCTTCCTCACTGTGAGGACACCCCCACTGTCCATTCAACAGTAAGTTTAGCAGGCAAAGACTAATGAGAATCAGATATGACTTAAGACAGGTCGCCATCAAAGAGTGTGAATCCACAAAACACCAAAGTTTAGAAATAAGCTGGCACGTAATAGAACACCAGGGTGCTAACTAAACACTAGAGCAACTTAATGAGTATGTGAATAAATGTTCTCATTTCTTAGTAATATAAACACCATTTTATCTTTGCGGTTGAATATTCCAGACTGTAATAAGTTCTTTGAAATCTTATATAATCTTGCCTTAGAGATAACATGACTTCTGATACACTTCTCTCATATAATACTGACCTGCAAAGAGGGTTTTACCAGTCAGCATTTCAGCAAAGATGCAGCCTGCAGCCCACATGTCGATGGCTTTAGTGTAATTATTAGGAGAAAGTAAAAGCCGTGGAGATCTATACCATTTGGTAACCAATCCTTCAGAAAGATGACCCTGGAAAAGAAATGCCAAACAGATTTCAATACCCTTTACTTTAGAAAAAAGGGGAAAATCATCCTCCAAAAAAGCCATGCAATTCTCAATGACCACTGCTGATTTCTAAGCCCATTTCCAAGGCTCTTACTAGAGGCCACAACATTCCTTGAGATGGGATTCTCCAAGGTGACCTTTACAAAAAGTGCAGAACAAAATACACCGTGAGGCCTTAATGGCAAGTCTAGGCCAAGTTCCCACTACAAGTTTTAAGGAGCAGGCTTGCTTTGGATCAGAGGGAAAGTGGGGGAGAGAACACAGCAGCTCCTAGTTATCACAGGAGACAGATTCTCTCACCAAAACCCCACTCTTGGTCCCCACGGCTTTGTTCCAGC
Organism: Rhynchomys soricoides; assembly: GCA_019843965.1. Taxonomy (NCBI): domain Eukaryota; kingdom Metazoa; phylum Chordata; class Mammalia; order Rodentia; family Muridae; genus Rhynchomys; species Rhynchomys soricoides. The sequence continues at coordinate 1,621,015 of JADRCH010000036.1, read as the reverse complement.
CTCAGAACAGCACAGACATTGTACTTGCAGATACTGCTTTGCAGGTCAGAGAACTGGACAGATGGTCTGCTTAAGGACACAGCCTAGGTGATCCACAGGCTGGAGTAAAGGTCTGTGTGTGGCTCTTTCTAGTGCTCTGTCCACACCTCACTGTGTGCTGCTGGGACTCAACCTCTATGCTAAAGGTTGTTTACTAATCTGCATGGCTGAGGGAGGAGGGAGGAGAGTCAGCAGCCATACACCACAGAGTAAGTGTCAGGTCAGAAAGCAGTTAAGAAGAATCCATCATCCTCTCCAGTGTGAGTTCCGGGGAACTAGAATATCAGGCTTGCTTCAAGAGCCTTTCTGCTGAGCCATCTCATCAACACCTCCTCTCCTTTTTAGGAATGGATGGAAGACATCCAGTAAGACAACATGCATGAATGAAGATTTGTTTGTTTCAGACATGGCTTTGGAATGCCACGTAATCTTTCAGGGGTTCTTTGTCACCCAATCAGTTCTACTTTTATATTTTACTTATTATATTTTATTGAGACAATCTCAACCCTAGTTGGCCTGGAACTCACTATGTAGACCAGACTGGCCTAGACTTATATAGATCCACCTGTGTCTACCTCCTAAGCACTGGAATTAAAGATGTGTATAACCATGCCCAGCTTACTTTTATATTTTTACATTAAGATTCTACCTAAGCCTCCAATTTAAAATCAAAAGGCTACAGTTCTGCTTGGAAGACACTATTAAGTTCTTATATGAAAATAAGTTGCTTATAAAGGGAAGTTGCTGTGAAGTGACTTTTTTGGCTGTATTTAATTGCCAGTTGTTCACGCAAATTTAAATTTCAAACTAGATTCTATTTAAATAATGTATGGCTATAGTGCAGTGTAGAATAGCTCAGCATCATCCAAAGGCCAAAAGGCAACTTAAAACTTGGGAAAGTTTCAAATAGGACCCTAGACCAAATGCTTGGAATCCCACTATTGGGAGGCTGAGGACAAGTGAGTCTGAGTTCAGGTTAGACTGTGCACTAGAATCCAAGGCACCCTGGTTACAAGGCAAGACCCAGTCTCAAACACAAACGGAAGAAGCTGTACACCCGAGAACTTCAGTACTAACACACAACCAACCACAGTGAGGGCTGTATTTAACTAGGAGTCCACTTCACCTTTGGTCACATCTGGGATTGAGATTGAAAGCAGACCTGCATCAGGAAAGGAGCCAGCATCAGTTTGGAGGTTGGGTGGAGACAGCTCTCTACGTACCTTGTGGGAATAATGAGGATCCATGATCCGTGCCAGGCCAAAGTCACCTATCTTCAGCACCAAGTCTTCAGTGTTAATGAAGAGATTAGCTGGCTTGAGATCTCTGTGCAGTACGTTTGCAGAATGGATATATTTGAGCCCACGTAGCAGCTGATACATGAAAAGCCTGGCATGCTCTTCCAGTAAAGGGCCCTGCTCCAGCACGTTCGCCAAGTCTGTTTCCATATACTCCTGAACAATGTAGACGCTATTCAGCTCCGTGAGAGAGCCCACATCGTCTGTTAACTGGCTTCCACTGGGACCAAGAATTTCAAACACTTTCACAATGTTATCGTGGTCAAGTCGTCTAATAATTTTGATTTCACGGAGAGCATGTTTGACACTCTGGGGATCGGTGAGGACAACTTTCTTGATGGCCACCCTTTTGTCACAGTCATTGTCTACAGCAGAAAAAACCAAGCCATTGCCTCCGCAACCCAATGGCTTTAAGTCCGTGTACCTAGAGCCCAGGTCAAAGCCGTGAATGTTCATGAGACTTTCAAATTTCTCTGCCATTTTGAAATCCTTACGATCGCCTTTTCCTTTCAAATTGTTGAGCTTGTGTAAACAAGGAAGAAAACTGGCATCAAAAGGAGAGATCTCTCAAAAAGGGAAAAAAACAATCACATTCCCACAGCACGATGGTTTCTTGATGTTCATTGCAGACGCCAACCAGGCCCGCTGAGTTCCCCTCAGACTTAAAGCTCAAAAATCTTTATTCATACTAAGAATTAAGAAGATTGCAGTGCTCATAGTTCAAGGAAGGGCAGCAACTCTGCAGACATTTAAAAAAACACTCAAGAAACTCAAACGGAATGAAATGACATACTATGCACTCAGATTTACTATGCTAACCGACTTAACATGGGACAAAACTGTGAATAAATATGCGCCCGGCAGGCCTCCGTGGACATCCTCTCACAGTGCAGATACATTCAGTGTTGGACTGGTCCTGAGCAGCATCCTAAGGCGCTGGGAAGCACTAGTTCCCTCCGCTTCCTTGTTTCCTTGTCGCTGTGTTTCAACAGGAAGCCCTGGTGACGTTGGCTGACAGACGTCTCTTCTTAGTGATCAGGTGGCTCCAGCTCACCACAATCACAGTCAAAGCTACCGTCCATCTTACTCTGATACAACCTGAGGTGGAAACAAAGAAGGGGAAATCATTACCAGAGGAAACACTTCACATCTGTACAATGACAAGGCAGCAAGGCATTTCACAGGGACTACAGTAGGCGTGGCAGCACATACCTATAATCTAGGGAGGCTGTGTAAGACTACTCCATGGAGTTCCAAGCCAGCCTGGGCTACAGAATAAAAGTCTCTCAGTCTCTCTCTGTCTGTCTCTCCCTCCACCCATTCACCCTGGTATACCACATTTAGTCAAGTGGCAACTTCCCCAGACCTCACAGCACCAAATTCTCTGGAACAGGCTTACCAAGTTGGCATTTCAGAAATGGCAACCAGGAAACCTGAGAAGGTGGCTCAGTGGCTAAGAGGGCTAGCTGTGCAAACATCAGGACCTGAGCTCAAATCCTAGTCCCCATGTAAAAACCTGTAACCCAGCATTGTGGGCAGTACATCAGGAGGACCACTGGACCCTATTTCAGAGATTTAAGTTAAAGAATGATACAGCAGGATGCCCAATGTCCGTCTCCTGGCTTCTGCATGAACACAGGCATCTGTCAAACAAACAGGTATGCATGCAATCCCCCCACTGCCACACACACCACCACCACCACCACTGCCGCCACCACCACCACATGCCAACCAGCATGAGAAATGGTAATTTTTTGTTTTGTTTTATTTTTTGAGACAGGGTTTCTCTGCAGCTCTGGCTGTCCTGGAACTTGCTCTGTAGACCAGGCTGGCCTTGAACTCACAAAGATCTGCATGCCTCTGCCTTCCAAGCGCTGGGATTGAAGGCGTGTGCCACCACCCAGGGCAACTTAATATTCTTACAGAACTTTTCACAAGTAAAATTCACTTGAAAGGTTAAATGTTAATAGTGCTTTTCCTGGTGGGAACACTGTATCATTGGCTAAGTGTCAGCAGTACCCAGAAGCACAGTCTAGCAGCACAGGATGAACTTGCAGAACACACTTTGAAGCTGGTCAAGAATGGGTAGCTCCCTCAGGGGACACCACTGACTGTCAGGAAAGTAGCTTAACATTTCCAACTGCAAAAACTGGGGTTGTGGGGCTGGCGAGGCTGGCCTGCACACACGTCTGTGCCACCAAGCCTGGCTTTTCCATGGGTGCTGAGGCCTGGACTCAGTTTCTCAAGCTTGCATAGCAAGCACTTTACTCACAGCCATCTCCACAAACCCTAAAAAGTCTATTTTAATAATCCATTAACATCAAGTTTGAGAAGGAATGAAAAACAGGGGAAAACCCCAGACTATTGATACAGTATTGGTAGAAGTTTAAAATGGTATAATAGGAAGCGGGACATGATGGCTCCGCTTGTAATCCTAACACTCGGGAGACAGAGGCAGGTGGACCTCAGTTCAAAACCAGTCTCCTTTAAATAGCAAGTTCAAGTCCAGCCAGGGGTATAAAGTGAGACTCTGTCCCAGAAAACGGGGGGGACGGACAGTAAGAATAAAAGCAAAAGATAAAGCAACATGGCGGAAACGCAGAGAGGAAAGAAAAAATGAGGCCCATGCTTGGATGCAGCTTTTCTCCTTCAGGTAAGCTCCTAGAGAAATGCTTTCTTTTTATGTTGTTGGCTTTTTGTTCATTTGGGGTTCACTTAGGGGGGTGGAGACAGGGATAATGCCCCTCCCTACTCTATAGAAACTGAAATTTCTGTTCTAACTCTGGACTAGGCATGTATGAGGAAGGCTACAACAACAGTCTTAAAGGTGCACGCACGCACGCACGCACGCAAGTACATTGCAGTTTCTTAGGGTAAAGTAGCCACCTAGCCTGTTCAGAGTGACAGCATCTGAAAGACACTTGCTCACCCAGCTCTTCTCAAGAGTCAGGTGAGCAGCCTGGGTTAACTGGAACTCAGCCAGCTGCCTTGGGAAGGGACGGGTTGAAATCTACTCTGTCTCCTAAGCCTGGCGCAATGGTACTGTTATCAAATTCACCCTTGTCTGCGATCATGCCTTACACTCTCCAGTTACTGAGTTCCCAGGGCACAGAAGGCCACAGCTTAGCTGCCTGCTCACAGACATTCCTTGCCCCTTAGGTTGAGTAGCCTGAAGCCTTATCCCTTCCAGGGAGGCCAGTGGTATAAACCAGTACTGGTGAATCATCTCAGGAAGCTAGAGAGAGACTTAACGCATAAACAGCAAGGCCTAACAGGCTTGTTTCATGCAGTATCAGTAACTACTCAGCTACCCTCTATCCATCATGTATCTTCTTCCTGTCCAAGACTTCCTGGGGGACATGGAATACAAAGTTTCATTATGTAGCTCAGCTGGCCTGGAACTCACTACATAAACCAGGCTGGCTTTGAACTCACTGAGTGCTGAGATTAAAGCTCTGCACCACCTTGAGACTTTGCTTCTCAAATGCCACGTTGACTAAGATTAAAGAAATATAGGGACAAACTAAGGACCATGAACACTTGAGCAATTCTTCAGATATCTCATATTTCCAGCGGATTTGTGTGGCAGTCAGGGTAGGCCAGATAACCCCCAAAACTTGGTGACTTACACTATGTCACTATGCCACAAGCCCAATAGAGTTGTTTTCTAAGCTAGTGGAGACACCACCTGTATTATCACTGGCACTCAGTGCACCAAAGGTCTCACAGAAGCATTTACACCTGTCATCCCCATATTGACCTATGACAGACCCAAGCAGGTCACACATTATCACACAGACACACCCAAAGGAGTTGAAGTGTGATCCCAACCAGGACCCAGAGCACAGAGAATTAAGAGATTAACAGTTCTAAGAGTCTAAGAGTCTGTTCTAGCCATCCATCTCATTCTGTCAGAAAATCCTGAAGGCTCGCCATGTGCCAGCACTGTCTCCACGAATTACCATGTACTGGGGAGAAACAGCCTGTGTTCAGTCCTGACTCAGAGAACCCGGGTCTGAGCACTCTGCTCCCGCTCTCTTCCCTTCTTCCTTTCTCCTGTCTTACATACAGCCTTCTCCTTTTCTCCAAGGTTATTCTTCAGATCCTCTACTCTTCCTCCCTGCCAAGACATCATCCCTCTTCCGCTACGGTGGCTGTCTGCTTTCAATTAAAAGGCTTGAACTAAGCAGTTTTACTAGCATTCTCTGGCCATGCATCTGGCAGTTACTAGGTGCCCTACAAACTGCTGAATGAATAAAACAGCATATCCAATGAGGTGAAAAGCCATTTGGGGATATAAGCCCTACTCTCAGATTTTCTAGAATCCGGGGACTAGCCTGGCCACTGGAGAGTATCTGTGAAGATACACTTTCCAGGCACTCCCTCAGGAGCCTCACCCCACCTGAACATGAAAGCTGTCAACAGGAAAATGCAACTGGTTTCGTTCAACCCTGGGAGTGCAGAAGCAAAAGCACTTGAGCTTTCTTACACCCCCCTTTTCCTGTGAGGAGGTGGAAGGGACAGACTGTGTCAGGGAACTGTGCTCTACGTAACCACAGATGCAGCCTCTGTGAAAGCCAAAGGAGCCCAGGCAGCACCAGAGCACATGTCTGTCAGACCATACACTGTGGTCCTAGCAGGGTCTCTGGCACCTAGGCCCTTCCCAAACCACAGGTGAAACTGACCACCCCTGTCCTGGAGCTAAGCCTGCTCCTGGTACAGGACCTGACAAAACTGCCCAGAAACAGTGGGCTGACTCAACCAGCTAGTGCTCCTGGCTACTCAGGAGGCTGAGGCAGAAGGATCAGTAGTTCAAGGCCAGTCTGGGCAACAAAACCTGTCTCAAAAGATTTTTAAAAGGACTGGAAGTATGGCTCTACAGTAGAGCCCTTCCTTGCCCAGCACTCAGGAGGGCATAGAGTTGATTCCCATCCTTGACAGTTCCAGGGGATCCAACACACTCTTCTGACCTCCAGCCACCAGGCACAAATGTGGGGCACATACACTCATTCAGGCAAAATACCCATACTCATTTAAAAAAAAAAAAAAAATCTTAAAAAATTTTTTTTCATTAAAATGTCAAGCCCTTCAGAAGAGAAGATACCATGCTGCTCTTGTGCCTGGCAATATAATTTTTCACCATCAGGATTAAGGAGAAATCAAACTTCTAAGGAACAGCTTCACGGCTGCATGTGAACACAGAGACTTTGTGCACATTCCCCTCTCCAGCTCCTTTTTTTTTCTATTGGTCTTTAGTGAGTACAAAAAACTGGGGAAGTCAGGTGTGGTACCCACTCACCTCTAAACCCAGTACAGAAAGGACAACGGTTGAAAGTCTGAGGTCAGGCAGGCCCACATACGGAGAACATCCCCCAAATAAAAGGGGATTGAAAATCCACCATTTCCAAAGCAGCTGCCCTCAGCAGGACTCCACATTTCAGAAGAACAAGTTCAGAGTCTCCCACTGCTGGGCCAAGGAAACAAGGAGTGGCACTGGGAAGCAAGAGACCAGCTCCTGCTGTCAGCAGAGTCAGAAGCTGGGCTGGAAGCAGAGAACTCCAAGGTTCAGGAAACTAATGGGACTTTAGAAATACATCTCAGAACACTTCCAAAATAGATTTTTAAAAAAACAAAAAACAAAACAAAAATCCCAGAAGAATTTACACCAAACCAATAACACCAAAAAAATAAATAAATAAATAAAAATAAAAAAGAACAGCTGGTAAAGCCAATCAGAAGGAAGAAACAGTGTCTGGGGAAGAACTGAGGACTGATCATCACTAGAAATGAAACAGGAGCCTGCAAGAAAGCCAGAGAAACAAGGTTGTCACCAGAGAAGAATGTGAAAGACATTATAAATGGTATCATAGTTCACAGTATTTTCCATGATGCCTGCACTATACTGTCCACAGGGTAGCCAGAAGCCACAGATGGAGACTAAGTAACTGAAATTCGACTGACTCCACTGAAGCACCCATTCATTCATTCATTCATTCATTCATTGGATTTTATGGTACTAGGGATTGCTCCAAGTAAGAGAAACAGAAGGAAACCTGTGTGTGTTGTTGCAACTTAGACTAGCTTTGTTGAATGGGGAATCAGGAAAGTGGCACTGCTTTCTCACAGACATTAAAAGACCACCCAGGCATAGAGTTAGTTAGGGAAAAAACCTACCGTCACTTCGATATGTACATAGAGGGAAGGATTACCAAACTGAAACTTTAGATATCTAATTTCAAATTTAGTAAAATATATATATATATATATATAAATAGATAGCTAGATAGCTAGATAGACTAGGAATACAGCTCATTTGGTAATGTTTACCTGACACACAGGAAGACCTGGCTCAATCTCAAGCACCACACAAAATCAAGTATAGTGGTACATGCCTGTAACCTCTGAAGGAAGAAAGGAGAATGAGATCTCAACTTTACGCTCCCTTTTTTCAGGAGGGCTAAGAGAAAGAACAACTCACAGGACCTGGGTTTATGAAATCAGTCACTAACCAGTTGAGGGCCACACATGAGTCTCTGAGCACAGCCTTTAACTGGATATGTATTCAAATCACTGAGATTCATGCTAATGTGTAGCTTCTAATTTGCTGCATCTGGATGAGCCAAGCATCTGAACCTTTGAGCTCCCAAGAACTCAGCCTCACTTTACTTAACTGTCAAACGATGTAGCTGGAGCAAAACATCTGTGCCATCCTTTCAAACACACACATGTAGTTTTATGGCTGCAGAGGTGGATTTCCTTGAAGTAAATGTTAAGGTTCTTACATCCCAAAGCCTTTTAAGTTCTATGTATTACTTTTGTGTCTACAATCTATGCTCATCATGGCATGCATGTAGAGGTCAGAGACAACTCTGGAATCAACTCTCCCCTTTCACCTTCACCTGAATTGCTGGGCTCCAGCTCAGGTCACCAGGCTTGCACAGCAAGCACCTTAACCTGCTGAGCCATCTCACTAGACCAACATTCTAATGACTTTTAAGCCACTAAATAGAAATGAAAATCAGAGGAAAAACTTGATGTACTAATTTGTTTTCCACTGCTGTAATAAACACAGGAGTTTATTTCACCTACTGCTCACAGTCTCTCTATCATAAAGGGAAGTCAGGGCATAGACTCAAAGCAGGATCCTGGAGGCAGGAACTCAAGCAGAAGCCATGGAAGAACCCTGTTTATTGGCTTGCTGAGCCTGCTTTCTTTCTTGTTTGCTTGGAGGTGTTTTTGTTTGTTTTAAGACAGGCTCTCACTGTGTAGCCCAGGCCGGCCTAGAACTCAGATATCTGCCTGGGACTTCCCACACTAATTTATCAAGAAATTGACGTACAGACTTGCCTACAAGCAAATCTGACGGAGGCATTTTCTCAACTGAGGTCCCTCTTCCCCAATGACTCTAGTTTATGTCAAGTTGACAACAAAACAAAAAGACAAATCATTTACTATATCAACATTCAATATTTCTAGGGCTGACTAGTTTAAAAGATAAACCTTTTATAAATCGCCACTACTCCTAAGGCAGCAGAAGAATCACTTGAGTCAAGGAGTTCAGAGCCAGCCCAATAAAGATGTTCAGAACCTGTCTTTTATACACACAGACACACACTGTCGCTCTCCTCAGACACACTCTTTAAAACAGTAAAGAAAGAAGCCAGAGAGATGGCTCAGTGGTTAAGGGTGTTTGCTGCTACTGCAGAGGACCAGAGTTTGAGTCTCAGCACCTAACTTGAGAAGTTCTAACTGCACATAACTCCAGGCCCAGAGGATCTGACACCCTCTTCTCACCTTCTCTGGCACTTTGTGCAGGCATGAGCATGCACACACAAATTAAGAAAAAAAAAAATTTTTTTTTTGTTTGAGATCACACTGGCCTTAAACCCAAATGGTAGGAGTAAAGGTGAGGCCCTCCATACCCATCAATAAATCTTTAAAAATTCAGAAAAGCAAAGCAAACATCAAACTCTAGCAGCCAAGCTCGCATCACATGGCTGTGATTTCATGAGGCTAAGGCAGAAGGATAATCCATTTGTGGTAAGGCTGGGCTATGTAGGGAGCTGTCTCAACAAAACAAACGTGGGAGGGCCGCCTCATCGGGACATACGTTTCCCAAACACACAATTCACAGGGAGAAGAGTGAACTAGAGTCCCAGCATCCACTGTCACCTTAATAGCATCAACTCACACGAGCAGCTCCTGGCAGGAAGCCGTGGAGTACAGCTATGGCACTTTCATACTTGTAAAGTCTTGAGTACTAAGCAATAAAACTGACCAAGACCCTGGTACTGTAGGCAGGTTATAGTGTAGAGTCCACAGAACAGCCTGCCAGGGCTGACAGAGGAGTGCCAGCAATGTCCGAGAGGTGACTTTTGAGGTATCTTCTTCCTGGTTTAACCGGAGCCCTGAAGTAACTCAAGGTTCAAAAGAGCAATGCAAATAAGGAACTGAGAGAAGAGAGAAGGCTCCCACCTCACCTCAGGAAGCCATACCTCAGAGAGCCTGCTTTTAACTTCTGAATATGTACACCCCTTGATTACCTGCACTTAAAAAGCCCACGTGCTCAACTTCTAAGCCATGTGATGCTTTGAAAATCTCAGTCCTTTTACATGTGTATCTTGGTGTTTCCTTTAGTAAGAGATAGTAAGTCTGAATTAATCTTTGTTAAAATTACCTGTGTAAAGCATGTAATACAATTTCAAAATGTCTCCAAAGACTTAATTCAAACCCACAATACATTTACTGCCCAGGAAACTTCCCAAGTAACTTTCAGGAAATGAACAGTGCAGAGAAAATAACAAATGAGTGGGGAGATTTTTATCTATTTTCTCACTTAGGAAACAAAAGGTCATCTTCAACCTGTCATGCTTTCCCCTCAAAATCTTTTGGGCAGGACTCACTCACTATATGGCTCTGGTCCGTCCGGCACTCTCATCAGACTGCCTCAAACTCACAGCGGTGCCTTTAAAAGTGAGTACAACCCCAACTCTGCCCTCTTGTTTGTTAAGTGCAGGCCATGAAATATGTCCACTATCTATTTTACCTCCAAACTTCAGCATCCTAATCCTAAGTCCTACGTATGGAAGAGGTAAGTTCAGTTTATCTCTTTTTAAGACAGTGTTTGCTGCACTCGGGAGGCAGAGGCAGGTGGATTTCTGAGTTCGAGGCCAGCCTGGTCTACAGCGTGAGTTCCAGGACAGCCAGGGCTACACAGAGAAACTCTGTGTAGTAAAACAGTGTTTGTAACAATGCCTGCTTCAACTTGTCTTTATTAAAACAGGAAATTCATGGGACCGGAGGAATGGCTCAGCAGTTACAAGCACTAGCTGCACTTCCAGAGGACCCAGGTTTGATTCCTAGCACCCACATGGCGTCTCACAGCCCTCTGAAACCCCAGTGCCAAGAGATCCAATGTCTTCTTCAGGCCTTTCTGAGGATATCAGTCAAATGGTGCACAGACATGCAGGCAGGCAAAACCCATAATGATAAAATGATAGTAATTTTAAAATACAGAAAATGCAGAAATATCACAAGAAGGTCTGTTTAAAGTTCCTACTAAACTCTGGGGTATTTGCACAACACTTAAGCCAATACCTGCTAGATAATCAATGAAAACTAGTCAATTTCCACCAAGACTATAAGGTGCTGTCTGTCCTTCATATAAAACTTCCTAACAGTCTTAATATATAACTTACTAGCAAAGACCTGTCAGCATCAAACATTTAATTTCAGCAACTAAACAGCAATTGACTTTATCTTTTCTCTCCACAAATGTTACACAATTGTACCTGCAGGGTACTGGATATCCTTTTAAAAGGCAATTTAAGAAGCCATTACTTTTTTTTTTTTTTTTTAAATATTCTTCAGAGAAAGGAGATTTTTGATACAGACAGAAGCACTTTAGCCTATCATTTAAAAAAAAAAAAAAAAAAAAAAAAGCCACGTAGTAGCAGCGGCAGTGGGCAGGGTGAGTCATCACCCAGCTCCAGAAACTTGCAGCAGTACTTCTGTGCCTCCTCCCACCGGACCCCAGGCCCTTCACAGGGTCCCCTGAGTCAGCAAGCCTCCTAGTTTGTGAGTGATGAGTTCTTACATCCTCCGGTAACTTATGTAAAATGCTGCAGCGCTCTCAGCGCTTACTTGTCTTTAAAATCATTGCCTTTTCTACTGCAAAACTAAATGTTCTTCAAGCCAGTCCTCTCCAGTCTTTTTTTAATCGCAAAAAGTGGGCAGGCTACTTTTAATCCTCTTCTGCAAATGACTAAATTCCAAAATATCCTCATATAGAAAGCTGATTCTAAACAATGTTTCATTTTTCCAGGGTCTTTTTTTCTGAACAGTAATACTGAAGCGATAGAACCGTCTGCTCAAATCTGGCAAGCTTCCGAGATGACAATTATTAATTGGGGCATCAGTAAAGCAAGATTTTTGATGTAATTACATGAATACAACATATATGTTAAAACACCTTACAAACAGGTTTTTAACAACTACAAGCTAAAGATGTTTCTTCCACCTAATTCAAAATTATTTCCAAACACTAAAATCTGTCATTTCTAAGAAACTCTAAACCTGAGGGTAACGGTGCACACGTGTTAAACCCAGCAGGAAGCCGAGGCAGGAGAATCCTATCTCAAAGCCCAGCTGGGACTACGTGGCGACTGTCTCAACAACCAACAAAAAAAGAACTCTTTGAGGACCGGATCCTGGTTAGACTCTACGTTCTTCTCTACTCAAATCATTCTTTCCAAGTCAGTTCTTCAACGTTAAAGAGACAGAACGTCAAAACTCCGAATTTTACCACAATAAACACGCTAGAATAATCAACAATTAGAAAACTATTCTAAAGCTAGTTACTCTTCGTTTAATGGCCTGAGAATGTTTTTATTTCTCCCTCTGACAATCATTTGTATCCATAAAAAGTTAATACTGCCTCCAGACTCTTAGCAACGAACACGAACTGTTCAAATACAGTACGGAGACCTAACTCCCGTTTACCTGGTCCCTTCGCTCGATCTTTCCTACTTTCAAATAAAAGAAAGGTAAAACAAGAAAGCGATCTAAAGAAGCCTGCTACACGCAGCTTCCCCAAGGCACCTGAGCCACGCCAGGCAGAAACAAAAGACGGCCGAAAGCCCTTCACTCCTCACAACTCCCAAGTCTGATTATAACAAGCTCCGAGTGAGGAGACCTGTAACCGGTAACGTACGTTTTCATCAGGGTGTTTTTCCGGATCACACCTTAACGTCCGGAAAGGTGCCAGGAGCCCCGTCTCAGGCCGGTCCCCGGCACCTCGTGGACCGCCAGGCACAAACTCAGGCGGACTCGGGCAGGAGCAGAGCGCTACGCAACGTGCCGGAGACTTTGCCCGGCCGGAGTCAGCTGAGGCCGAGTCACCCGGGCGGGCTGGGAGGAGGAGACAGGAGAGCTTGAGGGAGGCAGCGAGCCAGGAAGGCAAGCCTCCACCGCCTCAAGCGCTCCTGGACCACCGCCCTCGCCTGGGCGTCGGCGGGGACTCGAACCCGCGGAGCCCGGCGCAGGCGGCGGGGACTCGAACCCGCGTAGCACAGCCCGGTGCAGGCGGCGGGGCCCGCCAGCTATGCCCGCGGCCGGCTGCCCGGCGAGGGGCGTGCCGGGTGGGAGGGGCGCGCCGGCCGCGCCGCCAGCCCCACGCGGGGACCTGGCCCTCACAGCCGGCCGCGCCGCCCGGGCCGAGCGGGCACACGGAACAAAAGCGCCTTTGTTGAGCGGCGGCCGCCCGGAGGGTCACACACAATGGACGCGGGAGCCGGCGCCGCCGCCGGGCCCTCCGCCGCTCCCTCCCGATCCGACCCGCAAACACGGCCACACACACACATCATACACACTCACGGGACTTCTCCGACTCATCGAGAGAGTGCAGGGCCCGCGGACAGCCCCCAAGGTCGGCTCAGGTCTCCGGCTGTGCTGGCGGCAGCGGCGTTTCCGAGGCTCTCGCTTTGCCGCAGTCGCCGCCATGTAACCCCGACCCGCCAGAGAGGGCGCGGAGAGGAGGCGGGGCCTCACGGGGCACGCCCCCTCACGTCACAGGCTCACTCCACGGCGGCCCCGCCCCCGCCAGCCGGGAGCCGCACGCGCCGGAATTTCCAACGCCCGTGACTGCGCGCGCCCCGGAGGCGGTCGGGGCTGCACGCGGCCTGCTGGCGGGTACACCCCGGCCTCAGCTGAACCACCGCCCAGGGTGTCGTACGAAGTGACCCGGCAGGGCGAGCCTCTGAATGGCAGCTGGGTCCCAGGCAATCGGGAGGAAGAGGGCGAGGGCGAATGTGCTAGGCCAGATTGCTGAACAGATAAGCTCAGGGTGGTGTTGGGGAGGCTCCTGAGATCGGTCCCCGGGGACCGTCGGGTGATTCCAGAAGCGTCCGCTGTAACCCAGGAGGTGAATGGGTTAGGGGTCCTGAGAAAACTGTGAGCAAAGGCTCAGGCAGCAGAGTGGCTGGCTTGTTGAGATCGATGAGACCAGGCGAGTTAGACGTAGGTGTGCGGAGAAAGGTGGATAGCTGCCCTTCCAATGCTTAGGTGAAATTATTTAGGAACTTAGATGTAAAAAACACAGGGTTTGCCTGGGAGCAATGGCACATGGAAGAGTTTCTATGTGAGTTCGAGACCAGCCTAGTCTACAGAGTTCCAAGACAGCCTAAGCTATGTAATAGACCCTGTCTCAAGAGGTGGTGAGGCTTGTTGGTATACCCCTTGTGATCCCTGTCTAGGAGACCAGAAGGATCAGGAGATAAAGTTAATCCTTGGCTGCATGGTGAGTTCACTGAAACCCTGTCTCACAAAAAGAAAAGAAATTAGAGATTTGGTTAGCCCTTTTTATCAGTGATAATTGACCATCCTACAGAAAATATGATCGCAGCAGTCCATTATCCACTGTATGCAGCAAACCTCTTCAGAGATGACACAGTCACTTGAAGTTAAGAGCTTGAGACAAGCTTCAGTGTTTTCTAATACAGAGATACATTAAAATACATGCTTTGTGAGACAGCATCTGTCTGTAACCCAGCCTTCCCTAGCACACCTAATCGCCCTGCCTGAGCTTCCCCAGGGCTTGGATTATAGGCTTAGGCTGCTGAGCCCAGCTCTATTTAAAGCAATACCATCTGAATACCAGGAGAAGTCCAGTAATGCCAATAGAATGCAAGATTTACAACTGTTGAGTGCAGCTGTGATGTTCAGCTGCACCGACCTGCTCTGTCCTCTGACCTGTTCCTCTTGATGGACTATCAGACCTCCATCTTCCTCTAATGTCTGGACACTCGGGGGTCGGTGAGCATAAATAGCAAGCAGTATACTTTCCCTCAGAAAGTTTATAATAATGTATCTCCCCAGACTTCCATTAAAGCCAGCCATATTGTTTCATAGCAGTCAAGGGAGTCCACCATGTTAAGTCTTTGTAGTATCTTAAAAAAGAGGTCAGGGGTGAGCTAGTTATAAGATTTTGGGAATTTGGTTTATGGCAGGTCTTTCATTGAGGGGACTTGACTGGGACTGAGTGGTGTAATGGCTTAAACGGGGAGCGTTTGGAAAGAAGCCTAGGAGAGTTTAGTGTTGGATAAACCCAGTAGTCTTGCTGAGGAGGTGGCTGTTTACCCTGATGAGTTTGGTCACTTATGCATTCTTTCCAAAATTAAGCTTTGAGGAAGTCCCTGCCTGAAAGTGCAATAAGGTATTTGCAAATTCTTCTTCCTGGATGAGAATTTCTTGAAGTCAGTCATGCGCACAAACCAGGTGTGGTGGTGAACGTTTGTCATCACTGCATTCTGCAGGATGAGACAGGAGAATCTTGAGGTGAGGTCAGCCCTTGGGGTTCCAAAGCAGGCAGGCAGTCAAGAAAGCAAAGAATGAGAGATGAAGGCAGTGGGGGGTGAAAATGACTTTTTTTATATACGTGTGTGAAATTGTCAAGGGATTTTTAGGAAGAAGAGGGCCATGTTTGTGTGCACAACTGAATTGTGTTGATGGCAATAGAGCTAGACTGAGTTTTTAATCCTATTGTATGAGCGTAAACATGAGTGGCGTCCAGTTCCCCTAAGGTCTGGTTTATTTTGAAGAGGGTTGTTTTGAAACACATCTGTCTGTACAGCCCCAACTGGCCTCAAACTCATGATCATCCTACCTCAGTCTCCCCAGTGCTCCACACCCAGCTTCTGCATATGACAATCATTTAATGAGTAGGCAAATCATTTTCGTGGGTCATGACCAACAAATTTCATTACTGGAAGAACAAGGATCTGAATAAGAGAACATCCCCTATAAACAAGGATAACAGAAGCTTGCAGATTTGTGCTACATTTCAGCAAATCAAAATGCCACCAGATACAAGTCATGCCATTATTTTAGGTACTACTAAGAATGATAAAACGAGGGCTTGCAGACTGGAGAGGTGTCTCAGTGATAAAAGCAGATTCAGTTCCCAGCATCCACATGGCAGCTCACAACCATCTATAGCTCTAGTTCCAAGATATCCAACACCTTCCTCAGGCACAAGGTACTGTACAGACATATGTGCAAACAAAATACCCATGTACATAAATTTTTTAAAAATCTCACCAGGTGATAGTGGCATACTCCTTTATTACCAGCCCTTGGGAGGCAGAGGCAGGCAGATCTCTGAGTTTAAGTCCAGTCTGGTCTACAGAGTGAGTTCTGGACAGCCAGGGCTACACAGAGAGACCCTGCCTCTAAGAAGCAATAAAATTTATCAAAACATCTCATTGATATGTTTTAATTTCAGAACTGTTAAAATGAAGAACACAGCCGGGCAGTGGTGGCGCACGCCTTTAATCCCAGCACTCAGGAGGCAGAGGCAGGCGGATTTCTGAGTTTGAGGCCAGCCTGGTCTACAGAAGGAGTTCCAGAACAACCAGGGCTACACAGAGAAACCCTGTCTCAAAAAACCAAAAAAAAAAAAAAGGCATTCCCAAATGAAAGAACAGAATGTAGGAAGTTCTGAGCCTGCAGACCACTGAAAAGCTGAAGTACAGGAGGCCTGAGAGTGGGTACAGATGGCTTTGGTTGCCCTGCCAACAGTTTTAGACATTAGTCATGCTAATGACATCAGGCAAAGAATTAAGTGACATAGCTAATTTGTGGGGATGATGGTGATGATGATGATGATGATGATCGTGTATGTGATGAAGGCCATAGAGCCCAAGGCTTCTGAATGCTTAACAGGCTCTCTGCTGCTGGGCTCCCTACCACCCCAGCCCATACCTAGTTCTTTGAACTGTAAGGACTGATGTTAATGGCATTAATGGAAGGGCAGATTGATAAGCAGAAGACAAAAGACCCTGACAGGGCAGGAGAATCCTTCGTTTCTGCCCAGCTTTCTTCCTCCTCCTAACAGATGCTCAGAGAAGCTGCACACCTGAGGTAATGCTCTGCCTTGTGACTTTCCTAGTCATTCCTATGTTGAAATCAGGTGAGACAAAAGAGCATGGGGTGAGCAGAGGAGACAGAGGCCATGTGTCCACTCTATTCCACAAGCACAAGTTTCTAATGGAGCCGCAGGGGTCCCAGCTCATGGCTGATAAGTCCAAGGGAATTGAGCTATCTTCCCCTGAGGTCACGCTTTCCAGTAAAACCAGAACTTGAAACACAAAGGAGCAACCAATGTGCCCTGAAACTCACAAGACTAACATGGCCACTCATGCTTTGTTGCCCATGTTAGCCAAGTACCTGTCCTGATTACACCTTTAACCAGTCCCCCCTTTAGCTCCGGAGACACTTGGTAGAGTGTATGTCTCAAGAGGCAAGACAATAAGGGGTGAGTAAGATTTTTGTGCAGCTTTTCTGCTACGCTGATCAAAACAAAACATAAAAACTGAACTCTGAGACAGAAACTGTGTCATGCTGGTAAGTCTATGGAAAGGAAAAGTGCTTGGGTTTGCGTGTGGAGTTAATTTCCTACAGCATAAAAATAATTAAAACTTCTTTCTCTAGAATCACATTAACAAATTGAAAAGAAAAGAGCTTTATGCTTGACACCTTAGCGGCCCCTTTTGACGTTGTAAACACTGACCACCATATCCAGGCTTAGCTTTTCTTTTTTATGAATTTGAACAAAGGGCTTCATTAATTCACCAGCATTGCTAGGAAACCATCCCCCTACCCCCACCCCCAGCCTGGCATCTCCCCAGCCTTTGAAGAAGGTGGGTCAAAGAAAGATGCCCCACCCAATGGGCACTCTCTCGCTTCCTGGGCAAGCCAAGAGACTAGCTCTGCACTGAGGCTCCATGGCTGCCTCTGAGCCAGCTGCCCCACTTGAGACACTCCCTGCAGTAAACACTCTGGGTTTCATTATTCTGAGAGTTAGGTATTTATAACACGGTGGCCTGGTAGCCGTGGGAGACACAAATTAGAAATCACCTCTTAGGAACTCATCTCAGCCACAAGTAAAGACTGTGCCTTCCAAGCTCAGGAAAGCCAGCACCATCTAGAAGGGTGTTAAGACTGGGGCAAATGCATGTTAACACTGAGTTACTAACAGGATAACTCCATTCTGTCCTCTAGAGTTACAGCTTAAAGAACTTGATTCTACCTAGGCTAATGGTCTCTGGTGACCAGTGCTGGCCAGACTATGGTTGACTAAAACAGATGGTACTTAAGAACTCAGAGATAGGTGACAGTAGTGTTACATGCCTTTCATCCCAGCAGAGGCATCTCTGAGCTCAAGGCCAGCCTGGTCTACAAAGTGAGTTCCAGGAGTGCCAGGGCTACACAGAGAAACCCTGTCTCGAGGGGGGAAGGGGACTCTTAAAGAAGACTTTGCTGAGCTGGACCCAAGATTCATACCATCTGGTATTCTCTGGCTGTGTGAATAAAAACTTCTGTTGACTCATTGCGACTCTGGAATAGCCTTTCAGTAAGTGTTAAAAATTGTACATGAGTATAACAGTTGTCAGCTATGACCCAAACTTAGGGACTTGGCAGAAGTGGTTTTACCACAGAGCCATTTGCCAGCCCTTTGTAAGTTTTCATGGTTGTCTAACACAGTGCCTGACATAAATCATGGCAAGTTATTTTGGCTCATGGTTTCTAAAGTTTCATGGTCATCTGACTGTTGCTATGGGGCTTTGAGAGACAGAAGAAGCAAGGTATAAGACATCTTGTAGTGACTTCTACCCCAGTGGCCTACTCATCCTAATTAGGCCCCATTTGTAAGTTTCTAGCACACCACACACTGATAGCACCATCTACTTTTGCTCCCTCTGTGGGTAGCCTTGTGTCAACATCAGAACCCTCATTGTCTAGGCACCTTCCAAAAGCCCACAGCTCATGAGCTTTAGGACCATTCTCCATCGGTGATGGTTTGTATGCTTGGCCCTGGGAATGCATCCACTAGCAGCTTTCAGATGAAGATTTAGAACTCTCAGCTTTGCCTGCACCATGCCTGCCTAAATGCTGACATGCTTCCACCTTGATAATGGACTGAACCTCTTAACCTGTAAACCAGCCCCAATTAAATGTTGTCCTTTAAAAGACTTGCCTTGGTCATGGTGTCTGTTCACAGCAGTAAAACCCTAAGATACCATCTGAACTCTGGTGGGGATCTGCCTTGTCGTTTTATAGCCCTGGTGAATCTATTAGACCCTCTTTTTACATCTCCCAGAAGAATTCAATGCATGCTTCTGAATGATGCTTCTTCACTCTCAAAATGCTTCAGCTGTTGTGTTGGTCAGGATTCTCAGTCACAGAACTTACGGGTATGGGTAGGAAGTTCTATATAGTAAGGGAATTTATTATGACTTACAGTCTGTAGTCCAACTCCCCAACATTGGTCAGGAGCAGCTATGAATGGAAAGCCAATGGTCTAGTAGTTGCTCAGACCCACAAGGCAAACAAATGAGGAAGAGTGAGTCTTCCTTCTCCAACGTTCTTATGTAGGCCTCCAGCAGAAGGTGTGTACCACCATGCCTGGATCTGGGACTTGCTTCATCCCAGATGACCTTGAACTCAGAGATCTCCTTGCCTTAGTCTCCTGGAATTCATAGCCACTATGCCTCAAGATCTGGATCACAGGTGATCCAATTCTGGATTGTAGTTCATTCCAAATATAATCAAATTAATGACCAGGAGTAGCCATTACAGCTCTGCTCTCTGCCTTCTTCGTATGGAGGCTGTTGTATTCAGCAAACACTATTAACCTGGGCTCTCTTCTTGGAACAAAGCACGGCTTCCAGCTCATCTGAGCACACTTCACACTAACTGCCAATCAATGCATTTGCCATCCTCCTGCCCACATGCACAGATTTGTGCAGTTTCCCTTTTCTTCAGTGTAGATACATGCGTTTGGAGTTTATCACCTTGCTGAAGAGCCTCAGGACATTTTCAGCCCAGCGACTTTGCCACATGAGCTTATCGGCTGTCTCAGAGTCTCACGCCCTCCCGCAGCCATGATTCAGGAGAGCTCTACTCTGAAAGCCCCAGGAGCTGTTGGTGTCCATCTGGTTATCCTGATATCACCAGCATCATTCACCAAACCTATGGGTTGGCCCCACTGCTGCCACTGATTGCCTTCAGGCAAGTGGTCTCATCTCATCTTAGGACAGCTCTGTTCTCCTGCAGAGCCATTCTGAGGTTTTTCATGAGCTACTGTGTGGAAAGCACCTGGAAACAGAAGAGAAACATCTGGGGTGTTCAAGTCTCCAGCCAGAAGCCTATTCGGAAGTTGGCCAGGTTTCCCTCTACTCCCTGTAGCCATTCAAAAGTTACTCTGCTTTATCTAAGGTAGAACATTTTCCCAGAGCTGGGGTCCAGCATCTGTAACATACACGCAGCCTGAGTTTGATGCTCAGCCATGGGAGAGGGCAGGTAATAAGACAACTTTCTCCAAACTTTCTGGTAACTTAGTTGGGAAGTGGTTGTTTTCAGTGTTTAATGCGGCAATTGACTTTTAAAGTGGTGTGTGTATTGTTCTGCACTTAATTATTTCTCAAAGACATAATGAAATGGTGTAGCCTGACACATACATGCCCAAGCTTGTTGCTCAGAGACAAAGGGCCAAGCAGTCTACCTGCACGTCTCCCTGGAAGGAAGGTGTGTTTCTGCTCTCTGGGAAGCACATATGCCTTTTGCTCTCAGCCAGGAGAAGTAGAAGGAAGGTCATGATGGATCGGCCAAGACAGGAAGCAGGGCACTGGGGTGATGCCAGGGTGACAGCACTCTCTGTTCTCAGCATCCAGCACCACCATCATGTGTTCGTTTATACAAAGGCAGCTTTTCACGCTCTGTAGTTTAGCCTGGGGTCCACTGGAGCACAGAAAAATCTGTTGTACGTTTAGAAGCCTTTGTTGAAAGGTTACAGGTATCACTTCCGAAGCAGACAGAAGGCTAAGTATTCTTGGGGAGGGGGGTGGGGGGAGAAAAGGGAAACATTTGCAAAATGACTTAGCTGGACCAGAAGGCAGGAAAGGCAGAAAATGGCTCCTTCCTGCCTCCCCCTGTGACTCAGCCCCAGGCCCAGTACAGGGAGGCTGAGGACGACTTATCTTCACACTCTTTAAGTTCCGTGATGGCCAAGGGAGGGAAAGGAACAGAGAGAAGGAGATAGAGACTAATTTTATTTTTTATTTTTTTGCCAGCAGAGAGAGTGGTGGTAGGTTTTCAGGTTTTTTATTTTTGAGGCAGGTTCTCACAATATGGTCTAGATAAATCTCAAACTCCAGATCCTCCTGCCTCACCTCCTCAGTGCTAGGTTGGCTCTTGCTGTATCCCCCCCTTTTCCTTTTGAAACAGAATCTCTATAAAGTTTCCCAGACTGGCCTTGAACTCTATAGCCCAGTCAGGCCTTGAACTTGTGATTACCCCTTCTACAGTAATTGAGATTACAGGCCTGCGTCCCTAGGCCCAGTGGAAACGGTGTCTGTGGTTCTGAGGATGAACAGAGACCTCACTCATGGTTGTCGAGTGCTTTTTTTCCACCAAGTTCTGCTTCTACCCAAGAACAGCAACACTGTGTGGAAATTCGAAAGGCTGACCTGCTCAGAGGTGAGGCACACCTGAAGGCCCATCTAGCTGTAGTGACATCAGTGTCCCCACTCTTGCCCTACCATTCTTTGTTCTTAAATATGTATTAAGAGTGTTTTGCTGGTATAGCTGTGTGCCATGTGCTTGCAGTGCCTAAGAGCGTGTTGAATCCCTTGGAACTAAGGTTATAGATGGTTGTGAGCTACCTACCACATGTGGGGAAGCTATGCTGGCTAGTTTTATGTCAACAAGTCAAGTCACTGGAGAGAAGAGAGCTTCATTTGAGAAAATGCCTCAATAACAATTGGGGTAGGCAGGCCTGTAGAACATTTTCTTTATTAGAGATTGTGGCTGGGCCCATTGTGGGTGGTGCGATCCCTGGGTAAGTGGTCCTAGGTTCTGTAAGAAAGCAGACTGAGCAAGTCATGGGGAGCAAGCCAGGAAACAGTGCCACTCTATGGCCTCTGCTTCGTTCAGTTCCTGCCTAGTTCTGGCCATGCTCAAGTTCCTGTCCTGAGTTCCTTTGATGATGAAGAGTACTGTGAAAACATAAGCCAAATAGACCCTTCTTCTCCAAGTTGCTTTGGGCCACAGTGTTTCACCACAGCAATGGAAGCCCTAACTAAGAATTGAACCCATGTCCTCCTGCTAAGCAGCCAGTGCTCTTAACCACCCAGCCATCCCTCCAGCCCATTATCCTATTCTTAAGACTCATACATTTTATTGCCTTAGGAAAGATAAAGCTCAACTTGCTGTTTTCAGGCTTGTCTCCCACTGGGTCTCCTAGAGAGCCAGGATTGCAAACCGAAATGGGTTTTCCATCATCTCAGCATCAGCAGTGGGTGGCTCTTTCCTGTGCTTCTTCAGTCACACAGTATTCCTTTTGGAAAAACTTTTTTAAAAATGTATTTCGGACTTGCAGAGAAGTTGTATACTTAGGCTGGGGATGTGGCTTACTAGTAGAGTATTTGCCTTGCATGGAAAGAAGCCCTGGATTCAAATGATGCTACTGTAAAGGGGGCAGGGGCCTGGAGAGATGGTTCAGGCAGTAAGAGCACTCTCTGCTTCTGCAGAGGACCAGGGTTTGGATCACCCACATGCTAGCTCACAGCAATCCATAACGCCAGTTCCAGGTAATCTGACACCCTCTTTTGACATTGGCTATACCAGACATATGCAGAGTACACATATATATGCAGAAAGAAACACTCGTGCTCATAAATATAAAAAGAAATATGAAAAGAACTGACCACACATAGCATAATGGTTTTTCCTTCCTATGGTTTCACTTAAGTGTTCCACTGTTTTGCTACCAGTCAGACATGAGTTTTTACTTGAACAATTAGAGAATTGCTGGCCTAACCCCTGTGGTGGTTATTCAGACCACTGACTAACTCTTCCTTTGAGCTGTCAGGACTGTGGTGGTACATGGCTGTCACAGCCATTTCCTTTAGAGTTTGTCTTATCTGCAGAGAGCAACTATGCCTCTGCAGAGAGATACACCTTTTCTCCGTAGCCCAAATCCATTGACAAGTCACAGCAAAATTAGAGCCGGGGACATCCACCCTGCACGGGGTGGTGATGTGGGCCTTTCTGTTTAAGGGCTCCCTGGTGGGGTTAGCTCAGGCCGTCAGTCTGCCCTCATTTCAACCCCTCCTGCTCAATCCTGTTTCCTTCCCCTCCCTCCCATCCACAGATGTTGATTCCAATGTTCTAATAAAATATCCTGAGCACTGAAATCTGTCTCAGTCTGCTTCCTGAAAAATCCAAACTCAGGCAGTTGGAGCCAGGGGAGGTCTGACAAGTCAGAGACCAGACAGGGTTTAGAGCTGGCCCATTCACTAGCAAGACCACAGATACTATGAGTGTTAGAGGGAGCACCAGTAGCCTTTCATACAAGACAAGCAATTAAAGTGATACCTTGAAAATATCTCTTCATTCACTTAAAAAAAAATGTATTTTTAGTTGTCTGTGTCTGTGCATGTGAACGCTAGTGCCCATAGAAGTCAGCTGTCATATCTCCCAACTGACCTGGGTGCTAGAAACCAAATTCAGGTTCTTTTCAAGAGCAGCAGTCACTCTTTATCCCTCCCTTAGCCATCTCTTCAGCCCCACACCTCTTTTTTTTTTTTTTTTTTTTTTTTTTTTTAGACAAGGCCTCCAGTAGTTCAGGCTAGCTTCAAGCTTCCTATGTAGCCAAAGATAATCTTGAACTCCTCATCGTCCTGCCTCTACTTCCTGGGCGCTGAGATTATAGGCATGTATTATCAGACTGTAGTGGCTATTCCTGGTTGTCAACTTGACTATATCTGGAGTGAACTGCAATCCAGAATTGGAAGGCTCACCTGTGATCCAGATCTTGAGGCTGGGAGATACAAGTTTCTGACCTGAATCTTGGCATGGAGATCTTGAGGCATAGTGGCTAATGAATCCCAGGAGACTAAGGCAAGGAGATCTCTGAGTTCAAGGTCATCTGGGACAAAGCAAGTCCCAGATCCAGGCCTTGTGGTACACCCCTTTAATCTGGGCCACACCTTCTGCTGGAGACCTACTTAAGGACATTGGAAGAAGGAAGATTCTCTTTTCTTCACCTGTTTGCCTTGTGGGACTGAGCAACTACCAGATCCTTGGACTTCCAATCACAGATGCTGCTGACCACTGTTGGGGAGTTGGACTACAGACAACCAATCCCCTTACTATATAGAGACTACCTATAAGTTCTGTGACCCTAGAGAACCCTGACTAATACACACACTCATCTTGAAAATACTTAAAAAAAAAAAAAAAACAAAGCAAAAGAAAGGAGAAATGGGGGAATAGAGAGTCCACATGAGCACTAGGAATAGCAAAATGGTAGATACAGTATGACTCAGCCAGTTGAGTCAGCCTTTGTCACCAACCACACCACTGCTGGCACAACAGATCCATGAGTGAAGTGACCATGTGGCAGAGTAAGGCTCTTCTTAGCCCAGTGGCACAGGCTGTCACTTACCAGAGCTTAACTAGTTATTGCTCCTACCAGTGTCCAACTTGAGAGTGAGAGACCAGTGCTAGACTCCTGGTATGTTGTCACACCCCTAAGACACCATCTGGTAACACAAGCTGGATACTTTGGAATCCTTCATTGGTGAGTGATTCATTCTAACAGGAATGGACAAGTGTTTGGGTGAGTGTTTTGATTGTCTCACCCCTCAGGCATCACCCTGGGGTTCTGGAATATTCCATTAGCATAGAATCTCACAGAACATTGCATCAGACCAAGGGATTCATCTTGCAACAAAGAAGCTATGATGGTGGATTCCTGATTTGGGATTTGTCTGTGCTGCTCACCGGCTGCATTTGCACCTGCTCCGGTGCCTTACTCTGCAGAGATGGAACACCTTTTTCCAGGTTGCATAAGGACAGAGAAGAAAAAACTTTTACTATGATGCTTTCCCCAGCAGAGAGAATATGTGGACCTGAGACGCAAACTATGGAATAGGGGTAAACGTGTTATCATTTCCCTGTTCTGATTCTGCAGGGCTAAGGGACCTAGTTCCTGAAGTGAGACTTTTCCCACCAGGTGATGAAGCCGAAGTCCCTTTGAATAACCAACAATAGCTGTTGCCTGGGCACTTTGTGTGCCTGGTATCTAGAGAGAAGGGGAACAGTCTCCTTGGGGACATTACCCTCATCTTCAGGACCCTTCACATCCAATAGCTGATTAAAGTGTAGTTCTAAATTCAGGCCTGGGCCAGGGAACTGGCTCAGTTGGTAACGAGCTTGCTTTCTGGTTTTGAGCCTCAGAATCCATGTAAAAGTCCAGGTGTGGCAGCATGTGCTTATAATGGTAGAGAAAGAATGATCCCATGAGACTCACTGACCAACCTAGCCTACTTGGTGACTTCCAAGCCAGTGAGATACCCTATCTCAAACACCAAGGTAGTCAGGGAGTGGGAGTAGGTGGCACAGGCCTTTAATCCTGGCACTTGGGAGGCAGAGATAGGTGGATTTTTGAGCTTAAGGTCAGCCTGGTCTACACAGAGAAACCCTGCCTCAAAATACCAAAAATTAAAACCCAAACCCAAAAAGTCTCTTGAGAACTTTTGCTGCGAGATGGTGGCCCATGCCTTTAATCCTAGCACTCAGGAGGCAGAGGCAGTCAGATGTCTGAGTTTGAAGCCAGCCTGGTCTACAGAGCAAGTTCCAGGACAGCCTGGAAAACAAGAAGAAACCCTGTCTTGAAAAACCAAAGAAAAATAGAAACGAAAACAAACAATAAGGTCGATGGCTCCCAAAGATCAAACCTGAGGGCCTCTAAGCTCCATATGCCTGTGCACACATGAGCATGTGAACTTGCACACACAAACACGCACACACACAAATAACACAATAAAAACAAAGCCCAGCCCGTTCAACCGAGTTTGGGGCAATGCTGAGTGGCGCTGTGTAGTTCAGAGCTCCTCATGAGTCAGTTAAGGTCTTCCTTACAGCTTGTGCTTCCTTCCTCCAAGCTTGCTTCCCGCTCTTCCCTTCCACAGGTGTCAATTTCAAAGGCACTCCCTAATAAACATCCTGGATGCTAAACTCTGACTCAGAGGCTCCTTCCTTCAGAGTCAAAGCTCTGAAGACGCCCTGTTGCCCCTGTAATGTGTTTTTCTTACTAATGAGAATGCTCAGAACATTCCAGAAAAAAAAAAAACAAAAAAACAACAACAAAAAAAACCATATAAATTGACAATTTAACATGTTTGCAGCTGATCTCCAGACTCCATTGAAGTCGTCAAAGGTCTCCATAGTATCCTGTGTGTTCATGTGGGGGACTGGCTGTGCTCACATTGGAGGGGGGCTTTATGTATGTGTGTGTGTGTGTGTGTGTGTGTGTGTGTGTGTGTAACGCTAGGTACTGCTTTATTCTGAGACAGGGTCTCCAAGTGGGGAAGACTGACTGGAGAGAGCCTCAGGATCTCCACCTCCCCAGCTCTGAGACTGCAAGGGCACACCACCACACCTTACTTTTCCACATAGGTCCTGGGGATCGAATTCATTTCTTCAAGCTTGCAAGGCAAGCACTTCACTGACTAAGCTGGCCTCCTGGCCCCAGTCTCATCTTTACAGAGTAAAAGATCCTTCCAGAACCACATCAGTGTTTACATGGCACGACTCTCCAATCGGGTTTTGTTTTCTGGCTTTCTTTTTCCCAGCAGTCTTATGAGTAGTAACACGTACAGGTATGTGCACACAGAGCGATGAGGACACACACTCTCCTCTCACCTCTGTGGGTTCTGGGGATTGCATCCTGAGTGACTCTATACACTGAGCCCTCTCAGCAGCCCCTCCAGTCCTTTTCAACATTGGATAGTTTCTTAGTTATCACCCTTTTACTTTGCATACTAATTCCATATGCAGTATTATATAATACTCACGTACGAAGCACCCCAGGCTAGCCTTGAACCTCTGCCTCTACTTCCCAAGCGCCCCAGGTGTGCACCAGGTGTGGCCTTCTTTGGCTTTCATAACCCCACAGTTTTTAAAACCACAGGCCACTTCTTTTTGTAGATTTTAATGTAAGCTGTTCCTGCAACATAGAAGCTGTGAAGTCACATCTGTGGTGATGGAGTCCACTGGTTGTAGCCTCTGCCACACCCACACATTGCATCCTGGGTCTCTTCAGGTGCCATGGAATGCCATCTTCCATTGTACAGAAACACAAAGCTGGAGTTTTATCACAATTAGAGTCAGGTCATGCACCTTTGGGCAAACTACCAGAGAACACTTCTCATTGCACCCTAGCAGGTG
Source organism: Rhynchomys soricoides (assembly GCA_019843965.1). Lineage (NCBI taxonomy): Eukaryota > Metazoa > Chordata > Mammalia > Rodentia > Muridae > Rhynchomys > Rhynchomys soricoides. The sequence continues at coordinate 1,593,887 of JADRCH010000036.1, read as the reverse complement.
ACACATGACACTAATTTGTCCCATCACAAATGTGGGTAATTGTGGTCACTTGATTAGCTGGTGACTACCAGGCTTTCCCAGTGTGAAAAGATTTTTCCCCTTTGTAATGAAGTGTTTGAGGGAACATGAAAGCTAGGTGAATATCCTACACTTCATCAGACCTCAGTGTATCCATTCCTTCATGGCTGCATTGGTTGAAGGACTCCTATTTCATTCAGTAGGCTATAATCCATCCCTTCATTATTTTGTTTATTTGGTTGTTTATTTGGTTATGGGACCAGGAGGAGCAGGCCTGGAGCAAGAGTGGGGTCAAGGTATGTCCCAAACCCTGGAAATCTCATCCCGAGGTCAGCAGGAGTAGGTGGTTAGCCGCCTGTCTCAGGCTTGCCTGTCCTGGTGAATGCAGTCCTGTGTCCCCCAGCCTCTCCTCACTAGAGGAGGTTAAGTAGCTAATAGGCAGGCTAAACTTCCTTTCCTTGTATAAGATCAAGTCCAGCAGCACTGGAATTCCTCCTCATGCAAATGAGGCATCTCCAGCACCCTGTGTCCCCCCAACAGCCAATGACATACACTCACCCTGACACCCCCTACTCACCCACCAAAGGTTTAAATAGCCTTTTTTCCACCCAATAAAATGAAGCAGTTCTCCGAAGCTGTTCCTGGGTATGTATGTTTCACCCTACACTCACCCACCGCCCAAGATCCTGACTGCACCCACCCTCACCTGGTAATCTTCTCTCCCTTCAGTCCAACCCGGTGCAAAATGAGCCTGGCTATCCCAGTTGGGAGAATTGGACACAGGCTAGCGTTGGTTTTGTTTTACCTTGTTTGTCAAGACAGAGTCTCTGTGTAGCCCCAGCTGTTCTGGAATTGACTCTGTAGACCAGACTGGCCTTCAATTCACAGAGATCCACCTGCCTCTGCCTCCTGAGTGCTGGGATGGGATTAAAGGTGTGTGCCAGCCACCATGCCTGACTTCACTGTCTTAACTTTCCAGAGTCTCCTCTTTTGGCCAGTCATAGCTCCTGCACGTTGGCCTCCTTGTCCTTTTAGCTGACCTTCACCATTTCTTTCTTTCTTTTTCTTTCTTTCTTTTTGGTTTTTTGAGACAGGGTTTCTCTATGTAGCCCTGGCTGTCCTGGAACTCACTCTGTAGACCAGGCTGGCCTCGAACTCACTCTGTAGACCAGGCTGGCCTCGAACTCAGAAATCCGCCTGCCTTTGCCTCCTAAGTGCTGGGATCATAAGGCGTGTGCCACCACTGCCCGGCCTTCACCATTTCTTTTATATTCTCTTGCTCACTGTGCAAGACACTCCAAGCTTACTTGGTATCTTCCATGCCCCAGCCCTTCAACAGCCATTTCCTATGGAGTATTCTTTTAGAAGCCAAGATCTGGGCCTTAAATGTGTTACTTACTCTTATTCTTGGGCCCATTAACACATCTAGCTAGGGAATATATGTGGGAAGCCGCCTGAGTCGCACCCACATTCGCCATTACAAGATGGCGCCTACATCTGGCCGAGGACAAGTTGTAAACAGGCTAGTGCGCATGTACCTGGTAATTTTCCACCTCAGAGTCTCAGCCTCTCTCGTGGTGGCATCTGGCCTGATGCGGGGAGCCAATGGGAAAGCTCCATGTCCCAGGCAAGCGCTGTGACCTATATAAGGGACGGGTGTTCTATTGTTCAGGGTCTCCACTCGTGGCAAGCTTATGCTCTCCCTCTCAAGATGCATTAAAGCTTTACTGCAGAAGGATCCTATGTGTGCCGCGTCGTTCTTGCTGGCGAGACCGTAGCGCGGGACAAATATACGAAGTACATGTGCGTACTTACAACTAATAATGTACCCATTTAGAGCTATAGTGATTTCTAGATTATCTGGGTATATCCAACACGATATCACTCTTACCTCCAATTCTAGCCCCACCCCGAGCAGCTTCTCTCATTTCCTGTGCACGCAGTGACTATCTCTACTGGTGAGAAGCTTGGGTTCCCATGACTTATCTAAACAGTTATTCCCCGTGTTAACAACCTCCCCTGACAGCCTGTGATATTGTGAAATACAGATTTGGCCATTACAGAGAGATCCACAAACCTCTGTAATTCCCTGAGTAATATGGCTGTTGGAAGAATCTTTTGTTCATAATAGTTGGTCATTGACCCTGGTTCCTGACTCAGAGATCTTTAGACCTGTGTAATTTCCTGAGTTACTTGGTCATCTAACCCAGAGCACCTAAATCCTTGGAATTTTCCTGAGGTAGACGCATTCTCTGTTGTAAAGAGGCAACTCTCTGGCATGCTCCTGGAAAGCCTCAAGATAGAGCTGGTTGCCAGGGGAACCAGCCACGTGATCAAATGGGCCAAGAGCCAATGAAGGTGGATCTGGTCAGGAATGGCCAGCAAGCGGATAGGATAACGGACCACGGTGAGGTGGTGGAGACTCAGCACAACATCCCTGCAGCCTTCCTCCCGTCTAGCCATCAACCTCACCTCTGTCCTAGACTCTTTCATACATGGATGATCATCAGTAAAGTGTTTCCCTGAGCACGTGAGCTGCCCTGACCAACTAAGTGAGCCTAAGGAAGATCTGTGGGAACTCAGATCTGTAACTTAAAGTCTGAAGTAACCCTTCGCACAGCTTGAGAAGTGGGGACAGACTGATTTACTGCACTTACAATCTATGGGTTCAGCCTCTTCTAGGTAGATAGTATCAGAATTGAACTGTAGGCATCCCAGTCTGAGTCCACTGAAGAGTCTGGTGTCAGAAGTGTTGATTGTGTGGCTGAGAGTGGGAAGGACGCTGTTTTTTCTCCAGTGTCTTGCACTGTTCTGTCTGTGTCCGTCTCGTGCCTCCCCCTACCCCATCCAGTCAGTGTGATCTTCCTCCTCACCAGCACAACAGGTGAAATGATAGACATGTTGATCTGGCTTAGATCAGTGCCCTGGGGCTCCTCAGGCGGCTTGACCAAAGCACAGTGCAGGCTTTCTCTCTCCTTTCCCTACCCCTTGCCCCTGTGTTTACTTCTCTTAACCAAAGCCTGACACCAGGCTGCCTCTCTAAAGGGACTCCATGCTCCCGTCTCAGACTACTCCACCGGTGTCCCTTTTCTTGTGAAGATGCTCTCTCCATCCCAGTAAAGCCACCTTCTTTACAAAATCCTTCTTATTCCTGTTGGCCTTCATCTCCTGTTCCAGACCAATTTCCTACCCAAACTCTAGATCACTATAGCTCGGAACCTCCACCTCCATCTGCTCCAGCATCAGTTTGTTTTCTATAGCTATAACAAAAGAACCGAGGCTGGATGCTTTGAAGACACAGGTATTTAATTAACTCACAGTTATGGAGACTGACACTCTTTAAGATCAGATGGTTTCTGGTAAGGAACTTCTTGGCTACTTCACACCAAGACAGATGGCATCTTGGCAGGGATACCACACAGAGAGAAGCCAGGCAGCAGAGAGAGGGGGGCCTGTTTGTAACAGCAGCCCATTCTCCCGAAAATTCCCCAATTCCTTCCACCGGCAACACCTCTGATGACTTAACAAGTGCCCCGAACTTTAGCTTTTAAAGATTCCACTCTTTCCAACATCTCCTAGGAGGATCGAGCTTCCAACAAATGACACACCCTCCTGCACATGGTTTGTAGGAAAGAGAGGGAAGAGGTGACACACAGTTAAGCACTTTTCAAGGTTTTTTTTTTTTTGAGACAGTCTCATGTAGTTCAGGTTAGCTTCCAACTCTCCACACAGCTGAGAACTGACACCAAACTTCTCATCTTCTTGTCCCTTCCTCTTGACTGCTGGCATTGCAAGTGTACACCATGTCTGCTTCATGCAGTGCTGGGATCAAACCCAGGACCTTCAGCACACCAGGCAGGCACTCTGCCAACTGAGCCACATCTCTATTCCTTGGGTTTACTTGTAAGAAACACTTTCTTGAGATTCAGCTCTATTGTGGCTTTTGCCCATATCTATTTTTTTTTTAAATCACATTGGCTAAATTTACATTGGCCAGGGAGTCAAAGCTGCCTGCCCAACTCATTCTTTTAGTTTTTGTCTTTGTTCTTTTGAGACAGGGCCTTGATATGTAGCCTAGGCTAGGCTCCAACTCATAGTGTTCCTCCTGCCTCAGTTTCCCAAGTGTCGCAATTACAATCACAGGCTACCGGATCACATCCACCCACTCTTTATGGTGCCACCACCTCTTCTAGCAGAATCTCTACAGCTCTTGCAGAGCAGGAGTTAACAGTGGACCCCCAAAGTCCCCCTCTCACCATTTCTGTCAGCAGGTGCTTCAGGATAACAGATAGGGGCGGGCTATTTTGGGAATGGGCAGCTGCTTTAAACACTTTGAGCCCCACCCCCTTTCTGCTCTCCAATTTCCCGCTAGAATGTTTGCTAATCTTTCTAGATTATATTCGTGTGCATGGGTGTGCATATGAGCCTGTGCTCATGGGTTCTGGGGGCCAAACTCAGGTCCCTGTGCTCATTGCTGCACTTACCGACTGCTCTCCCTGGAACCCCACTGCCTCTAAATGTCTTAGATTTTAGAATTGTATTTCTTTACTTATTTGGGTAGGGGCATGTGTATTAGAGGTAGGTGTGGAGATCAGAGGATAACTTTCAGGAGTTGGTTTTCTTCTTTTACCATATGGGTCTGAAGATCAAAATCAGTCAGGCTTGGCAGCAAGATCATTTACCTCCCGAGCCATCTCTGCCCAAAAATTTATGCCAGATTTTCCCCCACCCCAAGGGCAGATATTTCAAATGTCTTGAACTATACAGGCCCAGGATCACTTTTCCTGGTACACACCCCAAGATGTCTGTACCTTACTTGCTCAGATTCTTCTCTCAGGCTGCTCTTCCCATTGGATCCCTAAAGATCACAGCCCTGGCATCCTTAAAGGCAACCCACACAACATCCAAAGCCTTGGCGTCCCCCACCTCTGGACCCTGGTATCTGTGTCATATGTCTTTTTCTGTCTTATATTCTAATTACCACAGTTGTGGTTTGAATAGGAATGCCCCCCTTAGACTCATGTGTTCGAGTGTTCGGTCCATAGGGAGGGGCACTCATAGGAGGTAAGACATTGTTGGAGTAGGCGTGGCCTTGTCGGATGAAGTGTACCACTAAGGGGGAGCTTTGAGCTGCTCAAGCCATGCCCAGTGAGACATTCTCTTCCTGTTGCCTGTGGATACAGATGTAGAACTCAGGGCTATCTCTCCAGCATCATGTCTTCCTGTGTGCCACCATGCTTCCTGCCATGGTGATAATGGGCTAAACCCATGGACTGTAAGCCAGCCCCAATTAAATGTTTTCCTTTGTAAGAGTTGCTGAGGTCCTGGTGTCTCTTCACAATAATAGAAACTATAACTAAGATAACCACTCATAAGAAACAACAAGCCAGGCACTATGTCTTTCTCATGGCTTAACTCCCTAGAGGCCTTGTACATTGTAGAGGTAGACATATTTGTTACATTGTGTCTTAGAGTTTCATGCTGCTGGAGAAGGAGTTGAAAGTTCTACATCTTGATCCTCAGGCAGCACAGGTGACCAGCACCACTGTGTCACTGGGTGTGGCTTGAGCTTATATGAGACCTCAAAGCCCACCTCCACAGTGACACACTTCCTCCAATAAGGCCACACCTACCCCCAACAAGGCCACATCTCCTAATAGTGCCACTCTATGAGCCAAGCATTCAAATATCTGCGTCTATGGGGGCCATGCCTATTTGAAGCACTACACATTGAAACATCAAAAAAGTTTATATATTTTTCTTTCTCTGAGACAGGGTCTCACTTCCAGGCTATCCTGGAACTATGTAGATCAGTCTGGCCTCGAACTCACAGAGACATGATTGCTTCTGCCTCCTTAGTGCTGGGATTAAAGACATATGCTAACACACTTGACCAAGTCTATACATTTCTTACTGGCCCACTTTTTGTAGCCAGCATAAGATCTCAATTTTCTACCTTAGGGAAGATAAAGATACTCATTTTCCTCATCTAAAGGGCAAGAAAGTTAAAATGTTTGCCTTCCTCTCCCAGGATGCAGTGCGCTGCATTAGTATACCAAGAGCTAAAACCCATCCACACTGCAAATCCAGACTTGCTCATGTAATCCACATTTTATCTTGACCAATGCTGTTCCAGTCTAGCCTTTTAAAGTTATGAAATATTGACATATTTTCATTTCCCGCAGAATATACTATTCATTACTTTCCTCTTGCATAAAATCCTATTTTCATCGGCAGAGACATGGTCCCAATTCCTCACTCCTCACAGGAATTACATAAGGACAGCAGGGGAGCAGCTGCTTCTTTTGTGCTGGCCTTAGCCTGGAATCTCTTAATCTGTTGCAAAGCAGGGCATTATGGAAAACCTGGCTAGGCTGCTCCAGCACACACTTTTTCCATTTAACCATTTAGAGCAAGAAGACTCACTCAGTTATAAACACCAGTGGTTATTCGCCAATGGTGTCTTCTAATGCTTGAGCCCTCCTTGCCACTCTTGGGGTGATGGGGTACTGTGGATCTACAGAGTGAGACTTCACCAAGTTCGACTTTGAGTGTGTCATGTCTCTCAGTGCCATCTGCTATTGATCCTGCCGGGTTCCACAGCTGAGAATTTAGTCTTCTGGTATTTTCCTCATGCCCAACCACACTGCTTTAAACGTCTGTTTGTCCCTACTGACCTAGTCATAAAGTTATCAGAATCAGCTGTTTTAGGAATTTTAATCTTTATATAGAAGGGGAAGAAGGGGCTGGAGAGCCAGCCAAGACTTTCCTGCGATTCAGAGAAAGGCTTCATGCCAAGGTCCTTACCCTCGTGATCTGTGAATGTGACCTACATAGCGAGAAAACCACTGCATATGTGGTTAAGTCAAGAGTTTTGAGGTGGGCCATAGATACAATGGCATATACCCTTAGGGGACAGAGGCAGAGGAAGGTTGGATACACTGAAGAGGCAAAGGCAATGTGACCACAGATGGAGTGATTCTACTGATGTGGCCAGAAGCCAGGAAGTGCTGACCTTATCAGGAGCCCAACACAAGGACCAGGCCAGGTTCTTCAGAGCTCCGAGGGAAGGCAGGCAGCTCTGCTGAAGCTGGTTTCCACCAGGGAGACTGAGCTTCCAGCCTACAATGTGAGTAGTCACATTTCTGCTGAATTCAGCCACCAAACTGCGGTCAGCCACAAGCAAAAAAATAGCAGCTTATTCCTGAAATGTTTCTATCTTTGCTACTTTCATTTTTAGAGCCTACGTATTTTTAAAACCCCATCTTATCCTTTGCAATATATTTTCTCTAAGAAAATAACTTTTCATGTTCTTTTCAGTTTCCTTAGATGCTGGATTTCAAACTAATTTTACAAACTTTTAGGAATCATCTATAGTGGCCCTGGAATGTTTAGCAGACACAAAGCAAAACCAGACATTATTAAGTTTTAATAATGCTCATACCCAGTGTATGATAAAACACAAAGAGCCAAAGTCAGGACTGGCTAGGGCAACCAAGGAAGGAAGAAAGAATTGTGAGGGGCCTGGGGTTCCGGGGTGGGGTGGAGTGTGGTGGGGCCTTGAATGAACAAGCGCACCTTGCCGGGAGACTCCGGAACAAAGAAGACTTCAGAATTCATTGTCTTTCCTGAAACACGCCCCCTTCCATTGCAGCTCTTTCTGCATTATACAAGTAGCCAAGATTCTTTTTGTACAGTGCTATGGAACCAAGCTAGGGCCTCATGAATGCTAGGCCAGTTTTCAGCCACTGGGCTACACTGCTGGCTTCTTTTCCTTTAAGCCACAGTCTTGCTATGTCACCCAGGCTGGCCTGAAAGTTGGGATTCTTCTGCCCTCCTGTCACCTCATGGATGGCTGGGGTCATAGGTGTGTACCACCATGCCCCACAGGAAGCATTTCGGAAACATAACAATTGCAACATAAGACACCTCTGTAATCTCATATTCCCAGAAAAAGGCTTTTCTGACAATTCAAAGTATATTCTTCCGGCCATCCTCCCGCACACCCACACCCGCACACCCACAGTGATATGTTCAGGTAATTGTTACAGGAATGAAAGCTCGGTGCACACACACATTCTTTCTCTGCTTGCTGTGAACAGAGAAGGGGCATTTGAAGATAATTCATCTTTTGGCAACACACACACACACACACACACACACAGATTTCTCTGATCCCATTCTGATCACATGGTTTAGAAAAATCATCCTTTCTAACTACATAATGGCCTGTGCTAAGAGAAGAAAATGGGAGGCGGGGGGTAGGTCAGGGAGGGGGAAGAAGAAGAGGGAGGGAGAGGTTTGTTTGGTTTGGGGGTCTTTGTTTTTTGTTTTTGTTTTGTTTTTAAAAAACAATAATCTGAATAAACACAGGAAAGGTGAGGAGAGACGGCTGAGGCGTTAAGAGCATTTACTGCTCTTGCAGAAGACCTGAATTCAGTTCCTCGAACCCACTTCAGGCAGCTTACAACCACTTGTAACTCAGGCTCCATGGGATTGGACGCCCTCTTCTGGACTCTGTGGGCACTGCACCCACAAACATACTCTCAGGCACATACATAGACATGTGCACATTACTAAAAAAAGAATTTATTAAAAGCTAGACTCAGAGTCTGAGGGCATAGCTCGGTTATCATGTGACATGTGTATGGTACTGGGTTCAATCCATAGCATGGCAAAATTAACTAAAAGCACCACGTGGTGGCTCACATACTTTATCCAGCACTCAGGTTGAAGCAGGAGGATCTATGAGTTCAAGGCCAGCCTGGCCTACAGAGGGATTCCCTATTTGAAGTAAAATAAAAGTAAAGTTCATCAAGTAAAACTAAATACAAATTAGAGTAGGGTACAGCAGTAGCTGATGGGAGTCACAGACAGGAAAGTTTCCCTACTAGTTCAAGATCTTGGGGGCTGGAGAGATGGCTTAGCGGTTGAGAGCACCGACTGCTCTTCAAGAGGTCCTGAGTTCTATTCCCAGCAACCACATGGTGGCTCACAACCATCTGTAATGGGATCTGATGCCCTCTTCTGGTGTGTCTGAGGACAGCTACAGTGTACTTACATATATATAATAAATAAATAAATCTTTGGGCCGGATCGAGCAGGACTGGAGCAAGAAGGGAAAAAAATTAAAACAAAAAGCTCACACTACCCAGCATCCATCACTCAGCTATAACCACACAATACATTTTGCCTCTTTTCAGACGTTTTCATGTGTACATGTGTGCTTGCACATGTACTTCCCAAAATGAAACGGAAGGCTGCTGAGAGGGCTCAGCTGTTAATGCAGTTGATGCCCAGCCCAGGGACCCAAATGGGCTCTCTGGAACATACATGGTAGAAAATGACTCCCAACAGCTGCCCTCTCATGTCCACATGTGTACGGTGACAAATTTGTGTGCATATGTACATAAGCACATAAATGAATAAAATGTAAACAAATTTTAAAAAATTAGTACAAGGCATTTTAGTGACATATAATACATAAGGTGTGTGTATGTGTGTGTGTACGTGTGTGTGTGTACATGTGGTATGTTCATGTATAAGTATGTATATGTATTGTCCATGGTATGTGTTTGTGGGTACTGGGGACCAAACCCAGATCCTCGAACATACTACTGAACTGCAAAGTAGCCCTTCTTAACTTATAATTTGCTTGAACAATTCTCCATTCACGTTTTTGTTTGTTTGTTTCAATTTCTGACTATAAGAAAGTTTTCTGGCCAGGTAGTGGCAACACAGGCATTTAATCCCAGCACTGGGAGGGAGAGGCAGGCAAATCTCTGAATTTGAGGTCAGTGTAGTCTACTAAGTTCCAGGACAACCAGAGCTACACAAAGGAACCCTTTGTCAAAAAAAAAAAAAAAAAAAAGACAAAATACAAAACAAAACAAAATGAAAAACAAAACAAAAACAAAAAACAAAAAAGGAGAAAGTTGAGCTGGAGAGATGACTCAGAGGTTAAGAGCATTGGCTACTGTTCCATAGGTCCTAAGTTCAAATCCCAGCAACCACAGAATGGCTCATAACCATCTGTAATGAGATCTAATGCCCTTTTCTGGCTTGCAAACATACATGCAGGCAGACCACTGTATACATAATAAGTAATAAATATTTTTTAAAAATTCGTTTTTTAAAAAGACAAAGTTTTTTGAGCATTTTGTGCATTTATTTGCATATCTGTCACTTTTTCCCTCAAAATTAACTTCTAAGGGCTAGTCTCCTTAGGTGTTGCAGGCATGTGGTGCATATACATTCATGTAAGTAAAAAACTCAGTCATGTACAATAAAAGTAAATTTTAAAAGATTTACTTGGCCGGGCAGTGGTGGCACACGCCTTTAATCCCAGCATTTAGGAGGCAGAGGCAGGTGGATTTCTGAGTTCGAGGCCAGCCTGGTCTACAGAGTGAGTTCTAGGACAGTCAGGGCTACACAGAGAAACCCTGTCTTTTTTTTTTTTTTTGTTTTGTTTTTTCGAGACAGGGTTTCTCTATATAGCCCTGGCTGTCCTGAACTCATTCTGTAGATGCCCTCTTCTGGTGTGTCTGAAGACTTGCTTCTGTCTAGAAAAATAATGTGCAATGAATAACATAATTGTCAAAAGATTTACGGTTTTGGTGGCATCATCTGTATTCTATTTTCCTTTGCTTAGTTTTTCTTGCTATTTTAAGCCTAAGATTATAATGTACTCCTCCACTAAGTAGTAGAAAAGGGTGTATGCAGATGTAGCCCTTTTGGGAGAGAATCTTCCTTTGCTGGAGGCCCTGGTTTGGTCCTCAGTGCTCACACAATGCAGCAACGAGACACACTCATATGTTCCCACATTTGAAAGCTGAGAATTTACCCACACATCAGTATGAATCATAATGTCACACCCATCAAAGGGACTATCCCCAACTATCATTTCCTGGTAAGTAAGGAAATAAATTACAGTCAAGGGAAAAAAAACCTTCAGTGGACTCTTTTCGAGACAGGGTTTCTCTGTATAGCCCTGGCTATCCTGGAACTCACTCTGTAGACCAGGCTGGCCTCGAACTCAGAAATCGGCCTGCCTCTGCCTCCCAAGTGCTGGGATTAAAAGCTTGCGCCACCACTGCCCGGCTTCAGTGGACTCTTTAGGGGAAGTGCCCCATTTTACATTTTCCTAAAACTGTAGCAGTTGTTATTTAAAACTGAATCAACAGCCAGGTGCAGTGGTACTTGCCTGTGATCCCAGTTTTTGGAGGTTGAGGCTGGAGGGTAAAGAGTTCCGGGTCTTAAAAGAAAACCCACCAGAAAAACAAGAAGAAAATCAAGAACTATTACCCTCTTGTGGCCTTCTGCCACATCACTGCTAAGCCTTCATAGCTTTTGTAATTGAGGCCTGAAGCCAGTCTCCTCCTAGCGATGCCTGTGAGAGAGGAAATGCACAGGGCACGCCAGTTCCCACCCTCTGCTGAGATGGCATCTCTGTGTTTACGCAGGATTCTAAAATAACCAGTTAAATAAGGAAATACACCAGACAAATTTAATCTGGGTGGTGTCATTATACGGAGAATGTTTCAGTTTTGTCTTTGAGCCAAGTCTATTTTATTTTTTTCAAGACAAGGTTTCTACTTATAGCTGGCTGTCCTGGAGGTCTGTAGACCAGGCTGGCCCTTTAACTCAGAGATCTGCCCGCCTCACAGCAGGAGTGAGAGAACTGTCTCAGGAGTGGGAGAGGAGAATTCTTAGGTTACATGAAACTGCCTTTAAAAAATTATGCTCACTAGGTCGTGGTGGTGCATGCCTTTAATCCCAGCCCTCAGTGATAATATGTTTTGTAATGCGGCTGCATGATTGGGGGGGGCGGTGTGCCCTAACGCGCCCATGCTGAGGCATCTCCCCTGAGGTGTCAGCCATATGACAGGTCTAGTATAAAATGAAGTTCATTTGGGACAAGGGAAGTGGGTGTAGGGAAGGGAGTAGAGGCGGAGAAAAGGGACAGAAAGGAGAGAAGAACAGATAGACGAGAGAGGAGAGAGGCTGGCCAAGAACACAGGGAGAGGAGAGGGAAGAGAGGGAGAGGGAGGGGGAGGGAGAGAGGGGAGAGGGAGGGAGAGAGAGGGAGAGACAGAGAGGAAGGGAGAGAAAGAGGGGGAGGGGGAGGGGGATAGAGGGGAGAGAGAGAGGGTAAGAGAGGGAGGGGGGAGAGGGGGAGAGAGGGGGGAGAGAGAGAGAGGCGCGTGCGTTTGCCAAACAGTCCTTTTATAGCAAGCCAAGCGCCTACCTGGCTGTTGCTAGGTAACTGTTGGGCGGAGCCTAGAGGAAATGCTAACACGGATCTCTGAGTTTAAGGCCCAGCCTGGTCTACAGAGCGAGTTCCAAGATAACTAAGGCTACACACAGAAACCCTTTCTCCCTCCAATCCCCCCAAAGCGCATACATTGCTGGAGAGTAGATTTCCCTGACTTTGACTTTCTCCTTATGTTTTAGAAGTTGGGAAGTATTCTCCCACTTTTGTCTCTATACCATTTGGGGGGCGAGAGTGAGACAGGATTTCTCGTTTAGCCCTGGCTGTCCTGGAGCTTGTTCTGTAGACCAGGCTACCCTCGAACTCAGAGATCTGCCTGCTTCTGCCTCCTGAGTACTGAGATTAAAGGCGTGCTCCACCAGAGTTAAAGACCAGCCTGGTCTACCGAGCCCACAGTCAGAGGGGTACACACACACACAGAGCTACCCTCTCTTAACCATTGAGCCATCCCTCTAGTCCCCGCATTCTTCCCCTGCCCTCCCTAACACCACGATTTCCTTAAGCACTTTAAAGGTATTCTTTCATCTCCTTTCCCCATCTCTATTGTCCTCTGAACTCTCCTTCCGGGTACTGGATTCCTTGGTAGCCTTACAACTGTCACTCTTCGCGTCAGGCCCCGCCTCCTCGGCGGACTCCTCTCTTCTAAGTCCCCTCCCCTTGCTAGTGCAGCAACTGACCTCATCCTGCCTGCAGGCCAAGGTCTTTCCAGGACATAGCTCCCTGGTAACTCCCAACAGGCAGGAAGTAACTAAACCCAGCCTCCTCCCAAGCCCCTTTGCGGTGGAGGAGAAAGCTCCCAACCAACAAAAGGTCCACCTTTATTTCTCTCCCAAGAAATGCTTTCTCATTTAATAACGTTCTACTGTTTGATGCGTTTTTTTTCTCTTTTCTCCACATAAAAACACATTTTCATAGGAAGTGTACCCGAACATTTTCCACATTCATCTTTCCCTGTCTGAGCTCTCATTTATATGGGGAAGTTACCAGGGCTTTGAAGTTGACAATCGAATCTCCTAAAAACCCAGTTGATACATGGCAATGGGAAGAAATGAAGAGTAAGATATGAAGGATAGAATAGTCGTCATTATTTTGAAAAAAAAAGCTTAAACTTAATTTTGTATTTTCTGTTTCTAAATACCCAGAAAATTCTTCTATATGGAAACTAGCTTCACATCCAAATAAGATTTATAGTGCCAAGTATGTACACACACATACACACACACAGAGACAGAGACAGAGAGAGGGACAAAGGGGGGAGATAGAGAGAAGAAAACACACACACACACACACACACACACACAGAGTGAGAGAGAGAGAGAGAGAGAGAGAGAGAGAGAGAGAGAGAGAACAAGAACTACCTGCCCAGGAGTGGTACCACCCATAGTGCACTGCCCCCCCATCAATCATTAACCAAGAAAATGCCCCCACATCTTACATACAGGCTGATAGATGCATATTTTTACTTGAGGGTGTCTTTTTCCAGATGACTCTAGCTTATGTCAGGTTGACAAACAAAACCCTAACCAGCATGCCAAATTAGTAAAAAAACACAACACAGTCTGTCTTACTAGATAAAAATAAAAACGTCCTTGCTTATTCTAATATATTCCCATAGTAGAAAAATCTAGAAAACAGAACAAAAAATCTTTGCACCCAGAGCTAATTAAGCACCACTGGCATTTGTTAACTTTTTAATATTTCTATATTTGACTTTAATTTTAGAGGATACTTTATACAAAACCCAGGGGGTATTTAAAAAAAAAAGCTGTAGTGGAGCAGGAGAGGGGGCTCAGAAATTATGAGTTCGTACTATACTGAGGATTTAAGGTTGGGTCCTAGCATCCATTTTAAGTGGTACACAGCTCCAGTTCCAGGGGATATGATGCCCTCTCCTGGCTTCTGCTGGTGGTACAAGTAGAGACAAGCAGACACACACACACACACACACACACACACACACACACACACACAAAATCTTTTTAAAAAGTTAACGAATGGCCGGGCAGTGGTGGTGCACGCCTTTAATCCCAGCACTTAGGAGGCAGAGGCAGGTGGATTTCTTAGTTTGAGGCCAGCCTGGTCTACAGAGTGAGTTCCAGGATAGCCAGGGCTACACAGAGAAACCCTGTCTTGAAAAGCAACACCAACCAACCACCACCAACAACAACAAAAAGTTAAGGAATGATGGCATTTCTTCTCTGCAGTCCTTGGGTTTCTTTCAGCTTCTACTGATGGGCTGTCCTGGAGACAATTGGTCAATTTTGTGCTATACACAGAGGTTTGGGTTTTGTTTCCTTTTTTGCTCTTTTGAGACAGGGTATCAATATGCCATTCTGGCTGTCTTGGAACTTGATCTGTAGACCAGGCTGTCCTTGAACTCACAGAGATCCACCTGTCATCAAGTGCTGGGATCAAAGGCGTGTGACATTGTGCCCAGATCACAGAGTTATTTGTTTTTCTTTCCTTTTTATTTAATTTTATGTTTTCCCTCTGTCCCTGCTTGTGGTAGCTATCTTCAGACATCTCAGAAGAGGGCATCAGATCTCATCATGTGGTTGCTGGGATTTGAACTCATGACCTTCGGAAAAGCAGTGAGCGCTCTCTCCAGTCCCCAGACCACAGAGTTTTAACAGAAGCTTTACATTTATGGTTGTTAGCATTCTGTCTAAGCTCCACCCCACAGTTACCTGGCAATAGCCAGGTAGGCCTGACTTACTATAAAAGGGGCTGCTTACCCCTCCTCTCTCTCTTGCCCTCTTGTTCTCTCTAGCTCTTGCCCTTCCCTTCTGGTTCTGCTCTCTCCTGTTCCCCTCCCTTCTCCCTCCCTTTCCCCCCCCCTCCTCTTGGCCGGGGTCTCTCTCTCTCTTCCCCCTCCCCCTCTCTGCCTTTCTCTGTCTCTACTACCCTCTTAACTCCTCTCTCCATGCCTTGAATAAACTCTATTCTATACTATGCCATGTGTGACTGGTCCTTCACAGGGCAGGGATGCCTCAGCATGGGCCCACCTAGGCACCCCCTTCCCCACACCTCACCACACACCCATAAAACATATGCCCCTCTCTTTATCTTTTTATAAACACATCATATGGTATTCAAATTTTTCCTCCCTAATCATATATCTTAGATTAATTTCTTCTTCTTCTTATTTTTCTTTTTGGTTTTTTTGAGACAGGGTTTCTCTGTGTAGCCCTGGCTGTCCTGGAACTCTCTCCATAGACCAAGATGGCCTGAACTCAGAGATTGGCCTGCCTCTGCTTCCCAAGTGCTCAGATTAAAGGTACCCAGCTGACTTATTTCTTATCATATGCACTCTTGAAAAGCCCAGCATCATATTAAAAATTCCCCCGGTATGTATTACTTACAATTATGGATATGTATTTGTTATGTTTTAAAAGTCAAATACCAAACTAGGTGAAGTGACTCTAATCCAGTCTTTGCACTTAAAGAGGTAGGAAAATCTTAGAAGTGCAATAGGCCAGCTTCAGCCACAAAGAGAGTTTGAAGCTAACCTGGGCTACATGAGATCCTGTCTCTAAAATAAAATAAAATAAAATAAAAAAGTTAAATGTTAAATGCTTATGGTTCCAGCACTCAGAGGACCCTGATTCTGAGATCAGCCTTGTTTTTGACAACATGACAAACCCCACACCCCTAACACAAGTCAAACACTGATGATGAATTTAAAGTGATTATTTACATTATGGCCAAGCAGATAATATTGACTATGTCATCAAGAGCCACTTAGCTTCCCCATTTCCTCCCATTTTTCACACAGAAAAACACAGATATAGTAGAATATATCTTACGGCAGTGGTTCTTACCCTCCTAATGCTTCGACCCTTTAACACAGTTCCTCATGTGTGGTGACCCCAACCATAACATTATTTTCGTTGCTACTTCATAACTGTTGTTTTGCTACTATTGTGAATCATAATAGAAATTTTTTAAAAAAGATTTATTTATTTGGGCTGACTCAGCGGTTAAGAGCACTGGCTGCTCTTCCAAAGGTCCTGAGTTCAATTCCCAGTATCCACATGGTGGCTCACAACCAGTTGAGATGGGATCCGATGCAGTCTTCTGGTGTGTCTGAAGACAGCTACAGTGTACTCACATAAATAAAATAATCTTTTTTTTTTTTTTTTAAAAAAGTGCTCTTGGGGCTGGAGAGATGGCTCAGCAGTTAAGAGCACCAGCTGCTCTTCCAGAGGTCCTGAGTTCAATTCCCAGCAACCACATGGTGGCTCACAACCATCTGTAATGGAGTCTGATGCCCTCTGCTAATGTGTCTGAAGACAGAGACAATGTATTCACATAATAAATAAATAAATAAACAAACAAATCATAAATAATAAATAAATAATAATAAATAATTCACATAATAAATAAATCTTTAAAAAAAAGTGCTCTTAATCGCTGAGCCATCTCTCCAGCCCAATATAAATATTTTTGGAGAGAAAGATTAGTCAGGGAAGTTGCAACCCACATGTTGAGAACCATACCCATCTTTCTCATAGGGTTGTTGATCCACAATCCCATATCTATAATTCTAAAATCTCAAAAGCTTAGAAATGGGGACTTGGAGAGATGGCTCTGTGGTGATGAATACTGGCTGGGTTGCACAGGCTGCTCTTCCGGAGGATCCAGGTTCGAGTCATAGCATTCACATGGTAGCTAACGTTGGTTTCTAACTCCAGTCCCAGGTGATGTGATTGATGCCTCTTTCCAACATCTTCAGGTACCAGGTATGGATGTGGTGCACAGATGTATTATATATATACACATATATATGCAAAGTAAAATACCCATGCCATTTTAAAAAATAAATAAAAAATAAATGTATTTTAATAGTAATTTAAAGAAGAGATGAGATATCAGCAAATACTGCTAAAAACTAACCTTAAGCTTCATCCTTCTTGGTAATCCAGGCTGTTTTTGTGGCCCAAGCTGTCTCAACTGTCTTCCTGCCTCAGTCTTCCGTGTTGGGATTGTTAGTCCTAAATCTTTTATTTTTTTCCCCAGTACAGATTGAATCTGAACCCTCACTCATAATAGGCAAGCTCTGTACTGACCTACTTGGCCAATTTCCAGGGTATTCCTGGATTGCTCTCCACCCCATGCCACCCCACCCCACCACGCAGCACCTTAATTTTTTTTTTTTTCTTTTTGAGAGACATAGTCTCTATGTATAGCCCTGACTGTCCTGGAACTTGCTCTGTAGAGCAGGGCTGGTCACTCCACCGCCACCACCCATCCAGCCTGTCCAGCATTTGTATTTTAAAGATTTATTTATTTTATGTATATGAGTAGTACATTGTAGCTGTCTTTAGACACACCAGAAGAGGGCATCTGATCCCATTACGGATGGTTGTGAGCCGCCATGTGGTTGCTGGGAATTGAACTCAGTACCCATGGAAGAGCAGCCAGCTTAACCGCTGAGCTAACTCTCCAGCCCCCAGCATGTTTTTTTTTTTTTTTTTTTTTTCAAGACAGGGTTTCTCTGTGTAGCCCTGGCTATCCTGGAACTCACTCTGTAGACCAGGCTGGCCTCGAACTCAGAAATCTGCCTGTCTCTGCCTCCCAAGTGCTGGGAATAAAGGCGTGCGCCACCACTGCCCAGCCAGCATGTGTATTTTAAGACAGGGTCCTTTATTGAATCTGATAGCTGGTATTACAGATGTGGGAAGCCATGCCTGGGTTTAAGTAGGTTCTGGGTTTTCGGAAACCAGATCTTTGGTTTTGAAAGGCAAGTCATTTACCGACAAACTATCTCACCGGGTTTTTTGTTTTTGTTTTTGTTTTTTTTAAGGGTGGGGGTTCTCAAGGAGCCCATGCTGCTCTTGAAGTTGCTCTTCAGTTGAGGATGCATTTGGGTTTCTGACCCTTTTTGCCTCTGGAGTGCTGGATTACAGGCGTGCACCACCACTCCAAACTAGAGCTCTCAATGACTTAATTTTATTCTTTTGCCACAGGGTCTTCGTATGTAGCCCTGGTGGTTGGAACTCCCTATGTAGACAAAGCTGGCCTGGTACTCACAGAGATCTGCCTACCCAGTGCAGAGCGACCACACCCGCCCTCAACTATTTTTTAAGAAACCTGGCCGCAGCTGACAGGTCGTAAACAAGTCTGTCCGCATCCCAAGCTGTGTAAGGCCGGCTAGCAGGCTAACGGGCTAGCAGGCGAGCGAAGACACTCTGGGGGCGGAGCCCGCCGAGTGCAGGCGAAAACTGGGTCACAGAAGCAAAATAGGTCTTTGTGCGGCTCTTTACGACACGTCGTGCTTGGACGGCTCCGGCCGTAAAGCAGGCTCGAGTCGACCAGGCCAAGGCCGCGGACCAAGCTGCCATGGCGGACATGGAAGATCTCTTCGGGAGCGAAGCTGAGAGCGAGGCCGAGCGCAAAGGTGCGGCGGCGGGGAGCTCCGCGGATGGGCGCATGGGGCGTCAGGTTGCTTTCCGGCCGGAGGCGCGGCGCCGGGCAACGTGGTGCCCCCACGCACTTGCCCAGCGCCCCCTGCATGCCCGGCGGTGCCAGCCTCTCCCTGGAGACGGGCGTGGAGTCTGCGCCTGGATAGTCAGGGACCGGCCTGGGCTTGTGGGGTTAGCAGAATGAGAACGTGTGGCTTGTGCCCCTCCGTGCACACCTGGCCGGTTGAAGGGGTGGCAGTGAATAAGTGGAGACCTGTTCAACTGCCCATCGGGCGTGATAACGCCCCGTGCGAAGGAGCGAGTTGATGGGAGACTGCAGATGCTTCTGAAGGGTCTGGGAGGGATCAGGTTGGAGCTATACAGAAGGACTACGTACTGGAGATGAGTGCCCTCGGAGAGCCTGTGCAGAAAGTCAGTTTCCTTGTCTGTGATGTAAGAATGGGGAAGCTTGTGGGGTGTTTGGAGAGGAGTGACAGAGGATTTGGTGATGAATGAATGAATTATGGTTCATGGGGGCATTTCTGGCCCAGGTCTACGAATATCTGAATTTGAGATATGAATAGAAGAATGAGGAAAGATCGGAGATGAACTTTAGAATTCTTGCAGTCTTCCAGGCCCAAATTAACCTGTATACATGCCATTTTCCTTGCTCCTCCCCCAATCATTGCCAACCCCAGTTTGTATGTAACCACTCCAGTGTGAAGGGGGCACTAGGTAAAAGTACAGAGAACTGAACTTCCCTGTGACGATTCTACTCAGGATGAGCTGGACTATGACTGTATACTAATTCCTGTCGCACAACTTTTGGTAATGTGTTTTTCTCTTAGTTTATTCTCCGTGTCTTCGAGGCACCATTCCGTGTAAACCTTCCCATGTTTTGCATGAAGCTTTTCATTCATTCAGGAAACAAGGATCTCTATCATTTCCTAGCTACCTCGATAGGGATAGGTGTTGGGGACGTAATCATGAGAAGACAAATTCCCCCCTCCCTAGCTTTCATTAATGCTTAGTGCTTTTGGATCCACAGTTGGAAAGCGTCGTTTACTGAGATGTACCTGTAGTACTCTCTCATAGCAGCCCATAGCCTAGGGAAGTGGAATGTACCCATGATTGCGGTTCTAAGCTCCCCCCTCCTCTCTTTTCTTCCTTTTTAAAACTTTTTATAAGGTCATGCCAGTTTTTTTTCCACTTTACCACTGAGTTAGTGGATGCTCTAAGATTTACTTCTAGATCTGGTGTGCTGTCCTTGACAATTGCACTTTGTCTTGAAGTTGCTATGGATGTGACAGGGTAGTACTTGGTCGGCCCACCTGCTTGCCTGCCTGCCTCCCTCCTTCCCTTCCTTTACCCCTCTTTCTTCTACAGAATCTGCTGAGTATGTTGTCTTTGTCGGCTCTTTTCTCCTGATTCCCTTACCTAAGTGAGTGCTGGTGTTACATATGTGTACTTCCTCCGCGTTCAGCTAGTGGTTACTTCATATTTCTTATTTCTGGTATATATTGATCTTGTGACTTTGTGCTGTCCTGATGCTGATAATAGTCTTTGTGGCTCCTTTAGGGTTTTTTACATGTGAAACCATGCTGTGGTGTTTAGAGACAGTTATATTTACCTATTTCTTCTTTCTCTTACCTATTTATTTACCTTGCTCTGGCTAGTACTTTCTTTCTGATGTTGAATGGGACTTGCAAAAGTAGATTCTGTTCTTGACCTCAGAAGGAATGTATCTAGGTTTCTAGCATTATTTATGGTTCATAATCATTGTCTCTCTAAGGTCTATAATGGCATCCCCATTTGCATTCCTGACTTTAGTAATTTGAGTCTTTTTTTTTTTTTCTTGGACAGTCCGCCTGAAGGTTTAATTTTGCTAATGTTTCTAAAGAATGAGCTGTTAGCCAGATGGTACATCTCTATAATCCTAACACTCAAAAGACAAGAGGAATAAGGATTGGCTTAAGTTTGAGGCTTGGTCTACACAGCAGATGTAGGCAGGCCAACTGAGACTACAAAGAACTTATTTGATGGAGAAAAAAAAAACAAACAAACCAACCAGCTGGGCAGTGGAGGCGCACGCCTTTAATCCCAGCACTTGGGAGGCAGAGGCAGGCGAATTTCTGAGTTTGAGGCCAGCCTGATCTACAGAGTGAGTTCCAGGACAGCCAGGACTACACAGAGAAACCCTGTCTCGAAAAACCAAAAAACAAAAAAACAAAACAAAAAACCCAACTACTGGTTTTATTGGTTTTCTACTGTTTTCCCACTTTCTTTTCTGTTCCCTTGCTGCTGCTGTTTTGGGCTTTCTTTCTTTTTTGTCCTTTCTTTTTTCTTTTTTGTTTTTTGTTTGTGTTTCGAGACAGGGTTTCTCTATGTAGCCCTCGCTGTCCTGGAACTTGTTTTGTAGACCAGGCTGGCCTTGAACTCACAGAGATCCGCCTGGTGTGGGCTCTATTCTCTTTTTCTGATCTCGTAAGATGTTAAGGCAGGTCATTGACTGAGATGTTTCCTTTTAATGTCGGATTTCCTTTTGAGTAACCCTGCTTTCCCTTTGTCCCCTAAGAACTGGTGAAACGTTTTCACTTCATTCATTCATCCTAAAATATTCTCTATGATTCCTAAAGCCCTTTAAATTATTAAAATTTCTTTGAAACATAGTTGCAAGTTATAAAACTCTCAGGCTGAATCATGGCTTAGCTGGTTCACGCTCTTGAACTGTTAGCACACCAGGTCCTGTTGTCAGTACTGCAAAAAGAAGAAAAAGAGCGTGCTTGTTGGACGCTTTCCTTTCCACGTTCGGAGGCCCCCCACCCCACCCCCGGCTTTGCTTTTGTGGTTTCTGATGAAAATGCAGCTCTCATCCTTATAGAGGGTCCCTTGTATGAGACAATTTTTTTCTTGTTTCCAAGGTTTTTTGACAATTTGATTAGCTGTGAATTTTGTTTAGCTGTGAATTCCTTAAGTTTCTTCAATGTGGCATTAATTAAACTTCTTGGATGTATAGATTCATTGTATTTGGGTCATTATTTCTTTAGCTATTACTTTCTTCTATTGGCATATTTATTTTATTATTTGATTGGGTTCTTATACCTCTACCTCTCTTCCAATCTTTTTTCCACACTGATCTCTTCCACCCCCCCCCCCTCCAACACTAGGTAGGAGAGAGAGAAGGTTAGAAAAAGGGAAAAGGGGGTGCATACCTCCATAGGCTACCTCGTACTGATTATGGTGGTCATGTTTCTTGGGGCCAGTCCAGTCTCTGTGGTCAGGATATCTGCAACCTTCTTTTTTTTGCCTCTTTGCTCATTTTGCTCACAATTACTTGGCAAATCGCAACAGCAACCAGGAGCAGCAGTCTTCTTGGGGTGCCCTCCGCTCTCTTGGGGCTCTGTATTTATACCCTCTCCAGAGTCTAGAATTAAACTATCTGCAGCTAGCAAAAATCACACCTGTCCTAGAGCAGGAGATAATCAAACTGAAGCAAACTGACAGACAAACTGAAGCAGCCCCATAGTTCACACCTGGGATTCAAACAAAAACAATCTCATATAACATAACTAGGTTTGTAAGCAAACTAAAACTCACTACATTCTTCTAGAACTCCATAATGCATATGTGGTGTTACCTTGTACAATTTTTTTTCTATGCTTAGCTTCTAGGCTCTGTTCGTTTTCTCTTTCTGCTGCATTTCTGGTACAGGGACCACTACCTGCTGGTCAAGAAAGTGATCAAGATGAAAGGCCATTCAGGACAACTCAGTAACAAGGAACTGTTGGAGATGACAGTGAGGAGGAGGGGCCTCTCATTACAGTGGCAGCGACAATCACTCTGAACCAAGTAGTGCTTCCGGTCCCAGAACGTAGGGCTGCTTACTATTTTATTTCATGTGTGAGGACTGGACAGTGGAGGGGGACTGAGTGAGGTAAAACATGAAGAGTTCTACATTATTTATTTATTTCCCTTTTGAAATAGGAACTCAAGGCTGTAGCCTAAGATGGCCTGGGACTTACTGTGTAGCCCAGGCTGGCCTCAAATTTGAGTTGGTCCTTTTATTTCAGCCTCCTGGGTTGCTGAGATTATACTGTGAGTCGACTAATTTTTCTTAACTGAGCCTTCTGGTTCTTGAAATGTCTTTTTCTCTGGAACAGTGAGAAAATTGGCTTTAACAGTTTTGCCAGTTCCTGTTTGTCTTTTAACCAAATTGAGATGGACTTCTAGAATTCCTTACTTCCCTGATATTTCCTGGTGTTTTCACGCTCCCACAGATTCTGATTCTGGGTCTGACTCAGACTCTGACCAGGACAATGGTGTTTCTGGCAGCAATGCCTCTGGCAGTGAAAGTGATCAAGATGAAAGAGGTGATTCCGGACAGCCCAGTAACAAGGAACTGTTTGGACACGACAGTGAGGAGGAGGGGGCCTCTCATCACAGTGGCAGCGACAATCACTCTGAACGGTCAGATGATAGGTCGGAGGCTTCTGAGCGATCTGACCACGAGGATAATGAGCCTTCTGACGTGGATCAGCACAGTGGCTCTGAAGCCCACAACGATGACGATGATGAGGGACATAGATCGGACGAAGGGAGCCATCACTCAGAGGCAGAAGGTTCTGAAAAAGCACAGTCAGATGATGAGAAATGGGATGGAGAGGATAAAAGTGACCAGTCAGAGGACGAAAAGCTGCAGAACTCTGACGATGAGGATCGGGAGCAAGGGTCCGATGATGATAAGCTCCAGAACTCTGACGATGAGGAGGAGAAAGTGCAGAACACAGACGATGAGGACCGGGCCCAGCTTTCTGATGATGACAGACAACAGCTGTCTGAGGAGGAAAAGGGGAATTCTGATGATGAGCATCCGGTAGCTTCTGATAATGATGAGGAGAAGCAGAATTCGGACGATGAGGACCGGCCACAGGTGTCCGATGAGGAGAAAATGCAAAACTCGGACGATGAAAGGCCACAAGTCTCAGATGAAGATGGAAGGCATTCAGACGATGAGGAGGAGCAGGACCAGAAGTCAGGTAAAACATTCACGGGAACCAGGGTGGCTCAGTACAGATGTCTAGGTGCAGCCACGGTCGGTTCTTGTTTCTTTTTAAAGGTTTTTTTTTTTATATGAAGATGGGTGTTTTCCCTGCATGCTTGTCTATGCACCATGTGCATGCAGTGCCCATGGAGGCCAGAAGGGGGTGTTGGGTCCCCTGGAACAGGAGTAACAGCCAGTTGTGAGCCACCATCTCATTGCTGGGAATTGAACTCAGGTTCTCTGGAAAAGCAGCCAGTGCTTTTAACCACTGAGGCATCTCTCTAGTCCCTTTTATTCCCATCATTATTATCCTGTTTATTTTTGTTTTCTCTTCTATTCCTTCATATTCACCTCTACCCGTTTGTTTGTGTGCAGTTTAATTTGTGTTGACATGTTTATAGATTTATTCGGCTACCACTATCACGATACAGGACAGCGTGTTATGAGACCTATTTTACAGCCACATCCCTGGCCTAACCTCATCACATACTGATCTGTTCTATCACTATGCTCTTGCCTCCTTGTGCCCTGACCTCATTAGGTCTAGGATGACAGGCACTGGCTTTGCTAGGTTAGGTTTTCTTCTTTGCCTTAGCATAATGCATGGTAGGCCGATCCAAACTGTTACCATATCATTGTTCTCTTCTGTTCATTGCTGCACTGGATCATGTGGCATAAATGGTGCCCAGTTTCCCTGTAGAGCTCGGATGTGATTATGTACACCTTCTACCTCTGCTCTTTTAGAATCCGCAAGAGGCAGTGACAGTGAAGATGAGGTTTTACGAATGAAGCGCAAGAATGCCATTCCATCTGATTCGGAAGCGGACAGCGATACCGAGGTGCCCAAAGGTAGCCCTCTCACTTTGTATGCAGGTCTGGTTCATAGCTCTCTGTGCTTTGAACCGCAGTGCCCTGCCAGACCTTGCGACTGCATGACTCACAGAAGACTGTGTGTATGTGCTCAGTGTACTCTGGGC
This sequence comes from Rhynchomys soricoides, assembly GCA_019843965.1. Lineage (NCBI taxonomy): Eukaryota > Metazoa > Chordata > Mammalia > Rodentia > Muridae > Rhynchomys > Rhynchomys soricoides. Next base: position 1,569,176 of record JADRCH010000036.1, on the reverse strand, counting down.
AGCTCATGCTGTTGGAAACCTGCTTCTTTGTTACAGTTTGAGCGAATTTCTCGATGGGGCTCAGTCTCTGTGATAGTGTGCTGCGGCCTGATTAAGGATAACCCTGGACTGACTGCCCTTGTTGTTTTCCGTCTGACAGATGAGTGCTCTGACTGCAGGGTACATAAAGAAATCAGTCATACAAGACTGGCATTAAGGTTGTTGGAAAGGTGGAGCTACACATGGTCATCTCTGAGGTGCAAACGACAGGTGACCCTGCAGTGAAGATGTTAGAATGAAAGTTTCAGCAGACATGACTGCCTTAGATATTTGGCCATGTGCAGCTGTTACTCTGCTGAATGGTAATTAGGCACACTCTAAAGCAGAGATAAATTATATCAAGGAAGCTATAGAGAGTCAACTGTAGTGAAGGCAAACCTTGAATGTCTGCCTGGTAGTTCCAGTCTGGTCTTGGAGTCGGATGACCTGATGGGGTTGGTTGGTTGGTTGATTGATTGATTGATTTTTTTTTTTAGAAAAATTTTTAAAAGAATTATTTGTTTTATGTATATGAGTACACTGTTGCTCTCTTCAGACACACCAGAAGAGGGCATCAGAGTCCATTACAGATGGTTGTGAGCCACCATGTGGTTGCTGGGAATTGAACTCAGGACCTCTGTAAGAGCAGTCAGTGTTCTCAACCACTGAGACATCTCTCCAGACCCCCAGATTTTTTTTTTTTTTTTTTTTTACTAAACTCATTTTCTAAGGTGTAAAATGGGGTGATGTAGACCCTCTTACAGAGCGGGGAGAATTAGGTAGGTTGTGTCTTTTGCTCAGTGATGTTTCCTGAGGCTCTGCTGTACACCCCTACTATTCTAAGCCATCTCATACAACTTGCTGTCTGGTGGTGAGGGCATGCAGGCTATGAGACAAGTGAACCACATACATGTACAGTAGCTGGCTGGTGACATGAGCTATGAGGAGGGTGTAGGCGTGGTCATTTCCAAACCAGGAAGTCATGTATGAACTCCCAGTCCTCTGGTCACCTTTGCCTTGCTGTCCAGTGACTGTGTCCTTTGCCATGCCTCTCTTAACTCAGTCTCAGTTTTATCCTAGACCATATGATTGCCAGTAATTTTGGCTTGTTTAGAGGATGGCTCTCTGACCACTCTTGTGTCTTCCTGTTTCCTTGCTGTGGTGCCTCACCTTGCTTTGCTGGCTTACACACATTATTGTTTTGATGGGTGCCTCAGTGGTGCTCTGCCTGTGAGAATGGGACCTGGCTAGATAGGTAGAATGTATTAGCCCAGATTTGAGGATCTCGCCTGGGAGAAACAACTGGCTTTACACAGTAAGGGAAAATGGAAGAAGGATACAGAGATGGAGAGGGAAGAAGAGTTTTGTGTGCAGTGTGCAAGCCTTTCCACACACACACCACAGTGTCCGTCTGTCCACACACACCACAGTGTCCATCTGTCCACACACACCACAGTGCCCTTTTCTCCACACATATGCTAAAGACTTGGGTTTATGCCATTTCCTCGAGCTGGCCCAGAAATCTTGGGGATGTTAAAATGAAGACCAGATGTTAACTCTCTGTGTTTTTCCTTCTGTACGGAAGATACTAATGGAACCATGGATCTGTTCGGAGGTGCAGATGACATATCTTCAGGGAGTGATGGAGAAGATAAGCCCCCTACTCCAGGACAGCCTGTGGTAAGTGAAAGTAGCATGAGCTGGCCCATATTCAAGTGAGATAGTCTAAGAAGAGGAAGTCATTAGCTAAATTATAGTATGAAACTGTAATGAGTAGATGACTTTCTTAATTCTGTAGGAAGCATTTGGTTCCAAGGAGGAGAAGGGAGTGCGGCCACCAGGAGGTGGTGCCCTGCCTCACGGGGTAAAACCATGAGCACCCAGGATTTGAGAACCTTTCACCTAATTGTTCTTCTTATTCATGAAAGCAAATGTATGCTGTATTAATAATTTTTCCTTTATTCCATTTATTTATTTATTTATTTGTTTTTTCGAGACAGGGTTTCTCTGTGTAGCCCTGGCTATCCTGGAACTCACTCTGTAGACCATGCTGGCCTCGAACTCAGAAATCCACCTGCCTCTGCCTCCCAAGTGCTGGGATTAAAGGCATGTGCCACCACTGCCTGGCTCCTTTTTATTTTTTTAAGTTTAGTTTTGGAAGCAGGGTCTTGCTATCTAGCCCAAGCTGGCCTCAGACTCATCATGTGTGGATAACCTTCTCTGATGCCACCCGAGTGGCTACATAAGGACGACAGCTGATCACAGAAGCTCTGTACTGAGGCAGCTGGACTCTGCTTGCTTCTCCTGAGATGTTTGGAGATAGATGAATAGTGCAGAAGACTGAGGGTGCATTAGCCCCGAGATAGTATCGAAATATGGTTCTTGCTGGACTCATAATCCCAGTACTGGGAAGGTGGAGGCAGGAGGATTTCTGTGAATTTGAGGCCAGTGTGGGCTAGGTAGTGAGTTCTAGGCCACCCTGGATGACAGAGTAAGATCCTGTTTCAGATGAAACAAAGAACAAAATAAAAACCAAGCAATGTTTCTTGCTCCCTTGAGTAATAAAACATGAAGCTTGAACTGGACTGTCACCCAGTGCCCAGCGCTCTAACCTTCCATTTTCTTGCACTAGGATGAAAACGGCTTACCTCAGGATCAGCAGGAGGAGGAGCCGATACCTGAGACCAGAATAGAAGTGGAGATCCCCAAAGTGAACACAGACTTGGGCAATGACTTATATTTTGTCAAACTGCCTAACTTCCTCAGCGTAGAGCCCAGGTAAGGACATTAAGATATCTTCTGCGTGTTGGCTAGAAATATGTGGGTGTTAGCTAGTCATGATGGTGCACGCCTTTGATCCTAGCACGAGGTAGAGGCAGGCAGATCTCTGAGTTTGAGGCCAGCCTGGTCTACAGAGTGAGTTCCAGGACAGCCAGGGCTACACAGAGAAACCCTGTCTTGAAAAACCAAAAAAAAAAAAAAAAGTAGAGATAAAAGAAATATGAATATACATGAGTATGTTTTGCTTGCTTTCATTCAGTCGACTAACAGAGAAATGGAAACTTCATTTATATGTCTGAAAAAGTAAATCAAGCATCCCACAACAAAAAAGCATTAGGGAGACCTCTCGATTGTGGCTGTTGTTAGGAGTTTGGTACTGTCTTAGGGGTGAGTAGACAGACCCAAGTCTCCAAGACTCTTAGTAACTCCTACAGCCCAACAGCACTGCAGTGGGAAGCCGTGAGATCTGCTGGCGTCACACTGTAGTTCATCCATGTTGATGGAGGTTCCTAAGGTAACGCTCACACCTGGGTCATTTACACACTTCCCCCACAGGAAAAATGATGTAGGGAGCTTCAGCATATATGCTCTTTTCTTTGCAAGACTTATATAATATGAAAAATTGGGATTTTTTTTCCTTTTAAACATTGTCTCATTATATAACCCTGGCTGGACTAGAACTCAGTATGTAGACTAGACTAACTTGAAACTCACAGGTCTGCCTGCCTCTGCCTCCCGAGCACTGACATTAGAAGCATATGCCACCACACCAGGCAACTTGGAATGTTTAGCCTTGTTTGTACTTTATTTCAAGTAATATTTAACAGCATCAGAATTTTAAATTTTAGTATATTTTGAATAGTTCTTTCAAGTTGAGCTTCAAAATATATTTGATATATGGCTTAACTACATTATGGCAGCATTCTTTATGAAATATTAATTGGCCGGGCAGTTGTGGTGCACGCCTTTAATCCCAGCACTTGGGAGGCAGAGGCAGGCGGATTTCTGAGTTCGAGGCCAGCCTGGTCTACAGAGTGAGTTCCAAGACAGCCAGGGCTACACAGAGAAACCCTGTCTCAAAAAAAAAAAAAAGAAAAAGAAAAAGAAAAATATTAATTAATAGCTTATTTTAAAAATACTTTGCAGGCCGTTTGATCCTCAGTATTATGAAGATGAATTTGAAGACGAGGAGATGCTGGATGAAGAAGGGAGAACCAGGTTAAAATTGAAGGTACCGTGCAGACTTTGCTTTTCTTTTTATAGAGTCAATCTGGTAGACACCAAGTCTCCAAGACTTGAGCTTTGAAGATGGTTTTTGTGTTTCTTGTTCTATCAATCGAGTGAGCCATCTGCCTTCTCAGAATCTATTTGGTGCTGAGGATTGAATTCTGAGCCTCTGCCTGTACTCTTCATGAAGGTGCATCTTTGTTCCCTTACATGCTGGCTGGGATTGAACCTAGGCCTTCCTTGCCTTGCAGTTTTCACCTGGTTTTGTTTGTTTGTTTGTTTGTTTTGTTGATGTTATTGGTATTTATTTATTTATGTTATTTTTTAACTTAAGGCAGGGACTTATACTATGGCCTTAAACACATGATCTTCCCTCCTGCACCTCCCGAATGCTGGGATTATAGGCATGAGCTACATGCCTGACTAAAGGTTGAGCTTCTTCATTTTCCATAGTATTGTCTTCTTCACATACGACAGCTACATAAGTGCCTAAGTAACACTGGTAAAGATGGTTCCCGTCTAAGGGCACAGGTGTCTAGAGCTGTTCCTGACCACTATGGAAATGCGGAGCAAGTGAGAAAGGAGATAAGAAATGCCAGTAAATTAAATTGTTCAAGATAATCCAGTGGGTGGGTTTAGACTGATGGATGGTTTGGACTGTCTCTGCACTGCCGGGTCGTCTATCTATCAGTATTATTTGCTTGGAACATGTGTGTATTGATTTAGAGTTAGCACTGTTGATTTTTCATGACCATTTGAATGCCTCTGACATATTGTTCTGCTTTTCATTCTTTCCATCATTTATATAAATTAATGTGGTAGTTCTTTGTTCCTTTTAACTTAATCATTTTGGCATTTTTCTGTTTTCTGTCACAGTACAGAATAGCAGTATAGCCACTATATGTTCCAAACCTCAAGTACTTCCAAGTACAAAGTGTTAGAGTTTAATATAGCTAGTTCTCCTTCAGACTCTCCGGCTGTAATTGAAAGTATCCCTAGATGCTTTGTTTCTTGAGTGATGGTTGAGATAAGGTGAGCAATCTTTTTGTAGTTAATTGGTGGCATAGTTAGTTAGTTAATGAACCAGCGTCGAGCTGTGTGGCTCTGTGAGGTTTTGTGTCTTTAGAAGTATTTCCATGTGCTTCATTTCTGTAGAATGAGACCTCATAGTGTGTTCTCAAAGACATCTTTCAAAATGTCTTCTTAGTTGATTATACTTGTGCTAGTTTGAATGAGAATGGTTACCAAAGGCTCATGCAGTTAAATACTTGGTCCTTAGTTGGTGGAACTGTTTGGAAAGGATTAGGAGGTGTGGCCTTGTTGGAGAAGCTTGTTGCTGGGAGTAGGCTTTGAGATTTTAAAAACACATACCATTTCCAATAAGCTTTCTCTGCCTTGTGCTTGTTGTTCAGGATGTGAGCTCTCAGCTATTGCTCCAGTGCCATTACTGCCTACCTGTTGCCAAGTTCCCTGCCATGATGGGCATGGGCACTGTGAGCCCCCAAATAAATTCATGCTTGGTCTTGGTCATGGTGTTTTATCACAGCGATGTAAAAGTAACTAAGACACTACTTCTATATGTGTATGTATATTTATATGTAGCTAACTGTCTTAGTTAGGGTTTCTATTGCTATAATATACAGCATGCCCAAAAGCAAGTTGGGGAGGAAAGGGTTTACACTTTCTTATCACAGCCCATCACTGAAAGGAAATCAGGACAGGAACCTGGAAGTGGGAACTGAAGCAGAAGCCAGAGAGGGATGCTGCTTACCGGCTTTCTCCTCATAGCTTGTTCAGCATGCTTTCTTATACAACTAAGGATCTCCTGCCCCAGGGATGGTACTGCCCAGGATGATCTGGGCTCTCCCAGATCAATCATTAACCAAGAAAATACACCACAGACTTTCAGTCTTATGGAGGCATTTTCTCAATTAAGATTCCCTCTTCCCAGATTTGTCTGTGAGTCAAGTTGACAAAACCAACTATCACTCTAATTTATTGTACATAAGAGGGGAAACAGACCTAGCGATACATTTTTCATTCTAACTTCTTTCTTTCTTTGTTTCTTTCTGTCACAGAGTATGTTTTATTTTCATCAGTCATACAAGTAATTTTCTATAATATCCCAGGGCTAGTGGGGGAGACCCTAGGGCCTGTGGCTTCAGCGAACTGTGCCAAGGTTCACAGTGCAGCTTGTGGCTGGGGTCCATCTTGCAGGTGGTTCCCCTTCCACATCACCAGGAGTCTCAGAAATGATGAGGTGGGGTCGCAGTGGGGAAATCCTCCAGTCTAGGCTTTTAGGAAATGTCACCCCTTTTTTCCAGTTCAGTGGTCTCTTTGGTTGACAGGCGGTTTTCCTGGGTCTTAGTTTTTTATTTTTTTATTTTACTTTTTATTTTTAGCTTGGCCTTATTGAAGCTGGCAATTTCCCCCATGTCTGGTTTGTCTGGTATTTTCTTAAAACTCTGATGGGTGAACCAAGGAGATGGTGGGTAGTCTTGGGGCTTGGGAGTGAGCCCGTACTCTCCACAGTGGCCTCTCAACGTGGCATTCCAGACCCAGGGTGTTCTCACAGACCTAATTCCTTAAATTTTTTAAAAATTACATGTATTTATGTGTTTGTGTGGTGTGAGCATTCACAATCCACTGTATAGTTGGTGAGGTCAAAGGACAACTTTTAGGAGTTGGTGCTTTGCCGCAAGGCTTTGAGATTGAACTCAGTTTGTTAGGCTTAGTGACATGGCGTGCACCTTTACCTGATAAGCCATCTTACTAGCTCCATTTTAATTCTTATTAAAATTCCAAGCCCACATGAACACAGGAGGGATGGTATAATGAACTGTTATATGCTTGTCAGCTTGACCATTCTTGTTTCAGTATTCCTCAGCTGACCTTCCCTAGACAGTTTGACATTATCTCGGAAATGCTATCAGGTCTTTACTTAGCTGATTCAGTTCTTTAGTGAGGACTCAGTACATGGGAAAACTGGAAACAAACTACTGGGCTCGAGAGTGGCTGTACAGAAAGCTGTGGACTGGAGGCAAATGGTAGAGGCGGAGGGAACGGATGGACCAGAGTGTTTGCTCTTCCTCCTTACCATCCTCATCTTCACGCCAACCCTGCCCTTTTAGCTCAGGCTGGACTCTGACCCACCGTCCTCCTTCCTCAGTGTCCCATGAAGCACAGGCCTGCACCACCACACCTGGGGTGTTCTCATTCTTTTAACCCTTGTGGTGAGTGAGTGTACTTCCCCTTATACTGTTATTTTAGTGTTGCCAGGATGTAGCGTGATAAAACCCACGCCTTTGATGTGCTGTGTTCTCCTGGAAGGCCCATCACATTTTTAATTTCTGTAATGGTGACTCATTTTCTAAACCTGGCATTTTCCCACCCTGTAGGTGGATGCATCCCCACATGTGTGGAGAGGGGCCAGTAGGCAGAGGGTCTTGGTCTTACTTTCAATGGTTTTTAGGTCTGTGAGACTGCTTCCTCGCCATATGTGTCTCACTTCAAATACTTCTTTAGGGCTCAGGCTTTGTTTCTTGTGCCTCAGAGCTTTTCTTGTGTTTGTGATTTCCCGGGCACGTGCAGGCTTTGTGTGTGTGCAAATGCTCTGGCTGTAGTCTACAGTCATAATACTCACAGCACGAAAGTTCATTTCATCTCTGTCTCCCCCTGTCGTTCATTACCCCCGGACGATCTCACTGTTGATCGTTTCCATCACCACACGCCCTTATTCTCTGGCCCCACAGGCCTTCCTTGTAAAGCTTTGTGTTTTCAAACAGGTAGAGAACACTATAAGATGGAGGGTGCGCAGAGACGAAGAAGGAAATGAAATTAAAGAAAGCAATGCGCGGATAGTCAAGTGGTCAGATGGGAGGTGAGTGCAGAAAGCCTGGCATTGAACACCCAGAGCAGGGAAGGGGAGACGTTCTGGGCTTGGGCCTTACTGGGGGCTTGGGGGGGCGCTCTTGTTAGAGAATCCCCATCAGTTACTCCCTGTGACTGCACAGAAAACCTGAGAGAAATGATCCTTGAAGGTTGTTGGTGTCGGGGTCCAAGAGTCACTCCACATGAACAGCAGTCTCAGGCAGGGATGGTTTAGTGAAGGCACACTCTAAGAATGACCAATTAGGGCCATAGCTCAGAATGTGCATGCTGAGGCTACAACCCCCAACATTTTTTTAATGACAGATATGAAAGCTAAAACCACTAAACCCACAATGAGCTCCTATGCAAGTGCTAGAAGGTCTGCCCGGTGGTCAGCCCTGACTCAAGCCATTTTAGACATACTGATCTTTTAGTTCATATTGATCTTTAATTTGATGGGACCTACATGAAGCTTGTAGTTGTGGAATTTCTTAAGATTAACAAACTTCATAACATACAGAACATAACAGGGTATGTGGTCAGGATGACCCCGCTCTGTGTCAAGTTATTCTGCATCACGGACTGGCAGGCATATCACAGCAACAGTATGAAACAGCTGGTGGACATGGAGCAAAATGACTGCAGCTATGCTTGGGGGGGCAGGTGGGAGACAGTAAACTAACAATGTAAGTTTAGAATCTTCAACCCTCTTCTCAGCCATGGATACTACTGGAAATATGAGGGAAAGTCTCCTTCACTGGGAACATAGTGGGGGCTGGTGTGACTTCTGTCAGGTCATTTTTCCCCAGCATGGTGATTTTCTTCATTCTGTGTAAAGAGGGAAACAGTGATTGATGGACATTTTCAGTAATTAAAGCTGTACAGTGAAAGCCTTCGGTTTAATACATGAAGTCTTTTTTCTCTCCAGCATGTCCCTGCATTTAGGGAATGAAGTGTTTGATGTGTACAAAGCCCCACTGCAGGGCGACCACAACCATCTTTTCATAAGACAAGGTACTGGGCTGCAGGGGCAGGCTGTCTTTAAAACGAAGCTCACCTTCAGGTAAGTGCTCTTAGGAATGCTGCTTGGTTTTTGAAGCCCCTCCCCAACCCCACCCCACCAATGGAGCTCTGTAGCTCAGCCCAGAGGTTAGTTCTCAGTTCTGGAGGCTCAGAGGCTTTAGTCAAGGACAGCTGAGGCTGCTTTCTTAGAGCCTTTGATGTAAAACAGAAAGTTGGTATTTTAGTTCCTAAAGTGCTTGTCTGTGCTGGTCAAATGTGTCCTTTTGTTTTCAGTAAAATTGACTTGGAGACAAAGTGATAATTAGGGCTTGTGTGTGCTAGTGTCAGAGGAAAGGCCCTGCGTTGGGGGATGTGAATCCTGGAGCTATCCCATCACCTAGTGCTGCTGCAGCAGGCCTCTATGGGAATGTGTCCCCAGGCAGATCCGAACCCCTTCCTGGATAGCACTGCTCTGTAGGGAGCACTGACTTTCAGAATTGTAATCCTTAAACTTTCTGTTTGTGACCTAGGACAACTTTCATGTTGTGAGATTGTCTCAGTGGGTAGCTGTGACAAGTGAGGTGCAGAGTGATGTGCAGGGCACACAATGTGCACTGATACTGCTCGAGCCAGGCTGTTTGCTGCCTCTGGGGCTGTGCTGTACAAGTCTTCACACCCGACCCCACACCTTTCTCTTTTCCCAGACAGTTTCTCTGTGTAGCCTTGGCTATCCTGGAACTCACTTTGTGGACCAGGCTGGCTTTGAACTCAGACATTTGCAAGGCTCTGCCTCCCAGGTGCTGGGGTCAAAGGGGTGTGCCACCCCTGCCCAACTGGCTCCAGTTTTCTCTTTCTCATTCTTCCTGTCTCATTGAGCTAGAGCAGTGCTTTTCAGCTTTCCCAGTTCCTCATGGTATGGTGACCCCCAACCACAAAATTATTCATAACTGTAATTTTGCTACTGTTATGAATTGTAATGTAAATGTCTGATATGCAGGATATCTGATGAGTGACCCTGTACACAGGTTGTGCAACTTCTGTGAAGGTGTCATTAGACCCCTAAAGAGGTCACAACTCACAGTTTGCGAGCCACTGAGCTAGAGGAGGGAAAGTCCCGTCCTCCAGGTAGAATATTCAGTCTAGAGGTCTGGCCTCTAAACTGTTCCTAGGTGGATTGGAAGCGGCTGCTGGCCTTGTGTTTGTGTGACTGGCCCATAGATATCCATGAGAAACAACGGGAAGTTTCTGTTCATTTCCCTCAGGCCTCACTCTACAGACAGTGCCACACACAGGAAGATGACGCTGTCACTTGCAGATAGATGTTCAAAGACACAGAAGATTAGAATCTTGCCAATGGCTGGTCGTGACCCTGAGTGCCAGCGCACAGAGATGATTAAGGTATGTTGCCTAGGCTTTATCCTGGACAGTTTTGTGTATTAAGAACAGACTGCCCAAACTGCCTGTTGGCCTGTTCATCATCTCTTGTTGGACTTCCCTCCTCCAATGACACGAGCTAGCTAGGTTAATTTCCTAAGCACTTATCAAGTGGAACGATGTATGGATGCTGATAAAGTAGATGCAAGCTCTTGAGTTGTCCCCCAGCAGGGCTTGAAACTTCCACAACATTGGTCACTGAAATAGCTGAGTTTTCACATATCAATGCCACTAAATTGTCTACACTAGCTTATCACGTCAGAACTCAGTGGGCAGGCTAAGGAGAGGATGTAGCAGGCCTAGAGCAGAGACCACAGAGTACCTGGGAGTTTTTGTTTTGTCATGCTGAGGATTAAACCTAGAGCCTCAGTCATTCTTGGATTTTGAGTTCTGGGCCAGCCTGGTGTCTGCTCAGACCTTGTCAAAAAACCCACGTAAGCCTAACAGCCCAAGTTTAATCTCTAGCACCTACATGGTGGAAGGATAAAGCCAGTGCCCAAACCTCTCCTACTCCCAAGAATCAAAAGAAATAAGATACAATTAATTAAAAAAAAAAAAAAAAAAAAAAGGTTTTATGACTAAGACCATCAGGGAGTAGCAGCTGATGAAAGCCCTTCTTCCTGTGTTCCATCATGGTAGAAACCATCCGTGGCGGTGCAGAGTGAAAGACAGCAGGCTCACTTCTGTAATGGTTTGCCCCAGGACAGCCCATCCCTCCATTAATTTACCAGTTAACCCATGAATTAGCTAACTTGGGATTTAGCTTCCAACACATGGAATTGGGGACACTTTCAAACCATAGCAGATGGCTTATTTGCTTTCTTGTAGAAAGAAGAAGAACGTCTGAGGGCCTCCATCAGGAGGGAGTCCCAGCAGCGCCGGATGAGAGAGAAGCAGCACCAGCGGGGGCTGAGCGCCAGCTACCTGGAGCCTGATCGCTATGACGAGGAGGAGGAAGGCGAGGAGTCTGTCAGCCTGGCTGCCATTAAAAACCGCTACAAAGGGGGCATTCGCGGTGAGTGTGGTGTAAAGCCTTTTCATGTGTGTTCACCTGCGCTTGCCCTGACAGCTGGACATTGGACAGCTTGAAGAGTCAGGTGTTACTAAGTGTTTCCTGCTAGGTCTCAGTGAGGACATCCTGGAAGGGCAGGACCTTCCGTGGCTCCCTTCCAGCTGTTTTGTCTTTGGTGTCCTTCCTAGCACGGACCCCTGCTGCCCGTGTCCTGTGTCCTGGGGTTGCAAGCATGTGCATATATCAGGCCTCATACAAATCTACCCCTGGACCTTCTGGTTTCCGGTTTGAAAGGTTGACAGTTTTTGTTTTGAGGAAGGGTCTCATTCTAGTCCAGCTGTCCTCAGACTTTCAGCAATCCTCCTGCCTCAGTTTCTCAAGTGCTGGTGTGTTCTAGGCATAAACTTCCTTACTCAGCTAAGCTGACAGATATAAAGAAGTCCAGCTATTGAGAAAACATGGTGCTTTCTTCTGCCATCAGCTTTGCAGGCCCTCCTTGCAGGGTTTATGTCATAGTGCTTGGCGTTTAATTAGCACACACTGCATCCAGGGACATGTGAAACACCCTGTTTGATCTCTGAGCACTGCTCTGATGGTTTCCCTCCTATTGATGAGGCTCATGGCTGTAATTTCTAGTCCCAGAAGATATGATGTCCTCTTGTGGCCTCTGCAGGCACCAGGCACATACATAGTGCAGAGACATGCATGCAGACAAAACACCCACACATTAAGTAAAGTCAATAATGTATTTTTTTTTTTTTAAAAAAGAAAGAAAGTAAAGCAGACACAGAAGATAGCCTGGATTCCTGAACTTCCTCTGCCTCAGCTTCCTGAGTGTCAGATTACAGGCACGCATCACCATGCCCAGCTAGTTCTGCCACCTTTTAACAGTGACTTCAGAAGGCCTCCATACCTCTGTGAACTTCTTGTATGTCATCTGGAATAAGTCAATCTACTGATGGTGCCTGGAACATGGGTGGAGAGTGGGGGACTGAAGGAGTGCACTTGTGTGTGATGCTGGTGTATCGTGCATGAGCCTTCCTGAAGCAGCAAATGAAGTTTGCTGATGCTTTGTGTTGTGTGTGGCACTGGGTATAAAACTTGGGACCTAATGTTTGTTCCCAGCTGAGTGATCAGGTTTACCAACACCTAAGTTTCCCTTTACCTGACTATTATCTTGCAGGACTATATTTGTTCTGCTGAGCCATTATACCTTACCTACCTATTTTGAGAACCTAGTGCAGTGGCTTTCTTTATGTTGCCAATGCTAATTTATCACAAAAACTTTTTTTTTTTTTTTTTTGAGACAGGGTTCTCTGTATAGCCCTGGCTGTTCTGGAACTTACTCTGTAGACCAGGCTGGCCTCGAACTCTATCACAAAAATCTTAACTGTAACATTTTTTCATGCAGATTATTAGAGATGCATTCAAGGATTAGGGTATTTACTATCCAGCTCATCAGAGATTTAAACCAGGTAGACAAGGTCATTGGTTCTCAGCACAGTACAGTATTCACCTAGCAAAGATACAGGGAGCTGGGAAGGCATTCTATTTGGAAAGAATAGGCCTGGTTCATTTTAACATATTTAAAACAAATTAAACTGGAACTGAGGAGGCTCAGCTACAGTCCCACACAAGCTTGAGGACTGGAGCTCAGATCCCTGGAACCTGTGTAAATGCTGGGTGGTGTGATCTGGGGCTATCTGTAATTCAGATTTGGAAGGCAGAGACAGGAGATCCCCAAAGTGAGCTGGCTGGCAAGACAGGCTGTATTGGTGAGCTCTAGGGTTGATATGCACACACATGCATAGCACATGTACACAACACAGAAGAATGGGACAAATGAAAATTAGTTTGTTCCTCTGTGGAAAATGTACAGAGAGAACTGAAGGTTTACTAGAGGGAAAATCCAAGAATGAATAGATTCTTTAAAAATGACTCTGTGTAATCCCTTTGTTTTCAGAGGAACGGGCCAGAATCTACTCCTCAGACAGTGATGAGGGCTCAGAAGAAGACAAAGCTCAAAGATTACTCAAAGCAAAGAAGCTCAACAGTGACGAGGTAAGCCACAAGTCCTGAAATCGAGGCTTCCTTCGTACTTAGGTCTTGGTTCCTGGGGTGACAGGAGCTCCAGGACAGACACAGATGACTTCTTCAGAAAGGTCCTAGTACACAAGCTGCATGGGGTAAGGCCAGGCTCTGGGCCCACATTTGTATAAGTACCCACTCCACTCATGAGTCTCTGCCTTTGTTCTGATTATTGTTGTGTGACAAAGCTTTCCCTGAGAGACATACCTCTACTTACCTCAGATAGGAGACTCATGGTAGACCAATGTTCAGACACCACCAAAGCCCAATTTGGTGTTTTGGGGTTGCTTACAGGATCAGATATGACGCAAAGACAACTCCATCACCAAGGCCCACCCCAGCACGGGTAACAGCCCACAAATGCTGGGAACTGAGGCAGCACACTGCTTGGTCTGCAGGTAGCTCAACAGGTTGGAGTGTCCTTTCCAGGGGCCTCCATCGGCCTAAACTTCCAGCAGCTCGGCTGGTTTTTGCTTCTTCCAGGCAGCTGGTGTGGACTTAGAGGCTCTCAGCTTGTCATAGTCTTCTTGGCAGCTCTGCTCATCTCAGAGTCTTTGTAGCTCAGCTTTATTTCATCTGAGAGGGACTCAGCTTTTATTGCTTACATTTTCAGGAATGAGTATTGTGAGTCTGGTCAATTTCAGGGACTTCCTGAGTTGTTTGCCTTCCCGCTTAAGGATTTTCCTGCAGGATAGAATATTTCAATCCTAGGAAGAGAGGTTAATACAACACTCACCTTCCAAAATCCCCCCTAATCTCAGAGGCTAGCATTTCAACCTGTGAGTCTTGAGACCCAGACAAACCAGGGCATTTTTCTGGCTATATCTATTTCTTCATTCAAAGAAATATGGCACCATATTTCTTTTTACATTCTCTGATCTAATGATTGATTTGGGTTGGTTTAGACTTATTTTTATTTATGTCTCGGTGTGTGAGTCTCTCTCTTTGTATGTGAGTGAGCACATGTATGTGGGGGCCCACAGGGCCAGAAGAGGACATCTGATCCCCTGGAGCTGGAGTTACAGGTTTGTAAGCCATCTGACATGGGTGTTAGAAACCAAATCTAGGTCCTGAGCTACAATAGCAAGTGCTATTACCTGCTGAGCCTTCTCTCCAGCCCCTCCTCAGGATTTTTTGTTGCCTAGATTGATTTATCTGAAGTTGGTTTTCTTGGTTTGGTTTGGCTTGGTTTGGGGTTTGGTGTTTGGAGTCTCACGTGGCTCAGGCAGGCCTTGAATTTACTCCGATCCTCCTGCTGATACTGAGACTTGCACCACAGGCTTGCACAGCCAGGCCTGGCTAATTGGTATGTGTCTCTGCAAGGTGCTCTGGGCATCAGCTGTCTAGGACCACCTGAAACTATTCCCAGAGTGAAGTCTCTCTAGATAACTTGGACAATGAAAATGCTTGATATGACTGCAAAGCCTGACAACCCACATATGTGCAATCCACATAGTGGAAGGAAGGGCAGACTACCACAACTTGTTGTCTGACCTCTACATGCACACTGTAGTACAAGTGCCCCCCGCCCCCATATACTACACAGATGATTTTTTTAAGTTTGTAGACCCCTGCCTGACTCAGACAGCCAGTGCTAGGCTTCTATCCCAGTCTGTTTTCACATAGAAGGCTTTGGGCCCTTTTCGCTGTCCTGCCCGCCTGGAGTGATCACAGTTCAGTGTCTCTGAGGAGGAGCCTGCTCCATGCCCCCGCTTTGCTCTGCCTTCTTGCCTCTGCTGATTTTTTGGCCTCTGATGTGCCTTTGTATTACTTTACCCATCCTCATTTGCTGTCTTCAGTGAGGGGGCTGTTCTAAGAACTGGTCTGCCATATTGTATGGAGTGGATATTTTCCCATTTTGCTTTCAAGCTAATTAACTCATTTTGGGCTTTTATGAACTCTTTTCTCATGTGAAGCAAAAGTATGTTCTTAGGTTATTGCTGAGTATCCCATGTAATATTTTGTGATGTTCTTGGGAATAGCTTGCTATAGACAGCATTTCTTAACATTATTCTGCAACATATTTGTTGTGAGTTAGATGAAGTAACATCTCAATGGTGCGTTTACAGTGTGATGCACAGTTGGCAAACGGGGGCTCTCCTCTAAGCAGATGCTTAATCCTTGGCAAGCAGAATTGTGAGAATTGAGAAGTGCCATGGAACTGTTTATGCCTAGTAAGAGGTATGCCTGACAGCTTCCCCTGTGGCTGGCTGGGCAAGTGCAGACACATGACATGAACATGCCTGTGAAAGACCTTCAGGCTCTCCTACAGAAGCTCCTCCTTCAGGTCCCACCAACACAGCCTCAGAATCTCTGTACTCTTTTCTCTTTCCTGACAAGTGTTTTACCTCTGCCTCCCAGCCTCTGCCTCTTCCTAGGAGGCAGCTCAGTGGTATGCGACAGTGAAGACTGAGAGGAACCTTCCTGCAGTTTTCATAACAAATCCCCTCAAAGGCCAGGAACCAGGCTGTGCTTTCTAGGGGAATGTTAGGTGTCAGGATACCCACATCAGGAACTACAGCTTTGCCAGAACCGACCTTGGAAGGTAAGGGCAAGTTAGGTTACCCCACGGTGGCTCATAGCTCCCAAGAGGCTACACATAGTGAGTTCCAGGGCAGCTGTGCTATGAATGAGAGAGACCCTGTCTCAAACACAGACGTGAGGGAAGAAAGGATACCATCAGCTGCATCGCTGGACTGGAGGGTTACCCATACTTCCAGTTCCCATTTGCATGCCATGGAGCAAGCCAGCTGTCTTCCCTAAGTCTGGCCTTTGTTGTGTGCCTTGTAACTGCTGCCTAGGAGAGTTACTGTACTGTAGTCAATACCGTAAGATGTGGGGACATGGTGACTTCTAGATTGACGGGGAACGCTGCCTTTCTTTCCTGAGGGTGCTTTATCCAGTGCCTTCCCTTTTGCTTGTAGTAAAACCTGTAGAAAACCTCTGTTTCTGCCTTCAGACAGTGAAATGGGGACAGTGGGATTGTCTTGTTCTCTGTTCCCCGGGGGACTAAGAAAAGGGAACGGATCAGATGGACTAAGCAAAGGTGAGAAGGGTTCGTCAGAAGGGCCTGTCTCCCCTCTTCCCTCTTCCGCCTCTACTTCCTGGAACCACTTAGTTGTTCTGCCTTATGTCGCAGCTGCCTGTGTCTGTAGGAACTCATGTTCATGACTGCGTTATCAAGCTTTAGTTCAGTCTTGTATTTATTGTTTCAGTGTGCACAGCACAAGGGCATGTTTCATCTGTGCTCGGTAAGGCAGCTTTCCGCATGCTTGAAGTGAGGTCATCCTGACGTTCTGGGGCTCCTGCGCTGTGACTACTTGTAGCTTTTAGGGAATCCATCTTGGCAGGCTTTTCTATAGCTGCTCAGCCCTGACAGTGAGCTGGACCTGGTGCTGTTTAGACTTGTTGGGAGAGCTCTGACCTCAGGCTGATGCTGTATCTTGTCTAAGAGCTTTTGGGAAAACATTATACATTTTTAGAAGTACCATGTTGGTTCTTTCAGCTACTCAAATCTAATGTCTACCTTTAAGGAATTTGGAGCTAGACAACAAACACACTGTTTATGTGCAGGCATGTAATGTGTTTGCAAGATACTTCAGTGGGAAGAAAAGTCAGTGTTGCCTATCTTGATGGGGGGCCAAGAGAAGGATCTGACTTTACTCTAGGCTGGGGAGTGGGAAAGGAGGTGACTTGTCACATCCTGGAGGCAATGATCCATCTTCCAGTATTCTTACTGGGTTTGCTTTACTGCTGCCAGCTGGGGTATACACAGTAGAGGAGACCTTCAGTGTTCTTGTGAGGCCTCCAAACTTTGTTGAGCCCTGCTGTGGCACGCCTAGTCTATAGGAATACATTTGGGATCAAAGGCAAGAAGTAAGTGCAGGGTGTTGCCTGTCCTGAGTAGCTCAGCCAAAGAGATCAGGAAAAGAGTGTGCATGCCACGTTGCATCTCAAAGCATTCTGCGGCCTTCCCTGACTCTGTGTCCGCAGAAGTTGTTCTTTATGGTACTAGGGACCCAGTCCAAGGGCTCCCTCATCCTGCAAGCAGCTGGTCTCTGGTCTGTGTAATCCAGTTTCTCATTTCTTTAACTCAGGTGGGGGGTGTGGTTTGTGACAATTCTGAGGTGTCAGCCAGTGTCAGAGTTGTTGAGAGGGTGTTGGCTTAAGTGTGAAGCTGAATTCCACCGTTGAAGCTGCTTCCTTAGCAACCGTCCTTCGTGGTGTTGCCGTTAGAGGACTGGCAAATGGATTTAATAGAACTTAATATTTTCTCAAAAACCTTTGATGATGTTTATATATCTAAACAATTACATCAGGACAAGGGAATCTTCATTTAAGAAACTGTGTGTGGAAAAAAAAAAAAGTTAGCCGGGCAATGGTGGTGTATGCCTTTAATCCCAGCACTTGGGAGGCAGAGGCAGGTGGATTTCTAAGTTCGAGGCCAGCCT
The DNA here is from genome assembly GCA_019843965.1 of Rhynchomys soricoides. Taxonomy (NCBI): domain Eukaryota; kingdom Metazoa; phylum Chordata; class Mammalia; order Rodentia; family Muridae; genus Rhynchomys; species Rhynchomys soricoides. The sequence goes on along the minus strand of JADRCH010000036.1, from coordinate 1,551,293 downwards.
GATCTATAGAGTGAGTTCTAGGACAGCCAGGGCTACACAGAGAAACCCTGTCTCAAAAAACCATAAAAAAAAAAAAAGAAAGAAAGAAACTGTGTGTGTGTGTGTGTGTGTGTGTGTGTGTGTATACGCGCGCGTGTGCGCAAATCCTAACCTTTGAGAAAATCCTAACCTTTTCTAGGCCAGACCCATTGCCCATGTCCTTGTGGTTTTCTGTGCCTATAGTGGTTTCCCTAAACAAGATAATCTGCTGGGCTTGAACTCGCAAAGTTATCTTTTTATTTTCTCACGATTGATTTACTTATTTGTTTACGGTACCACTTGTTGACTTGGCTGGGCTAGAACTCACTATGTAGACCAGGCTTGTTTGTACATCACAGAGATCCTCCTGCCAAGTGCTAGACTCAAAGGCATTTACCACCATACCCTGCACCACCATGTGCCCTGCACCACCATGTGCCCTGCACCACCATGTGCCCTGCACTTTTTTTTTCTTTTTGTAGAAATATAGAACACTTCATAACTTGTGTGTCATCCTTGCACAGGGGCCATGCTAATCTTCGCTGTAACATTCCAATTTTTAATACACATGCTGCTGCTGAGGCGAGCAGCTGCGAGATTTTTAAAGTTACTTTAGTAATGAGTCATTCAACTCAGCCATTTTGATAAACTTCCCTAGAAATGTTCTGACTTTCAGGCTGTAAATGTTTTTATCTGTTCAGGAAGGTGAATCTTCTGGAAAGAGGAAAGCAGAAGACGATGATAAAGCAAATAAAAAGCATAAGAAGTATGTGATCAGTGATGAAGAAGAAGAAGAAGATGACTGAACTACAAATGTGAATGCATTTTATATATTTATTGTACAGCTTGTCTATAAATATGATGTAAACAGGAGTTATTTTGATTGAGATTAATTGATCTGTGTTTGTGAAATTTTTAATTGTAATAAAACATTTAAGGCAAGTCCCTATGCCTAAGAAAACTGCTTTTCCAAGAAAAAAAATTTAAAAAGCAAGCTGACTTTGCAAGCATTTTAGAGAGCCCAGGTTGGTGGATTTCTTGCTTTTTGCCACCTGTTCTCTCTTTCCACGCAAAGATCTGTTTCCTAGGTTGCCCATAACAGGATCACAAAGCGGTCAGCTTTCAACAGTAATACCTGGGCTGGAGAGATGATGGCTCAGCAGTTAGAGAGCATTGAAGAGTGGTAGAGATGACTCTCCCCAGACTTTTGGGTAGTCCGTAGGACTGAAAGCAGGGTGGATACAGGGCCACACTCCCTCCTAAGGACCCTTCCTTCCTTTTCCTGAACTCGTTGGCTTGTGGCAGTATGTCAACATGGCTTACTTTCTTGGCTTACCCTGTTCGGGGTCTTTATACTGCACTCTGTTGGCAAGAACAAGAATCACTACCCACAGGACCAAGTTAAATCCAGCACAACTTCATTTTAATTGATTATTTTTGCAGAAACCTATCCCAAGTAAGGTCATGTGTAATGTGTAGTTTTAAAAAAATGATCCACACTAGACCAGCTATGCACCGGTAATGGCGATCTTGCCCACCCCCATGGTTCCCATTGCCAGCTTGCTGCCAAGCCGCTCACACTTCCCAGGCTATCCACTCACTGTGGCTAGCCTGCAGAAAGCCAGCTACGGTTCACTCAGATTCCCTTAGCCCCATAAGGTAACACTTGAGACTTGTAATAACCTGCCAGATTTATAATGGTAAATCTCCAGCCCTAAAATGCCCATAGGAAGAACACAAAACTCAATTGCTATAAATACAAACTGCACCCCTAGATTGGGCAAATGTACCCTACACTGCTTATTGTCCATCTATGAAATCCCTAGCTACTTGCAACTTCTCCAGGCCACCTGGGTCAGCTCCATCTTCTTTTTCTGGTTCCATCTGGTCCCCTTGCACTTCCCCCCCTTCCCCGTCTCTTCTTCTTCTCTCCCCTCTTAAAACGTTCAGCTCTGCCTTTCCTTTCCACTGCCCAACCACAGGCTTTAGCCTTTATTTTACCAGTTAAAAATGGGGAGAAGGGTCACATGAAGTCACCTCAGTAAGTCCTCATCTGAGGCAGCTCCTCTGGGGGAAGTGGAATTAGCATCAAAATACAAACAGCACCAGGGCAATCCACAACCGTCACACTCTCAGATTTTGTGTGGACATGAATTTGTGTGTGTGGGGTTACAATTCAACCTGCTTGAGTTATTACAGTAACTCATACTTTTTAAAGAAAGGTTTTGTTTTTCAAGATTTACTTATTCATGTATATGAACGTTCTATCTTCGTGTACACCTGTGTGCCAGAAGAGGGCATCGGATCCCATTACAGATGGTTGTGAGTGGCCATGTGGTTGCTGGGAATTGAGCTCAGGACCTCTGGAAGAGTAGTTGGTACTTTTAGAAAAAATACATGTAAAATGAACAAAACATAAAAGAGTTATAAATTTTTTATCTATGTGTGTTTGTGTATCTGTGCCGTGTGTGGGCACTAGCGCAGGCCAGAAGAGGGCATCAGATCCCCTAGGGCAGGAGTTAAAAAAGGTGGCTGTGAGATGCCTGGTGTGGGTGCTGGCATCCACTTGGGTCCTTTGAAGGAGCAACCCACACACTTAACCACAGGGGCCATCTTTACAGCCCCTGATTTTGATTTTTAAAAGTACTGCTTTACAGCAGCTGAGGTATAGCTCCAAGATTAGAGTGCATGGTAACTTTTTTCTTTTCTAAAGAAAAATCCCAAATCACTTTCCCACCCCTTTTCTAACTTAGAATTTAAGTTCCTGTGTAGTTTGTGGCTGAGTTGAAACTCTATGCCTACCTTTTTTAAAAAAGATTTATTTATTTTATGTATATGAGTACACTGTGGCTATCTTCCAACACACCAGAAGAAGGCATCAGATCCCATTATAGATGGTTGTGAGCCACCATGTGGTTGCTGGGAATTGAACTCAGGACCTCTGGAAGAGCAGTCAGTGCCCTTAACTGCTGAGCCATCTCTCTAGCCCTCCTATGCTTAATTTAAGAGCCCTTCTGTTGCCTCCATCCTTCCCAAGACAATGTGTTTGTATTCCCTTACTAGAAGACACTTGTGTGTCAGTTGTCAACCTCTGTCTCTAAGCCCATCTATTTTTGTGATGCTGTGTTCATCTTTGCCAGCCAGCCTGTTGGGGGCGCTATAGGGAGACTGGAAGGCTGGATAGCAGAGGGGGGTTCGCTCCTTCCTGTTTGCTCCTGGGCCCTTCAGGGGGCTTCCTATTAGTGTTTTTGTGAGGGGTCCAGCAGCAGTTCGGGTCAGGAGATGCAGTTCCTTCCCACAGCAGCTGAGTCCAGTGTGAAGCCTGACTACGAGAGCCAACCTCAGTGTACCCCCAAGTCACTAGGCCAGTGGACAGCCGCTTTCCTCAGGTATGAGGGGTCTTTTTTGGACTATCTGTTCTGGTTTTGTTTTGTTTTGGTTTTTTTGAGATAGTCTTACTTTGTAGTCCTCACAGACTGAAGTTATCCTAGAGGTTCTCCTGCTTCAGCCTCCCAAGCTTTGGGATTACAGACATGTCCTGGCTGCTCAGGGCCACTCTCTTGAGGAATTTTACATTTGTTTGTTTGTTTGTTTGTTTGTTTTGGTGGGGAAGGTATTTTGCTTTGTCTTATTTATTTTATTTTATTTTATTTTATTACTTGTTTGTTTCTTGAGACAGGGTTTCTCTGTGTAGCCTTGGCTGTCCTAGAACTTGCTCTGTAGACCAGGCCAGCCTTAAACTCACAGAGATTCCCCCTGCTTCCAGGCTGTTGGTTTTATTTTTTGAGACAAAGTCTTATTCTGTAGCCCAGGATAGCTACTAACTCACAGTAATCTCTTGTCTCTGCCTCCAAAATGCTGGGATTACAGGTGTGAGCCACCATACCCGGCTAAGTATTAAAGGTCTATATTTTCCCAGGTCTGGATTTGAACATTGTTCTCTGTATTTAGCTATCTTTCTAATTAAAATTCTATTTTTATTTATTCTAACCTAGCAAACAACTTTAAGCCTAATTATAATTTTAAATGTATTAGATTTTATTTTTTTTAAATTTTTATTTATTTATTGAGGCAGTGTTTTGCTGTATAGCCCAGGCTGTCCTTGAACTTAGGGGTTTTGTTTGTTTGTTTGTTTGATTTGTTTTTGTATTAGGCTCTTAATTGTTAGGATTACTGGCAGGGGCAGTAGCCCATGTCTGTTTTTTTCTTTTTTTACATCTTTAAAAAAGAATTATTTATTTCATGTATGTATTATGTATTATTGTATTGTGTATTTTATGTACACTGTCACTGTCTTCATGCATACCAAAAGAGGGCATCAGATCCCATGGTTGTGAGCCACCATGTGGTTGCTGGGAATTGAACTCAGGACCTCTGGAAGAGCAGTCAGTGCTCTTAACCGCTGAGCCATCTCTCCAGCCCTCTTTTCTTTTCTTTAAGACAGTTCTTAGTATGTAGACTAGATTTAGGTATGTCTAGTTTCACCATGTCTAGTTTGCTGAAACATTTTAAGAAAGAAAACAATTCAGGAAATGTTTATAACATTTTTACTTTTTTTTTTTTTTTCTTCTGTAAGGATAAAATACTAGAAAATTACTTTAAAAAGTCTATTACAATTCTGCCATGTTAGCTGGTTAGGGCTTATATTAAGTATACCCAGCTATCAAAATCTAATGGAGCCTCTAGATCTAAGGGTTTTGTTTGTTTGTTATTGTTTTTTTCTTCTTGTTTTAAGTAGTTTTTCTGTGTAGCTCTGACTGTCCTGGAACTCCCTTTGTAGACTACACTGGCCTCAAACTCAGAAATCTGCCCACCCCTGCCTCCCAGTTCTGGGATTGAAGGCATGTGCCACCATGCCCAGGTTTTGTATTTTTTTCTTTTCTTTTTTTCTTTTTCTTTCTTTCTTTTTTTTTTAGGCTTTTTAACTACCAATTTGGTTTCCTTAATAGAGATAGGGCTTTTTTGATTATTTCTTCTTTAGTAAATTTTGGTGGATTATAATCATCAAGTAACTGGATTATTTGATTAAGCTATTGAATTTATTTTGAATATTATTTTGAATAGCTACATTTTGTGGTATAGCTCTCTTTTACTTGAGGTATTTGTCATTGTGTCTTCTTGGTCTTTCAGTAGGGCCACTGAGATGCCTCAGTGGCTAAGGATGCTTGGTGCCGTGTCTGATGACCTCAGTTTGATTCCTGGAAGCCACACAGTAGGAGAGAACTGGCCCCTGCAGGTTGCCCTCTGACCTCCACAATTTATACACATAGATGAATGCTAACGAGCCTGTATTTAAAATCTAGGCAATGGTTTCGGGCTAGAATTGGTCTTGATATATTAGCGAGCTGTTCTGTTAGACTGTTTACTATTTCAGGATGCTGGTCTTCATGTGCACAGGAAATTAGTGTAAGTATAAAGTAGTTTCATTCAGCCATGGGCTATAGCGTTGCTTTCCAGAGTTGATGAGGGCCTACAGAAGAAGTTGGAACAGTGGGAATTTTGAGAGCATCATTATCTGGTCCGTGATTAGAATGACAGAGTTTAAAGTCAGGTGGCCTCGTTGCTCCAGCGTCTCCTTTACTAGCTAAGTTAGTAATCTTTTTAAAGCTTGCCGTTGTGGTGCATCCTATGAGTGTGGAGGACCCAAGCATCCACATTAAGTATCCTACGAGGCCATTAGTGACCCTGGAGAATAAAGAGAATGGGAGAAGACATGGGGAGCGGGGGGGGGGAGTGCTTGGTGGATGACTGTTCAGTGTCCCTGCTGCATGGCCAAGCATCCCAGCGAACAGCAGCTTAGAACAACATTTCTCACTCAGATCCTGCGGTCAGGAACTTGGAAATGTCTTAGCTGTGAGGCTCTGGTTCAGGTACTCATAGAGCTGTGCTCTCTGGAGGCCTGCCTGGGGCTGAAGGATCTGTCTCCATTTGGGGTAGGAGTCCCCAAATGCAGAGTGTGTTTTCACATCAAAGGAGCTGCTTTCCTCCCAGTGAGTGACCCAAGGAAAACAAGCAAGGTAGAAGAACCACAACTGTGGCATTATTCATAGTGAGGTGATCAATTGCTGATCCCACAGACAATCTATGACATGACAGACAGGATGTGAGAAAGTGTCACAGTCAGTGGACTCACTAGAACCATATTTTTTGTTTTGTTTTTGAGACAGAGTTTCATGTAGTCCAGGCTAGCCCTAACTCCCTTTCTACTTCCTAAATGCTGGTATCACCACCATGCATGGTGAGCACCACCATGCCCAGCTCTCTGGGAACCTTCCTCAAGGTGGTTATCCTGGTGATTTTGTGTCCTTCCTTCCCCGAAGACACTCTAGTGAAGTTGCTGAAGGCCAGGTTTGAGGAGCCAGCTTGAGATGATTTGGTACAGATTTGGTTTGTAAATATTGGGAAGGTGTTGAGGAACTACATAAACAATGTCAGTTAGGGGGGTGGAGGGGGGGACTTGGTCTTGCAGAAGACCCAAATTCAGTTCCCAGCCCCTGTGGTAGTCAGTTCACAACCACTTGTAACTCCACCTCCAGGTGATCTGACCCCCATCTGACCTGCCCTCATGGACACATATTACCCTTCCCCACATACATAATTAAAAATTATTACATACATATTAATATTACATACATATTAAAAACAATTAGACCAATTAATAATGTGTATTCCTTCAACACTGAAGATTATAGTGGGAACATGGATCTATTTGGAGATATAGATGACATTTCCTCAGAGAGCGATGAGGACCAGCGAGCACCCATTCCAAGACAGCCTGTTGTGAGTACAACCACCAATCACGACCGATCACAGGGCTGCAAGCTAAGAGAAAAGATGCTGAGGGTGATGAGCTCTCACGTTGAGGGGATGTTCAGAGAGGACTAATGTGGTGACATTCTTAGCTGAATTAGGCATTTGGGGAAATAAATGGAAGGCACAGGAGGAACTGTCGGAATGAGATCAGTGCCAAACTCCAGGGGCAGGACTGTGGGACTGTTACCATGGACACCTTTGATTTAAAGGCCTTTCTTATCCACCTTTATGCTGTGCCATGTGGGCAGCGTTGCTGTTCTCTTCTGATTTTAGCAGTTATTGAGTAATGATGGGCTGGATTATTTATACTCCTTACTGTCTCATGCAAAGAGAAAAATGGATATGCCAACAAAATATGTTCAGGTTAATATATCTTATTCTCCCATGGAATTTATTGTTGTTCTTTTTCTTTGAGGGTGTGGTTGTGGTACTGTTTTAGGGAGAGACTTGGAGGAAGGAGTGGCTGTCCCTAAAGTGTGTGTGAGGTAACTTCCTTTCAGACCTGCACGCAGAGCACAGCTGGAACCTTGTCCTGTCTCTTCACACACTCCCATTCCAATTTCTCCCAAATGCAGAGCACAGCTGGAAAATTTGGAGTGCCTCAGAACAAGCAGGCGGAACACCACCGCCACTGTATCCCTGAAACCAGAGTGAAAATAGCAGTTCCCAGCATCAAGTCTGACTTGGGAAGTGAATTGTATTTTGTTAAACTACCCAGATACCTCAGGATAGAACCCAAGTAAGAGAACTGAATAAAGGTTCAAGAGATTGAAAAAAAGAACTGTATGAAATATAATTTGTCTGTCATGAGCTGACCAATCATAGATGACTGAGTACAAGGGAACGAGAAGTTACTGTGGAGATTTAGAAGTCTCCTTAGCCTTTGGGGCTCTGCTGTAAATGAACAGGTGTCGTGGGGCAATGTCACCCGGGTAAAGGAACGAGAGAGATGCCAGAGAAATGCCAGGGGTTCAGTAAAAATGGCAGGGAATCTCGACCAGATGACTTTGACAACGAACTAGTGTTGGCTTTTCCTTCTCACTAAGGCACACAGGTAACAATTGCAAGGGGGAAATTTTAATCCCTGAACTAAACAGGGGTCTCAGGTTTAAATTTGTTATTAATTAATTTTATTTATTTATTCTTTAAAAATACAAAAATGTCATGTCTAGATATTGCCTAATTAAGCTAAGATAACTTTTTTTTTTTTTTTTTGAGGGGGCAGTTCTCACTGTGTAGCCCTGGATGGCCTGGAGCTCCATAGACTAATCTGGCATGGAGCTCACAGAGCTCTGCCTGCCCCTCAAAGGCAAAGACCACCATGCCTGACCCAAGGAACAGTTTTAAAGTCTTTCATTGGGTTCACAGCCCTTCAAACAGCACTGCAGGAGTCAGAGGTCTTGTTTTTTTTTTTTTTTGGATATGGACAGAGCAGGTTATTACCTGTGTTTTATAGGATATATCTATATTTATAAGATGTGCTTCTTTAACAAGTTTGGATTACAAACCATGTTTGGAGTTCATTTCCAGAAGGTTTTTACTTTTTTTAACATTTATTTTATGTTCAGGGGTGCTTTGCTTACGTGTGTATGTATGTGCCTGGTACCCACAGAGGCCAAAAGAGAGCATGAGACAATTGTGAGCTGTCATATGGGTGCTGGGAACTGAACCCAGGTCCCCGGAAGAGCAGCTGTGCTCTTAGCCACTGAGCCTTCTCTCCAGCACCCCCGCCCCGAAGTTTGTTTTAAAAAGAAATTTCAAGGAAGTAGTCATTGGCATACGTCCTGAAGGTTCTCACAATTACTTTTCAGCTGTGATATAATGTTCTAGAGATGATTGGTTTATAGTGTCAATCAATCACTAATTATGACTAATATGGCAAAAATTTTAGACCATTTGATCCTCAGCATTATGAAGATGAATTTGAAGATGAGAAAGTGCTCTCTGAGGAAGACAAAACTAGGTTAAAGTTAAAGGTACTGTGCCGTCTTCTGATTGCTTTCCTTCTAGTCCTCCCCCCCCCCCCCCCCAGCCTTCTGAGTAGCCGTGGCCACAGGCATGCACTACCATGCTGGCTGAGTTCCTCCTCACATTGTTTCTTAGATATGTTTGATGTGTGAATGCTTTGACTGCGTGTCCGTATGCCCGCCACCTTTGTGCCTGGCACCTGCAGAGGTTGAAAAGGGCATCAAGTCCCCTGGAACTGGAATTTGTGGATGGGTGTGAGCTACCCTGTGGATGCTGGGGACCAAACCTGGGTCCTCTGGATGAGCAACCAGTGCTTTTAACCACGAGTCATCTCCCCAGACCCAGACTTTTCCTTTAGACAGTAAACACAGGGATGATAATGTGAGACCAAGGCTTAAGAACGCTCCTGACGTTTCTTGCTTACTCAACTAATACCGCTAGAACACGGAAGTAAATGGCCTTCCCAGATATTTTTAGGGGAGTAAGCGCACACCTTTTTTCCCTCCTTTAGAATTGACATCAGTTTTTATTTTTTGTTTCTTCTAGACAGGGTTTCTCTGTGTTCTGTAGACCAGGCTAGCTTTGAACTGGGAGACCTGCCTGCCTCTGCCTCTGCCTCTGCCTCTGCCTCTGAGTACTGGGATTAAAGGTGTGTGCCACCACTAGCCCCATCTCAGTTTTAAGTTTTAACTTAAACCTATGTTATAATACAGGTATGTTAAATAAAGGTAAAAGCTGTTGAAACTCGTTAGCATCCCCCAGGATAAACAGTGGAAGGTGTGGACCTGCCTCCACACTTGCTCCCGGGTGTGTCCCAGCCACTTGACTGTCTCTTCATGGAGACTGTGCACATCAGCAGACCTTGCCAATAGGGATTTCTCTTGAGAATGTTGGGATGACAAAGGACCTCTATTATTGTTAACACAGGAATGGTAACATCAGGCATGGGCCATTTTTAGTGGTCTTTTGTGAGTTGCAGTTCTCTACTTCATGAGATAAGTTTGGACTCAAACAGAAGTATAGGTCTCATTTTAATTTGATGCTAATTGTTTTATTCTTCAAGATGATGATGATGATGATGATGATGATGATTATGATTGCATGTCTCTCTGTCTGTGTCTGTAGACCATGTGTGTGTGTATATCTACAGAGTCCAGAAGAGGTTATCGGTTTCCCTGGACCTGGAATTATAGATGGTTGTGAGCTGTCCAACAGGGGTGCTGGGAACTGAACCTGGGTCCTCTGAAAAAGCAACACATGCTTTTAACTGCTATGCCATCTCACTAGCTCCTAGTTATTTAGTCTTTAAAAAAAAACCTTAAACTATCATAGAGCTTTTCTCATTAGACTAAGAAACCCTTTTTTCTTAAAAAAACCCATTTATTTGTATGTGCAAAAACATACATGTGTACGTGCACATGGATTGAAAAGCAATGTGCAGAAGTTCTCTCCTCCCATTACATGGATCCTGGGACTTCAGTCAGGCTTGGCAGCAAGCGCCTTTATCCAATGAGCCATGTTGCTGGCCCTGAGACATCCTCCCCTCCCCTTTTTGTTTTTGAAAAAGGAGGAATTTTATTTATTAATTCTCTCATACATGACATCCCCAACACAGTTTCCCCTCCTTCCACTCTTCCTAGTCCTCCCCCCAAACTTCTCTCTCCCCAAGATCCACTCTTCCTCCCAGGCCCAGGGATACCAATTGAACATGGCATAACAAGTTACAATAAGACTGGGCACAAACCCTCATTTCAAGGCCGGACATGGCAACCCAATAGTAGGAATAGGGTCCCAAGCATGAAGGAGTCAGCAACACCCCCTCCCCCATTAGGAGTCCCACAAGAATACCGAGCTCTACAACCGTAATGCATATGCACAGGACCTAGCTCAGACCCATACAGGGTCTGTGATTGTCAGTTCAGTTTCTGTGAGCCCCTATGAGCCCTGCTTAGCTCATTCTATGAGCTGTGCTCCCTAAGAGACACTTTTAAAGCCTTTTCCCCACAGTTCTTCCAAGAAATTCTGTGTGTGTGTGTGTGTGTGTGTGTGTGTGTGTGTGTCTGTGCATGCGCAGGCACGCCCGCTGGGAATAGAACTGGGGACCTTATATACGCTAGGCAAGTGCTATACCCTCAGTTGAGGTGTTGATTTTGGCTACTTTTTTTTGGTTTTTCGAGACAGGGTTTCTCGGTGTGGCCCTGGCTGTTCTGGAACTCACTCTGTAGACCAGCTGGCCTCAAACTCAGAAATCCACCTGCCTCCGCTTCCCAAGTGCAGGGATTAAAGGCGTGGGCTACTTACCTTTTGTGGACTAACCTCTGCTTTCCTGAGGAGCTCTTAGCTGTGGTTACCTTACTCCTAGCCTTCTCCCACTGCTGAGACCTAGGCCTTAGGAAGTGTGCACAGAATGCCTGGTTTAAATGGGTGGCAGGGCTGCGACAGCCACTTTCTTATCACCCACCAATTCTTGGATTCTTTGAGGAACAAAGAACATATAGCTGGACTGTGTAATACCTTTCTATTTTGAACCAGGTGGAAAATACTATACGCTGGAGGGTGTGCCGGGATCCAGAAGGTTCTCAAACTAAGGAAAGCAATGCGCGGATAGTCAAGTGGTCAGACGGAAGGCGAGTGTGGGAACGCCTGAGGGAGGCCTGGAGATCTTCAAGTTTTCTGTGTGGGACTTAAGAATTGGGAAAATCTGGGCTGCTGTCTTTACCTAGGAAACCGGAGAGAGATAAGCATTTGGGGCCTTACAGCTGGGCTGCTGGGAGAGCTTAAATCTAGCTCCATTCCATCAGCTAAAAGGCTAGCCTTTGACAGATCAGGCCAACTTGAAATAACCTTTCTTGGCAGTGTTGGGGATCAAACGCAGAGCCTCATGCATGCAAGGCAAGTGGTCTACCAGCTGAGCTACCGCCGAGCCCCCAAACTGAAAGATTTGAGAATTCGTGTCAGTTTACTGAAGTAAAGATATAGATGGGAGCCGGGCAGTGGTGGCGCACGCCTTTAATCCCAGCACTTGGGAGGCAGAGGCAGGCGGATTTCTGAGTTCGAGGCCAGCCTGGTCTACAGAGTGAGTTCCAGGACAGCCAGGGCTACAGAGAAACCCTGTCTCGAAAAAAAAAAAAAACCAAAAAACCAAAAAAAAAAAAAAAAAAAAAAAAGGTATAGATGGGAAGGCATCTGTAAGGCGACTCTATTATAAGCTAAGAAGTAGATTTTACCACTTTTTTCTCTGAAGTATATATTAAGTTACTTTTCTATTGCTTGGATAAAAATACCATGTTAGAGGCAACTTACAGAAGGGATTTATTTGGACTTACAGTTCCAGAGGGGCAAGAAGCCATCACGGGAACTGTGGCCCTCGCCTCTCTCCAGCTACGCAGGAAGCAGAGTGTGCTACCTGGGATTGGCAGTGGCTTTGAAATCTCAGAACCCACACCCAGTGTCATACTTCCTCTTAAAGGCAAGGCTTCTCAAAGGCCACACCTCTTAAGCCTACCCAACAGCAACAGTTGGGGACCAAGTACTCAAACCTCTGACCATGTAGGGCAGCATTCTCATTTAAACCAGCACAAAAAGAATAGACTTTATTTTTGATTTTTTAAGCCAGGGTCTCATCTCATGTGGTAGAGTGCACCTTTGATCCTAGCACTGGGGAGGGAGAGGCAGGCTGATCTCTCTATATAAATTAGTGGCCAGCCTGGCTTACACACTGATTTCCAGGCCACCCAAGGTTGCATAGTCTCAAACAGACAACAAAAGACAGGGTTCATTGCCCATCCTGGCCCAGAACTCACTTTGTAGCTGACTCTGAGCCTGTGCTGTGACCTTTAAGCTTCTGATCCTCTCGCTCCACCTCCCAAGTGCTAGGATTACAGGCAAACATGCCCTTGTCTAGTTTGGAAGTAGGCTATTGATAGCACCTGTGTGAGGGCAGGATCCTGTGCTATTCACTAAGCATCCTAATACCTGAATTGTTACCCCTTTCCAGCATGTCCCTGCATTTAGGCAAGGAAATGTTTGAAATCCACAAAGCTCCACTGCAGGACAACCAAAACCAACTGTTTATACGGGAAGATACTGGTCTCCGTGGACAGGCCATCTTTAAATCCAGACTTACCTTTAGGTAACTTTGTTGTTGTTTTTCCAGACAGGGTTTCTTTGTGGAGCTCTGGCTGTCCTGCAACTCTGTAGACCAGGCTGGCCTCGAACTCAGAGATCCTCCTGCCTCTGCTTCCGCAGTGCAGGGAATAAAGGCGTGTGCTATCACCACTTGGCCCTTAAGGTAACTTTCAACATGCACATACATGTTGCTACTTGCAATTAAAGAGCACAGCAGAGCTGTGATGGGGATCACCTGCCTCTTCTCTAACATCGTTCCATAGTGCAGCTTACCAACAAACACATCTGGTTCCAGGATGACAGGTTTCTAAAGTTAGCTACAGATTTCTCAGGGAAATAGCTCATATTATGGAAACTTACAAGGGACCGGTGCATGGCCTGTTGCTGGCCAGTGCTCCTGGGAAAGGCTTGCCATTGTAGCTTGCTGTCTGCTGGGTCCTTACTCTTTAGTGAAACTGACCCAAGAAAGCTAAACTGTCAACAGAGTGTAGTGATGGGGTGTGCTTACAACAGGTGTGGCCCAAGTGGTTGTAACCTGTGCCCACTCAAGTCATGAGCCAGCTCTGCTGGCTGCAGTGGGTGGTGCTTGAGCCCCTTCTGGACACCTTCCCCTTTAGGACACAGCTGTCTCTAGGAGCCAGCTTTCCTTGAGAGAGGTACAGCACTTTCCATGACAGTGGCCACCTGCTTCCTTTGAAGACACTGAAGTATTTTAAAATCAGATAGTGGGCATGGCTGTACAACTTTGTAAAGTAAACAAACAAAAAACAAAAACAAAATCAGTTAGATAGGTTATATAGTTTTTAGGATCTCAATCTCAGAAATTTGCAGTTTCATTAGGTATATGATGTGCGTGTCACAGGGGTGTTGTGTTAAATAGGCACATAAACCCGGCACAGTGAGTGAAACCAACCTTCCCATTTACGGATGTTTTCTAGAAGCATCCTGAAACATGTCCGGTTCTGTTTTTGTTTTTTGCCACTTGCTCTGAGTTGCACTGGGGTAGTGTTTCTTTCCTCAGGTCCTTTCTTCACTTCAGGACCCAGTTAAGAGCTGTCTTCTCATACTCAAGAAGCACTTAGTGTTTGTGACAGTCTTGCCATGTAACCCAGGCTGGCTTTGAACTCACCACCCATCTTCACCTCAAGCTTGCAATCCTCTTGCCTTTGCCTGAGTGGTGGGATTACAGGTTGTTTCCCTGCTGAGACTCATGACTTGACCTGAGCTGTTGAGGCCCCTCCTGCCATTGTGGCTCGCTTTGGTTTTGAAACAGGGTCACACACTTGGCTGCCTACGTTTTAAAACCATCCTTCTGCTCTTACGGAGTGGAGGGAACAACTCAGTTCTCAAAATGTTCCTGCTCGCACATGCTCCACCCTCGTGGAGTGGAGACCTCATGTCCCTCGTCTGTGATTATAGTTGGGGATATTCTTTGTAAAAGCACCCCGTCTGGCCACCTGCCTCTCCTCTCACAGCCCGGGACAGTCCACCCCATTTTCCTGAGCAGTGAACAGATGGACCAGAACTGTAATCCTGCCTGTCTCCTCTGCCTAGTGTGAGGTTGTCACTACCCATGAGTGGGTTTGGGGTTTTTGATAAATGTGAGACAGGTATTTTCTGTTCACTTCCTGGCAGACCTCACCTTACAGATGGTGCCTCATATAAAAAGATGACCCTTTCATTTGGGAGCAGAAGTTCAAAGACGCAGATTAGAATCCTCCCGATGGCTAGTAGTGATCCTGAATGGCCACGCCCAGATTTGATCAAGGTATATCGTTTGTATTTAGCTTTATATTGGGACCTTTTATACATTTAGAACTGTTTTCCCGAAGTTTTAAAACAATTATTACCCTCCGTGTGTGTATGTGTGATGTGTAGAAGTGTGCATTCCATAATGTGTGCAGGTCAGAGGACAATTTTCAGGACTTTATTATTTCCTTCATTGTGGGCTCTGGGGGTTGAATTCAGGTGGTCAGGTTAGTGCAGCAAGCTTTGACCCATTGACTTCCTGATGGTCTATTACTATTATTACCCATTATTATACGGTCCATTATTATTGTTGCTATTTTATTATTGCAATTATTAGGGAGCCAGCTCACTCTCCTATAGTTACGCTTACCACTATCAATGACGGCAGTGGGATTTCAGACTGCAGTTATGCTTACCACTATCAATGACAGCAGTGGGATTTCAGACTGCAGTTACGCTTACCACTATCAATGAACTGCAGTGGGATTTCAGATAACTTCACTCTCATCTCTATGTGACTCTACAGAAAGCATTCCAACATTAGAAAACAACCTTAGAAAAAAGTACAAGTTCAGTAGAAGAATGCTTTCTCTCAAATGCATACAGCCTTGGATTTGTTTCCTGGTACCACAAGAAGTAAAAAGAAAAAAACATAGGAAGGAAATAAAAAGACTATAGAACCCACCACGTTGTTTGACCCTAGCTCAGCTCTTTTAGCTTCTAAGTGGGGCATGCCAGGCAGGTCTAAGAAAATGGCAGTCTCCTCAGCTTGTTCTGGAAGCTGGGATGTATTATTTGCAGTGAAGGCTACACTAGTAATGTCTGGGAAGCATGGGAGCTTGGTAGAGCCTCAGCAGGTCGGGTGTCTGCAGCTTAGGGATGAGCACAGGCATCTGCCTCAGAGGGTCATGTCAGGGTTTCTCAGGCTGCAGCTTCTGAGCTGTGAGTGACATCATCAGAGATGTACGCAGCTTCCAGGCGCTTGCATGCGCGCGCACACACACACACACACACACACACACACATTGATCAGGGTGGCGCCAGCCCTCCTCCTGCATTCCCATTTGTGTGTTGCCTTTACCCCACCAAACCACCTGCTGTGTGGGCTTATAGCAACTCCAGTAGAAGTCACATGGCTTCGCACTGCTTTAAGAGTGGGTTTGAAGGGGCACAGAGTAGCTGGCTCCCCTTTTCCCTTTCTTTCCCCTCTTTTGTTGGAAAGACTTTCGCTGAGTTGCATGCGCTGTTCTTGGTCTTTGACTCCTGGTTTAAGATATCCTCCTGCCTCAGTCTCCCCTACAGGTGCATGCTACCACATCCTGATGATGTAGTTCAGTTTTTAAGTTGAAAATTTGCCTTTTAAAAAAGTATTTATTTATGTATATGAGTAGATTGTAGCTGTCTTCAGACACACCAGAAGAGGGCATCAGATCCCATTACAGATGGTTGTGAGCCTCCATGTGGTTGCTGGGACTTGAACTCAGGACCTCTGGAGGAGCAGTCAGTGCTCTTAACCACTGAGCCATCTCTCCAGCCCCAGCCTTTTATTTGTGTATATATATAGATACAGAAAAAAGAATTGAGGGTATCTACTCCCCGGAAAGTCCGTCTGCAGAGGAAGAATCAGAGACAGAAGAAACAACAGCGTCCAGGTCCAAGTTCCACCATCCAGAAGCCTAACCATGATGACAAGAAAGAGGAGGAGGTTGAGAGAGAAGACAAGGAAGGCAAGGCCTCCGGCGTGGTTGCCACTAAAAGCCATTACCAGGACGCAGCCAAAAGTAAGTCAGCGCAGCTGCCACACCTCATTGTAGGCAGGGCCTAGTTTTGCTCTGGTGAGATATTCCCCTTGCTAGCCTTATTTCCTTATGGCAGTGGAGCGCACACTCTCTTTCATTCTGCTTTGGTTAGGGCCACTCACCATAGAAAAGGTTACCTGAAGACAAGACCTCTCCAGAAAACTTAAAACCTGTTCGACCCGTGGTACGTACTATGGAGGGAAATGTATATATTAGCACAATTAAGAACTCAGTATTTAAACCTTATTACTTTTAAAGCTATTATGAACAACTGGACATGGTGGTGCAAGTTTGCCATCAGCACTGTGGAGGCTGAGGCAGGAGGATTTTGAGTTTGAGGCCAGCCTGAGCTGCTACTTAACAAGTTCTAGGCAAGCCAGAGTAGACAGTCTCAAAAACAAAATAAAACAGAGCAAAACAAACACACACCAGCAAATGAAACCTACACAGCAATATGTTTCTCAGACTCTTGGGCACTTACTAGCTTAACCTGAGAATGTTTCAAGCTCTCATTCAGTTCATGTGGAAGACTTAAATTAAAAAGGAGAGGCCTGGAGAGATGGCTCAGTGGTTAAGAGCACTGGCTGCTCCTCCAGAGGTCCTGAGTTCAATTCCCAGCAACCACATGGTGGCTCACAACCATCTGTAATGGGATCTAATGCCCTTTTCTGGTGTGCACAAAGACAGTGTACTCATATATATACTTGTCTTAGTCAGGGTTGCTATTCCTGCACAAACATTATGACCAAGAATCAAGTTGGGGAGGAAATGGTTTATTGAGCTTACACTTCCATGCTGCTGTTCATCATGAAAGGAAGTCAGGACTGGGACTCAAGCAGGTCAAGGAGCAGGAGATGATGCAGAGGCCATGGAGGAATGATGCTTACTGGCTTCTCCAGGCTTGCTCAGCCTGCTTTCTTATAGAACCCAAGACTACCAGCCCACAGATGGTACCACTCACAAGGGGCCTTTCCCCCTTGATCACTAATTGAGAAAATGCCTTACCCCTGGATCTCATGGAGGCATTTCCTCAACTGAAGCTCCTTTCTCTGTGGTAAGTTCAGCTTGTGTCAAGTTGACACACAAAACTAGCCAGTACAATACTCATATACATAAGTAAATAAATATTTAAAAAGAAGACCCCCCCTTCCCCCAACATAATGCTAATACCTTATTTCTTAAGGAAAAGCACAGTAGGGAATGACAATATTCAGCAAAAGAAAGATTCCGGAATAAGTCTTCATCTGTGAAGGCTGTTGGGGAAAGCCAGCATGAAGAGTCTGGCGGAACATGCTGAGAGTACTGAGACAGGTTGAGGAGGACCCAATGGGCAGTGTGCTGGGCTCACACCAGCAGAGACATGGTCGAGGGAGGCAGCAAGAGTGTCAGGTCCTTGCAACCTGGGTGAGATGGCAGGAGCTCATATGGCAGCCAAGACAGAACTGGCTTTCACTCAAGGAAGGAAGTACCAAGTGTAGGGAACAGATCCTGATGGCGTTGTCACATCCTGACTGACAGCACCAGATCTGTACAGAGAGTTCCACAGCCATCTACTGGCTGCGGTCCTCTGTCATGTGCTAGAAGATAGTAGGGAAGGCAGACAAAGGTTACTCAGTGGCAGTCATGGAAATTACAACTCAGTGTGGCGGCAGCCAGGTAATGGTGGGTCCCTCTGAAGGTCAGCCCCATTCCCAAAATCCCTTTGCTTTCAGAGAAACAAGCCGTGTCTTCTTCGGATTGCAATCATGAGGGAGCAGAAGAAGAAAAAGCCAGAGGATTACTCAAAGCAAAGAATCTCAGGTGTGACAGAGGTAGGTGAGCTAAGTGTATTCAGTTCTAGTGTGACCTTGTGTCCACGATCAGAAGCACAGCTCCACAGTTCACTGATACCCAGAGAGAGGATGCCTGGCAGGGGTGGGTCTGAAGAATGAACAGAAGCTTTGCAAAGGTGTGACCAGGGTGAGGCTTTTCAGCTCTACAGAGAGTCTAGGCAGGACATAGGGCCCCAGACATCGCGTTCATCTAGAGAACAGCATGCACTCAGTGTGGGTAGGCCGCTTCGGTCTGAGCTGTTCCCAGTGATTCCTGACTTCTCTTTCTCTTGTAAGATCACAGACCAAAGATATTTTAAGTCATAATTATGTGAGGGTTCCTATGTTACCGCTCCTGGGACATACTAAGTCATTGTCTTCCTAGCATTTAACATACCCTGTGTTCCAGAACTGACATAAGCATTGCAGTTGCGTTAAAGTGTTGACTTGTCAATTCATTTTTAGGTGTATATACATATGTAAAAAAAAAAAAAATTAAAACTGCCGGGCAGTGGTGGCGCACGCCTTTAATCCCAGCACTCAGGAGGCAGAGGCAGGCAGATTTCTGAGTTCGAGGCCAGCCTGGTCTACAGAGTGAGTTCCAGGACAGCCAGGGCTACACAAAGAAACCCTGTCTCAAAAAAAAAAAAAAAACCCAAAAAACAAAACAAACAAAAAATTAAAACCTACGTAAGCGTTCTGAAAATTCAGTCTTTTAGGATTTTTTAATTTGTGAGTATTTTCCTTGCATATATACCACATTGCACGCAGTGCCTGTGGTCCAGAAGACAACGATGGAACCCTCTCTATCCCCACATATAGAGTGACAGGTGGTTATGAGCTACCATGTGGGTACTGGGAACCAAACCTGAGTTCTCCAAGAGCCACCTCTCCAGCCTCTAAAATCAGCCTTTAAAACACAGAATTTTATAGAAGCATTGAAAGAAAATAATGTACCTCAAGTAATGTGATAGAAATGCCACACTGAATGAAGTGTCCCTCCTACCGAGACAGCCACCCAGGGCAGCCGGCTCCCAGGGGTCTGTCTTCCCAGCCGGTCTGTTGTCATCTGAACACTGGTCTCTGTGGCAGATTTCTCCCATCCGTTCAGAACTAGTTTGGACAAAGTTGTGAGAAATGCCTTATACTGAATTCTATAATCCATGCTTCATATTTCTTCAGGAGACAAGCCCTCCAGAAGACGACAAGGAAGAAAGAGGGAAACTGAAGAGTAACTGGTCATTGGTGTCTAGCACAATCAAATTGTTAGATTTCTGTGTGGGTTGGGACTGAATCTAGGACTTTGTGTGCGCTGAACACACTTCCTACTACTTAGGTACATCCCTAGGCCATCGAATCTAGCAAAGACAGAACAGTTGTTTTGACATGTATGAACCAATAAGTTGGGCCATGCAGAAACCCCTAAATTCCATTCTCCTTTCATTCATATATATATATATATATATATAATGTATTGTTTTGTTTTGAAATGAGCTCTTGTCATATAGCCCTGGCTGGCCTGGAATTCACAAGATCTACCTGCCTCTGCCTCCAGATGGCTGGGATTAACTGTGTGGCCCCACCCCGCCCCGCCCCGCCCCTTTATACTTTTATAGCACTGTTTTGTGGCTGTCCAGTAAAAGCATTTTGGTTAACATTCGCTCCAGAAAGCATTCAGACTCAGCTAGAATACCCAGAGATCCTTAGCTTCAGTTCCAGGCTCAGGGCTCCTATACATGGTGTTAACCTTGAGTCTCTAACAGATCCATGAACCTCTAGGCTAACTCTACAGACCATGAAAGAAAGCTTAACATTTGAAGGGCAAAACTGTTTGCTTTACAGGTGGTTTAGCCATACAGACTTCATCCCTGGGCTCAGCAGTTTTATCTGGGATGCCTCAGAGAACACATAACGGCCCCGTCCAGGCCCAGCCCATAGCACTCTAGGCCTCTCTCGCTTGGAAGAGCTCTAACTTGGGCTGCATGAATCTGCATGACTCACCATCCCCAGCAGGGTAAACATGGCCATTTTTATTCATGAAATAGTGGTTTCAGCCAGTTATGGCTGACTTACAGCTCATGCCTAATTGCAGCATTTGAAAGACTGATGCAGGAGGACTTCTTTGAGTCGAAGCCCAGTCTGGGGCCTTCAGTAATGTATTTCAAGTAGATTACTGAATGTTTTGAACCAAAAATAATTTCATCTGGTTTAATTTATACTCATCCTTGTCTGTCCATAAAACTAAACTGAGGTATACAAAAGACATGTTTTGCAGTAAGGCAAAGGCATCAGTCATCCTCACCCCACCCTCGGAGTCAGTGAAACATGTTATGACAGGCAAAACTGCGCACTGATACAAAGATGGCCGACTACTGACCATTTTGCATGGTTCAGCGTGGCAGTGCAGGCTACAGACTTAATGCCCCACATCCTAGCGCCAAGGCTTAGTCCTAGTGAGGGCTTGCAGACAGCTAGCTACCTTCTTGCTGGTTGTAAACACGAGTTTCATGATGAGAATCCTACTTTGGGGACCTTGTACACCCCTACTTGCCTTCCAAAGGCCCAGGTCTAAATCCCACCACTACTCCAAGTTAGGGCTTCAGCATAGGAACCTGTGGAGGATAAAAACAGAGTCCATAGGGCAGGAAAGAGTAGCTCGGGAGATAAGCTTTATCTTTACTAATCAATCAGCTTAGCATACAAAGCAGGGTTTCCCAGTGGCATCGTCATACAAATGGTATGCTCTGTCCCCGTTCATTCTCCTCCTCACAGTAAACTTGTTCCTTTAGGAGGCTGTAGGGAGTGAATGCCAGATTCTAAAACTAAAGAGACTTTTTTTTTAAAGGTCTGAATGTAGGATATTTGGCGAACTTTATAAAATTATTTGTTTCCGTAGACAATGTTTAAATGCTCTTCAAAAGAAATGTGTTGTGTTATAAACTGGGTGGATAATACTTGTTATTTAAATGTCATAAAATTAATTGCTTTTCCACTTATAAAACATTTAGAGTGTCTTGATAAGTTTGTATTAGAAAAGCTTCAATACTTGGCTTCAAAGGGCAGAAAAATATACACTGCCATAAAGGTCTATTCAGGCTTCAAACAAAACCAAGACAAATGTAATGCTTTGTAATCAGCAATTCCTAAGCACACAAAACTACTAAATAAAAAACGTATTGCTCAGCTGGGCAAAGTGATGCTTGCTTGAGGTTCCAGCTGCTCAGGATGCAGAGCTCACTGAGCTCCTGAGCTGGAGGCCAGCCTAGGCAACATAGTGAGAACCTGTTCTCAAAACTAAACCTCATCTTTTTTTTTAAGGCAGAGATGAAATAAACTCTTAAAATTCGCTACATATAGCAACTGAGAAACACATAGACGGAGCTTGTTTGTAACTGTAGTTTTGGAGCTACTTTACTGGGGTTCTTATATCTGCTACCCTTCCCCACCCCAATCCCTTCCAACCCCATAACACTAGGTAGGAGGAATAGGCGAGAGGAGAAAGGGTGTAGATTCTTTAGACTACTTTCTGCTGACTAGGGGTGTCGAGTTCCTTGTGGCAAATCCAATCTTGTCTTCAGAATATCTCCAACAGCAGTCCAGGAAGAGCAACAGGGGTGAGGGAGGGGGTAGGAGGGGGACAGCCAGAGGAGGAGCAGCCACCTCTCTCCAGAGTTCCCCAGAATGCCAACCATAAACTATTTTCAACTGGCAGAATCACGCTCCTGCCAGAGCACAAGACAAATCATCGTCAGCTGCTGTGGACAATTTGAAGCAGCCCTGTCCCACACCTGAGATAAAAACAAAAACACTCATATAACTGGGCGTTTTAAAAAAGGAAAATTCTCACTACATTTCTCCCTTTCTGTTTTATGCCATTAATTGTACTGTGTTTACTGAGAAATTATAAACTGAAATTATCAGTGAACCAGTTTTTGGGATCAATTTTTCCCCTGTAAACTGGTGATTCTCTGCTGCTCTAGTCTGAAAAGGCTTGTGTGGGGTCTTGAGGTGGCAAGTGCCCCATTTTGTTTTCCAGCAGCAAGGTTTATCTCATATGTCCCTTGGACCTGAGCTCACTGGTCCAATGTTTCCACAACACTTGCACACCCTGGGAAGCCTAGGTGTTCTTTCAGAGAACACATTGCCGCTAGGAATTTGTTTGGTTCTCTGGTGGGAAGTACCATTAATGCACAGGGCATTTAGAGATCTGAGGCTTTTAGTGGCTTGGTCACAATTTCATTTTAAATGGCCAAATTTACTGAAATTGAAGCACTGGGCATTTTGATATCGAAGACCTTATGCAACTACCGGGAAAGCTAATGGTAGTAATCTCATAACCCCAGGCTGCCCCTCAGAAGGAATAGGTTCCAGGTTAGACCCTCTCCCTGACAACCGGCTGTTTCAGCTCTTCTTGCATGGCCTCCTTCTCCCCGAGACTGCACACCCAGCTCCCTGCCTGGTCGAGAGGCTGCAGGACTCAGTGCCAGGCTGAGATCTGCCTTCTAGCCCCATTTCCTTCCCTCTTTCACACAGTGGGAAGCTCTGACTCTCAGCCACCGGGTCTGAATGCTTTTGGCCCCCCTTTCCCACTACCAACCTCTACCCATAACCTCCCCAGTTACATTGCCAATTCTGCAGCCCGTTCAAAAACAAGAGTGACCCGTCTAGTTTTCCCATCTCATCCATTGTTTTTTGTTTCTCTGATTCCTTCATTTCCACTGGCAATTTTTCAAACTGCTCAGCCATTCTAAATTTTTGAGACGGAATATAGGAAGAAGAAATAGAGAATCTCCTCTGGGAGCAAAGTGGGGGAGAACCTCGTGGTTACAGCTGCAATACACGTTTTGCTGACCTCCTGAAATAGAATATCCATTCTTCATACCCTGCTGTCTCCTCTACTGCATTAGAAACCAAGTTTCCTGTTCTGCCCAGCTCATCTGGGTGCACTTATAGGCATACATACCTCTTAGCTACTTTATGGGTTTTGTTTTTGTTTTTTTTTTTTTCACCTGCCACCCTTCACCCCAATCTCTTCCAACCCAACACTAGGTTGCCAAGAAAGGTTAGAAGGGCAATGGAGTATAGACTCTTTAGACTACTTCTTGGTGATCAGGGGCATCAAGTTCCTAGGGGCAATGTTTATCTTTGTCAGGACATCCAATTTCTTCTCATTTCTTTGCTTACAACCACCTGAGAAAGTGCAGCAGCCAGCAGTTTCCACTCTTTGGGCTCTGGCATTTTTATACCCTCTCAAGAGTCCCCAGAGCTCCAAACATAAAGTATCTTCAGCTGCACAATCACGCCCTGCCAGAGCACAGAAACAAATCACAGTCAGCTGCTGTGGACAATCTGAAGCAGCTGTATATCCCACACCTGGGATTAAAACAAAAAATATATTCACATAACAACTGGGGTTTTGAAAGAAATCAAAACTCTCACTACACTTGCTGCAGCTTGTTCTGCCGCATGGCACGCAGCAAGGATACCATTTGCAAACTGGATCCCAATCTGCTGGCACCCAGGTCTTGGCTCTCCAGCCTTTAGAACTTGAAATTTCACATGACATCAAGAATGGTATTTACTTGCCACAAGAGAAGGAAAATGATGACCCTAATTGAGATTTCACATTTCTGGGGGTAGAAAGTCTAAAGACTTGTGCTCACAGAAACCTGTCTAGTTTTCAGTCTGCCTCCAAGACAATACCAGGGATGCTCCATCCTCGGGAGCACAAGGCTGCAGTGTTCTCATGTGACAAAAGGTGAAGGGCTAAATGTGAACCTCACTGTCAGGCCTGTGGTGCTTTGAACATGCTTGGCCCAGGGAGTGGCACTATTAGAAGGTGTAGCCTTGGAGGAAGTGTGTCACTGTAGGGGTGGGCTTTGAGACCCTTCTCCTAACTGCTTGAGGTGTCAGTCTTCTGTTTGCCTTTGGAACAAGAGGTAGAACTCAGCTCCTCTAACGCCATGCCTGCCTGGATGCCGCCATGCTTCCTGTCATGATGATGATGGACTGAACCTCTGAACCTGTAAGCCAGCCCCAATGAAATTTTGTCCTTATAAGAGTTGCCTTGGCCATGGTGTCTGTTCACAGCAGTAAAACCTTAAGACAGGCCCTTTAAAAAGGCACATGTTGCTGGATGACTGGGGAGGAAATGGGGGTGTCAACAGCAATACATGAGAGGTCTTATGGTGCCAAGCCTGAGGCAAGACATAAAAAGATACACAGTAACACATGGTCCTGTTCTCAGCCACCTTTAACCACTGGAGAAGATACTGTTTTGAGGGCTACTGAGTATAGTTTTTCTCTTAACAAATCCAACTGGGGAAACTAGGCTCTTGGCACACGGAGGAGCAGCTCTGCCCCACACCAGGATCGTGCGGGCCAGTTGCAGAGACTGTTGATTTTATTGGAAGCTTATGTTGACCGATGTTGAGGGAGCAAGAGGTGAACGTGTGATGGGGACAGGAGGTGAGACTCATACGTGGGGCTCAGTTTTACTTTGGTGTAGGGAGTTGTGTTCTCTGAGGTGGAGACAGCTGTTGGGATGATGTGGTTTGAATGGGAATGGCCCCCATAAACTCACAGATTTGAATGCTTGGCCACCATGGAGTGGTACTATTAGGAAGTGTGGCCTCGTTGGAGGAAGTGTGGCAATTGGGGTGGGCTCAGAAGCTCAAGCCAGACCCAGTGCCACTCTCTTCCTGCTGCATGCTAATCCGGGTGTAGAACTCTGAGCTCCTTCTCCAATACCGGGTATGTCTGTGTGCTGCCATGCTTCCCGCAATGACAATAATGGACTAAACCTCTAAAACTAAAAGCCAGCCCGAATTAAATGTTTTCCTTTATAAGGGTTGCTGTGATCATGGTGTCCCATCACAGCAATAGAAACCCTCACTAATAGTGCAGGAAGTAAACCCAAGCATGGGTCTCATTTGTAGAACATAAAATTATGCTGAGCAGACCCAGAAGGTGAATAAAATGCACAACACCTTCTGCATCACCTGGAGGGCAAGGGCCATCAGTGCCACAGACTGAAAGGCTGATAGTGGACACTAGAACATGCAGGCTGGAAGCCTTCACAGGAAGCCAGACTGGCTCCGACTAGTGTTGGCTCTCGGGCATTCTATGAAGTGTGCAGCGTGGTTCAGCCTGCACACCCAGTTGCCTTGACCCTTCATGGGCTCAACTGTATTTTAATAACCGAGGTTGAGACATCTGAATCATTAGGAATTATTATCATTTTGTTTATTCAGTTGAGAGTATATGTAGTCTAGCTATTGGAATGAAAACAAGATAGGAAAACTCCCTGCCCTTGTGAAAACTGTAACTGGGCTATCTGGATTATGGGTTGTACACAAACTGAGCTTTAAAAAGATGTATGCGTACCACGTGTGCACACACACACAAATAAATACTTTAAAAAGAAGTATTGATAATTTGTTTTTAAACTTGTCTGAATATATAAACTATACTATCTGGAAGATTTTTATGGGAATTATTAGCTCTGTATCAAAACACTGACAATGTAGAAAAGGGAATAAAGTCTTCCCGGGTTAGAGGTTACCCTCAAGGTGTGAACTTGTAGCAGTTACAGTCTGTTTTCACCTAGCCTTGAGAACGGGGGTCCTAGGTCCAACTCTTTACAGTTACTGAAGACTTTCTAAAACACATGACAAAAGCAAAACCAAAAATAATATATGGCATTGATTAAAAGGATTTACTTAGAAGTGTCTTTTTTCCAAGCTAACCTCCAAGGTTGGCCCTTCTAAACACCAAACTGCAAGGTGGAGTTGGAAATTAATGAAGTTATGTTTACTATAAAATCTGCATATTGTCCAGTTTTTGTTAATGTCTGTGTATGTGTGTGCCTGCTTCTCTGCTTGTGCACATGTGTGCAGGCCCCCACAGAGGCCAGAAGAGGACATGATAGCTGGAACTGGAGTTACCAGAGTGAGCTGCCTGCTGTGGGTGCTGGGAACCGAACCTGAGACCTGTGCAAGAGCAGCCAGTGCTCTGTAGTTGTTTTTTTTTTCTGAGACAGGGTTTCTCTGTAGCCCTGGCTGTCCTAGAACTTGCTCTGTAGACCAGGCTAGCCTTGAACTCAGAGATCTTCCTGCTTCTGCCTCCTGAGTGCTGTGATTAAAGGTGTGCACCACCACCACCTGGTGCAGTCAGTTTTCTTAATGATGGAGACATCTCTCTAGTCCCCATGCTTGATTTTTATAGGGAAGCACTCATGGAACCAAATAATAGTGCGGTAAACATGACATAAACCGAAGCGACCTGTGGGAACTGATGGAGAAGACAGTTCTGAATGTGTTCAGATCCAAGAAGTCACGTCTGTGCCTGGCAGCAACAGCATTTGCTGTCTCTCACTCAGATGCCCACAAGTTCATTTCTGTTGGGTGCCGTGTCTTCAGCTGATGCTGTTGAAGGCGAGGCCGTGCTGGAGGAACACAGCCAGACGCTGCAAGGCTCCAGGCTGGCATGGCTGTAACGCCAGGGGAGCCACTATTCATCTGCTGGGAGGTATCGGTGATTCCTGACTTTAGACAGAAAAAGTAAGCCAGCCCTGGGAACCAAAAGGCTTTATGAAGCTTAATAACTTCTTATTTTAATGGCAATAAAGGTTAAAGATAAGGAAGCATACAACTAATATTTTATTAAGACAGTCTTCTTTTATAATTTTATTATATCACTTTAAAGAAAACACATGAAGGTATTATAGGTTGTAAAGCAACTTTTAAAGTTCTATTTACATGTAATGTTTCAGGAGTGCACCCCTTGTAAAGGACACAGCTAATTACATTAGTGGTAATGTCAACTTAGGGATCACGACCCCCTCCTTGAAATGACCAACTGCTAATATGTTTAATACAAAATGTTTATTTGGTCTTTGAAATGACAGGCACCCGAAGAAAATGTATTTTATGTATTCTTTAAACTTCTAGTAGATTTAGTATAAGTGTATAACACCAAAATCTGTTTTCAAGATATTAATATTAGCTACTAATGGTAAATTTAATGTATACAATTTTATGTAGACATACTAAAAAGTATAATTTGAGACAAATATGAACACACAGTTTTATAAAATGGGCATTTTAAGGCTTTTTAAAAGGGCAATTTAAAAGTATGAAGAATACTCTCTTAGATAATCATTTAACTTGACATAAAACTTGAGGGTTTATAAAAATCTCTGGCTTAAAATTAAAACTGTTGCAAAGACCTACTTTATTACCATGTCATAAAAATCTCAGAGAAACTTAACATACTGTTGCTAAAGAGGCGCTGCACTTTGAAGATCAGGGTAAACCCGCCCTCCATTACAATTCTTAAAAGATACTACTCATTCAGACGAGTTCACACTTAAGTTACTTCTGAACGGTACCAGCAAACGTCCACTTGTTCATGCTTCACCAGGCCTTCCTCCTCTCTACTGTCTGCGGCCTCTGCCACTGTAGGAGCTGCATGGGGCAGAGCACAGACACAAACCCAAATCCTCTAGCAGGGCAGCCTCACCCAACCCCACCGTACACGGCTCAAGTCCTCACCCTAACACTCAGGTGACAAAGATAACCTACATTACAGAAATTATTTTTTAATATATGGACTTTAAAAGTACAAGATGAAAGGAAGCATCTACTAAAATTGGGTTTCTGAAGCACAGCAGTCTTTGTGATTGGCTGGAACACTGTGGAGTGGGGATTTACTATGTTCGTGCAATGCTGTACTGCACCTGTACATCGCGCTTCTTACCAGACAACAGGCTTGTTCTTTTCTTGACATAGGTTCTCACATATCACATATGTAGCCCAGGCTAACCTGGAGGTTCCTTCGTAGTTCAGGCTGGTTTTGAACATCTGGCAATATTCCCTTCTCAGCTTCCCAAGTGCTAAGATTCTAGGAGTGAGCCACCACAGCTAGCTCACGGTTAGTTTCTGACTGACACTGTGTCACCTCCTTGTGAGTTTCTCAGGCTTGAACTCTCCCCTACATCTAACAGCACCGTTTGTTTTCTCTTTTACTCTAAATAACTGAGTATTGGCCAAGGGCCTTTTATGGGGAAAATAACCTCTCTACTCTGATGCTTTTTAACCATTAGCTTTTACAAAAATGTAATGCCCACAGTAAGGAGAAATACTTATAACTATATTTATCAGGGTATACAGTGGGGCAGAACTAAGGATTATTGGAAACAAGCAAACATACACAACCAACCCCCGTGTAGCTGAGACCCATCAGATGTGTGCAGAAACCTGCAACATAGATGGCTGTTCTGTCTCCTGGGGGCTGCTCTGGCTTATGTAGATATAATAGATGCTGAGCCGCCTTTTAAAATTCTGACATTTTATTTCCCTAATAAGGAAAAAGCAAACTTTTGCCTAATTCATGGAGTTTTAAAAAGGTAATGTGTAAGGAGCAACATCAGTATTGAGTCAGCAAAGTTCCTTTTGATTTAAAAAAGATTGGTCCTCAAGATGTTCATTCAAATTATTCTTACATATAAGACTTCTGAAACTTTCTACAACTGCATTTATACTTAAAAATCATCATAAACCATTCAATTAAGCTAAATTAAACTGGTTTCAGTAGAAATGCTACAAATACAAAATACTACCTATTACTGACTTTAAAATCAAATATAATACCTTAAGCTAGGAAAATAATGCATAAAGTTAAAGATTTCCAGTCTTTTCCCTTATGTCTGCCGCAAACATGAGCCTCTGCTGCCGCAAACATGAGCCTCTGCTGCCACAGTCTTCTAAAGGTTACCCTTGGCATGCTTACTGGTGGTCTCCTTCAATTCGTCTCTTGCGCACTGTGGGGGGAAAAAGTTAGTTACTAATCCATATTTTATTATAAAATGTTAACATGCTTGTAACAAGTTTCTGAATAATACAGTTAAAAATCTCATAAAAATGAATTGAGTACTTCTCATTCACAAGGCCATTAATAGAATGCTCAGTCATCTGCCATTGTCATTTACTTGAAAATCAAGACGCTTTTAAACAAGAGCTATATACCTTATGATACTGGTGCTCACACAATAGCTGGCTAGAAGCCAGAGTATTTAGCACTCAATTTTCAAGTCATTTGCTTATAGAAAAAACCCGCAAACCTAAGTTTACAGAAATAGTCAATTAGTACAATAATGTTTGCAATGACATCAGCAAGCCTTGGCTAAGAAGTTATATTAGGGGTTGAAGAGATGGCTCAATGCTCTTCCAGAGGATCTAGGTTCGATTGCCAGCACCCACTTGGCAGTTCCCAACTGTCTGTAACTCCAGTTCCAGAGGATCTGACACCTGCTTCTAGTCTACACAGGTACTAGACACACACATGGTACAAAGACATAAACATAGGCAAAACGCCAAATCACAATAAAATTTAAAGTTTTATTAAAACTAATGCATGTTCCCCTGGTTAGTTACTTTTCCTTACATTGAAGGGATCTATAAACATACTGTCACCATTTCTAAATATAAGAACTGACTGGCAACTGCTTTCCAAATTTCACTTCTCTTTACAAAGTTTTCTTCTGGGTACTAAATGTTGGCTGCTGAAAGTGGTTAGCCAGCTGTTCCAGATGATGAAGCAAACAATATGCTCATGCCGGATGCCGCTCAGCCCTTTCATGAACTAGTGACATTAAAGCACTGCTGAGCTCACTAGCGGCAGGCAGGTAAGGTCTTCAGCTCCAGGAGTTTGCTACCTTGCTCTTTTGACTGTCAGTCACCAAGGGCATTTCCCAAGCACTCCACACTATGCCTGAGCACTATTCAAAAGAGGCCACAACACCAAGTTGCAGAGTCAGCACAGAAACATAACCACAGCTCTGCCACCTTCCTATGGTGTGTGCTGTGGCAATCAACCTCTCTGGGTCTGTCTCAACTTTCCTCTGTAGCAGGAGAATACGGTATCTAATGCTCGCGGCCACAGTTAAGGTATAACCTGCTGCACGGAGCAGTGCTGAGAACACAAGTGCTCAATACAGAGGGCTCACCTTCAGCCACCACCTCAGATTACACGGTGGCCCCAAGGCACTGGTAAGCCATCTCTTTAGTAAGGAAAGCCAACTTGGCTGCCATAGAGGATCTGCACCCCTGTGCTACTGGTTTTGGTATTTTGCACTTGGATTCTCTGATTCAATAGCCAGTCCTATTGAGTCCCCACTTCTCTTCTGCCTTTCTTTAGCCTAAACTGGCTGTCAGAGGAGCTAGTCAGGACAGCAAGTTCCTGAAGCTGAATACCTTACCTGCCACTAGTGAGCTCAGCAGTGGTTTAATGCCACCAGTCTGTGAAAAGGCTGAGCAGCATCAGGGATCTTGTTTGCTCCATACCCAGCTAGAGTAATGGTGGCTCCCATGCTATTCTGAATACTGGCTGCTGGGCCCAGACATTCACTGGTGTGCATAAGAACTGTCTAGTCATTGGCTGGGTGGAGTCAGAAAATCAAGGCAAAGGATACAGTCTCTGTGACCTGTACTTACCTGCTCATGCTTCCCTGTCTCTAACCTGTGGGAGGAGCAACACGTTTCAAGTGTCTACTGAAAAGTTAAGAGAGAAAAAAAAGCCAGGGAGACCCGGAACAAATATAAATGTACCCCGGAAGGGAGCACCAGGCGATCTTTACGGCAGGGTCTAGCTGTTTTTGGCAAACCATTTCAGAGGCTAAAATGCTTGCTACAAAGAAAGTTAGAAAATGTTACAGACAGGATCTACAACAAAGAGCACAGCAAACTCAACTCCATAGAAAGCTGATTATGCAGTTGGCTAGCGCACAAGTAGGAAGCTTGAGATTCAAAGCTGAAGTGCGTATTGTATGTGTCCCATACAACCTCTTTTCTGTTATGGCTGTGGCACTTCTTAGCTTGAGAGATGGCGAGTAGGCAGAGGGTTTCAGTGGATAGCTGAGAGTGAGAAAACAACAAGAAGATATTGTAAGAGTGAGAACAAAGGTCTGCTACAGTCCCATTTGTGAGCTGAAGAAAAGTGACTTGCCCAGGAGACTGTGTCAGTTTTGAGTCTTGTCAGGCTGCTGGGATCTATGTGCTAGAAAGCATGGTCCCCAGGCTCTATATCTATAGACAGAAACCACAGTGCACTAAGACAATGAATATGGAGCAGATCTGAGGCAGCTGCTATGTGTACAAGGCAGAGGGCAGAGGGCAAATGGCAGAGCACCACTTTTGATTATTCTTTGTTACTTGGTGTCCTTCTTATCTACCTGGTCCACTTTCTTTCCATGAATAAAATTCTTGATCCTAGCGGGGCAGTGGTGGTGCACGCCTTTAATCCCAGCACTCGGGAGGCAGAGGCAGGCGGATTTCTGAGTTCGAGGCCAGCCTGGTCTACAGAGTAAGTTCCAGGACAGCTAGGGCTACACAGAGAAACCCTGTCTCGAAAAACCAAAAAAAAAAACAAAAATAAAAAACAACAACAAAACAAAAAACAACCAAACAAAAAAAAAAACAAAACCCAAAAAAACAACCAAACAAAAAACCCCAAAATTCTTGATCCTTCATGGTAGCCAATTGTTAGTAAGTCTTACTAACTGCTGAGACCTTGCAAAGAGTGACTTCCCTGCTATGATGTTTATGGGCTGCAATCACGCAATTCCTGTGGGTGTCATCTTCCTGTGACAGAGAAGACTGG
The DNA here is from genome assembly GCA_019843965.1 of Rhynchomys soricoides. Classification (NCBI taxonomy): domain Eukaryota; kingdom Metazoa; phylum Chordata; class Mammalia; order Rodentia; family Muridae; genus Rhynchomys; species Rhynchomys soricoides. Next base: position 1,519,348 of record JADRCH010000036.1, on the reverse strand, counting down.
GGGTGATATATATTGGTTGCATTTGGGGATTTAAGGTAGTTTTATAGGAGATGGAAATGGAAGATCCATCTGGCTTGTTTTAAGATGATACAGTTACCAGAAAACGGTAACTGAATAAAGATAAATTCTACTGACTCCCTCCCTCCCTCCCTTCCTCCCTCCCTCCTTTTCCCTCTACCCCCTTCTTCTTTTTGATTTTGCTAAAGATCAAATCCAGGACCTTGAACATGTTGGGCAAGCACTCTGTCTCTGAGGTGTATCCATGCTTACTAAATTCCTACTATGAGCTAGATATGATTTTGAACATGGCTCCTGACAGCAACATGGTCCCTATGCTAAAAAAAAAAAAAAAAAATGTAGTGTTTGTAGTGTGTACACACACGTGTGTATCTAGGTGTGCCAGGGTGTGTGTGGTCAGAAGCCAAGGTTTTGGCATTGGGTCTCTCTTTGCATTGTTCCACGGGTTCTGGGATCAAACTCAGGTTGTCAGGCTTTAGTAGCAACCACTTTACCCAATGAGCCATCGAGCCTGCCCCAAATGCTGGCTGCAGGTGGAGGCAGGAGGATCACTAGGAGTTTGAGGCAAGCCTGAGCTATAATGGCAAGACCCTGCTCAAAAACAAAATTTATCTGGAGACAGACACTTTAAATGAACTACAACTAACTTATAAAATAAAAGGCACTTTTAAAAGTATGACAAATGTGTAAGTAGAAAATACATATGACACACGTGTTTAAGGTATGTGTTCGCATCAGACTCAGAACCCAATACCTCCTAATACCCAGAGAAACAAGCTATTTCATCGAGGGACTGCCCACAACAGGATTAGAATACCTGTTCAGGGTCAGTATGTCCAAGTTCCACCCTTTTCTAAATCTGAATCTCCAAGGGAAGGAAAGTTCTCAGCTATTTACAGCATTCAGACCAGATTTAAGAAACACTCTGAACAGCAAAGTCAAAACACTTGCAGGAGTGAACCAACACTAAGACAAGTTGGATGACTGAAACCTATATGTAGAATCAAGAGCACAGCGAAGGGATGCTTTCTCTTTTGAAAAGAAGCAGCTAGAATATCTCCGGGCAACTGTCATAGACAGGGATTAAACAACACTGCTCATGTAACTTGGATTAAAGGAACGAACCAGAGCACTATAAATGCAAACATGGCTGAAGCTGAGAAGAACTACGTTGCTTGGAAACACAGCCCTGTTGAGGACTTACTCATTTTCCTATAATGAATCTTATAAAACATTTTAGTGGAAAATAGCATTTAAAAGGAGAGTCACTTTCTGGAAACGTGGAGAAACAAAATTACAAGCACCATATTTATACCTCACTTAGGGCTACAGGATTTCTTTCAGTCAGAGAGCACGACTCAGTGGTAAAAGGAGCTGAGGCAGGCAGGGGCCGCAGGAAGGCCCTACACCACACCAGGGAGGCAGCGAGTCAAACTGTACTTACTCGGTACTTCATAATAGAAAGCTCAATTTTTGCCTGGGTCTGCTTGATAAATAGGCCAGATGCTTTCTGGTGGTGTTGAACGCTTTGTTTCAAAGCACAAGGAATAACTGACAACCAAGAATAAAAAGCTTCACTTACAGCTATCACGTGCTTGTCACAGAACTTGGTTTAGCACATGAAGACCACTGCAACCTGGATTGGCTCTGACTCATCGGCTAAAGGAGCCAGCAGCATTAGACACTAAAGACGGGTACTTTTTCTATGTTGAAAATAATTTCTGAAATGTGACTCAGTACTACGTATCTCTCACCCAAGTCGTTGTTCTTTGTTACAGCGTTGGCCGCCCTGGTTCGGGGTCCCTGCTGCGTGAACTGATATCCAAATTTAAGGATATTCGTATTTTCCTCAAGCATCTTGGCCATTTCTAATTCTACAGAGGTGCCCAACTGCTGTCTCTGGAAGAATCAGAAATAAAAAAAAATTATTAATGAACCAGAGCAAACCATTTTTAGGTAACTAAGACTTTGGATTTTCAGCCCCATACTGATTGTGTTAGTCTCGAACTTTTCCAACTTGCACAACATATACAAAACCCACATTTTTAAAAGCTCAATAGACACCAACAATGCATATAGAATTTAAGGTCATCCTCATACAGAGAAGTTGGAGGTTAGCCTGGGCTACATGAGACTCTGTCTCAACCTCGGCCCCAACAAACCCAAACCAACAAAGTAACCAAAGGAGAAGATCGGGCATGAGGCATGGTAGAGTGTACTCATAGTTCCAGGTTCCGGGTAGGCTGAGGTAGGAGGAGTGCTTGATCCTAGACCAAGCACAGTCTAGGCAATACAGGGTGACCCTGAATTTGTTTGAAGTGGCTGCCAAGAATGTAAAAAGGTGAGCTCTTGGTAATTGCTTGAAATATGGAATTATCATACTCTCCAGCAATTCTACTTGTAGGTGTAAGGTCCAAGAAATAAACATGTATGTTCATAAAAAATTTATATGTGAATATTAATGAGAACATTATTTTTCTTATTTTTTTGATTTTTTAAAAAAATTCATACATAAGAGTATATAAATGTTTTGCCTGTATGTACGTACGTACGTATGTATGCATGCATGTATGCCTGTATATGTCTGGTGCCCATGAAGTCAGAAAATGCATTAGAACTACTGTTTAGATGCTAGAAATCGAACCCAGGTCCTCTCCATGAGCAACAAGGGTTCTTAAATGAGGAGCCATCTCTCCAGCTCCATGGCATTATTTAACAGTCTCCAAATAGAAACTTCATGTACATATGGGAGTTTTGACATGTACTGCAACACGGGTGAGCATCCAGGATTTTATCACAAACATCGCATACCGAGCTACATCTCAGTGAAAAATGTGCGATCATGGATTAAGAAGCATCTTGGCTCGATTTTTAGTTATAGCCAAATCTTTTCTATCTTTGTAGTCTACAAATTGATTTTGAAGAACTCAGGGAATCATTTGCCAAATATCTTTTCAAATAGCTGAAGTTATTTTGTGTGTATGTGCATGTGCTCATGGTTGCGGGTGCATTTGCCAGTACACACGTGTGGCGGCCGGAGGCTGACCCTGACTGCTTTCTCTAACATTCTCTACCTTATTTTTTGAGACAGAGTTTCTGACTGAACCAGAAGTTCCTTGTTTTGGCTAGGCTGGCAGGCCAGTGGGCCTGTGGGATCTGTCTGTCTTTGCTTCTCTGGAGATGGGGTTAAAGATATACTTCGTGGCATCCTGCTTTTCTGTGGGTGCTGGATCCAAACTTAGGCCCACATGATTATGCAGCAAGAACGTCACCATCGAGCCATCTCTCCAGTCCCCAAAGCTATTTTTCAAATAAAAAATTAATAGCTGCTCTATATGAAAATATTTTTAAAAATATTTCCCCCTTTTAAAAAGTCTGTCTGTGAGACTGGTCAGAGGGCTCAGTAGCTAAGAACACTAGCTGCTTTTCCAGAGGACCCAGGTCCAGGTCCCAGCACCCACATCAGGTGGCTCCCAACCACGTGTTACTCCAGCTCCAGGAATCCAATGCTCCTAGACTCCATATGCACATCATTCACAAACAAGTGCACATGTTCCTATAAAATACAAAAAATGTAAAAAAGAAGTATGTCTAGAAACAGGTGGCCCCACATTAGTGAATGTATTGGAGTTGGACTTGCCAGACGAAGACAGTATCCTCAGGGCAACTGGGCACTGGGATGTTTCTCTCTCTGGACCTGAAGCTTGCTGTCTTGGCTACCGAGCTCCTGGGATCTGTTTCCCTCTGGCCCTCAGTGCTGGGGGCGTTCGTTCTATGCCTGTGCTGCTGTGTCCAGCTTTCTTCTTCTTTACACAGGTGTTACAGATGACCTGGGGTCCTCTTGCAACCACAGCAAGCACTCTGACCCACCAGGGCATCTCCTCAGCCCCATTTTAATTCTCTCATGCAATCAATTCGATTCATCTTCGGTATATTTGAGACTGTAACTCACTACAGACACAAAGGTTTACTACCTGTTGTGTGGATCTCTCAAAGAGCTGGGGAAAAAGTAGATGAAGTCACATGTGAAGTCTTCCTGGTTCAGATCAGCCACTTATCTAACACTGTGAATTGACTTAAAGAGACTTGCTGTGTATTCAGTTGATATCATCGCCCTTTCCACCGCCTTCTTTCTGAGAGGATTATTACTCTTCTTGCAAGCTCTCCCAGCAGTGGGGCTACAGTTTCCTCCAAACTGCTACTGTAAAACACAAACCTGATTGTCAATCTTGAGCTCTGTCAGGGTCTCATTATCTCTCAAAGCATCAATCAGTGCTAAAACCCCAGTGCCCGTGATGAAGTTGGACTCCATATTTAAGCTCTTCAAGGTTTTGTTCACTTTCAGCATATCTGCAAAAGCCTAGAAATAAAAGAGAAAATATTTGGAGATTAAAATCTGATAGCACCTAATTTTTGCTGCATGTGCCTTAAGTAAATTCACGAATTTAACTTTCTCAAGTTTCTCTTTACATCGTTTCAATTTTAGACATCACTGCTCAGGTCTCCTGTGTAACTTATCCCATGTACATTACCATATATGATCCTTACATTATTTGGTTACATGTAATATCCTGGTGCTGACATTTCTAACTCTTAAGAGGTGGCTCAATGACAGGCAATTGCAATAATCCAGGAAAGGGAAGTCTGCTTGGACCAGGGCAGGAGTAATAAAAATGAGAGAAATGGTTTGAGACTGAAAATATTTTCTTTCTTTCTTTCCTTCTCTCTCTCTTTCTTTTTCCCCTTTTGAGTGTTTCTCTGTGAAGCCATGGCTGGCCTGAAGCTCACTCTGTAGACCAGGCTGTCCTGAAACTAGGAGATCCACCGCCTCTGCCTCCCAGGTGCTGGGATTAACGGCGTGCACCAGCACCATGGTTAAAGACAGGGCTCATGTATCCTAAGCTGGCCCTATGAATCCCAGGCTAGGATGGCCTCGAACTTCTGGTCTTTTTTGGCTCTGCTTCATGAATTATAGGTATTATAGTTATCTGTTGGGATTATAGGTGTGTGTCACCACATTCAGTCTGTGTGGTGCTGGGGGTAAATCCAGGGCTTTGTGCATGAGAAGTAAGCACTCAACTAACTGAGCTACATCTCCAGCCTTCCCCATTCCCTTTTAAGAAAGGTTTTGCAGTGTTGACCCTAGCTGGCCTGGAACAGACAGAGATCAGCTTGCTTCTACCTTCAGACTGCTGGAATTAAAGGTGTGCACCACTGTACCCAGATCCAGGCAATTAAAACATATGACTGTGTCTGTGTGTGTTTACGATGTGTGTGGATGCACTATGGTGTACATGTGGAGGTCAGGGGAAAACTTTGGAGTCGGTTCTCTCTTTTGCCCTTTATGAGAGTTCTGAGGATTGAACTAAAGTTGAAAGGCCAGTTTAGCAAATGCCTTTACTTGCTGATTCATCTCACCAGCCTGTGGGGTGTGTGTGTGTGTGTGTGTGTGTGTGTGTGTGTATGTGTGTGTGTATGTGAGTGACTGTGTGTGCGAGTGTGTGTGTGTGTATGTTTGTGAGTGACTGTGTGTGCGAGCGTGTGTGTGAGTGTGTGTGTCTTTTTTTAAAACTAAGATCTCACCATGTGGTCCAGATGGCCTGGAGCTTGCTATGTAAAGCAGGCTAGATTCAAACTTATGGCAATCCTCCTACCTCTGCCTCCTTGAATGCTAGATTATCTGTGTGAACCAGCGTGACTAACTTAGATTCTAAAAATATTTTGGAGACAGGACTGAATGTATGCTTTAAGACTGTAAGAAAGGGAAGTTAGGGGGACTGTTTGTTTGTTCGCCTGTCTGCCAAGGAAAGTAGACTGACACTGTCACGTAGGAGAAGGTGAGAAAAGGAGGCGTGGAGCAGGCCCGGCGTTCAGTCGTTCAGTCGTGTTAGCCGGCCAGGCACAGGTACTTGGCAGGTGGCTGGTGTGAGGGCGGAGTTAAGAACAGGGGTGCGAAGGAGACAAGGGTGCCGGAGTCGCCAGCAGGCAATGAAATAAGTGTGCCCAGGCACTAGTGAAGGTGAAAAGCACAAAGCTCTGGGTCACTCCAATGGTCAGAGCTTGGGGAGATGAGGAAGAATCTGTGTGGGAACCTGGGAACTAGTGAAGTAAGAGGGCTGATAAACAGTGATATAGATAATATATACATATTATATGATACAACAGTTATACATATATGATATATATCTATACACACACACACACACACACACACACACATACATACATTAGGGCCAATGATATGGCTCAGTGGGTAGGGCACTGGCTGTGAACCCTGACAAGCCAAATTCCATCCCTGGAACCTAATGGTGGAAGGAGAGAAGCAGCTCTTACAAGTTTTCCTCTGAGCTCCACATACACACTGTAACACATGTATACACACACCAACACATCCCAAATAAATAAACGAATAGATAAATGTGAAAGGGAATCACAGTTTAAGTGGGTGCAGTGGTACAGACCTATAACCCCAACACTTGGGAAGTAGAGGCAGGACAGCGCTTTGGACTATGAGAGATCCTGTCTCAGAAAACAAGTTAGTTTAATCTCACTGTAACTCACAGGTCTGGAAGCATCAGTTGGGAATGACTGACACTGTCAATCACAGCATACTTACAACAGCCACGGGGTCATTGCTTCTGGTGGCTGCGAGACTGAAATGTTTCACATGTGTGTTGGTTTCCAAAGTCTTCGCAAAATCTTTTAGAGTTGGAATTGGGATATTCTTGAAAGACAAAAAATGTGAAACATTTTAGTTTTCAGGAAGTTCAATCCATCAATCAAATATATTTACACTTACTGTTTGCTTTAAAATATACTCAGGAAGCATAAACACAAACAGTCTAGTCTACATAGAGTTCTAGGATAGCCAAGACTATACAGAGAGAACCTGCCTCAAAACAAACAAACAATCAGTAATAATAATTTGAAAAACAAAAATCCAAAAACCAGTAAGAAAGCCAATTTCTAGGCATTTGGTCAAGAGAAAGAAAAACCTATATTTTTCAAAGATGCCACATGTGTGTAGCTACTTCACACATAAGCATTCTAGACTGGAAGCAATCCATGTTGACTAAGTGACTCATGAATAAACAAACCACAGTAAAACCTATGTGAGAATGACTCCAGAGTGGAAAAGAACAACCTAGTGAAACCTACCCAACATGGGTGAGTCTCGAGTACACTCTGCCAAAGGCTAGACTCAAAAGTGGCAAACCTGATTCTATTTAGAAGGCTGGAGATGGCGGAGGGAGTAGCGTCAGGGTGGACAGAGGATAACAAAGGGGCCTGAAGAGCAGCTAACAGGACAGTGGTCTTTACATCCATCAGCCAGTCGTTTATTCTTTGTTTTACAACTTGACAGTGGTATCTTACAGCGTGTACAACTCAGGACTGTACACTAAAAGAATTTTACTTAACTATACTAAAAATACCTTCAGAAACCTGACTAAAACAAAACCCAAAAGGCTAAAGTTCTTAGAAGCAGGCAGTATTTCGCTGGGCAGTAGTGGCACATGCTTTTAATCCCAGAACTCAGGAGACAGAGGTAGGTGGATCTACAGAGTGAGTTCCAGGACAGCCAGGGCTACACAGAAAAACCCTGTCTCAAAAAAAAGTGGGCAGTTTTTTAAAAATTAATTTACTATGTGTAGGACTTACATTTTTAAATGATAAACTTTTAAAATACTTTCTGTAACACTGAATTTTTAAACTTTGAGGGAATCTATGTTCATATACCATTAGTATACTTCACTTTAAAGAAAGGAGTTAAGACTACATACCAGAACTGTCACATCACTGTCTTGGGTTCCACTGACTCATAGCAAACATCGTGTGCTGATGTTGATGTATGTGTATATGTATATGATATCTATATCATATATATACTTAAGTATATGTATATTGCATGCTTAACATACTTACTTTTATATTATTCAAATTAACTTCAACAAGACGGGCATCATTTTCCCTAATTCTCTTTAAACTCTCTTCAACGTTGGTTGGATTTGGTGGCTCATCAAACACTGGAAGAATCTTTTCCCCTTTAACCACATCTGCAGGAGCAAGTGTAAAGAGAAGGGCTGACTGAGAGGCTGACACTGAGAGGAGATACACAGCAACTGGGCCATCTTTCCCCACTCCGCAGAACCGCTAAAAGACCCTTTATATGTTGTAGTTATTTATGTCACCAAATGAACGTTATTGAATACAGAAAACAAGGGAAGAGTGGGTTTGCTTCCATTTAAAGGTAATGAGTTGGCTTCCTTCCAGCTAGCGGACCGTGGCGGGTGGAGGAGCACTTTGTTGAATGGAAATGAGGGAGTTCTCAGTTTCAGAATTTAAAGGTCCAGCATCTAATAATGGCATTGGGTTATGTTTTTTAAAGGCTCTATAATTTGTGTGTCAGGATTACAGTTGTGCATTGTTACCAGCACCTGGCTCAGGAAGCATTCTTAATTTTGGGATTATAGACACGACTCACAACACCTGACTACATCTTATATTTTTAATGGCTTTCTGTGATAGTAATATCAAACTTAACTTTAGGTTTAACACATGTATATATAATATTTGGATATTTGGTATAATAAGTACCAAAGTTCATACATGGAGGAAGCAAAGGATTAGAATTCAGGAGGCATTTTGGTTACTCACTTGGAAAATGTTCTTGGTTGACACCATTACTACTTTCCAGCACATCACAGAACTGTGTGTCTGCAATCAGACTGTGCATCCCAAGAATAGCTGCAGAGACAGAAGAGAGTTAGTGTCCCACGTCCTCCTGCTCTGAACCTTTTCATTTTACTTTTTTTAAAACATGGAGCCCTGCTGTGCCTCAGGCAGGCCTCTACCTCCTGGGCTGAAGCCTTCCATGTAGCTATGACTATAGGTGTGAGCCCAGCATCCTGTTTGCAAACAAAAATTTTTAAACACTTTAACATTCTCCAGACATTTTCCTACTAAACTATAAACGGACTTTACATCCCCAAAGAGGAGGGAGGGGTGGGGTAGTGGTTAGAAATCACCCACACAAGCTCTCATCTGTTCCATCAATACCCTTGTTATTCCCCAGTGTCTTCTACAGTGTGAAGCAGGCTGACCTTAAAGGAAGACCTGTGCTTAGCTCCATCTGGTGGCTAAGAGAGGAACGTGAAAAGATGCTCTCGCTGTCTATTGTCAACACTTTACAAAGACAGAGGAGCCAGCTGGGCATGAAGGCACACGTGACTACAGTACATGCTGTTAATTATGTTCTTTCATTTAGGGTAAAGCAGCACACTCTCAGAAACATTCAAATTCTTTCCTGTGTTCTCTGATGAAGCTTCCATTTACAAAAGCCACCAGCTCTGCTCGGAAGGAACATGCCACCTTCTGGAGTTGTGACAACACATGCACTGTGCGGCTTTCCAAGGTCCTTCCCAGGAACCTGCACTCAACTTTCAAACATGTCAGTTTTTAGAGTTATCTGGTATGAGGATCTTCCTACACGTCACATTTTCTACCCAGGAAAACGGGTATTTGCATAGTAAGTGGGAAGAGTGGTCTGGGTAGGAAACTGGCCACAGGGACGCAGGAAGTCTGCCATGTTCCTTGTCATTCATCGAAGTTGGGGAAGTGACTACAGCTCCTGATTTCTATTTACTCTCCATAAAGCAGGGCAGAAGGTGACCCTGAAGGCTGTTCCTAGTGCTCAGACTGGGCAGACTCACCAGCTGACGGAACAGCTTTTGTTGCCATTAGAAAGACTAAAATACAGCAACATAGGAAGATCATCAAATAAGAATAAAAGAATCCAACTGTTAGATTTACTCTACAAAGCAGGCAGTTGTCGAATGCATGCAGATGGGCCCTGCATTGCTTGCCCCATGCCATACCGCCCCCCTTGGTCCCCCCATGTCGGTCCTCTTGGGAGATACCTGCAAGGTCACACAGTTCTGTGTCTGAAGCACTTGTCAAAGCTTCTTCTAACTCTGGATCAAGGGATATAGTTTCTTCTGTAAAACTCTGCACTGGCTTCTGTTTGGGGATAAAAATTTTCCCTGAAAAACAAAAACAAAAACAAAAGCATTTGTTACTCACTACTACTGCCACTAGCTCACTGTCATCTTTGCCCCTCTCACACACACCAGGTAAGGCATGTGCAACTGAAATAGACAGACAGGTCAAAACCAACATCTACAGCAATATACTGGCTACACACGCTAGAAAGCAAGAATAACTGAAAAATCTTCCCATCTCTGAAAATAAAAATGGCTACTTTTGTTTTCTGTTCTAAGAATCTCACTCTGTGGCTCAGGCTGCACTTGAACTCATAATCCTTTCGCTTCAGCCTCCTGAGTACACAATGCCCAGTCCTTTTGTGGAACAATTATGAATTATTTCACAGATTCTGACTCACTATTTAAATGAAACTGGCTGAGTAATCATGAAAGCATTGGGTGCAGAATGGCAGTGAGCTCCAAACCAAACACACACACACCCAAAATCCTAAAAAAATTTATAAGAATTGAAAAGGAATCCAATTTCTTATTGTTATGCTAAAAACTGTTATGGTGACTTGAGAACAGCAGAGACAATTCTAGATACTCAAGTTCTAATTGCAGGGAAATTTCTCTACGTCCCAAGTGGTGTCCTGAAACTTGACAACTGTTCCTCTGAAGCAAGGACTAGCTAGTTGTGAGGTAGGTAGATGCAAGTAGATCAGAAGTTCAAGGTTACCCTAAGCTTAGGAGAGCGTGTCTCAAAAGAAAGAAAAAAAAAAAAATCAAAACCAAAAGTTATTTCATGTCTCTGCTAAAAGCTCCCCATCTCTTTATATTATGCTGCTGTATGCTTTTCCAGTAGATTCTTTGGTTATTTTTAATAATTAAAGATTTATTATTATTGATTTTTTTCTTTGTTTGAGATAGGGCTTCTCTTTGTACCCCTGGCTACCCTGGAACTCAGCATGTAGACTAAGATAGCCTTCAACGTCCAGAGATCCACTTGCCTCTCTGCCTCCTGAGTGATGAACCATTTTGAGAACATTATCAAGAGCTTCCTGTCAAGGTCTGAGAGTTGGACCCTGGGATTTTGGAGCTGCCTACTTTCCTGTGACTGCGGGCCCTGAATATAGCCCTGACTAAAACTCTAGGTAACAGGTAGCTGTTTTCCACCTCCCACACCCTGCTCTTTGTACCCTGGAGGATAATCTGACCCTTGCTTACCTTATCTGCTTTCCCTCAAAGGCAGGAGAACAGCCTGGGAAAGTTGTAGCTCTGCTGCCCTTCCCCCAGTCTCTCTCAGCTGACAGGCAAGCACGGAGAGTGTTTCCTCTCCACTTCCTCTGTACTGGAGTACCACCCCCAGCACTAAAGACAGACTGTCTGTCTCTATTGCTGCACTGTATCCAAAGCCATAGTCGTGGCTATTTGATTAAAAATTCAGCTATATTGCAAGCACTCAGTCGAAGCATCTAGTTTGATATCTGTGCTAACCAGTATGGCAGACACTAGCCAGTTATGGTTTATTCTGTTGTTTTGGTTGTTGTGGCTTAGCTTACCTCAAAAGTTCCTGGGCAGAAGTCCTAACTCCCAGGTAGTAATCCAGTCACTATCAGTAACTGGATCATGAGGGCTGTGACCTAATCCCTAGGTAGATCCATGATGGCCACATGATGGCCCTGGAATGTGGTAGGGGTGGGGTGGGTAAGGAGACCAGTTACAAGCAAGTTACTGGAGAGGTCTGGGGAAACAGAACCCATCTGGCCCCGTCCTGGCGGCCACGTGGCAAGCATCCATTTCTGTTCTATAGCATGCTCTCATCATGCTGTTCTGCTTCACTCTAGGTCCCAAAGTAAAGGAGCTGGCTGACCACATACTGACATTTTCAGGGCAGCGAGCAAATATAAACCTTTACAGGGCGGTCTCACTGTGGCGTCCTGGCTGGCTTTGATCTCAGGTCTTCCTGTGTCCCAAGTGCAGGGACTAAAGATACGCGCTACCACACCAGACTTCAATTTTTCCTTTAAAAGGAACAAAGTTGTTTCTTTCAGGACTTTTGTTAAAATGACAGAATTTTTTTTTTTTCTTTTTTTGGCTTTTTGAGACAGGGTTTCTCTGTGGAGACCAGTCTGGCCTCGAACTCAGAAATCCGCCTGCTTCTGCCTCCGGAGTGCTGGGATTAAAGGCGTGCGCCACCACTGCCCGGCTAGTGCTGTAAGTCTTAGCTCTAGCAGCGAGGATGTAATAATGACATACACACCACAGAGCAGCTGGTGGAGACAGAGCTTGAAGTCTTAGCTGTAGTAATTAGACAAGGATTCCTTATTACTGACCATATAATTGTCTGTACTTAAAAGATCTTATGCAATCCACCCCCTCGTCGTCAGTTTTTAAGAAAGGGCTTCTTTGTGTAGCCCTGGGTGTCTTGGAACTCGATCTATAGACCTCTTCCTGCATCTACTTTGGGAGTGCTGAGATTAAAAGTATACACCACCATCTGACTTATTAGAAAACTCTTAGCTCTAACAATATAGTTGCAGGATACAAAAATTAATATAAGAAACCAGTAGACCACACACACACACACACACACACACACACACCAACAATGAACTCTCAACAGAAAGAAAGTAGAAAAAAATATCCTATTCATATTGAGCTCCTTCCTCTGCTAAAAAGACCTCTACAAAGAAAACTTAAGACTCTGGAAAAGGAAATCAATGCAGATATTAGATAACAGCAGCGCTTCCATGCTCTTGGATTGGCAGAATTAACCGTGAAAATGACTTTAGTACCAAAATTAACCTACAGACTTAACACAATACTCATCAAAATTTGGATGCTACTTCGCAGATCTAGGGAACCTAAGAACTCATATGGAATCAAAAAAGTCCACAGGTAGCCAAAGCAATCCCTAAAGAGCGAGAACAAAACTGGAGGGTTCACCAAACCTCAAACCACACTACAGAAGCTATAGGGACTGAGGCAGCCTGGTAATGAAGAAGACGGGCATGGAACAGAACAGAGGACTGGAACACACTGACAAAGCTGTGTGCAGCTACTCTCTGACAAAGGTGGCCAGAAACACGTAGTAGGAGGAGGATAGCCTGGTCAACAAAAGGTGCTGGCAAAACTGGGTGTCGACCTGCAGAAGAACAGGATTCGATCTGTTATCTTTCACGCCATGTAAGAATCAGTTAGAAATGGAATAAAAACCTTAATTTAAAACCTCAAGCTGATAAAGAAAAACATAGGAACCTTCAGAACACAATACTGGGTGTTTTCTGAATAGAACATCAATAGCACAGGAACCAATCTCAAATATCAATAGGTGATAGCATGAATGAAAAGCTTTCTGCACATCATTTTAAACTGCCAATCAATAAAGGACTAATGAAATGAACAAGCAATTCTCAGAAGAAGAAAAAAAACAGAAATGGAGCATTTAACAACCTTAGTCATCAGGAAAATGCAAACTAAGACTGCTTTGTGTGCCTCCCTCCCTTGAGATTTTCAAGGACAGAATCTATGATCTGATCATCTCTGTATGCTTGCCTAGATTACAGTAGGCAATCCAACTTGCTGAATAACAACTTGGTGAGCAACATTTTAGTCCAAACGGCCTCACTTTATACAGCCTAATTCAAACACGCTGGTTCAAAGATGAGCTAACTAACTAGAGATAATTTTATGTATGTGGGTGTTTGGCCTGTACATAGGTCTATGTACCACATACGCAAGCCCACAGAGGCCAGAAGAGGGCATCAGATCTTCTGGAACTGGAGTTCCAGATGATCTGGAGTTCTAGATGGTTGTGAGCTGCCATGTGGGTGCTCTGGAAGAGACACTGGTGCTCTTTAACTACTGAGTCATCTCTCTAGCAACCAAAATAAGTTTCCACACTCTTCAAGCCAGTGCGTCTTCCAATAAATTGGTAGCTTAAAAATTTTAATTATTTCTCTCCCCTATAACAACAATAATAAAACGCCAGGCTATATGGTAGTATGTTTAACTGATCTCAAAATTTGGGGGTTCTGGGGATTAATTTTTTTCTTTTACTATTTATTAGTAAAAAGTATATTTTTTACTAATAGATTACATATATCTTTTACTATTTATTTTATGTGTATGAGTGCTAGACCACACGTTTACATGTGTATGTTTGATGCCCACAGATTCCAGAAGAGGGTGTTGGATGCTTGGAACTGAATTTACAGTTGTGAGCCACTGTGTGTGTGTGTTCTGAGAACTAACCTGTGTCCCAGTAGCAAGTGCTCTTAACCCATGAGCCACCTCTCTAGCCCTTTAGGTAATTTTTCATTATTGGTTCAAAACTAAAGGCAAATCCAAGTAATTTCGTCTGAAAATCCTCTATTACAATGAAAATGGTACACAGGAGGGCAGGGATGCACAGGCTTTGGGTTTGACCTCCAACACCTAACAGGGTCGGGAACATGAGTGGTACAGGTGTGACTGACTTCCGCTGTCACTGCCCTTGCTGGGCTCAAGCTTGCCTGCATTCCCTGCTGTCCATAGCTGGTTCTAAGTAGTGAATGCAGAGTAGACTTGGCAACAAGCTTTGAGAAAGTCTAATATTTGAGTTGTATCCCAGAGACTCTGGTTTAGTAGCTGGTCTGATATGTATCTGCATTCCAACAACCAGCAGGCAAGGTTGAGAACCACTAGATCATGGCATTCACTGACTAAACAAAACCATATGAGCTATTTGCCATAAAAAAACAAAACAAAAACACAATCATGTACCAAATGCCTTGATTTGTCATTCTATACGGTGCACATATATAAGAAGGTTTGCTAAACATTGTAAATATATACAGTTTCTATTTTTGTCAATTTAAAAAAAAAAGCTGATGTGGCCTTATGTAGGAGAAAGTGGCAGAAGGTCCAGGTCACCCTCAGGTCTAACATGTACTAAGTCTGAGGCCAGCCTGGGCTTAAAAAATGAAGCTAGAAAAGAAAATGAAAAAGAAAGAAAACCAACCGACCTACCAGATAGCTGTCTGTCTTAGAGGGGCTGAAGGAATCCAAAGCACTGTAAAAATCTAGGATGTTTATTTTTAAAATCCTCACCCACATTTCTTACAGTTTTATTCATATCTGACTTCTCCACCCACAAACTTCTACTAACGCTTACAAGTACAAAATAAACCTTAATAGAAAAAGAAAAAAACAAGCCAAGAAATTTTCTGAAGACCTATGGAAATTCTAACACAAATCTTTATGTTTTGGAATCAAACTCATTTTATTAATCCTTTGATAAATACAAAGATGTAGTTACACATTTTTAAAGGCACTAAATATAATAACAACCTTTGTAGAGATGATTTTTGATGAATTCACATTTCCTTTCAAGTTTTAAATATAACTTAATGTCTTATTTATAAATAAATTCAGCTTTAAAAATGAGCTGTTTTAATCTTACTAGGAATATTAAAAACTGGTAGCACACATACCAAATGTTATTTTTAAATAGCTTCTGGCGTGGACTTGGTATCTGTCTTGGCATTCTTTTTATGATAATCTCTCCATATGCAGAAATGTGTTAGTAATAAAAAGTAATTACTTCATCCTGTTCTTTTCTGATGAGAGAAAGAAAGGGAGTGGATCCAGATGGGAGAGGAGGTAGGGAGGAACTGGGAGGAGTGGAGGGAGGGGAAACTGTAATCAGGATATATTACATGAGAAAAGAATCTATTTTTAATAAGAGTGGGGTGGGGCTGGGGATTTAGCTCAGCAGGCACCAGCTTGCCTAATGTGTGAAGTCGAGCTGGATTGTCTGTAGCAGAAGAAAAAAAAAAAAAGCAAGAAAAAAAGACAATTCCTATTCAACAATAAAAAAGGAATTACTTCATATTTTCTTTGGGAGTACCTTAATACTAGTAAATAATTGAGATTAATTTTATAAGAACGTATAAATTAGGTAGTGTGGAGCTAAATCAACACTGCTAACTCCATTTTGTTTTCCAGATGCCATATGGGCCAAACTAAGGGCCTGAGAAACTAAACTTCTGACCTGCACAGGAGCAGAATGTCCCAGGGAGGTTCCCTCCCTGCCCACTGAATAGAATGACTCCCTGCCCACTGAACAGAATGACTCACCTGCCCACCGAGCAGAATGTTAAGATCCCCACCCTGTCCACTGACAGGGGCCAAGCCGCGGAGGGTGCATTCCTGCCTATAGCCTATCAGCTTCTTGCTACTATGGAAACCCCTAACCATCCACTTGTGATTACTGCCTTTAAAATTCCCCTTTCCCTGGAGCACAGGATTGCCATCTTGTGGCGGTCCAAGCTAGCTTGATTTGATTAAAGCCCTCTTGCTTGTGCATCCAGTCGACTCCTGGTGGTCTTTCTGGGGGGGCTCTCACGAGTCGGGCACTACAGTAGGATCCAAATTTACTCTATGAATACAGAATATGTAGGATCTTCCCAAATTTATTTTTTGACTTGAGTCATTTTTAAAATCCCAAATGTTCACTTTATGTGAAGTGACAAGCTAAACTGAAAATTCATATGAAATCTGAGCCAGAACAGCTTTATAGAATCTAAGCCAGCATGCTACCTTGAAAGGGACCAATACCAGAGAACTCACACTTGACCAGTTGAAGATTTAATGTAAACCTACTATAATTAAGCCAGTATTGCCGTGTAGAAGAAAAGATATTTAGATCAATGGAATAGAATCTGTAAGTAAACTCTTATACTTTGGGCAACTGATTCATCTACAAGAACATAGACTGTTCAGTTGAGAAAGGTCAGCAGACAACTAGACAGTCACATGCATAATTCCATAAAGTTAGATCCCCCTTCCCATCACAAGCATTAATCCAAAACAAACCAGAAAGCTGAGTGTAATGGCTCATCAATCGCCTGCAATCCCAGCACTCGATAGACTAAGGCAGGTGGACCCCTAGTAGTTTGGGGCCAGCCTGGGCTACAGCATATAACTGTCTTAAAAAAAGCAAAAAACCAAAAGCAACAACAAGCATTTATATACAATATTCATTGTAGGATATTTATAACTAAAATTGAGAAACAACCCAAATGTTAAAGAGCAAAATACAACAGAGTATGATTCTATTATTAAAAGGAGTGAGGGGGGCTGGGAATGTAGGTCTGTTGTAGAGCGCACACGCCCAGTGAGTGAAGGCAGTGACGTGAGGGAGGCAGCCATTAGCTTATATCCTATCAGCCCACTGGTGTGAAATGTCCAGAGCAGGAGAGTACATCAGTGATTGCCTGTGGCTATGGAATAGAACCCCCGTGGTTCTATTCCACGTAGTAGACTGTTTACAAATGGATACAGGCTTTCTATGGGACATGGTGAAACTGTTCAAGACTAAAGCTTGTGGGGGTGTATAATTCTATGAATATATTCAGCATTACTGAACCATCTACCTTACATGGGGAGATTTCTTAGGGCACAGGAGTTTGTGTAAAATCTGTATTAGCAAAGGATGGTCTTTAAAGATTATTTTACACACTATAGAGATGTGTGTGTGTTTTACACTTACGGTGATGTTTATTTGAATACAAGCTCCTTCAGAGGCCAGGAGAGGGCATCAGATGCCGTGGAGCTGGAGGTATAGGCAGCTATGAGTTGTGTGCTGGATCACCTATACAA
This sequence comes from Rhynchomys soricoides, assembly GCA_019843965.1. Classification (NCBI taxonomy): domain Eukaryota; kingdom Metazoa; phylum Chordata; class Mammalia; order Rodentia; family Muridae; genus Rhynchomys; species Rhynchomys soricoides. The sequence continues at coordinate 1,501,703 of JADRCH010000036.1, read as the reverse complement.
GTAGTAAACACTTAACTGCTGAGCCACCTTTTCAGCCCCAAATAAAGCTCGCACGCGTGAGTGTGTGTGTGTGTGTGTGAAACTAAGGGGACTGGGTAGTGAGATAGATGGCTTAGTGGACATCTATCCAAAAGTGCTTTCAGCCAAGTCTGGAGACATAAGTGTGATCCTGAAGACCCACACGATAGGAAAAACCCATCTCTACTGGGTTGTCTTCTCAACCATGCACAGGCTGTTCATGCGTGCACATAAATGAACGAATAAACACTCAAAGCCAGAAAACAAATTTTAAAAACCTAAGATGTGCATTTATTTTCTTGAGAATTTGCATGTGGCATTCTAAAATAAAAAAGTGGCAAAAAAGATAACTTCACTGGACCATGCTTAGTGGTCTAGCACCTGCCTAGCCTGTGTGGGGCCTTGTTTGTGTTTCTTGGTCAAAATCAGATGTTTTCTGAAAAATACATAATAGGAAACTGCTGGAGAAGTTTCTTAAACAGAAAATGCCCTTCTAAATAGGTGTACTATTTAATTATTAATATGTCTTAATAATATTTGACTGATTTAATGCCTTTCCTTTATACTGGTTATTTCTGGTTTGTGCCCTAACTGCCTCATAGGGTGAGTGAAATGCTAGGCTTTATCAGACAGATATCGGACAGATATAGGGTGGATGTATTATTTTTTATCCCAAGCCATCCATTAACAAGTGTATTAGTAATCTACAGCATTATGATCATCTTAATTCTTGAATGCCTTTTAAAGGTCATGATTATTTCTTTATTGAAATTTTGACCTTGGATAAAATGGCTTGATATATAGAAGTTTTTTGTTTGTTTTGTTTTGGTTTTTCGAGACAGGGTTTCTCTGTAGCCCTGGCTGTCCTGGAACTCACTCTGTAGACCAGGCTGGCCTCGAACTCAGAAATCTGTCTGCCTCTGCCTCCCAAGAGCTGGGATTAAAGGCATTCGCTATTATACCAGGCTATAAACTTTATACAATGAAGGAACTGATTTATAGTAAACAGAACAAATGTACATTTTATTATTAATTATTTTATTTTATTTTTGAGACATAGTCTCACTGTGTTGCCATGGCTGGTCTAGACACAAAGATTCAGATTAAGGGCATGGACCACCACACAGGGCACTACATTAGTGTTCAATGCCCCAACTCTGGCCTTCTAGGGAACCTGCACTCATGTGCACACCGACACACACAGATACACATAATTTAAGAAAAGTTTAAAAAAATGTAAATCCTTGACATAACTTTTTGTTTTTAAACATTTAAGATTTTAGTTTTATGTGTATGTGTGCTTTGCCTGCATGTATGTGGCACATGTGTGCTGTAGCTGTGGAAGCACAGGAGGGCATCAGCTTTGCGGGGACTAGAGTTATAGATGGTTGTGGACCACCGTCTGGGTGCTGGGAATTAACTCCTGTCCTCTGCAAGAGCAGCCAGTGTGCTCTTAATCAGTGAGTCCATCTCTCCAGCTCCTCACATAACTTTCAATAGATAAGGTTTTTAAAAACCCACAATTCTAAGAAAACATCTACTTACTGTATTCTTCAGTAGACAACACATCTGACTGACTTTAATTTCCTTATTCAACAAAGTCCAGGACTGGAATTTTAAAACTGATTTTTAAAAACAAACAAACAAAACATTGTAACAACAACAATGAAAAAGAGAGTACTCCAGGAAAACTGATCTCTGGGAAAGTATGAAATGGTACAGTCCTACCCCAAAGGAAAGACAAGTGACAGTAGGAGTTGAAGCCCATGTTGTGGAGTTTCGGACACCACCAAACCTTACGTACCCGCTGTAAAGACAGCCAACTACGTACGGGCTTTTTGACTTACTTATTATTGAGTCAAAATGTTCTCCAGAGAAGTCTTATTCCCAACAGGATGTGGGAGGTCTTTTTAGAATAATAGGGAACCCCAGTTTTCTGGAGAGCTGAGGCAACTGCAAGCGAGGTGAAGAGAACTTAAGACAACCAGCTAATTCACCCTTAGGAAGCAAGGGGGAGCGCATGGGATTCTTGGGAAGGAAGCCAAGGATATTACATTCTTAGAGTTGGAAAAAAAAACCAAACCAACAGAAACAATAACGTGTAGAGGCTGAACCCCAAGGAGAGTGGGGAGAACAGAGTGCCCTCGAGGGCCAGCCCAGCCCTGGTGAGTCATCAGCTCAAGCAGAATCCAATGCAGCACACTTATCTGTGGCACACAGACTGCAGTCATGGACCTGGAATAATGGACATGGGAAAAACAGTCCAGATAAGAGTAAAGCATGGCAGGAGCAAATGGGAGAAGGAGTCATAAGCGAGTAACAGAAAGACAGCAAGAAATATTAAAGGCTGGGCACATAATTTCCCCACGTGACAGATTATTCACACATATGCACAGCTCTGTGCCTTTTTAGCTGAGACAGACCACTGACGATCTGTACAAGTGTCCGGGAATGACTGCCTCGGCCAGCACTGTGCACGGTTATCATTTTTAGAAATGGCTAGACAAACACTCTCCTTCGCCCGTGTCTTTGTGCCTAGCTGCCTGCTTTGCAATTCTGTTTTACTTATTTTTGCAAATACATCATGGTGTAAGAGGGGGTCTCATATAGCCCAGGCTAGCCTTGTACCCGATTCTCTTCCTTCCACTTCCTCAGTACCAGGATCACAGACTGCACCACCACTCCCAGTTTATGCAGTGCTAGGGACTGAACCCAGGGTTTCTTACCTGAGAGGCGAGCATTCTTACCAACGGAGCTATATCTCTATTAGTAGTTTGCAAAAGTTTAAAGAGGCAAAAAGCTCAGGTTTTTTCACATTTTAATGTAATATATACAAGGGAAAGAAATATACACTTACACATTTAATTTTTAAACATTTAGAGTTATAAAGAAGTTTTTTGGATTAATCTCTGCCACAATTCTCTCATATCACGACAGTATTCCTAAAGGAGTCGTCAGAGTTGGATGAATTGAATGGATGTATGCTGTGGGTCTGCCTTTACAAACGCACTTAGGGGGTTGGGACGTAGCTCAGTGGTCGAATGTTTTACCATACACAAGGTTTTGGGTTTAACTCCAACACTGGGGGAAAAAAAATGCACTTCAACAATTCTTAGTGAGGCATGGTGGCTCATACCTGTAAACTCAGCACGCTGGGATGCTGAAGCAGGAAGACTACACAGGAATTAGGTCAGCCTAAACTAGTTCCAGGCCAGTCTGGACTACCAAGACACTATCTTAAAAAATAAAACAAAGAACAACAAAACCCTCACCACCATAATTCTTCCCTATGAGGGAACTTCAAAGTTGTCTAAGGGAAAGGAAAGAGAAAACCCACTCCCCCCGTTGTTCCCTGACCCCCACATGCACCCCTATCCCACATACAGACAGAAAATAAATGGGTCAATGCAGTCATAAGAAAAAAGAAAACTGGGGCTGGAGAGACGGTTACAGTGGTTAGGAACACTTGCTGCTCTTCCAAAGGACCCAAGTCTCAGCACCCATACTGGGCAGCTCACAACTGCAAATACATGACCCCTTCTTCTGGCTTCACAGGAACTCTTACACAGGGGTGCACAAAACACACACAGATACAAGCACACACACACACATTTTAATAAAGAAACTGTCCAATTTAAAAATTAAAAAAAACCAATAACGACTTTCATTATATCAGGAGACCCACCTAATGTACATAATAATATTCTATATGTTTATATATTTGGTTCTAGTTTTATGATTCTGATTCTACTTCTACAAGTTTTTTTTTTTTTTTTTTTTTTTTTAATTCTATGCATGGGTGTGTGTTCTTCGAGTAAGTGCAGGTACCCTAGAGGCCAGAAGAGAGCGCTGGAGCCTTTGAAGCTGGGGCCTCAAACAGTTGTGAGCTGTACAATATGGGTACTGGGAACTGAACTTGGGTCCTCTGGAATGGCAGCAAGTGGTCTTAACCACTGAACCATCTCTCCAGCCTTCACTGGGACTTCTAGAGTATACCCTGCACATAAGCTAACCCATCTTGGAGAATTTTCTAGAAAGCTCTATTTAAAGTCTACTACCTGCCCTTAGTTCCCTGTTTCTGTTTCTTCAGGTAGCTCGTGCCCTACTTCCAAGTGATTTGTGTTAGACACTACTTCTTGAGCTGTATCTTTAGCTAATAAACTTTTTCACTCCGGGAAGTAAAGTTCAATCTAAGCCAAGTCTTCACTTCATGGGTTGTTTGTTCTTGTTTATTGATTAAGGAAGATAAAACAGGGTGCTCAAATGTAAGAGAACGAATGAATTAGATACAACAATATCAAAGAGCTAAGACTAGAAAGACGTCCTGAAACACATGACAGGAAACATTAGCCAACAGAAACTGTGCATACTGAGGGGACAACTAAAAAGCATGAATTCTTCGATGGGATTTCACTTTGAAGACCTTCAAGAGTTGGGAAAGAGCATTGCTTTGCCTGGCTCGCACTCTGTACTCAACTGGAGTGTTTTCAATCTGCTTCAACAACTTGTAGTGAAGTAATGCTGAACAAAGCCTCTGCGCAATCAAACTTCACTAATGAATGGTTAAAAAAAAAGAGCTCTGGATAAGGTGAGGAAAAGCTAAGTGATGTGTCTAAACTACCCAGTAAGCTTTAGGTCACCAGCAGTGTCTTTAAAGGCTTCTGACTATCTACTTCTACAAACAATTTTCTCCACAGGTATCGATTATCAAAAGACCCCAAAGCTGCTGAATGACAATGTACAATCCTGGACTTACCTTTCTTCTCTCCAGTGTAGGGCACATAGTCTTCCCGGTCTTTATGTTCCAATGCTTCCTTCTCTAGGTAAGAAAGGAGCCGTTCTCTGTCAAAGGGTCCTGTGGCAGACTTTGAGGTCTGGTTCTTCTGCCGGAACCCTGCAGGCAAAAGGGCATTCTGCCAAAGAGAATGAGTCAGCCATTATGACCACTAAACCACCAAGAATGTCAATACTTATGCTTCTATAGGTTTCCCATGCAAGAAAGATCAAGAAACTAGCATGACACAGACATTAAATACCTCCTTGCAGGATTTCAAGATAGTCATGTGAGATTTACTACAAAAAGGTTTTTTTGTTGGTGGTGGTGGTTTTTTTTTTTTTTTTTTAAATTTAAACACTGATGTACTGATTTTGGGTGTGGGCAGTACATGTGCCATGACATGTATGTAGAGACCAGAGGACAGCTTTTAGGAGTTGATTCCTTCCTTCCACTGGGATCTTACATAGGTTGTCAGACTTACTGATAACTGCGTTTACTACTGATCCATCTTACTGGTCTACAAGTCTTTGTTTATTTGCGAGACAGGGTTTCTCTGCGTAGCCCTGGCTGTCTTGGGACTCACTCTGTAGACCAGGCTGGTCTCGAACTCAGAAATCCACCTGCCTCTGCTTCCCAAGTGCTGGGATTAAAGGGGTGTGTCATTGCTGCTGGCAAGTCTCTATTTTTTTTAAGTAGGTAGAATTCACTTATATTATTATTATTAAAAATAGGCACCTACAGTTTTTCTTCAGATAGTTTCCTACTAGCAGGAAACAGCCACTAGCATTTTTGCTTTTTTTAAACAGGCTCTTGACTTATCACCATGGCTGGCTTGGCACTTCCAGTGTGGACCATGCTGGCCATAAACTTGCCATGACCCTTCTTGCTGCATTCTTCCAAGTACTGGAATTATAGGAACGAGCATTTGGCTTAGCCTCACCCTTTAATGTTGAAGTATCCATGGATTATCACTTTTCCAGGTATGGTTTTAAATTTACGTTGATATTTATATTAGAGTTGATCTTCTCTCTCTCTCTAAGGATTACTAAGGAAAAAGTTTTCCTAGCTTGGCTTATATTCTAGCATTCAGGAAGCTGAAGCAGGGGATAGTAAGTTTAATGTTCAAACAATTGCAACAACAATTTTCTTAATGCTTAATAACTGACCTGCAAATATGTACATAAACTAATTCTATCACAAAACAACTGCAAATTACTATATGTTATCCTCTGTAATAGCTTCTATTTGATCAGAACCTTTATCAAAATAAAAACATGCACGGCCCACTCTCAAGACTATTTACAAAACTGTTCACTGTGTTTGTGTGCATGCATACACATGAGCATTAGTGTAGTAACAAGTACTGTCATTGTTCTGCGTGCCCCATGGCACCCTGACATACAGAAGTGCTAAGGCCTCTGGTGTCCACACAGCACAGCCTTGAGCTTAGTGTGGAGCACAAGCCTGAGTGGAGGTAGAGGAGGAAGTCCTAAGGGAGTGAAGTGCAAGTGAATGTATGTACTGACATAGGCAGAGCCATGTCAAGGACCCCACAGTCTTAGACAATGAAGAAAATGGTAAAGCCTTCTCCTTGGGGGTGAGGCTCAAAAGGATATGGTGAGCCCTTCCCTTCTAGTCTGGAGGTTGACACTGTCTATAAAATGTTCACCACAGTTTTTTCTCTCTGGATATTCATGGCCTGAAGACTGTTCTACTGAGACAAGATATTCTGTAATGGACCGGACAGCCCCTTACCAAAGTCACTGGCCCAAGTTAAAAGCCCCAGGCTAGACAGTCTCTTACATGCTTTCTAGATCTTAAACCATTTGATTTGAATTGGTCTCATTGACCACTGCCAAATATATTGTTGACAGCTCTGTTACCTTGAGTAATCCCTCAGACTTAGGCATGAGAAGTTTTTCTTGTAATAGTCATTATGGTCAAAGGATTTGACCTGTGCATAGACATATCACTTAGCAACAAGAACAATTTTATAAAACACATTTTTAGCATGCTTGAGGCCCTGAATTTAATTCTCAGCACCAATTCTTTCCCTAAAAGCTTACAACACTTCAATTCTTAAATGACACCCAAAACCAATGTGCTTTCAAGAACGGTGGTCAAGCTTTGCAACTAACCACGACCTTGAGGGTTTTCCCTGCTCCTCCTTGAGTCACATTTCAAGGATTAAATGGTTCTACATTAGCCTTGTGCAGCCTATGGGACAAGTAACAACCACTTGGCAAATTAAGACAAGTATACATCTGCACTGTCCTTGACTTAACAATGGTTCACTATAAGATAGTGTAAAAGCGCACCATACAATCATTTTGGTTTTGATTATCAGTATAGCACATAAGTTAACTTCTATGAGGTAATAAATACAACTTTTTTTTTTTTTTTTTACAAACTAGGCTTTATATTAGATGATTCTGTATAAATGTAGGCTTATTTAAGTGTTCTGAGCACATTTAAGGTAGGCTAGGTAAAGCTATGATGTTAATAGGCTAGATAAATGCATTTCAATATGTAATATTTGTAACTTAGGATGGGGTTATCAGGGACATAAGACCATTGTTAAGAAATATCCATGTTCAGATCTCCTCTTTAGATCTGTTCTACCAATGCTAATAACAGACCATTTGGTCAACCTTTCCAAAGTTCCATTCTAATTAGGTTAGGTTATCATTTATTAGGTCATAATAATTTAGATCACTAAGAACATTCTTAGAGGCACAGAATACTGGTGCCAGCCTGGTACTCTGAAGAGAAACAGATTAGCATAAACTAAAGGGTTAATTAGCTATTCCTACTTTCAATGACACAAAGGGAAGTTTGTAGTGGGGAAAAAAATTGGTGTGGATGTTTAATGATAGTTTAAAATGCCCGTGTCATAAGATGTGGAGGCAGATATGGGGACCTGGAGAAGAAGCAAAATGCCAGGTCATCTGGATGGAAAGTGGGTGAAGGGCATGCGGACAACGCCAGAGAAAGCGAGCTGGTTAAAAGGCAGTGCTGAGTTAACCAGTCTGAAGGGCACCAACCTCGGGGTCAAGATCATCCAGGACAGTTTCGAGCTGTTTCAGCTCCGACTCCGACAGCTTGCCAAGGAGCTCGTCCTCATCCAGGTCCTTGTACTCCCCTAAGTCCTTCCGGAACGGCAGTGCCATGGCTTGGGCGAAGTGCGGGCAGTCACTTGCTCTTTCTACCACGTCTTATAGCTACGGAGAGAAGAAAGAAAACCATTGCACAAATAAATCTTGTGTATTTGCATCTTTTACTGGGGAAAGGGACGTGCTAGTCCGTGTGTCCTACGTTCTTGATCGGATCATCTGCTGCTCTCACCTACAGACCATTCGTGCCTTCACTACTGTCTCTGTAGAAAAATACTCAAGTGGGAGAAAGGAAGTGAAGATGGAAACTATTAAAACAATTACTTGGGAGAATGTATAATTCCAGATGACTGAATTTTAGTGGCAAAATGAAATAATTTTTTTTGCCAAAATAAATTTCTGTGACATTAATTTATCCTAATGGAGAACATTAGTTTTACTACAACCTGTTTAGGAGAACAGTGTGACACACTATCAACATAGGAAAATAGCAATATATGTCTCGCAGAAGGAAGAGTGGTAGTTCCTGGCCTGTGGGAAAGTTTTTTAAAAAATATTTTTCAAAAAGATTATTTTAGAAATGGTTGTCAATTGGAGATAGCTTCTTCTGGTTAGGAAGTAGGGGCAGGAGCTCATATCTTCTTCTGGAACCTGCGCAGGCCCTGTGTGTGCTGCCACAGTCTCTGAGTTCATATGTGAGTCAGTTTTGTTGTGTCTGGAAGACACTGTCTCCTTGGTGTCATCCACCCCTTCTGGCTCTTACAACCTTTCCGCCTCCTCTTCTGCATAGCTCCCTGAGCCCTGGGGGGAAGGATTTAATGATAACATTTAGGACTGAGTGTTCCAGAGCCTCTCACCCTCTGCATACTGCCCAGTTGTGGGTCTCTGTATTAGTCCCCATGTCCTGTAGGAGGGAGCTTCTCTGATGATGGCTGAGCAAGACACTGATCCATGGTGTGCTGGCTAGTTTTATGTCAACTTGACAAAGGCTAGAGGCATCTGAAAGGAGGGAATCTCAATTGAGGAAATATTCATTAGATCCAGCTATAAGCCATTTTCTTAATTAGTGAGTGATGGAGAGAACCCAGCTCACTGTGGGTGGTGCCATCCCTGGACTGGTAGTCCTAGGTTCTCTAAGAGAGCAAGCTGGGCAAGCCAGTAAGCAATACTCTCCACAGCCTCTCCAACAGCTCCTGCCTCTAGGTTTCTGCCTTGCTTGAGTTCCTGTTCTGACTTCATTCAATGATGAACAGTGGTACGGAAGTGTAGACCACATAAATCCTCTCCTCTCCAGTTGCTTTTGGTCATGGTGTTTCATCACAGCCATAGTACCCTCAACTAAGATACACAAGTATGGCACAATGTCATTAGGAGTCACTTTATTGCTGTGTTCCTCTAGTAAACAATACTATTTGGGTTTCCCCTAGGCCTATGTCCTACTTAGTCTCAGGTTCTTAGTCACCCAAGCTGTGTCAGGCATGGGCTCCATCCACTTCATGGAGTGGCCTTAAATCCAATCAGATAAAAGTTAGCTTTCTCACTGTGAGTAGACACTGCAATGATGTGGGTCTTCCTTGCTACCTGGATGTGGTGTTCCATCAACAGGATATTTTCGCCATGAGCACGCCATCCACAAGGAGCTGCTACAGACGTGTGACTGTTCTTTCATGTTTAACTGGTATTACTAACATTTCTCTATCACTTTTTACAGTGCCATCAAGAACATCACCTGAGTTTGCACTACTTGCCCAAGTTCATGATGTGAATGTAAATCACCACTGATTTCAAGCTGTATGCCTGGTGTCTCTGAATGCAGAGACCAAAAAATAAATAAATAAATGAATAAATAGATGTGCAAAAGGAAAAAAAATCCAATCAGATAGCGGATGGTCACTCTCACAGGGTTTGTGCCGCACTGCACCAGTGTGTCATGCAGGACTGTTAACTGTTGCAGATTACAGGGTCTGGAGTTGTGTTCTATTAAATCTTACTACTTTGTGTATGTCATAGGGGAACATGGTTCTATGGCTTTCACTTCAGCTTGTTCTTCCTTTTCAAAACAATAGAAGTCATTTCCTTGTGATTCAGACTCTGGAATTTTTGCCAAGATGAAAGAACTTCCAGTTAATATAGTTAACTTTTCTAGAAACTTCAATTCTGCTTCAACAAAGTGTTAAAACAACTAGTATTCATGGTACCTAACCTCACTCAAAATTCACATCTGCACTTTCTTTTATCCTGGGTTCCTACTCTTAGAGTCCCCATCCTGCCTGTCCATTTCCCCTCAGCTTTCCTTCACTGAGGAGCATCTGTATACTGACAGTGTCCCAGGACAGCAGTTCAGAAGCCACTCTGGGAGCAGCTTTCTTTTGCTTCTGTTCTGAGGATGACAATGCACTCTCTCTGTCTCTCTCTCTCTCTCCTGTCCTCTGAGGACACTTTATTAAAAGAGAACAAATTCTGAATGACAAGGAAGTAAAACCAATATGGTAGACATATACAGTAGCAGGTACTAAAGGACATATTTAGTGCAATAAGCCATGCACAGAAAGTCAAACACTGTAGGTTCTCACATAAGTAGAAATTAAAAAGTTAATTAATTTCATAGACATTGAGTAGATGTTTCTACAGGCTAGAAAGGTTGTGCATGCGGGAATGGGTAATGGGCACTAAACCACAACTAGATGAGAATATATTCTTGTGTTTTACAGCAGGGGCTTGAATCTACCTGTTTTTCATAAGTGTAAATTGGAAGTTACATTATTCATGGACATATTGTCTATCCCTGGTTCATGTGGTGCAGTGTGAGAGAGAGGTGAATAAATACAGTGGTCTGCAGAGCCTAAAACATTTACTATTGGCCCTCCACAGAATAAAAGCTGCCAACTCTGAGAAAAGTGCAAAACCCTCAGCACAAAATATACAGTTTACAAACTGGTTTAGCCAGCTTTCCAGCATTATCACCAGCTGTTTCCTATCACAATACCCTGGCTCTCAAAGGGATACAGACTCTAGATCCCCACACCCCTGCTTACTAGGCTCTTTCTCCAGGTGAAATTCATTCTTTAACCATGTCTGTTTCTTCAACTGAAGCCCTACACATCCTTCAAGGCCTTACTGAGCATCATAACATCCCTAGGAATCTCCTGAGGCTCCATCCTTACACAGCTACAATCTAACTTACTTGCCTCTCGCCCCACATAGTCTATGTACGGTCTGAGGGCAGGAAAGCTTCTAAGAAAGAGTGTGAGGAAACAGGAAGGTGTTTGAGGTTGGTAAATGTAAGCTATGAAGGTTGGAGGTCCTGAAAACCTTGAATGGTGTCAGGAAAGTGAGTCGTGGGACATGGGAGGAAGGAAAATTCAGATCCTTCCCTTTGCTGTGCTACGGTTGTGGTGAGGCTTCAAAGTTCAGAGCTTCAACATGAGACAGTGGCGATACTAACACACCTAAAATTTATCTCTTTTGGTAAACTTAAGAAGATATTTATAAATTTCAGGGCATCCACTCAAATCCACTTCTCACAGGTCCAATTCACTCCAGATAAGAACTGTCAATCAACAGCCTGTTTCCCTCCCCACCTGTCTATTCTTGAGGGGGGAATCTATTCCCCTTTTCCTGGTCCTGGGACCTGCTCCCCAACTCCTAAGACCTAAACGTTTCAAATGTACACCCAAGAAAAAGGTTTTCTCCCTAAACTCCTTAACTTTATCTTAAACACACACACACACACACACACACACACACACACACACACCCTGCCAAGTTCAGGTGTTTCCTAGAACCTGCATCTAGGACAGTTCCAAAATCAGCTAGCCCAGGTGGTCCCACAACCTGGACTACAAGTAAAACAGCCTGCTCTTCCCAGACCTGGCCAACATGCCAGCTCTTTTTGCTTCCCCTCACCCCCCCGTAACAGCACCCCAATGTCAGCAGGAAGTAGTCATAGATGATTACCTTGCCCCTCATTCATTTATTATCCAGAGGGGGGGAAAGGCTAGGGTGCTGGAATTCAGACGGAGGACAAGAGGCTGAGGTGCACATTTAATGCACTAAATCTAGGGTGGTGAACTCGCCCTGGAGCTACTTCCCAATAAACCTGCCTTTATATACCCCAATCTGGCTTGAATTGGCTCATTTCACTGGCAGAGAATAACTTATCAGTGTACTCTTGCTTCCAGGGATAAACTGTTCAAAACCTTTTATATAGTTAATTGTGCCCCTTCTAACCAGATCCTATCAATCAACAGTTCTGTTGTTGTTGCTAGTGGCGGTGTTGTTTTCTCTGGTTTAAAAACAGGGTATTATATAGCTCAAGCTGGCCTTGATCTCAAAAGATCCTCCTGCCTCAGCCTCTAATGCTGGCCAATCAACAGCAATTCAGTTTTAGTAAAACTCATCAATGAACACTAGGGATACATTTTCTCCCTTTGAAGAGAGTTTATACCAGCCTTTTTTTTTTTTGGTTTTTGAAGACAGGGTTTCTCTGTGTAGCCCTGGCTGTCCTGGAACTCACTCTGTAGACCAGGCTGGCCTCGAACTCAGAAATCTGCCTGCCTCTGCCTCCTGAGTGCTGGGATTAAAGGTTCATGCCACCACTGCCCAGCTTTGAAGAGAGTTTATAAGCTACATAAGTTGGAGTTGATAAGATAGATGGCTCAGTGAGTCAAGACAACTGGCACTAAACCTGACAACATGAGTCTGACCCCTAGCACCCACTGATGGAGGGAAACAATCACTCCAGACAGTTCTTTGATCTCTAGCACGGCACATGTATCCCCCTCCACAAACAAACATACCGTACTTAACTCATATCTACTCATTTTCTCCAAGCTTCTGTTTTTATAGAGGAAGGTCTTACCACTGTTTATGCTACAGAAGCAACTGTGGAGTTACAGGATACATTCTCTCAATACATGAACTGTTAATCCTCGTTCCATTGTCATTTCTATAGGGCAGCCTTGAATTTCAGGATCTGTGTTCTCTTTGCACACCCATGATCTTGTTGTTCTCTGGTTAAGCCTCTGTGCAGATTCACATCTCTACCTACAACAGGACTGGGCAAACTGCAGACAGTCACTCTCCTTCTTTCCTATGCTCGCCTACCTCTGATGAATTTTATACATTGACCACTCTTAAATTTTACCTCCAATCTGGACTTTTCTTCTGAACTCCATATCTGAAAACTAACTTCCCATGTAAATTCTTTACTTGAGTGGCTAACAGTAATCCTAAGTATAAATATATAAGAACCTACCAGGTGGTGCTGGCACATACTTTTAATCCCAGCACTCAGGAGGCAGAGGCAGGTGGATTTCTGTGAGTTTGAGGCCAGCCTGGTCTACAGAATGAGTTCCAGGACAACCAGAGTTGTTACACAGAGAAGCCCTGTCTTAAAACAAAACAAAACAAATAAAGATGCAAGAGCCCATATGTCTAACTTTCTCCCCGCCCCCTGCCATCTTGCTTTTAACAATAAATGGCAGCTTCACTCTCTTGGTTGCTTTGGCCAAAACTCTTGAAGTTAACTTTGACTTCTCTCATACTCCACACAAACTATGTGGATCCTGCAGAGCCAAGCCCTATAATAATGCCACACTCCACCTCTATAAAATATTAGTTATCTTCTTTTTTTAATGGAAGGGTTTTCCTCTTAATCTTTGTGTGTGTGTACAGGTGCACATGTGTGAACTCAGAGGACAACCTCAGGTGTTAGTCCTTGTTTGAATCATGGTCACTTTTCGATGCCATGGATGAGGCTAGCTGGCTCATAAGCTTCTGGGGTCTTTCTTGTCTCTGTTTCTATCCAGTAAAGTAGTGCTGAGATTACAGATATGTGATACCACACCTGGTTTTACATGAGCTCTGAGGAGTCTAATGCTGTGTTTTACCCACGGAGTCATCTTCTCAGTCCAACTCAAGAAGTTTTAATTGTAAACCAATTATAACTGTGTATATTTGTAGTCTATAATGTGATATTTAAGTCTTTGCTGAGATAATAGTACAGTCACACACAGTGCAAAGAAATAATATAGAAGAATGTCTTCCACACTGTGTCTGTTTTGCAAAATCACAGATCACAAGGAAGACATTGATCTTGACCCATTTCATTGGTCTTACTCCATCTCTCCAGTTTTACATATATGTGTTTGTGTTATAGTTTTTTTTTTAAACACCAGCACAAATTCATGCATCTACCACCACTGTCAAGACGAAGTTTAACCCACAGGACTCTTCATGTTGTCCTTCTGTAGCCACACCCACCGACCTCTCTCACACCCAGCAACTGTTCTGACTTGTTTCTACAATTGTGATATTTCAAAGATATATTCATTGGTTGTGGTCGCTCTTGCCTGTGATCCAGCATTCCAGAAACAGACAAAGGAGGATTTCTACAAGCTTAGGGCTAGCCTGGTCTACATAGTTCCAGAGCAGCCAGGGTTACATAAGAGATTGTTTTAAAACAACAAAATAGAAGTTGAATCATAAATAGTTTTGAGATTAGCTTTTGTCACCAAATATAAATCCCTAGGAATTCATCCAAGTTACTCCATTAGTAGTCTGTTCTCTGCTATAGTTCATAGTAATGTTATATATGTGACACGAATATTCCAATATGACAGTCACCTAGAAATCATGGACAGGGCCCTGTCCGTGCTATACAGGGACCTTACCACTAAGCCATACCTCTAGCACCCAACTCTAGGTCTTGATTTATAACAAATAAGGTGGCTATGAAGTTCCATGTACATGTTTTTGTGTGGCCATAACTAACAGCATTAATCTGCACTGCTTATGATATCTAACAGTATCAAATCTCAATAAAAATAAAAGTCAAATGGTCTTACAGGGGTCCACAAGGACTCAAAAGATCCCTAAGCCCCCACTCATCTCTAACCATTCATCCTTCCTCCAGCACACCAGGCACACACCTGCCTTAGTGCTTAGGTCTTCCTGTATCTGAGTTCTCTATACTCAAGTGGTCTGTCCTGGAGAACCGTTCACGACTGCTTCTTACAAAACAGCAGTCCTTATGAGTCAATACTATTACATTTTCTTCTGCTGTATAATCAGGCATTGTACATTACTGATTCTTGTCTAGTCTGTCACTGAACTCTAACTACAGACAGGCAAGGACTTTGCTATCCTTAACACCGAGAAAAAAGCAAGACACACACTAAGGACTAAAATGCAGCAAATTAACTCTGAAGTTACAACTAAAACCCCAAAGTCACTGAATCCACAACTGTCAAAATTATTGAAACAGTAACTTTTTAACTTTACAGGACAGTAATTTTAGGGTATGTCTCCATCATTTCAGTTTCCATTTTTGAGCACTATATATCACTAGCTGGCCTAGAACTGGTTATATAGACCAGGCTACCCTTGAACTCACAGAGATCTGCCTGCCTCTGCCTCCCAAGGGCTGAGATAAAAACGTGTACACACCCAGTTTTGGGGGGACTTCTGTTTATTTGTTTGAGACAGGGTATTATTATGTATCCCCTGGCTGGCCTGGAACGCTCTGCATCATTTTGAAATATTTTATTTAAAAAATAAAAAAGGGAGCCAGCGAGGTGGAGGACACACGCCTCCAAAGCTGCCTACCTGTGATTGATTCGTTTCCTCAGGTGAAGGAAGAAAACCAACTACTGAAAGTTGTCTTCTGACCTCACATGTATGCATGGGCCTTCCCCAACACACACAAACTTAAAAAGCAAACAAAACAAAAATAAACCAATTAAAAGCATAGTCCAGCATGTTCTCCCACTGCCCATCCCAAGTTGAGTTGTTAAAACTGAGATCTTTAAATACCAGAAGCATAAGGGGAAGAACAAAATCGGAAGTCACTAGACAGCCAGCAAACCTGTTAGAGCCAGAACAAAGAGCTTTAATTAGACGGAGGTTACAGAGGGCAAAGACAGTCTTACAGCAGAAAGCAGCCAGACCACTTCAGCCACTATTACAAGAAGAATACCTCAACAGGTTACTCACACCACTTCAAAAGCAATCTGTCAGTGTTAACCCGAGAGACTTTGAGGCTCCAAGTGAGTAAGATACTTCCTGTCATGGTTCACTAGTGCAAACTGTTCCCACTCCCAGTGACCCCTCCTATCATGGTGGAGTCATGGCAACAGATGAGAAGAAGCAAGGTGAGAGAGAAGCCATCCTGAGAACCAAAGATGCATGCCAAAACAGGAGCCCCTTTAGCGTGCTCAGTGTCTTAATCCAGTGTTTGTATTCTTGTTAACTTAAAAAGCCTTCTACCAGTTATTCTACCAACAAACTAAATAGTGCTCAGCCATAAATAACTGGCTAACTACTCCAAGTGCAAAATGGGGGGATTTCTCTCCCAAAGGAGAAGCTAAGGCTCACTTTTCCCACCCTCTTCTCCTGGCCTTCTCGCACATGAGACTAATACAATGCTAACTGGTATGCTTGTGCACCACATGTGTGCCCACTGACTGCAGAGGCCCCAAAAGGCATCTTGCTTCTTGAGACTAGAGTTACAGACGGTTGTAAGCGGCCATGCGGTTGCTGGGAATCAAACCCAGGTCCTCTGGAAGAGCAGCCAGTGTTCTTAACCCTTGAGCCATCTCTCCAGCCTTAAAATAAAGTTCTTAAAGTTTTCCCCTACTTTATTCTACTAGTTTTCGTTCTTCTGAACTAGATTTAAAGTGTTTCTTTCTAATAAAATTCTATTCTTCCTCCTTGAGCAGAGGTGGGTCTTATTAGGTCATAATCGGGATAAAATGGTATATTTATAAAACATAAGGAAAAATCTTCAATTTAAAAAATATTTTTAAGAAGTTTTCAAATTAAGCTAAGCACATTCCTTAAAGCCCCTTTCTGTGCCTCTACTTTCTGACTACTTGAGGAATATCTCCCAGCTCTTACCTGAGATCTGTAACAAACTATAGCAAATTTAAGTAATTAGTAGAGTTTAAGTATCATAAAAGGAGGGGAAAAAAACCCTCCAGAGAAATCCAGAATCCTTTGAAAGAAAAAAACCTAACAGGCTGGTTTGACTCTTAGCATCCTCCTGGCCACTCACAATTGCCTGCTACTCCAGCTCCAGAGGGATCCCATACCCCTCTGGCCTCTATGGGCACAGACAGACAAGGCAGACAGTCTCTCTCTCTCTCTCTCTCTCTCTCTCTCTCCCCCTCCCTCCCTCCCTCAAAATAACACTCTAAAAGAAAAGAAACAGAAAATTAAAAAGAGAGACGGTGCCCCCAGCCCCTACCCTTATACTAGGGTCAGCAGATCTATGAATAAAAGGCTCTCTGGCTTTGAACAAGTTGGTCTCCTTTCAGTTTCCTGCACCAGATGAATAGTCAAGGCGACTGCACTAGCTTGGCAATCCCTGCATGTTCATGGCAAATACTGCAAATTAAACACTGTATTACCAGAGCCCAGGTTCTGCTTTAGCCTTCAGCATAGCCACTATGAAAGGACTCACCCAGGGCCAAGATCTGGTCACTTCCCAGGATTTCAGGGGTTTGTGTCTTTCTAGATTTAACAGGTGTGATCTTAAAGAAACACCCATTTAACTCAACCTTAAAAAAAGAAAAACATAATACTGATTTGCCCTTATCACTGCCAAGATGAACAATGTACAAGCAGAGATGAAAACCAGGAAAGTCGAATCATGCTAGGTAGATACAAAAATTTCAGAAAAGTGACTCGAAAAACCAGATCAACAAAAAGACAGAAAGAAAAAGAAAGTAATAAAGTCGAACGTGAGCCAATGCTGTTAAATATTAGAGGAAGTTAACGTGGCATGGTCACACTGGTGAAGGCTTCCGCCATACCAAGTGGACTCCGACTGTGATTTATCTTCCCACCCACCGACTCCATCATAATATTAAAATGTCTCTATGAAAACTTAAGTGGTCAGCACATGGTTAAGTCAGGAATGAATGCAAAAAGGTTTCAATCATAAATGTACAACTGTGATTAGTGTTCTAATAAAACACTGGAATGAACACACTCACTTCTTGCTTACCGCGCACACCCAGATCAAGTCTCCCAGCTCAGCCTCCTGAGCACTGGCAGTACAGCAAGTGAGGAGTGAGCCACCTCCTCAGCCATGGTCTCTAGCTAAGATAAAGTCAAGTTTCAGGCAGTGCTTTTGTTACTGGCCAGCCTGCTACTCCCTGCAGTGTGCTCGATAAACCTGTTTGTGACATACTCAATAAACCTGTTTTCTTCCTACTTCGGTAGTAATTCATTTACCATCTATTGTGGCCAATCTACCACATTTTCTCTTGCTAAAAAAAAAAAAAAAAAAAACAAAAACCTGGGAGTGGGAGTGGTGGTGCACACACCTGCAATCCCAATGCTGGGGAGTAGAGGCAGGAGAAGGACAGCCAGGTCTATAGATTAAGTTTCAAGGAGCCAGAACTCCACAGTGAGACCCTGTCTCAAGAGAGTAGAGGAGTGGGGGAGGGGGGATTAAAATTTAAGGAAAGGGCTCTGGGAAACAGATCTCACCAAAGCTTAAGTTTAATTTCAGGTCATATTCTAGGGAAGACTAGCAGCCCTCCATCACTTAACAGCTGTCTCTGAAGTTAGACCTTTTTTATTAGGTATAAGAAACTTTTCTTCTAGTTCTCTTTTGAGACAGGTTCTCATGTAGCTCAGGCTGGCCAGAACTTCCTACAGAAACAAGGATGGCCTTGAACTCCTGACTCTCCTGCACCTACCTCACAAGTGCTGGGATTAAAGGCAGGAGCCACCGTATTCAGAGAAAAAGAAACTCTAATGGTCATCAAGAGATCCTTATGGTCCTTTGAAGTCTAAATACAGAGTTTTTAAAAATAAATGAATTCAGAATAATTCTGGAAAGTTCTATAAGAACCAGAGAGACAAAGGAAAGATGGCATAATTAGAGTATTCCAGTGTTCACTCTAGACCATGTGACACCCTTCTCAGTTTTGTATCATGTTCGTTCATTCACTCATTCACTTTTGAAGGCCAGCTCGACTGTCTGCTGCATTTTGATTCTGCACACGCAGAAACAAATATCTGATTTCGAATTTACTGATTTCCTATTACTGCCCTGAGATAACAGGAAAAAGTGCTTTGATGTAATAAGGAGCAAAGCAAGAACCATGAACTACCAAACAGACCCGGTAAGAGACTCCCAAGTTTAGTATTAGTGAGGCAGTGGCTTCATTCCTCACAACCACAAAAAGAAGAACAGAGAACAAGAAAAAAATAATTCTAATCAGAAAATACTTCACAGTCTATAGAAGCAATAGCCAACCCTTACTCAAATGTACGTGATCACACAATCTCTCAGGTTCCCCAGTTTGGGACTGAAGGCTGTGAGAGGCCAGTTTGGGGCTATTTTTCCCTCAAGATCTTTTCCCTAAGGAAATATAAGAGAAACAACTCCCAAACTCCACATCTCTAAAAAGTAATCGAAAACCAAGCAACAGCATCACTCACACGCACAACATCCTTATCTCCAGCCCTCGCTCCTTCCTCGGCAAGGTTCCAGAACTGACGCAATCCTGGATCGTGAGGAGGAAGGAGGCAGGCCCTCACAAAGTCTTCCCCAGGCTGCAGACAGGCCAGCTCTGCTCTGGTGTAGCTCAGTCACTGCAGCACTCTCCACAAGCCTGTACTTAGGAAGGTTCTTGTTTGTTGGGTGATTTTGAAGAACCAAGGATCTCGAGGCAGGGGCCTCACAGACCTCTCAGCTTGCTGCGTTACTTGTTTCCCCGAGGGTTAACGTACACATCTCTGCGACAGGCCCACCCATCTCCAGATCTCCCCATTCTATCCAAATTCCTCACAGCTCAAGTCCAGCTCAAGCCTGTTCTTTCTGAGGCCTTCTCTATCCCCTTCAACCACCTGGTCTTTTCCGCCCTCAAAGGTCAACCCTCAGCAGAACTATTTAGCCCTATTACGAGCCATCGATTCATGTGACATGGCCTCAGCTAGTAAGAATACCTGCCTGTAAAGGCATTTCCTGCACACCGCAGACACACAGCATACTTGTGGGTTTTAGGAGTCACCAATGGCTATTACTCTAATTAATTTCAAAAGTCTGGGTATACAAGATGCTTTGTTATCACAAATTAATTTCAGATTAAGGGAAAGCTTTCTCTCTCCTTCCTTCCTTCCTTCCTTCCTTCCTTCCTTCCGTGTGTGCACATGTGTCAACACAGCTCCTCTGTGGAAGTCAGAGGTCAGCTTTTGGCAGTCAGCTATCTCCTTCCACCATGTGGGTATTAGATTGCCAGGCTTGGTAGCAAGGGTCTTTACCCTCTGGGCCATCATGTCTGGCACAAAGGCACTCATTATAGGCTATAAAAGATACACGACTAGATTTTGTATACTACACCTTGATGCCTTATGGCATTAAAAAAAAAGTATTTCAGTGACTAAGCTGGAGTGTAGTCCAGTAAGACGTGCTATTTTACAAGTCTGTACCAGAAGTTTCATGACAAAAAACACTTAAAATCTCTAGCACAAAGTGTAAATTTCTTGTGATATTAGAATAGAAGAGGTCATTTTAAGTGATTAAAATACTCACTATAAACTGGGCGTGGTGATGCACACCTTTAATCCCAGCACTTGGGAGACAGAAGCAGGCAGATCTGAGTTCGAGGCCAGCCTGGTCTACAGAATAAGTCTCAGGACAACCAGGGCCACACAGAGAAACCCTGTCTTGAAAACAAAACAACAACAAAAGCCCTCACTACAATGTAGCCTTGAAAATACATATACCCGGGGTTGGGGGCTGATCAAGGGGCATTAAGTTACAGTTACACAAGGTGAAGAAGTCCTGGGATGTTGTGGCAAAATGGTGTAACCACAGATAAAAACACGAAATATGTTTAAAACACCCAAAGAAGAGGTTTTGACAGCGTTCACCATTAGGAAATGCCAAATGTTTGAGGAGATGAATTTAATCTGATGTGGACATTAAGTAATACATGTGAGTATATATTTCTACCATAATATTAGTATGATATACATAGCTTTTGTGTTTGTACACATTAATTCATGTATACTCACAAAGCACAGTCACAGACAACACAAACACAGTAAAGCCAAGTAAAATGACTAAAATAATGAGAACCATTCAGTTGGTGGAGGCGGTTTCTGGGAAGAAGTGGGAGGGAGCAGAGGTGGGAAGAAAAACAAATCAACACGAAGGCCTGGGGACAGCTGACGAAAGCAGAGCTGAGGAAAGAAAGGAAGTCTTGGAAACTGTGGCTACTGGCCAAGAAGCGGGTTCAGGGGCTGCCTCGCACGGACTCTTCAAAGTAGGATAAAGGACGTTTTCCTTTTGTGGTCAGAGACTCACACAGAAGTGAAAGGCCACTTGGAAAAGAGGCAAGGTTGCTGAGAGATAAGCAAAGGCCGGAAACAGGAGTTGAAGATGCACCTAGAACTGACGATCACAGCTGTAATCATTATGATTTTTAAGTGACAGAATGAAACTGACTGTGCTTCAATTATATCATTGGGAAATACTTCAAAATCTGTATTTATTATCAGTGTGTGTGTGTGTGTGTGTGTGTGTGTGTGATATGTTTGTGTAAATGCCACCTCTGTGGCATGACATGCACATGGAGATGAGAAGACGATGCCGGGAGATGGTTACCGGGCTTACACAACAAGCACTTTTACCTGCCAGGCCATCTCATCAGCCTGAAGGGTCGCCTCCTTACTGGAGCCTCTCAGATTGATATGGGATCACATGCCATACTTCACAACAATGAAGAAAAAGAGGAATAAATTTCATTGGCATATATTTTATATGCAAACTTCTTTAACACTGACACAAGAATAATGGTACAGAATATAAAATATAGTAATAAATTATTTAATAACCCTACATAACATTAATATTTATAATATATAAATTTATACTACTAATAATTAATATCCTGTTATTTGTTAAAACTAATCTGAGGCTCAGAGAGAAAAAAGAGCCTGCCCAAGAGTATACACTTCTCAGTGAATGTAAGCTTTAAGTAAGATTTCCCACAATCTCATACTACTTCTATAAAACATTCAATTTCTATTATAGTCACCAATAGTTACTAATGTCAACAATTTCTATCATGTCACTAATACTTCACATTAACAGAAGCTAATTAAATCAAAGTGACTGAGCAAGTCACTGTGTAAAAGAGAACAAATAAAAACATGCAAAGCTATTTAATATATTTACAAAAACTTTTAAACCCTAGAAAGTAAGTGCATACAACAGTAAAAATATTATGCAAAAGGCAACATTACACCAAGAGGCTGGAGAGGTGGTTCAGTGGTTAGAGCACTTGCTATTTTTGCAGAAGACCTGAACTTGGTTCTCAGGACCCATGGTGGACAGCTCTCAACCTCCTATCAGCTCCAGGTGATCCAATGCCTCTGGCCTCCAAGGGCACTGCACTCATGTGCACACACACAATAAAATAAAAATAAATAAATATCCCTTTTCTGTTCTTTCAACCCAAGCAGGGCAGATCAAATCTAATTTGTATGGCTGGGAGACAAAAATCCAACTTGAAAGATCATGTATCACCAAATCTAGAGATAACTCCATATATCAGGAAGAGTCACATTTAAACTAAGCCAAAGGACTGGAGAGATAGTTCAGAGTTAATTAAATCAAAGTGACTGAGAGCAAGTCACAGCTGGGTATAAAAGAGAAGGAAAGTAAAACAAAACGCGCAAAGCGATGTAATATATTTACAAAATGTTTAAACCTCAGAAAGAGTACTGGCTGCTCTTGCAGAGAACCTGGGTTTGGTTCCTAGAACACACATAGCATCTTACAACCACCTGTAACTCCATCTTCAGGGGATCCACTCGTCTCTTCTGGCCTCCACACACAACAGGCACATACATGGTGCACATACATTGATGCAGGCAAACACTCGCACACATGTATGGTGGTTTGTGCCTATAATCCCAGCCCCCAGAACTGCCACTGAAATCGAGGCAAGTTTGGGCTGCAATGATAGACCCTACATCTCAAAGCCAAAAAACCAAACAAGTTGAAGCTTTAGGTTGAAACCATATGTCATGAAAAAGTAGAAAATGCCAGTCTTTAGGGAGAAGGGCTGTGAGAGGAAGTGAGGCCAGCCATTAGCCTTAGAGTCAAGATTTAAGACAACTCCAAACAAACAAACAAACAAAAAACCTTAATAGTCACGATAAATTATGCTGTAATTTCCATTTTTAAAAAACAGTAAGTAATATCCTAGAGTGGAGAAACAGCACAGAAAAGAGCCAAAGAGACTCCAAGCAAGCCACCTATCCAGGAAGCTGGCATGGGGTGGGCATCTTTCTAAGAGGCCATTCTGAATCCCAGCTGGAGTTCACTCTGGGAGCTCAGTGGTTTTGTAATAAGAATCCATGACAATCCCAGCCCCAGCACCACAGTCAGCAAGCCTAAGTGGTTTGTGTTCCCTGAGACCTAAGAGCCCGATGGATACCATCTATTTGGGAGAATGAAACACAACATAAAGCTACTTTAAAAATCAGGGCAATATATAATTAGCACTTCAAACCTGACAATTAGTGCTGCCAAAGTTCCAGGATAACTGTGGGTGGTCAGAAACAGGCAGATGCAGCCAGCAGAGGGAGAAAACAGAGTGTAAGCAAAAGATCAAAGTCTAGACTATAAAGGCAGCAAGGACTGGAGCCAGGGGAAGGAAAGGAAGAAAAAAGTAAAGAGAAAAAGGACGGATAAAAAAATGAGTCCATGGGACCTGCAAGGAGGCTCAGGGGGTACAGATATCTGCTGCCTGATTACCTGAGTTTGATCCCTGGAAGGAGAAAACAGACGCCTGAAGATCAAGTCATCCTCTGACCTCCATGAGTATGCAGAGGGACACACACACACACAAATGTGAACAAGAATTTTAAGACCATACAGGGCTACATAGGGAGACACTGTTTCAAAACAGGACAAAAAGGAATTAGAGAGATGGCTCAGTAGTTAGGAGTGCATACTGCTTGGACAGAGGACCTGAGTTCAGTTCCCAGCTCTCATGGTCAGCCACTCAAGTCACCTGTAACTCCAGTGCCAAGGCATCTGACAATCTCTTCTGGACTCTGAGAGGGATCTGCAATCAACAGCACACGCACCCAGGCACACAGATGAGCCCCCCCCCCCAACAACAAAAGACAACAACAACCAACAATGATCAGTCCAGTCTCCATGCTTTTCTACTTCCTGTCCTTAGATCACACTGTTTTACTACAACCTAAAATATCCTGTCCCCCTGTGTGTTCAAATAGTTTTATACTCTTCAGAGACGGTAGAAACAACAGTTCCTTGAAGGCAGTTCCCTAGTGTCCTAATCAGAAGACAGGGGCCAAACCTAAGGCTTAGACTTGGGGCTGAGGGACTGTGCAAACAGTAAGGTTTCTTCTGCAGCTGGAGGTAAAACACACCGCTGTGTCTCAGCCCCATCCCTCGCATGGTTTGTGGTTTATAGCAATAACTATACTTTAGGGCAAACTGCAAGAAAAAGAGAATGAGGGGTGGGGTCAGGGGTTAACTCTGAAACCTTCAAGCTGTATGAAATTGTGCCATCTTTGCCCAAGGTGAGGGCTGACCGAATGGCACACACATTTGAGCCTGACTTGATATATACATATTTGAAGGGCAATCTCTCTTTTGCTGCTATGCACACCAAAGGAATATTTCTCAACAATTCCTCATCAGTTATAACAAAACACCCAGAAAACCAAAATATCTTGCTTTGTAATTTTACACATGGGGATCCAGAGTGTAGAACTGCTCAGTAAGGGACTCATTATTCAGTAAGTTAAGGACTAAAACTATTTAACTGACAAGTCTAAGCCCTGAATTTGCGATCTTCCTGCCTCAGACTCTCTGGTGCCTAGGTCAGAGGCATGCTCCACTATTCCAGCATCCTCTCAATACACTTAACACGCTGCCAGATGCCATGGGCCATGCATGTATCTCAACAGGAGAAAGAATCAGGAGGATGCTGTGAATTCAAGACCACCGTGGTTGGGTAGTGAGTTCTAGGCCAGCCAGAGACACATAAAAGCCCCTCTCTAAAAACGTAAAAAGTTGTCTTGCCATGGTACTCTTAGCATTTTGTCCACTCTGCCCTCGCTTCTCCCTGTTAATCTTCTGTCTATTTTTCTCACATGCACGTCAGCAAAGGGTTATCTGTCTATCGGTAACCTTATTTTTTAAGTTTGTTTTTGTGTGTTTGGGTTCCTTCCCTAGGGAGTGGGTGTAGGTATTTGAGCATAAATACCCTAGAAAGTGTATATTTTTACAGGTCACAAAAGGTCACACCTATCAAGGAAACTTAATAGCATTTTAGTAATTCTCTCAGGGGTGCAAGGGTTGAGCTGAGGACACAGAAGAGTTGGTGAGCGACTGTCTAGCACACACAAAACCCTGGGTTTGATTGGTGTAGTATACGCCATGCATATAATCCTAACACTTGGGAGAGAGTCAAAAATTCAAGGTCACCTTCTGCTTCATAGGCTACAAAGAAGCCCTGTTTTTTAAAAAAGAAAAAACCAAAGTCAGCAAGATGGCTTAGTGAGGTCAGGGCAGTTGCTACCAAGGCTGATGACCTAAGTTCAATCCTGGGACACAGCAGGTCGAGGGCATCACAGACTCCTATGAGCTATCACAGACTCCTATGAGCTTTCTTCTGACCTCCACACAAGCACCATGATGGCACATGGCACCCACAATGCACATCAGAGACACATACAAAAATAAGTGGAATCTAAAAAGGGAACCAAGGGAACCAAGCCAGACATGGTGACTAACCCTGTTAGATCAGCGCGTCAAAGCCCGAGACCCTTCTGCCACAGTTAAAGAGCCTAGGCTACACAGTAAGGTCTAGGCCAAGCCTGAACTACACAGTGGCCCCTAACAACAACAAACAGTACAAGTCAAAGAAACCAGTCACAAAGGATCACTTGTTATATGACTCAGCTTTATTAAGTCTCCAGAGACGTAGTGACTGATTGTGAGAAAAAGTCATTCTTGAAACATAGTTGAGTTTGAGGCCAGCCTAGGGTACACAAGACCCTGTAAAGAAAGCAGAGTATCTTTATAGCCTTAAGGATAGCTCAACATTTCTTGGTCAAGATGAAAGAAACACGAATCATAAAAAGAGCAGCATTCCACTTCAAGATATGGGTTCATGGGGGGACCAACAATATGGCTCAGCAGGTAAGGCACTTGCCACCAAGCTTGCTGATTTGAGTTAAATTCCCTGGATCCACAGGCTGGAGAGAACTGAGTCTCACAGATGGTCCTGTAACCTCCACATATGCACCATGGTAATACTGGGTAGACACACACACACACACACACACACACACACACACTACATACATACATACATAAATATAAAAATTCTACTTTCAAGATACAGGGTAATGATTTTGTTTCAAAAGAAATTTTAGAGTGCTACAATGCATACATTTTCAACTATTACCACTTTGGATTATTAAAACCTCTATTCCTTCATTTCTACTAAGTATCAAAACAAAACAAACTGACAGAGGTGTGCGGAGATGGCTCAGCTGTCCTCACCATGCAAGCACGAGGACGGGAGTTTTGATTCCCCAGTACCCATATGAGTCAGGTGTTGTGTGCTTGTAACCCCTGAGTTGGGGAAGAGGAGACAGGAGGATCCTGGGGCTCAGTGATTGACTAGTCAGCCTTACTAACTTGAGCTCAGGGGGCGCCAAGCTTGGTTAAGAAACGTCTTAGAAAGGTAAGGTAGAACCTGGCCTGGTGGTACCTATCCCTAATCCCAGCACTCAGAAGGCAAAAGCAGGAAGATCTATGAGAGTCTGAGGCCAGCCTGGTCTATGTAGTGAGTTCCAGGACAGCCTGGGCTGTGTAGAGACCCTGTCTTCAAAAAGTCACCCACCGGCTTCCACACAAATGTACCCCCATGTGTGAGTATATATACATACATACAGATATATCCACTAATGGATTCAGGCAGATATAAGAACGTATGCTCAGATTTAAACTCTTTTTATAATTAGCAAGCAGAATTTGACTACTATTTTAATATCTAACAAGTTACTGGACCATCACAAATTAAATAATATTTTTTCTATATTGTTTTTCTTTCTATATTGAAATTATCTTATTTCACACTTATGATTTTAAATGATCTGAGAAGAGCAAGTGTAATCAAATGTCCACAGGAAGGTCAATGACCAGCAGTGACACACACTTCAGCTACAATTATAGCCTGCACAGTAATGCCCTCCTAGACTCTTCAAATCAAGAAAACTGAGCGGGGTGTGGTCGTTCAGGTATCTAACTCCAGCACTTTGGAGGCTGAGTGGTGAAGGCTGCTTGCTGTGAGTGTGCAAACAACCAGTGCAGAGTGAGTTCCAGGTCAGACTGGGCTACAAAGTAAAACCTGTCACAAACGAAACAAAGATTCCTGAGTGGCACATGCCCATAATCCTGGCACTCTGGGAGTGAAGGCAGGAAGTCCATGATTGAAGCCTAAACAATAGCAGAGAACAGACTGACATGGAACCCCACTAAAAGCCATTCCCCCCCATCTCCACCCTATCTTCCTCAGTTTCCTCCCCTTTCATCTTTCCCCCTCCCTTGGTTGATCTCTAACCCAGGTATGTGTTTATACCTGCAAACACAACCCTACTGATCACAGTGCTTGGAGCTAGCTGATTTCCCTGTATTCAGCTCATCTTCAGATTCAAGGAAATGTATGATATTACACGGTGCTCTGCATTGATATAGCACACACACTCCAACACAACAGAAGGGGAAGGCCCGGGAGAACAGATGACTAGTACATGTTAACAGACTGACTTTGCTTCCTCTCAGACACACAACTACCACATGTTCTTATTCCCTCCAAAGTGCTGTGAAGCAGGACACAGGCATAGTTCCAAAGAAAGTAAGCTTCCAAACAGGAATCCGATCTTATACACCCAGCAAGAACCCCGGTGTCTAGGACAGAGTAGGATATATACTTGCTGAATTAGTTAATTACTGAACAGGTGAGCACATACAACTGAGGATGGAAGGAAAGAGGAAGAAAGTTGAGAGTGTACAGAAAAAGAAGGAAGGAGAAGCCAGCCCGGTGGCACCCACCTGTAATCCCAGCACTCAGGATGTGGAGGCAGGAAGATCAGGAGTTCAAGGCTAGCTCTGGCAACATTGTAAATTGGAGGTCTGTCTAGGCTATGTGAGACCCTGTCTCAAACAATTTTTTTAAATTGAAAATCAGACAAGTCCCATATAAGTATCTGATATTACAATTGTCAGCACCTGTCTTAAAAGAACCATTATAAACATCTTAAAAGAACCATTATAAACATCTTAAAAGGTCTTTTTAAAATTATCTTCCCATCTTGGTTTTCAAAGTGTAACTACTACTTAAAACATGCAAATTCTAAACTCCACTTCAAAGTGAACAGACATGGTGATTTATGTACGTTAACTGTGAAAAGTGTTACCCCTACATGGTGTAGGCCCTTAGGTTCTTTCTGTTCTACTGAACCGGTTGTTTAAATGAGCCAGTTGATGCGAGTTGAAAATTATCTTTTTGCTTTTTTGGTGCTGGGATTGAACCTAGGTCCTTACACATGCTAGGCATGCCTTCAATTATTGAGCTATATAACTCCAGCCTGAAAAAAAAAATTGTTAATTACACTGAAAACCAAGAATTGTGATGGGATCTAACCTATAAGTATTTACTACATATTGGTGAAGTGTGGCCTAATGGTCTACCACAAAGATGAAAGAAAATTCAGCTACAGGGCAGTAATATCCTGAAGAAGACACCTTTGGTAGTTCCTGTCTAGCACAGGGGTTGGAATGATATAATATAGCCAAGGTTTCTCAAATGGGCTAATTTTAAAAATAATAATAGGGATATGGTTCGGTCGATATGATCCTGGAGGACATGACATCAACTTCCAGGCGTCTGCATGCATGTTCACACGTATGAACACACAAGACATGCATAGACCCAAACACGCACGCACGCACGCACGCACACGCAGGCACGCACCATAGAAGGCTAGGAGAATCACGGGTTACGGGGCTACTACCAATCTCATTCTAAGATAAACTACAAATGCTGAGAGATGAAAGGCAAGGATGTTCTAAGAATGGAATACAATGGACCGCACATGTGGAGCCAGAGATGGGAGTCAGTGTGTTCTCACCTTCTGAGCCTTCTCTCCGGGCCCTACTGTCAGCTCTTAATACATTATAGAGATGGCCAGTCTCGATGTGATTCCAGTACTGGGAAGCTGAGGCTTAAAGGCCAGCCTGGGCTACACAGTGAGACTGGCTCAAAATATCAAAAAGAGATAGGTGTGTGTGTAAAATGTGTGGACTAGGAAGAGAACTAAGAAAAGGGAGTCTGAGCAAAGCTATTCTTCTGAAATAATGACAGGTCAATTGATTAATCAATTTAATACGCCAAAAAATAAAACTATTCTGAAAAAATTTCAGAAAGAGAAACATGAACTGCACTAAAATGTCAGAAACCAAAGAAGACTGCACATGGCCAGCAAATCTCCACAGGCTCATTTCCTGTTTAAGAATGCCCTCCTGGGACAAGTTTTACTGCAGCGTTCATTACCAAATAGACGACTGTGTTTTTTTTTTTTTTTTTTTTTTAAGAGAAGCAGAGGTCAAGTTGGGAATGTGATTCTTAGAAGACAAGAGAGAAGGGGGGTGGGTGGATTGGGGGGGAGTAGAAAGGGAACTGGGTGGGGGCAGTATTCCAAAGAGGAAAGGGGATTCTTAATTAAACACGAATGAGAAGACTAGAAAACAGAAAAGAGAGGGGGAAAGAGACGAGAAAGAAAAGGAAAGTAAAAATTGGGGCTGTTTCCCATTTCTGTTTGTAATCAGAACGCAGGCTTGAGAAGGAAACGCATCAACTTCTGTAAGCGAAGATACAACGACCCAGTCACGTCCTCAAAACAAACCCGCATCAAATTCACAGCTGTCCCCAGCTGTGCTGCACGGGAGCCAGAAATTTATTCTAAGGCAGAGCAGAGCAGATAGACCAAAACGGCCAATGCAAGACACCAGATTTCAATCACAAAAAGGGTGTGTCCCAAGTTTTGTGGGTTTCCTCCCAACCAACAGCCAGGCAGCGAGATGATGGCTAGGGCAGAGGGGCGGTAGGGCAAGGCGCTTCCCAGACGGGTTCCCAGCCACGCCGGTTCCGGAGCACCGGCCGGTCCCAAACCCAGATGGCCAGTCTCAAATCCTACGTAGACAGTCCGGAACTCGAGGAGGCGGGTCTCGAACCCCAGCCGGCCGGTTCCGAACTCCAGCTGGTCTGTTCTGAACCTCACTTGGCAGTTCCCGAAACACTAGGTGGCCGGCCCCGAACCCCAGTCGGCCGGTCTTGAACCCCAGTTGTCTGGCCGCAAGTGACTCACCCACAACCCAGAGCCTGCGTGCCTGGCCGCGGGCGACACTCGGCACGCCTCGCCGTCCCAGATCGGCCAGGCACCCTCGGCTCTCTAGCGAGGCCCGCGGGCAAGGCGCGGGAAGCACAGCCGCTCCCTTCTCAGTCGCCCAGGCCGGAGAGACCCGCTGCCGCGCCCGCCGACGGACTTCCTGGAAAGCACCGTGCTGAACTCACCGGTCTAGCCGCCGACCCACTGCACAGTCCACAAGGTTTGAATCGCTCTTCCCTGCGCCCACACTCCGCAGTGCCTCAAGTTCAGGGAGTTGCCGTATCCTCCCGCCAGCTGCCCCTAAACCCAAAAGTGCAGTCGGTATTGCTGGTTCCCCTCTTCGCTGGCCCCTCCCACGCGCGTGCGTACTCTTGGGGCAAACTGCATGCTGGGAGTTGTAGTTCGAGGGAGAAGGGCGCGGCTCTATACGTATGGACCTTGTCCTTTACAATGGGAAGGGTGTTATAACAGGCTACAGATACCAGGACTAGGATGAGAAAAATGCTTTCTGCTCCTGTGAATACTTACCCGCGACATTCGGGAAGGTAGAAGACCTGTCTAGAGGCTTTTTTTTTTTTTGTAATAGGTTTCCTTCTTGCATGGTGGAAGTCTTGCATGCCTTTTGTAAAAAGACACATAATACAGAGCAAGGCTTTTCTTATTCCCTTGGTTACTAATGGGAGAGCATGATATCAGCCTTTAAACTTGTCATGGAAAATAGATAAAAGCTAAGGGACTCGGATTGTAGCTCAGTTGGTAGAGTGCTTACTCAAGCACACACCAAGCCCTAGATTTAATTCCAAATAATGTATAAGTTGGATGTGGTGTTACATGCCTGTAATCCCAGATCCCAGCACTTGAAGCAGAGGGAGGAGTATTTATCAGTCAGTTTCATACTGAGTTCAAGGCCAGTCTGGGCTACATGAGGTTTTTTTTTTCCAATTTATGGCAGAAAAGGTCATAAATGAAACCAGGGTGTGGTGCCTCTAACATAAACAAAGGAGTAAAGGTGAGAAGCAGAGATAGATTTCATTAATGCACACACCTAGGAAAGGATCAGATAAAGGAGCCAATAAGCCCACATGATCCTTAGATTTAAGCAGAACTGGGGCAGGAAGCATTCTTGTATGTATAATTGAGCAATCCTGGTCACGAGGTGTCCTGGCTGGTCATTCTTACAGTCTGGTTCTGCAAGTTGGTCCAAAGAGTCACTTTTGCCTGAGGGGGCAATGTCATTCTCAGAAGATAACTGCTCATGTTCCAAGATGCAGGGGATTTTCATGGAATCCAAGGGGACCACAGGTGTCTTTGGGGAACAATTATAAAAGCTGACTATAAGATGTCGCTGTTACTTTATTTTTATGCCTTTATCCTTAAAGGGTGATGAGATGATTGAAGGACTCCTTAAAGGGAGTCCTTTAATGGTGAACATGCCTACGTGCAGGAGTAACTAGTCAACCCAAAACAGGAAGACAGACACCAAATGAAAGCAGAGATGCTAGGTATTACCTTGCTTTTAGTTATCTTATGGGCCCAAGAAAGTCAGTGCTTTTTAACAGAAGCTCTTTCTTTCTTTTTTGTTTTCTTTTCTTTCTTTCTTTTTTTTTTTTTTTGGTTGTTGTTGTTGCTTTTTCAAGTCAGGGTTTCTCTGTGTAGCCCTGGCTGTCCTGGAACTCACTCTGTAGACCAGGCTAGCTTCCAACTCAGAAATCCACCTGCTTCTATCTCCCAAGTGCTGGGATTAAAGGCGTGCACCACCACTGCCCAGCTCAGAAGCTGTTTCTAACTGCCTGGTAGATAGCACTGCCCCATTTGCCCGCTCCATCCCATCCTCCCGTTCCAACTTCATGTTCTACAACAGGCAGTGTGATTGGGCTAATGTGAGTGAGAGTAAACAGCAGAAGCAACTAGTCAAAGGACAGAAAGGAGGGGATGGAATTAGGGAGGGGAAGATGGCCTCGGAGGACCCTTTAATGATGCCCTGCGCAATGGTCATCATCAGCATGGACATCAGCACGGACAGGAATAGTGTTCTATCTTGATAACTTAAAAAAAAAAAAGCAGCCCAGAAGAGCACTGGAGAGCATGCTTGAGGTACATTCCAGCTACACCCAGAACAGGGAGTCACCCAAATGGTTAGTTTCTCCTGGCACCTATTTCTGGCATCTACTTCTTCCTCTCAGGGCGGGAGTACTCCTGGTTAAGTAAACACCCTGGAATTCTGTGCAACTGACATGCACTGAACATCACTGACGATCTGGAAAATCTCAATCTCTCCCCCTCCCTATATAATATATATATGATATATATATAAATATATATGTATATATTCATTTGTTTATTCATTTGAGACAAGGTCTTGCTACATAGTCTGGCTGCCCTGACACTCCCTATGAGACCAGGCTGGCTGCAAAGAAATCTGTCTCAGCCTCCCCAGGACCTAGGGTTACAGGTGTGCACCACCTACCCAGCTAAGGGAAGTCTCTTGTAAATTAAAATATTCAGCCTGGCAGTGGTGGCGCACGGCTTTAATCCCAGCACTTGGGAGGCAGAGGAGGCAGGTGAATTTCTGAGTTCAAGGCCAGCCTCGTCTATAGAGTGAGTTCCAGGACAGCAAGGGCTACACAGAGAAACCCTGTCTCGAAAAAACAAAACAAAACAAAACAAAACAAAAAAACCCACAAAAAACCAAAAAAAACAAAAAATTCAGGAGCTTGTTTCTGAAAGAATTTTCCTGCACTGCTCAAGTTCAATTGATATTTATTGAATATCCAATATATACCAAACATTGACCAGCATTTGTAATATCTCATGGAACTTTGAAACAACCCTATAAAGAGAAAATTAATATCCTCAGGTTTTAAACTTAAAAACAAACAAACAAACAAAAAAAGGAATTGAGAAAGTTAATTTGCATAAAGTCAAATGTCCAGTTACTAATTATAGATCTGAAAATGAAGCACAAACTCAAATTCTAGCCTACTTTTTAAACTGCTGGTTAGACTGACATGTCTCCTAGATCTCATCAAATTCTTTAAAATATGATAATCTGTGGCCAGGCTTAAAGAACATGAAAAAACTTCTCCAAGAAATTCCAGAAGAGGCAGCATTTTGAATGGATAGATAATTTGGATTGACAGTTCATGTGTAAGATATTTAAAAATAAAACAAAACAAAAACCTGATTTACTGTTGATGTTTATGTATGTGTGCCTGCATGTTTATGTTCACCATGTATGTACTGATGTCTCATGAAGGCCAGAAGAGGACTGTGGGTCCCCTAGAACTGGAGTTATAGGCACTTGGGAGCAGCCAAATGTGGGTGCTGGGAACTGGACCCATGTTCTGCAAGAGTAGTACATGCTCTTAGCTGCTGAGCCATCTCTCAAGCCCATTTCGTATGTCGTTTTTTGAGAGAAGGTCTCATGTAGCTCAGAGTGGCCTCAAATTCATTACATAGCTGAGGCTGGCCCTGAACTGTTGATCCTCCTGATCCTCAGATCCCAGAATTACTGTCATGCACCACACATCTGGCTCCTTTGACAGCTCTGTATTCACTCTCATTATATCTTGGTTATTCTGTTCTGAAAAAAGAAGCTGGGTTAGTTCTCTCCTTCTACCATTCCAGGGATTTAACTTAGGTCATCAGGCTTTGGGCTCTCTGGCCAGCCAGCCTAGCTGACTCAGTGAGCTCCAGGGCAAGCATCAGTGGGCATGGAGGGTTGGAGAAGTGGTTCAGTGGTTAAGAGCAGGGGACCCAATGCTCTCTTCTGGCCTCGACAGGCACTTGCACATATGTGATGCACATACATACTCAGGAACACATAAATACATGTAAATAAGTCTTCTTTCTTTCTTTCTTTCTTTCTCTCTCTCTCTTCCATTTTGTTTTTTAAAGATGACATTTGATGGGCAGTGGTGGCAAATGCCTTTAATCCCAGCACTTGGGAGTCAGAGGCAGGAGGTTCAAGGCCAACCTGGTCTAAAGTGTGAGTTCCAAGACAGCCAGGGCTACATAGTGAACTTGTTTTAAACAACCCCCCCCCCAACACAAGAAAAAAGATGGTATCTGAGGAGTACTCAAGGTTGTCCCTTGGTGCGCTCTCGTACACACCCACACACAGAGCAGAGTGAAAGTGATTGATAAGCTGATACTGCAATTCTAGTTCTGCATTGTAAGCCCTCATTAGTGTTATCTTTTTGCCTCCAGCCAGAGTATCTCATAAAGCCTGTGCCATACTGAGTCATCACAAGCAAATTAATACCAGCGGCAATTTGCTCATTATCAAAAGGTTCCTTCAGGAAACAGCTTCCCTCGTGTATCTGAGCAGTTTTTAAGGACATGATTTGCAAGACAGCTGTGAAAATGTGAACTGTAGACCAAAAATTAGAAGAAAAGATTTCATTCTGGGGCCTTGGAGTTGGTTAAAGTAGAGGGAGGTAGAAATCACGGGGAGATCAACACCATGGCTGGTATGCATGTTTATGGAAAAGTTTCCAGAAAACTCTTTGGCCTGAAATGCCCCTTGCCATCACCCCATGTCTACTTGCTAAATGACTCCTCATGTTTTACCACACAACTCAAATGCCATTCAGTATTCTCGTTCCAATATCAGCAGCTGAAATGGGCTTCCCCACATCCCTGCTCTGTCAGGGCTCTTCTAGAGGTGCAGCTAATACAGATTTCTGAAAATGCCAGAGGACCAAGAGCCAAAATCATTCTCCAGCTGGCTGTTACAAGTCATGATTATATTGGATATTACAGTTTTCTAAAATTTGCTTGGGCTTGATAAAACTCAGGTTTCTAAAATATATAGAACCCCCTTCCTACCTTCTTCTTCTCTTTTTTTTAAGATTTATTTATTTTATGTATATGAGTACACTTTAGCTGTTTTCAGACACACCAGAAGAAGTCATCAGATCTCATAACAGATGGTTGTGAGGCACCATGTAGTTGCTGGGAATTGAACTCAGGACCTCTGGGAGAGCAGTCAGTGCTCTTAACCGCTGAGCCATCTCTCCAGCTCAACCCTTCCTACTTTCGTATGTGTCAAGCCAAGGATCTGTCTGCTTTCCTTCCATCATCTATTGTCTACACCAACCTTATTCAATCACCTGTTCATCTGGTCCCCACCGAGGCCCTACACATAAGGAGTCCTTGCTAGAGACTATGGGAATATGGCCTTCATGTTTCTCTTTTTATTAGCATACACAATAGTGAGTTTCTTGGATGGTTGCCAAAGAAGGCAGACAGGGTATGGGCTACCATCTCTTTTAGTCCTAGATAAGGCTGAACTACCAAATAGTCCAGAAAAAGGGGGCATTTCCTTAACAAAGTCCAAACACATGAGATCTCCAAGTCAAGGGGTCAACGAAGGGTTGAGTGCCGAACCCAAAATCCAGTGACTAGAAAACAGCAAATACAGACATCCAGCCACAGATTCAAAGGGACAAGGTTTCATGTGGCTCAGGCTGGCCTCAAACTCACTGTGTAGCTAAGAATAACTGGGAACCCCTAATTTCTTCCTTCTCTCTCCTGAATGTCAGGCTAACAGGTATACCCCATCGCACAGGGTTTTATGTGGTGTTAGGGATGGAACCCAAGGCTGTCTCCAATCTACCACCCAGCTATATCCCTAGCCCCTGAAAAAGAGAATTCTTTAAGCAAAACAATTTCCTCATGGAGGTGTGCGACAGCAAATGTAGAAAGTAGATCTAGGCCCTCTCTGTTTCTCAGCCTGTCACCAGCCTAAACGATGAAATGTAGGGATCACCAGGCTGAGACAG
Source organism: Rhynchomys soricoides (assembly GCA_019843965.1). Classification (NCBI taxonomy): domain Eukaryota; kingdom Metazoa; phylum Chordata; class Mammalia; order Rodentia; family Muridae; genus Rhynchomys; species Rhynchomys soricoides. Next base: position 1,465,542 of record JADRCH010000036.1, on the reverse strand, counting down.
AACTCAGCAAGCTTAGTTTCCCTGCTATTCCAGGTCAAATCTTTATTCAGAAATTTGGTTTCGTGTTAGCTGGCAGAAGGCATACACAGCTATATACAGTTCTCTGTATTCCCACTCTCAATTATTCTAACAAACTTCAGCTGTGGAGCCATGAGTGACCCTTTGGGTTTTAATGTTTCCATTGCTCCTCTGGGTACGGTAGCTGGATACTTTGTCTTCTTTGTATTAAGGTGTCATTATTCTCTTTTCAAATGCTCTTATGTAAAGTAAGAACACAGTGTCAGACATTTATTTTGAAGAGATACTCTGTCTTAGAATAGCCAGGAAGCAGGCACTTACATTTAAAGTTAAGTTTATTGAGCCCCCCTTTTTACATTTTAATTGATAACTACCATTCCAGACACAAGTGAACACATGACATCTTTAAAAGCAGAAAGATCTTGGTTAATTAAAACAGTTTGTATTTAGCTTAGCATTAGCTCTGGGTGGCTAATTCCAAAGGCCCCAAATTGCACCCTTTTGGGCCAATGGGCTTCCTTATTATGAGGATAAAATTAGTTTACACTCTATACATTTTTTAGCTCACACTTACTTTTCACAAGATGTTCAACTTCACATGTAAAAGGCAAGTTAGTCTTTAGATTCCTAGTGAATTAACCAATCATCTAGCTTTGATCAAATATCAAATGAAAAATAAAGCCTTGTGGCTTATCAGTATCTTCTGAAGGAAACAAATGTTACCAACAAAGTTTACAAGTTTACAAGAATATTATGTCCTTAGTCTCTTCAACACGATATAGGTAACAATACACATAAGGTTACATTTGACAGGCATAGAACTGGAAAGCTACAATGACTGGTGGCATGCAAGAATTTTAAATTTTTATGTGCAATGAAAAATGCTGCTTGTTTTCTGAAAAACATGAAACAAGATTAAGATAAAGGCTTACTTAAAATATAAATATGCTTTTTCATGTACTTAGTTTTGGTCTTAAAAAAAAGTAGCAGAGATACAAATTATTTTTATTTATATATTTATTTTAAAATTTAAGACAGAGTCTCGTGTATCCCAGGCTGGTCTTGAATTTGCTATGCTGCGGAGGATGACCTTGAAAGTCTGACACTGCTCCTGTACCTCTCAAGTGCTGAGATTACATGTGGACACTACCATGCCTGCCTTAGAATAATTTAAATAAAGATTGTCATGGCTGACATTTGGTACTAAAGTAAAATTACTCCGGAAGTGTACTTTTCATCCATCTCCTTTCTCTGCTTGGCCAATTTCTGCTTACCCACATCTAGATGGTGTCCACAGAAGTTTAAATCCTGGGCCGGTTTCTTGCAACACAGAGCGCACATTTGATTGTCTCCTATTATGCAATCAGTATGTGTGTAGAAATGCCAATACACAGACATGAAATACAAGCCTACAAAAACCCCATCCTGGTCACTTTCTTTCTTTGTATTTCTTCCCCCTTTCCCTCTAATTCTAAGGAGGAAAATATTAGATATGCTAAAAATATCCTTTCTGGTTTTGAGGGAAGCATCCCAAGACTTTTAAAGTTGTTTATTTTGTAGTGCTGACAACTGAACCCACATGCCAGGAAACGCTCTACTACTGAGCTACCTTCCCAGCCCTGAAGTAACGTTTCTGATGAGACTGCTCCTCCACAGCTACCCTGAAGTTATCAAACACTGCTGAAAAGGAACAAGCAGCTGTCTGCAGAATGTTCCTGGCGAGGGCCGGAGCTGGTATGGATACATTACCCACCCTTGTTCAGAATCACAGCCCTGTAATGTTTGGGATCTAAAAGGGACGTAAGAGAACACAGTGTTTCAAAGATGAAAGGGACATATGATAGATGGAAAATCTTGCCCAAGGTCACATACAGCTGGCATCCAAATCAGTATGACTAAGTGTGTGTGTGTGTGTGTGTGTGTGTGTGTGTGTGTGTGTATCTCACGTGGTTATAAACAGAGTATAATTCTCCTAGGGCTGGCGGACAACGCAGTACAAGCAACATTGATTAAGCATCTACTATGTACAAGGCACCTTATTAAATGGTACCAAGGATACAAGGACTGAGGAGACACCATCCCTGTGAGGTCAGGCTACAATGCTTTTCTTGGCCAAAATAAAGAACTGACTAGGGCTGAGTTGCTGGTGATAGGTAGCTGCAGCCCCAGAGAGCTTTCTCCCCTCCGGTGCCAGCACTAGCACCCAGTACACAGACGCTAGGCATGAAAATTCTTGGCTCCCCAAGGAGATGCTCTTCAAGTTGCCAGCAATACCTTTATTGCTTAGCCTCCATCTCCTTTAGTGATGACAGGAAGGCAGTAGTGCTCTTGCCTGAATTCTCAGTAACTGCCTGAGTTCCCCTCTTGGGGCCAGTATCTACAAGGATTATGACCACTTCCTAAGGAACTTTTTATTTTGGGGGACGGGATCTCATTTTGTCCAGGCTGATCTCAAATTCACTCTGTAGTCAAGGATGAATTTGAACTGTTGATCCTCCTGCGTCCACTTCTGAGCACTGGGATTACAGGCTAGTGCTACTAACTAGACAACATCCAGTTTATCTATCCAGTGCTGGGGATCAAATCCAGGACTTTGAGTATATTGGGCAAGCATACTCACTGAGTTACTCCCCAGCCCTTTATAAAGTGGGTCAAAATGACCTACCGTTTGTATCATGAAATTTAACACCCACTGCCTGATCAACCACCTCTCATCTCTAGGTATAAAGTCTAATAATTCTAGTCCCTTACACCATATCCATGCTTCTTGCCCTACTCCAAAAGAAGAACCATTGGTCAGAATAAAACAGACTCAGAGGCAGTGGGAAACATCAGTGAGCTGACTGAAGCCATCTACTTCTGTGCAGTGCTTTCTAGTTTCTCTGTTGTTCTCATCCAATCATCTGATTATATTTTCTCACTATAACTCTGTGAGGTAGTTAGTGAAGATATTGTTCCCATTTAATAGCTGGGGAGCTTTAGGCTTGGGAGAGCAAGTGGCTTCCCCAAAGCTACCCAGCTAAGAAAGTGTGGAGTCAAGTGTTTAGGTCACTTGATTCCGTTTCTGCGATGGTCCCCCATATAGTCTATAATTGGCAGGCAATTAAATGAATTGCCCATGATCATACACCTGCTAAGTGTTGGTAATGGGATTGGGATTTAGCCTTCAAATCTGTTGGTATGGTACCCGTTCACCATACCAACCAGCTGAGCCAACTGTGCTCTGAATGACTGCCACAAGACATGCCAACCAAGCCTGGTAAGCTGGTTCCTCTTTTCTGCCCATGACTTTATGCCCCCCCCCTCACCCTCTCCAAGCCAACAGTGTGTCCTAGACAGGCATAACCTCTGATTCAAGTACTGTTTCTAGAACAGAACCCAAGGTACAGACTTAAAATTTGCAACCCTTTGAGCACGTATCTACTGATGGTTCAGTTGTTGCTGTCAGGTGGAAGGACAAGCAGTTAGGAGGAGTGAGCAGAACTGAGCTCTGCCATTAAACTAATTTAAATATTAAGCTACCAGCCCTTTCTGTTTGTAAGGATCTTGAGCCACTGTGTCAAGTACAGTCAGATCTAGAACTGGGGCACAAGGAAAGAATGGACACGGAGGTTCTGGGCACTTTTCTCTGGCTAATTAGCTCCAAAAGGCTGCTCTGTGATTTACCCAGTGGGACCACCCTGATATTTCCAACATTTTCATACCTTTACTTTATGTGTGTCTCAGTCTTTTAAGTGAGAACAGAGTAGCAAAGTGTAGCAACTGAGAAGGAAGCAACTACTCCCCAGGAGCTACCTTCCGAAAAGGCACTCTGTCATCCCAACCCTAAAACACGTGTAAACTTCTCAGTCCAGAATTCTTAAATCTCTTGCCTCCTTCACAGTAGCAAGGAGAGAGCAGAATACTTATCAGCCATGAAAAAGGAAGTCTGTTCAAACACTTTTACCCACCCTCCAGGACTGTCTGAGCTTGAGAGTGCCAACACTTTCACACCAAGTCTATGCTTTGTGCATGAGAAATGTCTTGTGGCAGTTATTCAGAAGGCAGTGGCTTCCATAATGCTGGTGCCCACCAGGGGACACATTTCCACATGGAAGAGAAGCAGCTGTTCATGGTCTACCAGCCTTCCTTTAAGAAAACTGGCTCCAAGAGTACAGGCACTGTGATATTTCTTGAGCTTTAACACAGGAATGATCTATGGAAAGATGAGCTATGTGCAGAAAGATGGATGCACCTGCCCCTCCAGGCATGTGATTCTCTAACTTGGGCCCCCAACAACCCTGAGAGGGGCAAGGGAAGCATGGTCCCGTCAATCCATGGTCCACATGCAGCCAAATACCTCACAACAGTATTTGGTGGTCATTATATACACAATGTCTATATACACTGAGTGTGTCCTATGGAGATGGAAGAAGGGTGCTAACTGATGCTCAGAAGTATGAAATGAGTCACATGCTAGGCATATAGGAAGATCTCACAACTGTGAAATGTGGTGGTGGGTGACAGAAACTGCAGACTCCGGGGTCATTTCCCATGAACCTGGGTCTGCAGCAACTCTAAAGGGGGAGGGGAAGTGGAGCTGGGGAGAGAGCCTCCCCTTCAATCAGTTGTCCAGATGTAGCCAAACACCTAGTTAGATATCTGACAACACACACACACACACACACACACACACACACACACACCCCAGGGGGGGGGGAACAAAATCAAAATCAAGGGATTTGATCATAAGGATGAAGGAGTTTCTGCTACCCACATCAGGCAGATAGAGAGATGCACTTGTACTGCTGAACTAGTTAGCATTTCTAGACTTGGCAAATTGTCTCCTAAAAGCCATCCATCTGCATGTGTCACAACAAGACATCAGCAACAGGAACCTTCAAGTCAAGTCCAGGTGAGTGATTTTTCACTTCCGGGCCTGTGCGACTGACTGTAAAGGGGAAGGAAGCAGGCTTAGGCAAACACGAGCTCCCTCCACAGCTACTCGGGCATTAGCAAATACATCAACACACTAGCTAGCAAAACAGATACTTACAAAAATAATTTACAAACATTATGTCTCATTAGGATGAAATTAATGGTCCACTTTGGGCAGGTGGGAGGTGAAATCTTCATCTAACTAAATGATTTGATAGTTTCCCCAAGATGTACATTTTCTCTTCTAGTAGTTACCTTCAAACTGGAAATGCTGATGGAAATGTCACTTTACATGCTACTTAAAAGCCCATAATGATAAAACAGCTGCTTAGTAATAAATAATCTTATAAGCTCTTTTATAAGCTAAAACCAGTATGATTTTAAAAATAATGTTCTACAATCTTAATAGTATTAATAACTCCTTGTACAAAGGAATAGCCATGATCTAAATCTGACTTTTTTTCTTGCTTTCTGCCAGGGTGTGTCAAAAACTGTAACCCACTCTCCACAATATGGGGCTGCAGCCAATAATGTGCAGGGTCAGGGTTTCTTAGGAATGGAGGCAAGAGAGTGAACGAAGCAAGGAAAAAGAAGTTTGTTAGGGACTCTGCTCTTAGAGTCTGTGGTTGAGGGAGAGGAAAGACACTTAGTATCCTTCCTTTGGCAACAGAGTTACCAAAAATTCTGAGTAAAACACATCCTACACATTTCACCCAGGCAGAACTGATGACTGCTTATCAGCCAGCACTCTAGAGGGAAGAAAGGAGCCAGTTTCTTACTCACTGCTCTTCTCACCATGGCCAAGACGTTAATGCTGACAGAGCGGGGAAGACCTGTGCCAAAGCACCCCACAGTGGTATTTATACCATATAGGCACAACATGTAAATAACCTCAAGAACATAGTTTTACCTTTACTATAATCGTTTAACTGTAAGTAACATGTCACGTAACATGTTTTGGTTGAGAGAGGGTGTGCTGGGGTCTAGGTAGCAGGCTGGCTTCATACTTCCTGTGTAGCCAACACTGTTCTTGCTTCCACTCCAAGTGCTAGGATCACTGGGGTGTGCTACCACCCTTTAGTTTTTAGTAGGGCTATTTTGAGCAATAATTCCAAGAATTCTTAAAAACTGAACAACCAGCAGACTTATACAAACTGGTTCCAATACCACACCCAAGTGGGTGAGAAGGAAGGAAAAGTCAGATTAAGGAATAAGACAAAATATGTTTTCAGATTGTCAGGAAGATAAAGTATTAAGCTGAAGGACTTGGGGGTGACTCAAAAGAATGTCAGAATACCCTACTTATTATGTCCCGAAGGACATACAAATGAGCCAAGAAAATGAGATGTGTCAGAGAATTTTTGCTTTAGCTGTGGGCCTTTATAACCTAATAAGTGTCCAGTTTCTCCAAGTGTCCAGTTTTTATTTCAAGGCTCCTGACTCCAAGTACTTTCTAGTCTGTTAGTTTCCCATCACCTTTATAGGACTTAGAGCAGTGGTTCTCAACCTTCTTACTGCTTTTAATATAGTTCCTCATGTTGTGGTGACCCCTAACCATAAAATGATCTCATTGCTACTTCATGACTGTAATTTTACTACTGTTCTGAATCGTAATGTAGACATCTGCATTTTCCAAAGATCTTAAGTGACCCCCATGACCGGTCATTCAAGCTCCGGAGGGATTGTGAGCCACAGGTTGAGAACCACTGACCTAGAGCCATAGAGAGAAACGAGAGGGATGCTGTGTAACAAAAGGGGAGGAAGAAAAGGAAGGACAAGAGGTGCTATGACAGTTATCGTCATTGTCAACTGGATGGGTAACACCTAATGTTTAACCAAGGAGAGAGGACTCACCCTGAATGTGGGGAGCACCATCCCATAGGCTGGAGTTCCAGACTAAATAAAAAGGAGGAAAAGGAGAAACCAGGCTGAGCCCCAGCATGCATCTCTCTCCGTTTCCTGTCTGTGACTGTGATGTGACAACTGCCTCATGCTTCTGCTGCCATTCTTCCCTGCCACAGTAGGTGGCACCCTAAAACTGTGAGCCAAGATGAACCCCCTTTTCCTTATGTTCCTTTTGTTAGGTATTTGGTCACAGCAGTGAGAAGGGCAGCTAATACAGGTACCTTACAGTGGCTGGTACCAGCTGTTATCTATGAGAGGAGAGAGAGAAGAGATTATTTTGGGCCAAATTTTCTACCATTTGGTACCTTAAGTTCGCATTACACTGCCCAGTTGTTATACTAAGAAATGAATGTGATCACTTCAGTCATGTCCTCACAGGCTCTGTCTTTGAGGTGACAAATATGAGAGCAACTGACAATTCATTTTAACCTAATGGTTGCAAATGTCTGGGTTTTACTGTGACATATGACAAAATCAACGCTTGATTTTAAGCCAAAAGGCAAAGAAGCAATTGCTTGTGACAAAAAAAATCTATATAATTAACCACAATGCCCACAATTTATCTGGTGATCTGGTTATATTAAAGATGAATCAACAATTGCTTTTAAAATTTGTCAGATTCGGGTCTGGAGAGATGGTTTAGTGGTTAAGAGCACTGACTGCTCTTCCAATGGTCCTGAGTTCAATTCCCAGCAACCACATGGTGGCTCACAACCATCTGTAATGGGGTCCAATGCACTCTTCTGGTGTTACTGAAGACAGCTACAGTGTATTCATATAAATAAAATTCATTTAATAATTCATTGCCAAACTCATTATGTATCAGAAACTTTGATTAAGGTGCCATATCTTTTAAATCTATTTTTTCATGTGTACGTAAATGGGGGTTATGTACACGTATGTGTGGATGCCCTCAGAAGCTGGCATCAGATCCCCTGAAGATGGAGTTATACACTATTGTTAGCTGCTTGACACAGGTGCTGAAACTAAACTCTGGTCCTCTGGAAAAGTAGCAAGCACTCTTAACTGCTGAGCCAGTTCTCTCCCCCCTAAGATGCTATTACTGTTATTTTATTTGGAAATGTACAATTTTGAAAATTTCTTTTAGTAAAAATTTAAAAATTTCCCATCATACCTGGAAAGTCTTTCAATAGCTTTGTAAATAATTATCTTTTAGAGAATCATTTTAAATATAATTTGGGTTGGAGATGTAGCTCAGGAGTGGAGTGCTTGCCTAGCATGCACAGGGCTCTGGGTACAATTCCTAGCACCACATACCTCAACAGCTATGCTTAATTCATGTTTAGTAGTCAGTAAAGGTAAGTGTGTGAATTATTAATATACTCACGGGGTACTGAACAGTCCCTTTGCTAGTGCGACCTTAAAGTGCTTTCTAGGGAGGATCCCACTGACCATCTATCAGTTGGGCATGTGTATGTAGAGACACTTTTTTTTTTTTCCTGGAATTAACGGAGAATTTGTGAAAGATTGGCAATACTAACTTCTTATGTGGTCAGTAGCACACATTTCTCATGTACTCAGCCTAGCTCAGAGCAATGCTAGACAGAGGTAAACAGAGGTAGGCTTCCACTATGTAATCAGCTATAAACCCATGCTGCATGCTAAGTCCCTTCCCATGACTAAAAAATGTTCACGTAAGAAAGCAAGACAACACAATACAAAAGTGGCTAAGATCATCTCCAGCGTTGCCACTGTCTAAAATCTGTATCATCCAACTTGTGCAAGCTGCCAGATGTGTCCGGGAGTGAGGCAAACTGCTACACATATTTCAGAGCCTCAGATGGATACGAATCGCTAAAAAGGAGGAACAGTTAAAACTGTGACGGATATGGTTAACGGAAATGAACAGCCTCAGATAAAATGGTCCCGTGGAGAAGAGGAGGATTTTGAGTATGCTTGTTTGGATGGCCGAGTGGTGAGACTTCACCTCTTTTAGTGGAAGTTTACCTCCTGTCTCCTTCAACTCTCTTCTTGCGAACTAGGTGGGAGAGAGAGAAAAATTGAAAAGACAAATAGAAGAAAAAGATATTCTTGAAAATCACTCGAGAGCAGCAGTTCTCTCTCAGCCTTCCTAACACTGCAACCCTTTAATAAGTTCCTCCTGACGTGCTGACCCCCGACCATAAAATTATTTCATTGCTACTTCATAACTGTAATTTGGCTACTGTTATGAATCGTAATGTAATATCTGATATCATCTGATATGCAAGATATTCGATATGTGACCCCTGTGGGGGTTGTGACCCACAGGTTGAGAACCACGGCTCTAGAGGATTATATTCATCCCACAAAACTCTATGCCACACACCCGAGGGCATAAATCATCTTAAATTCCAACGTCCAGTGAACTATGGCAATAAGTGGAACTGGCAAAAATAATCTAGCATGTGGAGGAATTCACATTTAAATAAAGCTATATCTGGTAACTTGAATGTGAGAACATCTCCATGTGTCTATGGAGTAATCGGGCAAGGAGAGACCACAGAGTACTGAACTGCTAAATATTTTCATGGGAATTTATACACAGGGCGTCCTCTTGGCTTCTGTGCAGTTCGGTCACCAACTGGCCTTTGTGAAGTCCCCAGGTGAACACAGCCACGCCCAGTATCTCTGATTGTAGCCAGGAGACCAAGCATCTATAAAGAGAAGCTCCGACTCTCTAAAGCTCATCCTGTTTAAAGACTTTCAAGTCCTAAATGTAGTAAAGTACACCTGCAATCACAGTACTCTGGAGGCTGAGGCAGGAGAATGAAGGATTGGAGGCCAGCCTGGGCTATATAATTGAATTCCATGATAGCTTGGGATATACAGCATGACTCTGTTTCAAAACAAACAAACAAACAAAATTCTAAATATTGGTCTTTAAAAAAAAAAAGAATGGCTTCAGACAACAGGCAAAATCAGAGATTGAGGTTCCTTTAAACCAGTACTGGGAATCAAAGATACTGTCAAGATTGCTTGATTTGGAGGCTGGAGAGATGGCTCGGTAGATAAGAGCACTTGTTCTTCTTGCAGAGGACCTGGGTTCAATTCCAAGCACCCACACAACTGCTCAGAACCAGCCATAACTCTAGTTCCAGGAGAACTGATGTTCCTTCTGAACCTTGAGGCACTAGACATGCACATGATGCACAGATATACATGCAAAGTAAACATTAATACACATAAAATAAAAAAAAAACACGAAAGATTGCCTGATTCCATCCTTCTCTCACTCCTCTGACATGGTCTTACCATGTAGTTGGTCTTTGACCAAGATATCCCTATGTTAACCTCTTGAATGATGGAATTACAGGCACACACCACCACACCTGACTGCATTCCTGTTTCTAAAAGACCCTTTCTTCTCTTTTCACTTCTCGGGCTGCAGGCTCCTTTGGTTGATAGAATGGGGCTTATAGAAGCTCCCTGGCTTTGGCCAACTGGTACCTTGTCTGAAGTCCTCTCTACCTTGATACTTTCAGTAGCCCAAGTTGTGGAACATGACAAAGGAGACACCCGCAGTGGCTGTTCATGGGCATGGGACTTAATGTCATTACTTCTAGAGTCTTGCTTTGCCTGTTTTTTTATTTTTTGTTTGTTTTGTTTTTTTGTTTGTTTGTTTTGTTTTGTTTTATTTCTGGGTTGCTCAGATCGGACTTAACATGCTCTACTTCCTAGGCATCTTCTGGTTGTCTCCATCAGCCTTTTCCAAAGCTTCCTGCTGGGTCATGCATAGGTCTAAGCCTCCTGCTGGGTCATGCATAGGTCTAAGCCTCCTGCTGGGTCATGCATAGGTCTAAGCCTCTTGCTGGGTCATGGGCCTTACTCACTCTCCGTACTCTGTGGGTAAGTACAGCCCTATGTCTTGCCAGTGTCTCTCTTTCTCCCTTGTCCAAGGTCTGGCACACTGTTCTCAAACCTTAAACAAGGGACTCAGTCTTGCTGCTGCCTGACTGTCAAGTGGACTTGTTCAGTCCTAGATGTCCCTTTTCGATGCCACTTCAGGTAGCTGAGATGTCTCCAGACCAAGCCTTCCCATTCTGTCCCATCCTTCTACACTGTGACTGACCTCTTTTTCACTGTGTTATGCCCTATCTCATCCTAACAGAAGAAACACTGTGGATCCTCAGCAAAGTGTAACAGCCCAGGAAGGTAAGGAAAGGCCTGGCTGAAAAGCTCCATGAGACTTTAACCCGTGTCATGTAGCTTTGTCAGTACAGTTGGCACATAAAGCACAGAAGTATTCATGTGCCCACAGTTAAGCCTGAGTATTAAAGAAAACACCATCAGAACCCAAACACAAGGAACCCGGGATTGCTATGCCCTTGTCTAACAGAGAGCGTACCATCGATGTGAAAGGAGAAGGAAGGGCCAACACATGGAAATCAAGCAGAGCTAGGCTAGATTAGCGCTCTCTTAAAACAACATTGCACTGAAGCCTTGAAGACCAGAGGATTGCCATCACTACCTAGTAGTGCCACTGAGCCCAGTGGCATGGCGTCTGAGACTCTGCATCTGAAGTGGGAAGATGAATGTTCCCAGTGCTTGTCCTACTTGTCCCCAGCACAGATCGCATATGCCTTACCCAGGTCATTATTTTTTGTGATGGCAGCTGCCACTCTTGTCCGTGGCCCTTGCTTGGTAAACTGGTACCCAAACTTGAGGATCCTTGAGTTCTCCTCCAGCATCTGGGCGATCTCCATCTCCACAGCTGTTCCCAATTGCTGCCTCTGGTTGTGGGCACACACACACATATACATGAGATAAACAGGAAGGGAAAGGAAACAGTTACTTACAGGGGAAAACTACATGGCTATTGAGAGAGAGAGAGAGAGAGAGAGAGAGAGAGAGAGAGAGAGAGAGACACAGAGAGAGAGAGACACAGAGAGAGAGAGAAAACCATCTGAGGATGTTCCTTTCCATACAGTCACTGAATCTGGCTCTTTGTCTAGAAACAAAATATAGACAGACCAATCTGCTGGTGCTGGAAAATGAAAAACAAAACCAACCAACCACAGGAGGAAATCAGGCTGGGGAGATATCTGCTCAGTAGATAAGGATGAGGATCTGAATTTGGATCCTCAGTAAAGTCAGGCATGGAGACATGAACCTAAGAGCTCCATAGCTGGGGGTACAGAGCTAGGTAAATCCCTGGAGGTCACAGATCGACTAGCCAATCAGTGAGCTCCTGGTCCAGTGGCAGACGGCGTTAAAAAAGTAAAACAAGGGTGGAGTGTGACAAGAAGACACCTGGCATCAGTCTCTGCCTCCACATGCACACACATGGATTCACACACGCATACAAACACACACATAAGCAAAACCAAACCAAACAACGAAAAACAACAGCAAAAAAATCTAACATCAAACAAGAAACTCTCTCTGAAGACAAGATGAGCTGAGTATATGGCTATAAACACAGTACTTGGGAGACTGAGGCATGAAGATCTTTAGTTCGAAGCTAGCCTGTGCTAACCAATGGGACTGTCTCAAAAACAAAGCCATGAGACAAAACCAACAAAAATAAAGGAAAGGCGGGGCTGGAGAGATGGCTCAGCAGTTAAGAGCACTGACTGTTCTTCCAGAGGTCCTGAGTTCAATTCCCAGCAACCACATGGTGGCTCATAACTATGTGCAATGGGATCTGATGCCCTCTTCTGATGGGTCAGAAGAGAGTGACAGTGTACTCACATAAATAAAATAAATAAATAAATATAAAAAAGAGAAGGCAATTCTTGATGAATTTAAGCAAAACTAGTATTTGTGCTTCCAAGTCAGTCAGTACTAGTGGGATTGAAACGGGGATGTTTCTTAAGTAGAGGAAAAGTCTGACAGCCTTCAACCCAGATGCTGAATTTTCTACCCTGGAATCTGAACTCCCAGATAAGCAAAGATCTAGGCTGAAGAGATAGCTTAGCAGTTAAGAGCACCTGCTGTTCTTCCAGAAGACCTGTATTTGATTCCCACACTAACATCAGACAATTTTCAACCTCCTGAAATCCCAGAATCAGATGTCTCTGACCACTGACCTTTGACACACACACACACACACACACACACACACACACACACACACACAGAGTTTGTGAGAGAGAGAGGAACGGGGAGAGACAGAGGCAAAGAGACAGAAGCACATATATTCCATGGGCCGGAAGCTGTTAAGATTCATAGGAAAGCCAGGAGACCCATGGAGTCCACACAGAGCTTTGAGCTTTTGCCCACTTCTTGTAGGGACTGCCCTCCCCCTGTCTAAGGCAGAAGCCCGCTTTGCCCCACCCCCTCTGTACCTGGTTGTCAATCTTGATCTCCGTCAAGGTGTCATTCTCCCGCAGCGCTTCCACCAGGGCCAGGATTCCAGTGCCAGTGATAAAATTGGATTCTACGTTTAGACTTTTCAAGGTCTTGTTGACTTTCAGCATCTCTGCAAAGGCCTTAGTGTACAAAAACAGTCACCAGGGTTTCTAACCATGAACGTTTCTCTCCCAAATTAAAATAAATTGATTGTTTTATGGCACTTAAAAGAAAACATTTGTTTGGTCATATTTTCATCTCTAAGTAAAATTAAAATCTTGAACTACAATTAAAAACTAAAATAGTGCCAGGCAGTGGTGGCACATGTCTATAATCTCAGTACTCAGGAGGCAGAGGCAGGAGGATCTATGAGTGGGCCTGCCTGGTCTACAGAGTGAGTTCCAGGACAGCCAGGACTACACAGAGAAACCCTGTCTCAAAGAACAAAACAAACAAACAAAAAAAAACCCCCAAACAAAACAAAAACAAGCAAACCAAACCAAACAAAAAATTAAAATAGCTCAGTAGAAGCTGGAGAGAAAGACAGCTCAGCAGTTATGAGTGTTAGCTGTTCTTCTGGAGGACCTGGATTTGATTTCCAGCATCCACATGGTGAGTGTGACTGTATGTTTTTTTTTTTTTTAATTTTATTTTTTTAATGTATGGGTGTTTTGCCTGCATATATGTCTGTGCATCATGTGTGTGCTTGAGCCAGCAGAGACCAGAAGAGGGTGTTGGGTCATCTGGAACTGGAGTTACATTACACAGGTATGAGCACCTTGTAGTACTGGGAACAAAAACTCAGGAAGAACAGTCAGTGCTCTCAAACATTAAATACAAGCAGTTATCTCTAGCCTGTGTGTGTGTGTGTGTGTGTGTGTGTGTGTGTGTGAGAGAGAGAGAGAGAGAGAGAGAGAGAGAGAGAGAGAGAGAGAACAGAGTCTGAGGTAGCCCAGGCTGGCCTTGAACTTGCTGTGTAACTGAGGCTGGCAGTAAAGTGCTGACCTTCCTGTTTGTACCCCTCAAGAGTTGAGACTACGTATTCTCTAAAAGAACAAATTTTAATAACAGTTAAAGGTGTCTCAGAACAAGCAAATTTCAAAAATATACATATAATTGGGGCTGGAGGGATGGTTCAGTGATTCAGGGCACTTGTTGCTCAATCATGAAGACAAGTGTCCAGATCCCAGCATCAAGAGACTCACAGATACCTGTAAGTCGGGCTCCAAGGGATCCAACACCCTCTGGCCTCCATGAGCATCCCACACTCATGTGTGCATATACTCACTTAGATACATACATGTAGATGCACATACACACATATACATAGATAACATTTACATACATATATATGTACGTAAGTACATATAATATTATTTAAGTATATTTTGTATATTAAGTACATGTTATTTTGGCCACACCCAGATGAACATGAACAGGATCTATAAGTCTGATACCAGGCCTTTTGAGATTGGCAGCCACTTTAATTAAAGTCATAAAGACAATAAGTGGAAGAATGGAAAACAAATTGCTAATACTGATTGCTTCTAGGGAGTAGACCAAGGAAGCCCTAAACTATTTTAATTATCTTAATGGCAGTTAAGACAGGAAGAAGTTAGAGAAGGAATTCCACAGGAGACTATGCAGGTTTCTCAACCTCTGTGTGGCTAAGATCTGGGCCTGGAGATTTCTTTGCTGTGGGTGTCCCATTAGCAGTCTTTTGGGCTTCTGAGACCTTACAAATACCAGTAGCATTTGTCCTCGTCACAACCCCAAACAGCGCCAGTCACTGCCAGTGTGCCCTGGGAGCAAAAGAGCTCTTGAGCTGAGAATCACTGGGGTAGAATAAAAATCTCGTGTATTTCCAGATGTTAGAACCAAACGTGCAGGGGCATAGGCTGATGGAATGGCAAACTATGCAATTCAA
The DNA here is from genome assembly GCA_019843965.1 of Rhynchomys soricoides. Taxonomy (NCBI): domain Eukaryota; kingdom Metazoa; phylum Chordata; class Mammalia; order Rodentia; family Muridae; genus Rhynchomys; species Rhynchomys soricoides. Next base: position 1,450,481 of record JADRCH010000036.1, on the reverse strand, counting down.
GGTACATTTATTCAATAGATGTTTTTTCTTGTTGTTTGTTTTTAGACAGGGTTTCCCTATGTAGCCCTGGTTATCCTGGAACTCTGTAGACTAGGCTGGCCTTGAACTCAGATATCCACCTGCCTCTGCTTCTCAAGTGATGCGATTAGAGGTATGGACCACCATGCTCTATTTAATACTTGATCTTAAAATTAAATGTACACATTTTAATCAGAGCACGGGACAAGAGTGAGGCAAGCCTTTCCTTATGGGACACACCAAGCTCTGGCATTCACTTTCAGTCCCAGAATAAAGAAACTTCAGAGCAATTAATTCTTTATAAAAACGTGCACAATCTCCTGGCAGGCAGTCAAGATCATGCCACTTTATCTTAAACTTGAGAAAACACTTTTCCTCAAACTGAATGAAATGGAGCCCATGCAGCCAAACACCACTTGGAGTTATTATACCCAAGTTCACTTAGGTTCAGCAAATACCTAAGCATCTATTCCATGTGCTGGGATAGTCGTGTCAGAAAACCATAGAGGTGGAGCCTTCAGTGTTAAATAAATAATCAGAGTGGAAATACATGTCTCAAGAAAAGATTTGATTTCCGCACTCTATGGGATTATACAGAACTATAGTTTCCTGGGGCTAGAGAGATGGCTCAGCAGTTCATAGCACATGCTGTTCTTGGAGCAGACCAAGTTCAATTCCCAGCACCCACATCAGGGGGCTCACAACCACCTGTAACTCCAGCTGCAGGAACCCACATAGCCTCTTCTGGATTTCAAGGACACCTGAACTCTCTCTCTCTCTCTCACGCGCACACACACACACACACACACACACACTTATAATTAAAAATTAAAATAAGTCTTTTAAATCTAAGAAACAGAACCCAAAATATATAGCTTCACTGCTGACCAAACAGTAGCCACAAGAAATGTAGCTAAGCCTTTGAAAACTAGCGAGTTTGAACTGATGTGCTATAAATATACAACACCATGGGTTTCAAAGATGCACTATGAATAAAGGAATGTAGAATACCTCATAGTTCTAAGTTATATCTACACACCCAGGCATATCTATATACACTTTTATCTTTTTTAGGCTTTATTATTTTATACATATGGGTGTTTTGCCTGAAAGCATGTCTGTGCTCCATATGTGTGAGGTGCCCAAGGATGTCAGAAGTCAACATCAGATTCCCTGGAGCTGAGTTACAAGCACTTGCGCGTTGTCTGAAGTGGGCACTTTGAATCAACTCAGGTCCTCTGGAAAGCTGCAAGCACCTTCTTAACCGCTGAGCCGCCTCTCCAGTCTAAGACTGTTACTTTAAATGGAACCGTCATGCCAGGCCCTTGGCTTTCCTAGTTTGATTTGAGAGCCAGTGGCCGGCGTTGTAAATCTCAGGTTGATTCCCTAGACCCTATCAACAACAGCAGGGCTGTGTGTGTAAATGTAGCATAGTGGGACCAGAAAGACCTGGTGGTGATTCTCGGCTCTGTCGTTATCTGCCACACCCGGGATAATCTCAGCTCTCTCATGTTTTGAGGGAACTGACCACAGCACGTATTTGGAGCACTACAGTGATGACTGGGTGAGCTGAGCATGCAGAGCTTAGCGGCCAGAGCTGCATTCACTGAGTCCCCAGGAGAGTGGCTTGTAATAAGCAAAGCAGCCAAGAGGAAGCAGGGATGGTGACAGTATTTACTTAGGCTAAGTAGCTTTCTTGTTTGGCTAGAGTACCCCAAATGCATAAAAGGACGAGGGTTGTGGTTATTTTTCTTTCCATACTCCAATTAACTGAAATGAAATGTTTCACTATTTTTGGTTGTTTAAAGCATGTTTGGCATATTAATGCACATAAAGATTAAGATAAAACGCACTCTGACGTTTTTTATATGTGCCAAGTTCAAGCAAGTTTTTTTGAGGGGGTCATAACATCTAATGACTGTTACAGAAAGTTACTATAGGAGGGAAAGTTTCAGAATGTTTTTTCCTCAACAGAGAACCAACTCTAAATACTTATTTAGTGAAATGCCAAGACGCCCGTCTTGTTCTTGTTTGGAAAGCACAGCACTGACAAGAATCCACTTAAGCCAACATGTTTGCAGCGTAGGTTCTCAGCCTGTGCCTCGGGACCGTAAGTTTGTTAGATTACGTTGACCAGATCTAAGCTTTCAACTGATAAAATAAATTATTGAGGAATGGTGATTTTTGGCAAGCTGAGGCAGGAGGATTACTGGGAATTCAAGATCAGTCCAAGATACATAGTGAGTTTGAAACCTAGGCCACACAGAGAGATCCTATCCCAAAGCAACTAAAAGCTAAGCCGGCTAATCTTAAACAATATGAAAAACCTAAAAATGAAGTCACCAGGGAATTAAATGACTTCATATCATGTTTCAAGTCTCACTTACAAGGGCCACAGGGTCATTGCTGCGGGTTGCAGCCAGGCTGAACTTCTTCACATGGGTGTTGGTCTCCAGAGCCTTGGCAAATTCCTTCAGAGTTGGAATTGGAATGTTCTAAGCACAGAAGACAGGGTTAGTTATAAACCGTTGACACCACACTCACACCTTTAACTTGAAAATATTGTTTTCAGTTTTGATTGGACCCAGGGTCTCACATGTACTAAGCATGTGCTCTGCTACTGAGCTCCACCAGCGGCAAGACCCCTGCATCTTTTGACTATCACCTGTATTTAGATGGCTGATTACATATACTTTTGAAAAAAATTATTTTTTTAATCCATGTGCCATAACTAAGCTATTCTGAGTGAATAGCGCCTCCTAGTGCCCAATAAGGGATTGTAACTCAAAAGATTTTTCTTTTTTTTCTTCTGTCCTATATTCTAGGACAGGTTAACAGCCATGGTCTCTCACACACATATCCTTAAGATATGCTTTTCTCCTTGGCCTGAAACTCCTGCTGTCTTTTTCTGCACCTCTGAAGAGCCACCTGAATTATTTCCTCTTTGGTTTATGAGTTCTCCTAGGAAGCTTCCAATTTTTCATTTCCGACAATTCCATAACTTTTTGGGGCTTACCACACTATCCTGCCAACATGTGGTCAGTGTTTGTTTCTTTTTTTTTTTTTTTTTGGTTTTTCAAGACAGGGTTTCTCTGTAGCCCTGGCTGTCCTGGAACTCACCCTGTAGACCAGGCTGGCCTCGAACTCAGAAATCCACCTGCCTCTGCCTCCCAAGTGCTGGGATTAAAGGCATGCACCACCACTGCCCAGCTACAGTGTTTGTTTCTTACTATAACATTTCTAAGTGAAGACTGGATGGATCTTAACCGGGTCTCCTGGAACCCAGGCTGGCTTCAATCTAGCCTCAGTTTCACTCCGTTGCCAAAGCTCCCTTGAACTCAGGGTGATTCTCTGCTTCTACCTCTACAAGGCAGAGTCTCTACAAGTTGAGATCTCTTGCGCATGGCTACAGAGAAGTGCCATGCTGGGGGTGGATCCTTTGGATACAAAGGTATGAGCTAACACAGTTGTTTGTATTCCTTTCTTTTATTTTTAGATTTATTAGTTGTATTTTATGAGTGTTTTCCATGCATGGATGTGTATGTGGGCTCTTTCTTATAAATCACGTACACAAATCACCTATCATTGTAGCAGAAGGAAGGGGCAGCAATGGACATGAGCCTGGCTATGTGACGGCTAAGCTGAGTGACCACAGCAACTTAAGCTCCTCAGTTCTCACCGAGGAGCAAATGAGATAATGAATTTTAAGTAGCCAGTGATAACACATAATGCACACTCAGTAAAAACAATATTACTGGGGCTGGAGAGATGGCTCATCAGCGAGCAGCACTTGCTCCTCTTGCAGAGGACCTGAGTTCAGTCCCCAGCATCCATGTTGGGTAGCTCACAACTGCCTGTAATTCCAACTCCAGGATCCAATACCCTTCTTGGCCTCCATGGGCAACTTCACTCATGTGCACATACCCACATCAGACACCTATACACATAGTTAAAAACATAAGGGCTCAGGTCGGGGGCGAGGGATGGATAGAGAGTATGGGGAGAGAGAACTGGAATTGCAGACATTTGGGGGTCAATGTGGAAACTTAGTACAGTGGAAACTTCCTAGAACCAATGAGGGTGGCCCTAGCAAGGACTCATAGTAATGGAGGTTACAGAGACTGAACCAGCCATCTGTAACCAGGCAAGGGTTGCAGTAGTGGGACTGGGACACCAATCCAGCCACAAACCTTTGACCTGTTACAACCTGTCCTGCCTGAAAGATATGCTGGGGTAATGGTGGCTCAGAGCTTGTGGGAGTGGCCAACTAATGGCTGGCCTAACTTGAGGCTCATACCAGGCGAGGGAGCCAATGCCCAAAACTGCTTGGATGGCCAGGAACTGGAAGCTGGATGGCCCAGAGATTTAGGGTAGAACCAAACAGGACTGACAAAAAAAAAAAAAAAATCAAGCCAATGAAATGATTTCTAATGATATTCTGCTGTACTCATAGATCACTGCCTAGCCCAACCTTTATCAGAGAGGTAAGAGGCTTCCTCTGGCAGCTGATTGGAGCAGGTGCAGACACAGAGACCCATAGCCAAACATTAGACAGAGCTTGGGGAACCCAACTGAAGAGAATGAATAAATCAGGCCAAAGGCAATTCATATGTGTTCATGCTCCTCTTGTCTCCTTCTGTTCCTTCAATAGATATCAGAAGGCAGTCCATGAACGAAGCTGTGTGAGACTTCTGAGATCCTGTGAGAAAGCTCCAAGTAAACAAGAGTCTTGTAATCTCTGTTCCTTATTAAGATGGATTGTTCTTGGAATATGCTTTCTGCTTCTCCCAGGTTAGGAGAGAGTCTACCTTAGATTATTCATTACGACCGGCTACTGTTACTTATTTATATGCTTCTATGGAAACAAATGTGTTTTACCATGTGCTTCTTGTCCTTGTGACTGTATACTTCACTCAACTGACTCTTCTTAACCTTCAGAGTATAAATTGTCTGATGCGCTAAATAAAGTTGGCTACTGTGTGAGACTTCAGTCCACCCTATTTTTAGGTTCCCACTGCTAACTAGAGTGGCAACAGCATGACTTATCACCAAAAAGAACAAGGTGGGAATGATGATGACAGTCTTCGGCTTCAGATACCAGGTCATGGAAAATACTGTGCGTGTTGGAGCGAGGGGCATACACATGTAGTATGGGTACCCAGAGAGGCCAAGAGTGTTGGATCCTCTGGATCTGGAGTGACATGTGATTGTGAGGTACTTGATGTGGGTGCAGGGAACTGAACTTGGGTACTTTGGAAGCAAAGCAATTACTTCTAACCACTGAGTCATTGGCTTCCTGACCCTTTTTCACTCTGGGGTTACTTTCTTTAGTGAAATCCAGATGTGATTATGTGAGAATACTCAAGTAGCCCCAAAGAGTGGCCCATGTGATGGGAAAGTGAGTCCCTTGCCCACAGCCGCATGGGGCTGCCATCTTAGAAGTGGATCCTTAGACTTGACTGGCAGCTTCACTAGTCTCACTTGAGAGCCTGTGACAACTACCCTTCAAAGTTACTCTGACATTCCTGACACTTGAAACTGTGTGAGGGGGCTGGGGATACAGCTAAGTGGTAGAGTTCTGTAGTGTGTGTGTGTGTGTGTGTGTGTGTGTGTGGCACGCGGAAGGAAGGAAGGAAGGAAGGAAGGAAGAAGGAGAAAAACAAAAAGAGAAAAGAAACATTGATATGGTTATTCAGCACCAGGTGCTTTGTTTGGCCTGAGTACTATGAATCTTTTCAAAAACTTCTAGAAAATTACTCTTCTTATAGACCCATTTCTTTTGACTAGATTATTCTGCCTGAAATCAGTGACTTGAAAGGACCGCAAGCCAGTGTAAAAGCAGGCAGTGATGTCCAGCCAGCTCTGTGATGCCAGACTAAACCAGGAGGTACTGGAAGTGACAGACCTTAATGTTGTTGAGGTTGACCTCATGCAGGCTGGGGTCATTGGCCTTCATCTGCTGCAGGCTTGCTTCCACATTTGTGGGGTTTGGTGGCTCCTCAAATACTGGCTTGGCCTTTTCCCCTTTGACGACATCTAAAACACAAGTTTCAGTTTATAAAAGAGAAAGTGCTATCAAACAAGAGATGGCTTCCCCAGAAAGCACCATTCTTTCAGGTAGAGTCCAACACTCCAATATGAACCATAGTAAGTTTATTCTCACTGAGCAGTGGTGCCGCTCTGAGTCAGTTTGGATGGCAGATGCTTTTCAGCCACCACGAGGTATCTCATCCATTGGCACTTACTGCTGTACTGGTTGGACTTTTCCCACACTATCTGCACCAGACCATAGACTCTGAGATGCAAAGACGGCCCCCTTGATGAGTCTCTTCATTCCCCAAATCCATTTTAAAAATTTTGTGTGATGCTAAGACTTGAACCCAGGACCTGCTCAAAGCATTTGTTCTAGTACTGGGCTATGCTTCTATCCCCAGTTCCCCAAAATTAATACCCCTCTGGCTTCTTGATTGCATCCCTCCTCCAATTTCCATTTTTCGTCTCTAGCTCTGATAAAGATATGGAAAGACCAAGGAATGGAAAAAGAAGAATGAAAGGCATCTTAGAAACAATTACTGGGGGCTGGAAACATGGCTCAGCAGTTAAGAGCCCTTGCTACTTTTGTAGAGGACTGGAGTTCGGTTCCCAGCACCCTCTGGTGTCTTACAAACATTAGTAAGTCCAGTTCAAGGATCTGAAACTCTCTTATAGTTTCTTTGGGGACTGGATATGCATGTGATAAACATATATACATGTTATAAAAAAGCCCACCTACCTACCTACCTACCTACATACATACATACAAATAAATAACTAACTAGAGCCAGATATCACAGTATATGCCTGCAATACCAGGATTTAGGAGACTGAGTCAGGAGGATCATGAGTTTGAGGCCAACCTGGGCTACATAGTGAACTTCAGGCCGGTCTCAAAACAAACAAAACTCAAATCACAACAATAAAACAACACACACTAATTTTCAGAAAAGATTTGGAGTGTATGCAACATATAAAGGATTAATATTCTAATGTACAGAGAGCCTTTACACATCAGCAACACACTTAAGAGTCCCAGCACTCAAGAAGCTGAGAGAGGAGGATTCTGGGAGACAGAAGTTTGGGGCCATCCTAAGCTAAGTAACAAGACCTCTTCTTAATAACTAACCAAGTAAATTGGAAGCTACTGAGACTGACTAGTATCTCTGAAGTCTCCATCAGAGAGAATAATAAATGATTTATCCAGAAGCCAGGATCCTTGTCCACTTAGATCTCACAGTGCAAACAAAGACCAACTGATTGGTCTGAATTCTGAATACATTCCTTTGGAAAAGATCTTTCTACTTATGCCCAGAACATTCCTGACATCCAGCAGGTATTTAACAAATGCTCGATGAAGAAGACAGGAGGCTGCAGCTTGTCCATGCTAGGGTATCCTTCTTGCTTTCTGGGGGAAGTAGGTATGTAGATTCTAATGACCAGCATCCATAATCAAGACAAAAAGACATTAGAATAAAAAAGGGAATGTAGCTGAGCTTCCCTCATTGATAAAATATCCTTTGGAACAGAAAATTTTATTTGTATTTTGAGCTGACTCTGCAAACTTATCAGGAATTTTTTTCCTCCTGGAAGACCTGCCATGAATGTGTGTTCTGTGGTTCTGCACATTCTGCCAGGCACAGTGCCCAACAGCAGCTTCACCTAGTTTGGTTGCTCAGAGCCCAATGACTTCTTCTGGAAGCTCTCTCTTCCCTAGGCACCAGGCAGTGGCTATGAAGCTTCCCAAGCTCCCAGATCCCTTGTCAACTTACTCCTCACAGGCCCCTTGCGACCTTTGCCATTGGTTGTTTCTTCATCAAACTTCGGATTGTTGAGCAAATTGTGGACTCCAAGGACAGCTGAAAGAAACCACAGATAACAATAACAATCAGAGTGAGTTCCAGGACAGCCAGGGCTACACAGAGAAACCCTGTCTTGAAAAACAAAACAAAACAAAACAAAACAAAAAAAACCCCAATAACAATCAGGAAGTTTGCAAATAGAAGAACAATTCTTTATATAGAAGAAACTCTCCAGGTCCCCTTTCCTGGAGAAGTATGTGATGTATACCCAGCATTCAATAAACTCACTGATAAAAATCCTAAGACAGTCGGTAACTTCACAGGCTCTGTGTGGTTAAATGTGCAGGGTCATTAGAAGCTGAGGAACAGCTGTGTAGCCATATCTTCCAATGAAACACTGCTAGGTCCCTGTGCTGGTTAGTCTTAACTAACCTAGAGTCACCTGGAAAGAGTTTTAATGAGGAATTATCAAGATTGTGCTTCTCTGTGTGAGTGTGTGGCATGCGTGTGTATGTGAGTGTGTGTGTGTGTGTGTGTGTCTTGCTTATGATTGATGCAGAAAGCTACAGCCCACTTTGAGCAGCAACATTTCATGCCCTGGGCCCAGAAGTGTGCAAGCGTGAAGGAAGCCATCTGCACAGATGCAGCGGCATTTATGTGTCTTTCTCTCTGCTCTTGGTTGTGGATGCAATGTGACTAGGGGCTTACATTTCGCCCTGAATTGCTTTTATTCAGAGTATCTTATCATAGCAAAAGAAACAAAACTAGAATATTGCCCTAGTTAAGTAGATTCAACATTCAGCTCTTGATTTGTTTGTTTTGTTATTGTATTTCAGGATCTCCCCTTATTGCCCAGGATAGCCTGGAACTCACTCATAGGCTAGGCTGACCTCAAACTCAGGGTGATCCTCCTGCTTCTGCTTCCAGATGCTGTGATTATGAATAGGTGCCACCACACCCACCTCCATTTACCTTTCTTTCCTGTGAAATTAAAAAAGGTGGAATTCAATCTAAGGATTTTGTTTTGTTTAAAGTCTCACTATGTAACCCTGGCTAGCCTGGAACTCATCATGTAGACCAGGCTGGCCTTAGATCTGCAGTAATCCTCCTGCTTCCTTCTGCCTCCTGAGTATTAAGATTAACACTGTACCAGGAAGTCAGATGGTGTCTATGAATTTTAAAGATCAAATGTGATATAGATTATTGTGTTGTTTTCTCCCCCTCAGAGGTCAGACCAGAAAGATTGTGGTTCTTTTTCTGTAGAAAAAGGAGCTGTCCTTCTTTTCCCCTTGAGAAAGAAGAGAAGGGCTATCAGGAACAAAAAGGCCAGCTGAGCAGATCAAGGTCTTAGTGTCCAATGTTACATGGAACTGGCACCAGGAGGCGCACATGTAGGGAGCAATACTATGGGTGTCCTGGGCAGGTTGAAATAGATTTCCCTTCTCGAGAAATTACAGGTGAGAGGCACAGGCCTCTAAGAGCCTGATTGGATCTACTATAAGCTACATTTTAGAAGAGAGGCAGCCAGCAAAGAAGGGCCAGTGGTTAGGCCAGGCAGTGGTGGCACACATCTTTAATCCCAGCATTAAGGAGGCAATGGCAGGTAGATCTTTGAGTTCCAGACCGGTCTGGCCTACAGAGTGAGTTCCAGGATAGCCACGGCTACATTGAGAAAAAAAAGGATCAGGAGTTAGAGGTAGGTGTGTGACTTGCCCTTGAGAAGCAAAAGGATTCCAGGAGGTCAGTTTGGGGCTATACAGACAGTTCATGAGTTCAAGGCCAGCCTAGACACTGTACTACCATGGTGAGACCCTGTTTGAAAAAAACAAGGGCTGGGGCTATAGCTAAGTGGTAGAGTGCCTGCTGAGCATGTCTAAAGCCGTGGGTTCAACCCCTTGCACTGAAAACAATAACAACAATAATCACAGAGTTAAGGAGGGGAAATGTGGAGCACAGAGTTTCAACCCTGATGGCCACATCCTAACTGTGTGATTTGGGAAGCCACTGAATGACCACCTCATTAACTCCAACTGATGGTTAACTTGATTAGTGGCTAGGTTAGTGAAGCATAGGCAGGCATGTTAGAGCATTCACTAAGGGGTAAGCCTTGCTCTATATGTGCCTGGCACCCCTGCATGACAGGAAGAAAGGAGGAGGAGAAGAGCCTTTGTGGCACCTCTGAACTGCTTGTCTTCCCACTTGCTACCTTCCATACCAGCACAGACAAGGCTCCTCAGGGTTCCCTGGGTTGCTGTGAGCCCTTCTGCTTGCTCGTTATTCCCAGTCTTCTAGAAAGATCCACCCCAGAGAGGAAGCTGCTCTCTGGGTTCCAGAGTCAAGTATCTCCAGAATGGTTGCTTTTTTTTTTTTCTTTCTCCTTTCTCAGGTGTTCTTTGGGAATCAAAGTCCCACCCTGAATTCTTCCTTTGGGCAATTCCAGTAAAACCTGTGAGACAACCCTTGGGAAAAGCAGTAACCATGGAGGGAGGGATCTCTCCATAGCAACCACAGTGCCACGATGCCCAGCCACTGCCAAACACTTTCCTTACTAGGTGAGTCAGACGCTACAAAGACCTCTGACAGACACTCAGACATGAACCTGATGTCCCCTACTGATACCATCAGAGATCGATGAAGATGTGTGGAGATGGCAGACATATTGGAATAAGGTAGGGCAGGCATTCCCACAGAAGGAGATAGATTTCTACATCTTTTAGGAGAATAAGAATCAGAGTTTAGGGGCTGGGAAGCAGCTAAAAATTGATAAAATATTTCCCTTGAAAGTTCCAGGACCTGGGTTGGAATCCCAGAACTTAAGTAAGAGACAGATGCACATCGGGTGTGGAGGTGTGCATCTGTGATCTCAGTGCTGGGGAGGTAGAGGCAGGCAGGGCTTGGGGCTCAGCACACTTGCCAATTCACAATGCAAGCTGCATGGTCTGAGTTTGATCCTCAGAACCCACATAAAGGGGAGGGAGGGAGCCAGTTCCATAAAGTTGTCCTCTGAACTTATCATATATACTGAGATTAGCCAGGACTCCTGAGTTTCCTGCCTCCATCTCTTGAGTTGTGGAGATTAAAGAACATAGACTACCACACCCACTCTTGTTCTAGGTTTTAAGTTGGGGTCTTACCATGTAGCCTGTGCTACTCTAGAACTTTCTATGTTGCTCACCCACCTACATCACATACTTTTTTTTTTTTTTTTTTAAAGAGAAAGGATTTAATTTTGGGGAAAGGCTTGCTTTTCATTTCCTTTGTACTATTTGAACTTTTTATATCTACATCATGGTTTGGATGCTAATGGTCATCATTGATTCATGTGTTTGAGTACTTGGTCCTGAGCCGGTGGAACTGTTTGAGAAGGACTAGGAGGTGTGGCCTTGTCAGACGAGGTGTGTCACTGGAGTAGGCTTTGAGGTTTAAAAAGACTTACTCCCAAGTGTGCACTCTTGCTGCCTCCTGCTTTTGGAACAAGATATGAGTATTCAGCTGTTCCCATTTCTATGTCTTTGCTTCACCAACACAGACTCTAACCCTCTGAAACCACAGGTTTAATTAGACACTTTCTTTTATAGATCATCTTGAAGAGGTCAGCTCAGGAACTTTGGAAAATTCCACCAGACCGGCGAGCACATAGGCACCCCTTCCCTCCTGGAAGAGACATGTTAAGAGAACACATAGGCTGGAAGGGAGGGGCTGATTAAGCCCCTACTACCTCATTCCCTAAAGACCAATTAGTTTAAAAGTCACACTGTTCTGTCAATCACATTGTGCCTAATGGCTGCTGCTCTAAAAACTGTATAAAAGCTCGCTGAACGAGTTGTGCATGGTCGTTCTCTCCCTCCTTTGTATGACCCCAGCAGGGCAATACCAGCATGCTAGAACAATAAATTTCTCTTGCTTTTTGCATCGATCCCCAACTCCATGGTGTTCACTGGGGGGTCCTCCAGTAAGCTAAGGCTCCCCAGAGTCTTACAATCTCAGTCATGATGTTTTGTCATAGCAGCAGCAAAGTATCCAATCTAAATGTAAAGTCAATTAAAATAACAGTCCTGTTGTCATCGTCATGGTTCAGTTCGTTAAGAAAACTAGAAAGCTAGCTGACCTCCTGGCACAAATCAGCTTGTAATGGCAATTGTAAGGGAGACCAAGAATGCTATAGAGCTGTGACCTTGAAGCCGGGCAGTGGTGGTACATGCCTTTAACCCCAGCACTCAAGTGGCAGAGGCAGAAGAATCTCTGGGTTTGAGGCCAGCATGGTCTACAGAGCAAGTTCTAGGACAGTGAGGGCCACCCAGAGAAACCCTGTCTCAAAAAACAAAAACAAAAACAAACAAAAAGGAATGTGACCATAAATGTGTGATGTCTATAAGTGTGTTTTAATATGGAAGCTCTCAGAAAACATTTGGGGATATCACTTCATTAATTTTTAATTTCTAATTCTGTTTTCTTTTTTGAGATAAGGTCCCAATTCTGTAGCCCCAGCTGGGCTCCAACTCACAATAATCCTCCTGCTTCAGCCTTTAGAGTGCTAGTGCTACCATTTCAGGAGTGGGTCACTACCACCTAGTTTGCAATTTTACTCCTTTTATGGTCTCAATATGATTTCCTTCAGTTCTCTTCAGTTTTTCATAGGAGTCTTCTAGGATGGGAATCATCTGAACAGAATGGGCTAAAACATGGCTTGCTCAGCCACAGGCTCCTGCCTTATAGATAAGATAGGGCTGCTGCCACCCTGGCTACGCAGTATTCAACAGTTACCAGCAGCTCACAGGTTTGCACCAGGGCAGAGTGCATGCCTGGGGGTCACCGGCCAACCCTGAGAACTCACCTGCAAGGTCGTAGAGCTCAGTGTCTGAGGCACTGGCCAAGGCTTCCTCCAGTTCTGGGTCCAGGGTCACTTTCTCTTCTTTCCGAGTTTCTACAGGCTTTTCCTTGGGGATAAAGACTCTCCCTTTAAATCAGAAGAAAAATGAAGATGGCTGAGCTACTGCCTTTCATGCAGGGCTGGCAGACTGAACAGAAGATGCAATGCTGGCATTAAAGACATACATCATTGAGCTGTTTTGTATCATTTGAGGCTCTTGAACTGCTGGGGTGGGGCTAAGCTAGTATGAGAAGGAAGGAATCTTGCCTTTACCACACAGAATTCCCCGGAGCTCACTTTAGTAGTTAAGTATCTTCCTACAGTGATAGTTAATATCATCAACTTGACAGGATCTAGAAAAGACAAATCTCCAGGCATGTTTATGAGGGAGTTTTAGACTGGGTTAATTGGAAAGATCTTAACTGTGGGCAGCTCCAATCTGTGGGGTGGGGGCCAGGATTGAATGAAAAGGAGAATGTGAGCCGAGTACCCGTGTCCATCTGATTCCTGTCTGTGGATCCAAAGTGAGCCTCTGCTGTAGGCTTCTGCTGCAGTGAAGGTGTGGCACATTGGACTGTACTCTCCAACAGTGACTCCAAACAGACCCACCCCTCCTTCCTTAAGTTGCTTCAGTTAGGTACTCTGTCATGGCAGGGAGAGTTAACTACCCCACTGGCTATCTCCTAAGGTGACTATGTGCACCTTTTACACTCAGCTAGCTCCTTCCTTCACCACAAGCTTTCTGTAGGTCAAGCTGGGGGGTAATGTGCCATAGACACTTCTCAGCTCAGAGAAGAAATGACAAACTCTCCCCCCCTTTTATTCTGTCATTATCGAATACATAACATTTTGGGAATTTTATTGAAGATTTTTTACATTATACGCTATGCTTGTCACAATTTGCTAAGTCCAACAGCAACGGTGTTACCGTAGAAACAGCTCATATTCCATAGTAACCTGAGGCTGTTAACCTGACTCATCACTGATCAGCTCTACTTTCTTAATTTCCTTCTCAGTGGCGAGTGTGTCATGTGCACAGTACAGAGGAAGTGGCAGCGATGACTCCTGCTGAGTTTCCTCGACACTGAGTAGAGGCTCAAAGACCACCTCACTGGACCTGAGAGAAAGGAGCACCTCTTTCCTGCCATTCAGCTCCACCCAGTTTCTTAGGCGGATAAAGATACCACACAACCTCCAAAGTGAACCAGCAAAATGATGAACACAGTCACAGGGCTATGAAAGCAAAGCCTAGGGGTCATTCAGGTAGGGCACTGCATGGTAGGAAAGGGGTGATATCAGAGAGAGTTCAGGGAAATCCAAGGCCTAGCATTTAGCTGAGTCTTGATTTTTAAAAGGGTGGGGGGATGTGGGTCAGAGAGAAGAGACAAGGAGAAAACTAACTTGAGTTGGACAAGTCTGGAAAAATGAACAAAGACACAGCCTGGGGCTTAGCAAGGAAAGACGAGATGCAGGCAAGAGGCTGTGGAAGCTACACGCAATCTGAGGCTGCAGCAACAATTTAGGACATTATGTAGGCAGCATACCTGAAGTTTCAGCATTGGAGGGGGTAAAGTCAGGAACAACACGAACTAGGAGCCTACTGAGGCAACACAGTGATAGGGGTGTGGGAGGGGGAGGAAGGGATGAGGAGAGGAGGAGAGAGAAGGAGAAGAGAGGAGGGAACAATGGAGAAGGGTCCTGTCATGGACTTGCTCCTCACAACCTTCCCAGTCACATCCCTGCCTTCCTTTTACTGGATGACACGCCTCCCTCTTGAGGGCAGGTCAGGATCTTCTTATATACCTGGAGGTCCAGGGCCGCCATAGAGTTCTGCACCAGGAAGGTTCTCAGTGAGTGTAAGATGAATGAATGGCATGCGTTTCATCATAGCTTCTAGGGCTGGGGGCTGGGGCTTTAACCACTCTGGAGTAGGAAGGCCTTGCCTAGACTCCTATAGCTGATGGATCAAAAGGCTGGGGGACACACACCATTGCCTACACCATTGCCTGTGCAGCTCATGCAGGTAGAGCGCTCTATGTTTCCAACACTTTATCTTCAGACTTTGAAAACAATTTTTTGACAGAATTAATTGCAGAACCATTACAACCCATGTCTTCATTTGTTAATCACACATCCTGCCCTGCTTTTCTCTGTTAAACTAATAAACTTTAATTTTGAGAACAGCTTTAGGTTTATATCAAGTTGAGCATAAAATTCTCATGTACCATGCCCTCCCCAAACCTCCCCACTAATATCCCACACTATAGTGGGGGCATTTGTGACAACCAACGAACCCATGAAGAGCCACTGTCATCACCCATGAACTGTAATTTACCTTAGAGTTCATTCTGGGTGTTGGACATGTCTCTACAAGGCATGGTGTTCTAAAATACCATGTGTAGTTCACAGGCTTATTTCCTATTCCCAGATCAGCTCATTTGACTGATGTTCCACAATGGGTGAAGGGCATTCTGTCCCAAGAAATGGAGTCTGTGGGCCTTACCTTTCTTTTCTCCAGTGAAGGGCACAAAGTCCTCCCTGTCCTTCTGTTCCAAAGCCTCTTTCTCCAGGTACATGAGCAGGTGCTCTCGGTCAAATGGACCAGTGGCTGCTTTCTGGGTCTGGTCTTTCTGTCGGAATCCAGCTGGTAGCGTTGCACTCTGACAAGATAGATACGATGAAGGGAAGATGTTAACTAGACTGAGTTTGTTGTTTACTCTTTTGCACTGGCACCTACACCAGCTGAGACCTGGAGTCTCAAGGATGGCTCTGGGGACATGCATGTTCTAACCTCCTTTGCTAAGGAAGGGAACCTAACCAGCTCAAGGAGCACAGTGACAGAAGTACCAGCCTTGAACTTTCCACAGCTGACTTCTAGAATGTGGAGGGGAAAGGTCTTTCTGTGTCCACCGTGATTAGGCTTGGTCAGGTGTGCACACAAGGGCTCCTAAGGCAGAATGGCTATACTCACTTTTCTAACCTGTCTTCTTCAGAAATAACCAAGAGGTAAGTAAATATTATGGTATATGTTGATATCTGCCCAAGTAAGATTCATTTATTTGACTTTCTGAGACAATCTCATGAAGCCCTGGCTGGCCTCAAGCTCACTGTGTAACTGAGGCTAGCCACAACTCCTGGTCCTCCTGCCTCAGCTTCCTGAGTGCTGGGATTAAGATCATGAGCCAACAGGGCCAGCTCTTGTTTTAGGTTTCTCTTTCTCTTTCTCCCCCTCCTTTTCCTTCCTCTCTCTCTCTTTCTTTCCGGGACAATGTTTCACCAGGTATCTCTTGCTGGCTGTCCTGGAACTATGCAGCCAGGCTAGCCTTGAACTCTCAGAAATCTGTCTTTCTACCTCCCAAGTATTGTGATTAAAGGAACGCACCGCTATGCCTGGCTTTATTTTAGATTTTCAAGGTCTTCCTTTGTAGCCCATGCTACCTTAGAACTCACTATGTTGCTCAGGTTTCACCCCAATCACAATCTTCCTCCGCCCCCCAAGGGTTGGGATGATTGGCATGTGGCATTATGCCCACCTGCTCTGATTAAGCCCCAAGATTCCATATATATTTGTACTTAAATTAAAAAAATAAACTAAACATCCAAAGTATCTGGTACAGCAAAACACCATATAAATAGTTTTGTTTACTTACATCTTTAGAGTTAAATCACTATTTTGAAGGCCTCCTTTTTTTTTTTTTTTTTTTCCTTTTTTTTGGTTTTTCGAGACAGGGTTTCTCTGTGTAGCCCTGGCTGTCCTGGAACTCACTCTGTAGACCAGGTTGGCCTCGAACTCAGAATCCGCCTGCCTCTGCTTCCCGAGTGCTGGGATTAAAGGTGTGTGCCACCACTGCCGGGCTGAATGCCTCCAATTTTGAGCTGAAGACAATGTCATTAGGGCTGAAGAAAGCACTTGCAAAAGAAACACTCTAAAGAGCTACCCAGCCTTTCAAAATATTAGAAATTGATATTACGATGATAATCACCTTTACATTGTCATTGAATTTCAAGTCTTTGTATGTTTGAATAAGATAATACCAGTTGTGGTAGCACATACAACCTCTGTACTTTGCATGTGGAGGTAAAATGATAGAAATTTTGAGGTTCTCCTTGCACACATAATGAGCTTGAAGCCAGTCTCTCCTATGTGAGACCCTGTGTCAAAAAACAAAACAAAAAACCCAAAACAACAACAACAACAACAACAACAACAAAACAAAAAGAAACAAACCAAGAAGAGGAAAAGAATGATAAAAAGCCAGGCATGATGTTGCATGCTTACAGTCAACACAGAAGAGGCCAGCTTGGGCTACATAATAAGTTCTAGGCCAGCCATAGCTACATAGTGAGACTCTGACTTAAAAAAAAAATCTAGACTGGTTATAGTATTACATATATTTAATCCCAGCAATTGGGAGGCAGAGGCAGGTGGATTTCTATGAGTTTGAGACTCGCCTGGGCTACAGAGTGAGTTTCAGGCCAGACAAGACTACATAGTGAGACCTGCCTTTACAAAAAGTCTGGCTAGTACGGTGTCTCATGCCTGTTAGTCTGATACTTGAGAGGTAAAGACAGGAGGGAATCAAGGTCATCGATATCTATATAATGAGTTTGCAGTCCATCTGGGCTACGCGACCCTATATCAATAAACTCAAAAAACTGTCTGAGGCTGTGGCTTAAGCTTAGTTGGCAGACTGCTTGCCTTATATGCAGAAATCCCTGGGTTAAATCCCTCACATGCTGAAATGTCTGTAATCCCAGCACTTGGGAGCTGGAGGCAAGAAGATCAGAAGTGTCAGTCATCTTCAGCTACACGATGAGTTCTAGGCCAGCCTGGAGTACACGAGACCCTGTCTTAAAAAATAAAACCAGAAGAAACTCTATACTCCACAAGTGTTTGCAGTAGCACCTCAGACATTTACCAGTGTGGGATCCTGTGTGGGTCACTCTTGTTGAGTGTGCCTTCTACTTATAAAACAGAGTTAATGCCGTTTCCCCCAAGGACTCTTGGGCCCAGCAAGGGCTCTGATACTTGGAAAATACTTGGTAAGATTTGTTCTCTTTGCTCCCCCAAGCCCCAGGCTAAATCAGACTGTTTCTTCCCAATGGAAAACACTTTTGCGAATTAGTTTTTGAGAAACACTTGATGTTTCTCACTGTAGAGGCCCTTGGGCTCACTGTGAACTTGTAAAAATGGCTCAGTAGCAATGGGGAAGAAGGCAGAACTGTGCACTGGGGCTGTGGGGACTTCAGCAACTGCTGAAGGAGAGAACCGCCCGCCCCCTTTCTCCGGTGCTCTCATTAAGCACCCTACTCCAGTCCTACGCCACAAACCTCAGGATCTAGGTCATCTAGAACATTTTCCAACTGTTTCAGTTCCTCTTCTGAGAGTTTGCCAAGAAGCTCGTCCTCGTCGATGTTCTTGTATTTCTCCAGGCCTTTTTGAAAGGGGAGCGCCATGGCTTCCAAGATACACCTTTCTCTCACTCCTTCGAGCGGGCCAGCTTCCTGAGACTTCACACCACCACTGACAAAGAGAAATACCGTCATCTCCTTACTGTACACTGAAAAATTTGTAACAGATTGTGCCAGGCTTGCAATGAACTCTCTACTGCACAGACAATTGACCTGAAAGGCAGTACTACCCTAATTTCCAGAGCCGACCAGAGCTTGCAGGATTTCACAGACACAACCATCTCCCCGCTTAGAGCAGCCCTGTAAGGAAGGCTGCAAGCCACCATCACTGGATTTTACAGACTGGGCCAGTGGTGACCAGAGAGAGACCTTGCTACTGGAGGTGTGCCTGGCTCCTGGTTCCCAGGGTAGTGAGTGCTTTTCCATTCCACTACAAAGCCTCTCCTGGCTTTCCGTTGAAAGGAGTGAAGAACAATGTCTAATTGTATGGCAGTTGTAAGCAGCATACTTGTGCCCTTTCAGGGTAGAGAGTGCTGTGAAGAACACAGAATGGGACTCATTCAGGAGAGTTTAGAGGCTCTGGGTGAGAACACACTGTCCCTTAAGTCCATGCGATGAAACCAAGAGACATTCTAAAGCGCTGGCCACACAGTTACTCTCTCTTGCTTTGTCTTCTTTCTTATCTTCCATTTTAATGATGTCTTTGAGAGTATTCTAATAGCTTTTTTTTTATTCACTTGAAAGTTCCTACCTTTAAATAATATCCTTCGATCACATCTGTCCATGACTGCCTCCCTCCAACGCCTCCTACTGCCCCACCCAGTCTTACTCCCAGCTTCAAGTCCTCTTCATTTTGGTTGCTATTATCTCTGCTGACATTTTTCCTAATTGCTCTTTCTTTATACTGCTAAGACATTCTCCTCCAGTCTTCCACTCCTCTGAACTGCCTCGTTCCTGAACTTTCATGCCCAATGCAAGTTTTACTCAGCCCTGGCAGAAAATTCTATAGATCTTCCCTAGGAAGACAACTCTGCTGCATTCTGTGTTCAGTCAGCTCTTCCAATACAGTAAGGGTTTGCTGTGTACCTGCTACTACCAAGTACAGTTCTGGAAAAGCTCCCTCCAGGAAGGTCAGGGCTTAGTGAGACAGACACACAGATAGCAACAATGCCATGTGGTAAGTGCTACAATAATGCTTGAAGTCGGTTGAAAACTGTTGGATAAGGAAAGGGGAAGGTTTGAGAGAGTCACTCAGAAAAAGACATTGTCATTGAGCCTTGAAGGAAGAGGTCCTAAGGGGGACATCTATGTGCAAGAGGTGTAGGAAGCTTTAGGGAATCAACAAGGCAGAGATCTGGCAAGAGTCATCACAGAGAACCAATCAACAAGGCAGAGAGCTGGCAAGAGTCATCACAGAGACCCTTTACCACCCCAAGGCCTGGAGCCAGCAGGAGGAGGTAGAAAAGGGCATACACAGAAACACAGGATAGGAAAGCCCACGATGAGTTTGTAGAATGGGCTGGGCTGGCTAGGAGGAGGACTGGTTGACTGGGAGAAATAGGATGTTGGTGAAAGTCATGTACTACACCTAAGGGACCTGGATCTTACCAACTGAGCTAGCACTTCAGCTCTAAATTAAGGATCTCTCACAGGGAAAGTATTCCACATTGTCTGGGTGGTCACAATTTACTCCAAATAGTCAGGTGATGGAAGAGAAAGCCAAGTGGTCATGGCTGGAACAGACGGTCAGAACATCACGATTTGGGGCTTCGAAGACGCAGGAAGGGCCTCGAGAAGAGGAACATGAAGACTCTGAAAGTTGAAATAAGTTAGGACTTTCTCCCTACAGCCTTTAGAGAGCGATAAGGTCTCGCCGACACCAGCAAGATCCTCTTTAACTTCTGAAGGGACGACACATTCATAGTGTTTTAAGCAACTGAATTTGTTGTTTGTCATGACAGCAATACAGAGACTGATAGCTTCACTCCCAAATGCTCTCATCTCCAGGGTAACTGTTCTAGAATCCTTGGTTTGTCCTTCATTTCTGCTGTCCACTCTGCTCTGTGCAGAGTACTCTCTGACTCAGACTGCCCTTTCCGCCTGCCTTCTGTTTGACCAACAGGAGGCACCAGCAGCAAGGAGGAGGACACAGTGGGGTGGGGCATTGGGGAGGGTGTGGAGAGGGTGTTTCAGAAGACCATGTCTCCCCAAGGCCACCCTCCTGCTGGCTCCAGGCCTTGGGGTGGTAAAGGGTCTCTGTGATGACTCTTGCCAGATTTCTGCCTTGTTGATTCCCTTAAGCTTCCTACATCCTTGTAAATAGCCTCTTTATTGAAATCTCCTCAAGTTATTCGGTCTGAGCCCACCCTCTGTTTCTTGTCGGGAAGTTGGCAGATGTGGCACCATGGCTTGGAATGTCCCTTTCTCTTTGTGCACTGCCTCTGAGGCCTGGCTAAGATCCCGAACTCTGCAGGACCACAGGATTGAGTAAGGGAGGCTGTGGGCCATTCAGCTCAGCCACACAGGCAGCTCTGGGTTCTCTCATCACTGTCTCTGTCTCTCTTCAGGTTTCTCTTCCTCTGCCTTAAATACTGGTATTCTTCAGAGTCTCACCTTAGGAGTTACATACTTTTTGACTGTCCCAAGGATAAAATTCAAATTCATGCTCTGGCCTCTGTAGCTCTATCCTCAAGTTCACCAAAAGTGTTTACTTGCCTTGAAATTTTAATTATAATCTATATTCTGCTGTGATGGTTTGTATATGCTTGGGCCAGGGAGTGGCACTATTAGGAGGTGTGGCTTTGTTGGAGTAGGTGTGTCACTATGGGTGTGGGCTTTAATACCCTTGTCTTAGCTGTCTGGAAGCCAGTCTTCCACTAGCAGCCTTCAGATGAAGATGTAGGACTCTCAGTTCCGTCTGCACCATGCCTGCCTGAACGCTACCATGTCCCCACCTTGAGGATAATGGACTGAACCTCTGAACCCGTAAGCCAGCCCCAATTAAATGTGGTTCTTAGAAGAGTTGCCTTGGTCATGGTGTCTGCTCACAGCAGTAAACCCTAAGACAAATGCCTTGCTCTTAAAAGAGTTGCCTTGGTCATGGTGTCAGTTCACAGCAGTAAAACCCTAAGACAAATGCCTTGCTCTTAGAAGAGTTGCCTTGGTCATGG
Source organism: Rhynchomys soricoides (assembly GCA_019843965.1). Classification (NCBI taxonomy): domain Eukaryota; kingdom Metazoa; phylum Chordata; class Mammalia; order Rodentia; family Muridae; genus Rhynchomys; species Rhynchomys soricoides. Next base: position 1,429,176 of record JADRCH010000036.1, on the reverse strand, counting down.
TGTCTGCTCACAGCAGTAAGACCCTAACTAAGACATCTGCTAACTTTAAAATCTCTGTGTCCTAGATTTTGTCCTTGAGGATCAGATCTGAGTTATCTGACCAAAATCTCCCCTTGGCTACGTCAGATTCTGAAAATACACCAGAAGAGCCCTCCCTGCCCTTTCCTCATCTAGAATTTCAAGAATCTGTTTCAGAAGCCAGGGTGTCATCCTGGCCACGCTCCCTTCCCCTCCCTTCCACGTAGCTCTCCCAAATCCTATCCACTGCATCCCCAACGTCGTCCTGGATCCAGCCTCCTGGACCATTTCCAGTACCTAGAACATAAATGCATGTCCCCTCTGCTCAGAGCACTAAGAGCCCCTACTCATATCCACCCCTGGCTGACTCTGCCAGACTCCTTCCAGTGTCAATGCGAGCTTTATTTCTTCCATCAGATCAGACCCTGAGTCAAAATCTGGGTCACTTGCACCCCTATAGTACCCCCTTTAACTACAACTTCAGCACAGTTATTTGCTAATCTCTGTAAGGGGGAGACTATATAATAATCTATATAAAATCTTGGCTCCCAGCACAGATCTTGACCCACAGTAGACATTCAATAAAATATTGATGCCAAATGAAGGAAATGAGCTCAGACTGGTGAGGTGGTCCAGAGATCTTTTCCCCTCCCCTCCCCCTCCGTGGAGCCTGCTGAGATCACCTAAGCCCATAGGATTTGCTCCTCTCCCTAAATTTGCTTCGCCTATGCTGCCCATTTAACATCCATCACTCGCTATCTTTTATGCACCTTACTATGGAGCGCTCTCTCCAGCTACCACAGCCTCTCAGGAAGCAGGGGCCATATTGTAATTCTCAGTGCTCCCGGATTCTTGAGTTCAGGCTTGTGTATTCATGCAACAAATGTCTATTGAAGGCCCACCTTTACCAAATGCTGCTGGGACTCAGCAGTGGACAAAACAGATGGTACTGGGTGCGAACTGTAATCCACAAAGGAAAGAGCATCAAGCAATAGCAGTCATATTTAAACCTTCAATGGCTTTCATCAAAGCAAACGTCATATACAAGGTGCCAGGTGGTCTCAGAGCCAGAGGGGAGAAGAGAGTTGTATCTGTTTAGAGTACAAAACTGATCTGAAGATTCAGAGAGAACCTTGGATTGTTGGTGAATTATTTAGTTTTGTTTTCTTTGAGCCAGGCTCTTGCACTATAGCCTAGGCTAGCCTGGAATTCACTATGTAGCCTAGAGCTGGCCTCAAAGTTAACAGCAATCCTTCCTCAGCTTGGGTTGTTAACTACAGGCACACACACCAAACTGGGTTATTATTATTATTATTATTATTATTATTATTATTATTATTATTATTATATTTTATTATTGGAACGGGAACAGGAGGATTGATAGAAGTTTGAGACTAGCCTGGTCTAATATAGTAAGAGTCCCATCTCAAAACTAAACTAAACTCCTAAAACAAACACAGGTATGTTGTAGAGAAGAATATTTGCTCCTAATGTCAAATCTCTGATTTCCCAGTTCTTGGCTGGCCTGCTGTAACCACCCAGGGGCTCACATCTGTTTCCCCTCCCAGGAGTGATGAGATAGTGGAAAGTTTGCGAAGTCCTGTACAGCCTCACCTCCAGCTGGGTGTCTATCCCATGGCAAACATTCAACACGCAACAAGATACTAAAGCACACCCTGGGATGGAGCATGTGCCTCTGAGGCTTCCAGGAGCCCAGGTGGGCAAACACAGAGCCTATTAGCAAAATGGACAATAGGAGTGACAGCGAGCTGCAGGAAGCCCCTCTTCCTGTTACCCAGAAACACGAGCCCTGGGAAGGGAAGTTAAGAGCATGCTTTTCCTTGCTTCTTTTTCCACTGTCTTGTTAATAGAACTGTGCTGTGAAAGAGAAAAGCCAGCTACAACATGAAGGGCCCAGCCTTTTATGTCCTCTACACAAAGACAGACCCAAACCCAGCTGCTGAATTTCTAAATCAGTAAATGATGATAATCTTCAGTTGTTTACTATACCTTCATTATTTCATAAGACTTGAAAAAATTATGAAGGGATTTGCACAAGAGTCAAACCACATTTTCTAAAACTAATAAACAGAACATCACGAGTTTATCAAACCCTCTAACAAAACATGCACTATTCCCGAATACTTAATTCATCTCTATTTTTTTTTTTTCTGGGTTGGGGTAAGACAGGATCTCACTATATAGCCTAGGCTGGCTTTTGGGACTCACTTTGTAGACCAGGCTGGCCTCAAACTCATAGAGATCCTACTGCCTCTGCCTCCTGAGTGCTGGTATTAAAGGCAAGGGTGACACATACTTTAATTAATCTCTAGATGCTAGGCAAATATAAAGATGTGACAATTGTAGCCTGGGTTTTGAAACCTAGCTATTTGAAGACAGGCCAGTAAAATCTTCTGTGGTGGTTGTCCACAGACTGCCAAATGAAGGTAGCAGGCTTGAAGGTGCAGGCTTGATACCCAAGCGCTCTGAAGTGGATGCAAAAGACCGGAAGTTTGGGGCTAGACTCAGGTACTCAGAGACTTGGGGGACAACCTGGACTACACAAGACTGAGAAATAACTCTCAGAAGATGAAAGGTACAGAAACTTCAAGGGAAAATTTCTGGCAAAAAAAATTACAGCAGAGCAAAGGGACTGAGCAGGCTGGAAGGGCAGGGAGGACCTGGTCCTACCAGATTCAAAAGTGTTTCTAGCTGAAACTATTTATTCTTGTTTCCTGATTTTATCACATCAAAACTGTCAAGAGGTTTTCAGCTTGAAAACAGTCATCTCTTATAACAACAGACTCACAAAAGAGGGTTCTTTTGTAGTTTAAAAAGCACAGAAGGCCTTGTAGTCATGGCCAGGGGGTTAGAATGATGGACTAGAGAGCACGGAAGACTGAAAGCATGCGTGACCTTAGAGGTAACCAGCCCAGGGCCTCAAGATGAAGATGCACAAGGAACTGATGGCCTGTCCTCTGCAAAACAGGCAAAGCACAGAGCAGACACACATCCCTTCACCTCAGGGCAGTATTTGGAGAAATGCATCACCGGGCAATTTTATAGTGTGCTAACATATATCGTACATAGTCTTGAATAGCTAAATTGAATCAGGTGATGGAATCCACAGAACCCCTGTTGCACCTACCGCTGAGACACCATCACATGACTTTGTCTCACGAGATGCAGGTGATACTTGAAGCATTATGGTATTGTGAGATACAGTGCCTAGTGTGTGCAAGCTCTCACTGCTGATTCTCTTTTAGGTCTGAGAGCAGTTTTTTGTTTTTTATTTTTGATTTTTGGAAGTATTCTTTCCCTTGTTTTCCTTCTTAAGATTAAATACAGAGAAGCAGCATCATACCAGGGTCTCAAATTAGCACTGCCAAGTGTAGCAAGCTTCCATGGCTGGTGGTCGCCCAAGCTGATGCAGATTTCCATGTAAGCAGGAGGTAGCCAAGACTTTCCAGCTGGGGCAGAAGCTCTTTCACAGGGTAGCCTTATGCCTTCCTTCCTATGCTACCTCTTGGTTTTTAATTTTCTTGATGGGTCCTGCATCCTGCTGAAGCATGCTCTTCTTGATGGGTCCTGCATCCCACTGTGGCATCTCCCTCTTGGTTAAGTTCTATTCTGGGGTGTTCCCATTTCTTTTTGCTATTAGGCCTTTTCCCCCTTATTGAGTCAAGGATTTGCCATGTAGTCCTGGAAGGCTGGAACTCCTTGAAGACCAGGTTAGCCTTTTCTTTGCTAGAACTAATGAGTATATAAGGTGGACCACCATGCCTTGCTGAATTCCCCTTTCTAGATCTGTAGCTGCTACTTTACCTTGTATTTCAGCCTTTCTGGTGTTTAACTGCCTGATGTTGTTAATATGGTTATTATTATTTTAAATATTAATTTATTTTTGTGTATGAGTATTTCTGCATGCAGATGTGTGTGTGTGTGTGTGTGTGCGCGCGCGCGCGCGCGCGCGCACGGGTACGCACGTGCGCCTGATCCTCTTGTCTCACCAGCTCCAGTTTCATGTTGGTTTTAATAGGTCCCTCATCCAGACTTTGGGAATTTAAAGACTTCTAACTTCCTAGCACTATGGGTTTCCTGTGTCTGTCCTTTCATTCATCTGCCTGCTCTTGTGGTCTTTGATCTACCTATCTTTTTTCTTTGGCATCGATCAGCTAAGTTTTGATTTATGCATTGTTATGGCCTGTGGGTGTCATGTGCAACTTGACTCAAGATTTCTTACAAATTGACTCAGGATGATAGGAAAGCCATGCAGCAACTGGTGTGCAATGGCACTGCCAATCAGAACGGCTGTCTATAAACAAATGTGCTGTCCATGCCCACCCATACTGGCTACATGATAGCCATGCTCAGAAGACTCCAGAGTCCTCCAAGTGGTCTGATGAGGGATCTTTTGGTTCTTCCTTGGGGCTGGGGTGCCAATTGGAGGTATTTTCATGTCTAGGCTACATCCTCGGGCTTCCTTACATACTGTCACAGATCCCAGATGTGAAAGGGACCCTGGGACCAATCACCCAAGCCACATAGGAGGGTGAGGCAGAAGGATCAAGAGTTCAAGGCTTGCATGAACAACTTGTTGAGATCTTAACTCACCCCCCCCAAAAAAACCCCCCAAACAAGAACTAAACAAACAAACAAACAAAAAAAAAAATGAAAGAAGGCCAAGGCCGGGCATGGTGGCATACACCTTCCATCCCAGCATTTAGGAGGCAGGAGCAGGCAGATACGAGTTCATGGCCAGCCTGATCTACAGATGGAGTTCCAGGACAGCAAGGACTACCCAGAGAAACCATGTCTCATCCCCCCAACCCCAAACAAAAACAACCAAACGACCAAACAAAAAACATTACCATCCCCAATAGGAAAAAAAAACCAACCAACCAATGAACCAACTAACCAAACGAACGAACAAAAGAGGGTTTCAGCTGTAGCTCAGTGGTCGAACGCTTGCCTAGCATGTGTGGGCCTCATCTTCAATCTCCAATCCTACACGGGTGAAGAGGAAGGAAGGAATTCTTTCAGGGTAGTTCTTAGGTAGGGCAAGAACTATTGAGGATTGGGAATTAACTAACACAGAGGCTACACTAATAACTGTGATTTCCACATCACTACTTCAATCAACTGCAGGCCAAATTATCTTTTAAAAAATGTCAGGCTATAGTTCAGTGGTAGAGGGCTTTCCTAGGAAGACCCTGGGTTCATTCCTAGAGCGCCTCTACTATGTATACTTTTTTGTTGTCAATCTATAAAAACAGCACACAAGGTTACAGAATTACATTATATTGGGTATAAGGAGTTTAAGGAGGCTTTATCTCAGAAGAATACCTCTGATTACATGCATATACTGTGACGTTTATAAGAGGGACTTGGTGGACGGTGGTTTTCTATGACAAATTTCCCCAGATACCAAGGATAGGATGACATTTTGAATTAAAGCTAGAAGATCAGTCTCTTAAGCATAAATGATCAAGAAGAACCAAAGGAAGCAAAATTTTCCTGACTCCATTAACATCTCTGGGAAGACATTATGTCTTGCTTGGGGCTTTGGAGTTAAGAACTTTCTGTCAGACTCGTCCAGCAGTTTGTCAATATCGATGAAGCCCTCTACAGCCTTTCTATTTGTTTGCTTCGTTTTTAAGAAATTCACCTCCAGGGGCTGGAGAGATGGCTTAGCGGCTAAGAGCACTGACTGCTCTTCCAGAGGTCCTGAGTTCAATTCCCAGCAACCACATGGCGGCTCATAACCATCTGTAATGGGATCTTCTGGTGTGTCTGAAGACAGCTACAGTGTACTCATATACATAAAATAAGTAAATAAACCTTTAAAAAAATCACCTCCAATTTTTTATTTAAAAAGTCCAAATCTAAGCCAGGTGGTGGTGGTGTACACCTTTACACCGTTAGTCCTAGGATTTGGGAGGCAGAGGCAGGTGGATCTCCAAGTTCAAGGCCAGCCTGGTCTATACAGCTAGTTCCAGGGCAGCCAGGTTTACACAGAGAAACCCTGCCTCCTAAAGCCAAAAAAAGAAAATCTACAAAAGAGTGGAACAGAATCCAGCTGTCCACTGCTCTTCTTGGCTCACAGGCTCTCATCACTGCCCTGAACCTGCTCTCCTACCACAGCCTGTTCTGCTGAGTGTTGTAGATGCTAATGTGTTTCATCTCTAAAATCCAAAGCTTCCGTAGTCTCAGAAGGTGCTCTGTATGCTGTCACCCATGGATTACCCAAACAGTGAACCCTAACACTCTCATACTGACCTGCCAGGTACTGGTACAGTGGTGGCATGCGGTTATGGGGGCAACCAACCAGTTTCTGACTGGATTAAGGGAATCCATGCCTGGTCAAAAGACCATGGCTTGCTTGGAAGGTTATAGGCCCTACATGAGGGGATCCTACGACTGCTGTTTTGCTAAATGGACATGTCATCAAACCATCTTTTATTTGTTTGTTTGTTTTTTTTTTGGTTTTTTGAGACAGGGTTTCTCGGTATAGCCCTGGCTATCCTGGAACTCACTCTGTAGACCAGGCTGGCCTCAAACTCAGAAATCCGCCTGCCTCTGCCTCCCGAGTGGATTAAAGGCGAGTGCCACCACCACCCAGCTCAAACCATCTTTTAAATACTTGCCGCTATGAGCCTACATTAGTGCTGCTCTCAACTTTGGCCAGAGAGGATTCCTCAACAGTGGGCAGCTGTTTGTGCAGACTCATAATGACTGAAGTGCTGAGAATAAGTGACTGTTGATGCTCACCCCTAAATGGAACATCTGTACCAAGCACACGGAAGCTCAGGGAGCATCATAGAAAGAAGTGGAAAGAACGTAAGAGCCAGAGGATGGGAGGAGTGTGGTGAAACAGCCTTCTAGACGTGACAGCGGCTGCACCCATGAGCCCACAGGTTAACCCATGGTTACTAACGCGCCATCTGCACACCAACCCGACAACTTAACTTTGGATTCAGTAGGTTACCAGCAGCAGCAGCAGCAGAGGCCTGAAGGCGGGAAGGGGACATACTGGGGGCTAAGGAGGAAAGGATAGGGCCAAGATACATTGTGTCAACTAACAAGTAAAGGGGTTTTAAAATACCTTTACTGTATCTAAAAACAGTGTATTGCCTAAAGGTATCTCAGACATCTCCAAATTATCTCTATTTACTTCTTTATTTTGGATGCAAGGTGGAGACAAGGTCTCACTACATGTTGCGGGGCTGCCCTGGAACTCACTATACACACTAGGCTGGCCTTAACTCACAGAGATCTATTTGCTGGGATTAAGGCAGGCCCCACCACATCCTGTCCCCCAAATGGTCTTTTACAACTATTGTTTTCTCATGTAAGAGTCAAAGTCCACATACAGCAATCCACAGTTACGTGTATTTCCAACTATGATAGCTGTTCCCCTACCCCTGCATTATAGAGGCTGGAATACCACACGGGCGAAATTATGGTCTTCTTACAGCAGGAGACCCACAAGAGGTACCGCCTTGACCTTTGGAGGAAAGTTCCTAATCTCTGCATTGTAAAGACACGTGCTCCCTCAGTAAGGCGCTCTGAAATAATATGAAGATGCTCACACTTCACTCAAAGGTTTTGTACTAGTTGGTGAGTTAGGTCAGTGGTGTACAGTGTGTCTCTTAGACCTTCTATTGTGAATTCATTTTACACACAATAACCCGTCAGTACCATTCTCTCTCTCTCCTCACTGTATGTCCTCTTTGGGTATTGCTTGCTGGAGTCTCCTCCCCCACCTTCTTGATGAGCACATTTGACAGCTCAGGCCCAGCCTTAGGGAGCTACTAACCTTTATCAGCTGACCTCACCAAACAAAACCACCACATTGTGGCCTGCCAATTTATGTCAACACAAAAACCGAACCTCTGAGATATTTATTGAGCTAGACTGAAGAAAATAGAGGGAATCAGGTATATTTAAAACAAAACAAAACAAAACAAAACAAAACTGGATTGGCTAAGCCCAGAAAATTCCTCCTGCTTCTTCAAGGGAAAACTGTTCGTTCTGTCCCCATCAAGCATTTTGTAAAAGTTTTAAGCACTCTGGCCATTTCAGCACCTTGATATAAGAATCTAGGAAGAAAGAGGTTCAGAAACCATTTCACCAAATAATCTCATTTTACACGGAGAACGCAGCTCAGTGAGGCGAGGGTGGTCTGTCCCAGGATCCCTCAGCTCCTAGATGGTGGAGCTGCTATGGAAACCATGCTTTTGTAATACATCCTCAGATGCTCTTTTCTCTCCTTTTCCAAGCCCATGGTGAATCAGATATTTAATAGGCGCCGGAGAAACGGTGGCGTTCTCGGGCCTCTTTACTGTAATTTGCATTTTAGCCGCATCACCTTCCCACCTTCTAATAATTTAAAGTAAAAATTCCCAGAGCCTTTTATTATCATTTTCCCCCTAAAAACCGACCTTCCTTTTTTTGCAGATTAACAGATTAAAGCAAGGAAGCCTCAGAAAAACACAGACCAGCATGATTTTAGCCAGGAAGAATAAGAAAAGATTCTCTGGGACCTGCCCAGGGAGGCTTTCTGAAGGCTGATGCGTCCTTGTGACAGCTCCGGGGATCTCAGAAAAGATGCCGGCCCGACTCCTCCCTTCCCAGGCTCTTGCTCAAATGAGGCCGCGAGATGCTCGAGACTCGGAGAGCTTATCACACACAGGTTCACGGGAGACGAGAAAATGGGAAACAAAGCCTAACGTGGAAAACCCCAGTTCCGTAGCCCCGAGCGACCGGAGACCGCACCCTCTCTGCATTTGCGCGTGGACTGCGGCTCTGGGGGGCTGAGGGGCTGCAGGGCATAGTGCAACCGGTACCCACACGCCGCCCGGCGCCGTCCCCTGTCACCCCGCGCACCCGCAGCTCGAGTGCAAGCAGCTGCGGGCTGCGCTTGGCCTCGCGCCACGCCATGGAGCATCTTCCCTCGGACACCCTAAGCCGCTGACCCGGGTGCTTCAGACAGGCTGCTCGGACAGTTTCCTCCTGCCCCAAGTTCTCACCCTTGCTTGCGTCCATCCCGAAGAGAAAGGTCCTGGCCAGCAGCCTTGGAGCCCGGAGTGCGCGGGTCCGACCAGCAGGGGCGGCGCCGTGGCCCCGGTCTAGAGCTGTGATCAACAGGCGGCTCCCGGCCGGGCGCGGCGCGGGGCGCGGGGCGCGCGGCTGCAGCGGGGCAGCCTGGGAAGCGTAGTTCCGGCGGCGCGCGGTGGCAACACCCAGACAGGACCCCTGCCCCGGCCGCAGCTGGGTATCCCGACGACACGCTGGCCTCGTAGGATCCTCCAGTAGAATCTAGAGCTATATGCGCCAGCGCGCTGCGAGGCAGGTGGAGCCTGGGCTTGGGGGGAACTGGGTAGGCTCTGTGGACATGCTCAGGATCACTGACGCAGTGATGGCAGAGGCTTGGCAAGACTGTGGACAAGTGAGCATCTTTCTGGGCAGCGTCATGAAGGCCCACTTTGGGCCAAGCTTAGGAACAGACCAGGCCTGCTGGAGGATTTACTGTCTGGGTGTAGGTGTGGGAAGGACTAGATGGGTTAATTGCTTAAGAGGGGGAGGAAATCTAGCCGGGTTTAGGGAGCTTGATAGAAGTTTTGGTTTGAGAATGTTGGGGAACTGACACCTACACGCTGGCTTCACACTGGACACTGGATTCGAGATTCATTCCATGTAAAATGTCTGCAGCTTAATGATGCGATATGGGAGACCACAGGTCTGTTTGCACTAAGAGCACACACACTAAGGGGTCTTTTATCACAGTTACAAAAGACATTCTTTGGAATGTAGTCACTGATGGGAAAGTCCTACAAAAAGTGCTATGCAAAAGATAGCTGCATCTTTGGCTTGGGTGGAAGTTAAAACTCCCTGAGTTTATTACTGTGGGCTTTTTAGCAGTCTAACCTCCACTCCCACCAAAGAGTATGTACTGAAATGTACATCCTCTCTGTCTGATCTTAGGGACCACAGAATATTATCTTGTTCTGGGGCATGAACGTTGAATGGGACGAATCCCTGATTGTGGAAGTACTTAGCATATGGGTTCCTTCCAGAAACTTAGTTTTGAGGACAAGCAGGGTCTTATTATGTAGCCCAGGCAGGTCTTGAACTCACAATCTTCCTGATTTTGTTTCCTGAGGCTTGGGATTACTGGTATGTACCACCATACACACAATAGAGGCATTTTCTAATTTGATAAGGTCTCTCTTCATTTGACTCCTTGTTGGGTACTTTGAGTATAACCTTTGAAAGGTACTTGACGGTTACAGCTGTTCTGAGTTTTTTGCTTTTGCTTTTCCAAGTTGCTCCATGCAGTATTTCACCGTATGGTGGGATTTGTGTTATGTTGGGATTAGTGCAGGGCCATGAACTAAAGAGATGGATGCCTCAGGGCTGATGGGATCTGCAGTAGACAAAGGATGGATGAGAGTGAACTTGAGTGACTGCTCTCTGGAGTGAGGTATGCAATAGTCACATGGCTGAAATAAAAACCATGCTGCATAAGAAATCCTAAAGTTGAAAATATAACAGCAACTTTGCATGTGTGTGAAAATATGCCTTCCTCTTCCTGTATTTGTTTTAATTTTGTAATAGTCCCATGGGATGAACAGAGGGAGTTTTTATTAGATCACAGAGGTGATGGGATTTACTCAGGCTTGTCCAGCTTCTCCAGTCAGTAAGGACACCGTTCTCCCTTCTGCCCTGGCCACTTCAGCATTTCCTTATGGACATTGAAAGCTGGAATAGCTGGGGGTGTGGCTTATTAACAAAACTTGACAATGCTTTCAGAGGACACAAGTGTGGTTCCCAGCACCTGCACGAGACAGACTGCAACAACTTGGGGGTATTCTATGCCCTTTTCTGCCCTCCTAGGGCATCCCTGTACAAGTAACAAGAACATTAAAATAAATAAACAGCCCCCACCCCACAGACCAATGGGTGGCTGAGTCAGAAAATAAAAGCCAGCCTTTTAAGGCTCTGGTAACTAGGGTGGTAGACAGGTATAATATGGCTGTTGAGAGACATCAGAGTTTCCATGGTCAATTATAACTATGCTTCCCCTTGTCTGAATGAAAAGAACTGGAGGTGTGGCCAAGTCAGCTTAAATAATGTTCTTGAGTTTTCCTATGCTTTTATTATGTCAAATGTCCTGTATAACAGGCAGGATGTCTGACCTTTCTATGTTGTAGATTCATCAAAAATCATAGACTTTTACTAAATAAAAATGGGACTGTTTACAGATCAGATCAATAGTTTTACTAGAGAAAGGCATTAGTTCATGCCTAAAGATACTGAAGCACCTTTGTACAGATTGGAAGAGAGGCAAAGATACCTGGTAGCTGACTATCTTCTGTGGCTGAGTTGTGGTCCCCCATAAAGAAAGTGCTGTATCTGGTGTAGTAAATGGATCATTACTTCAGAAGCAGTCTGTGGAATGGACAAGACACAGAAGTAGTTTCTTACACTGTCATCATAGTTGGCAGCCCAGGCAGAGATCAAGAGCCATATACGGGCTCTAGAAAGATATTGAAATTTCACTAAAGATAGCCGAGAAAAAAAGAACATCTGGTCAACCTCTGTGTGTCCCACGAAGACTAGAAGTGAGTAGATATCAATGGATATACAAATGTGGGAAGTAGGATACTTACTTAACTTCCTATTTTCTCCATTAATTTATTTATCTATTATCTATTCATTTTACATCTCGATCAATGCCCCCGTCCCCCTAACTTTCTTATTTTTAATATTAGCAATTAATAAGCTAGGCATGGTAGCACACACCTATAATTCCAATGTTAGGGAGATGGAGGCAGGAAGATCACAAGATCAAGTTTACTCTCAGCTACATAGTAAGTTTAAGGTCAACCTGGGCTGTAGAGACCCTGTCTCAGAACCCACAAACAAGCAGACAGACAGACATTAATAAGAAGTTTGGCCTGGAGGTGGACTTCTGTAATTCCAGCATTTAGTAGCTGAAGCAGGGGCATTGCTGAGAAATTAAGGCTGACCTGGGCTACACAGTAAAGTATAGGATAGCTTGGGTTACAGTGTGAGATGCTATTTCAAAAATCAAAATACCAGCTCAGTGTGGTGGTACAGGCCTTTAATCCCAGTACTCAGGAGGCAGAGGCAGGCTGATATCAGTGAGTTCAAGTACAGTCTATTCTACATAGTGAGCTCCCAGAAATCTGGGACTACATAGTGAGACCCTGTCTCAAACAAAACAAAACACAAAACAAGCAACAACAACAAAACAAATTGTGGGTATAATGGTATGTACCTTTAGTTAGGCACTTGGGAGGCAGAGGCAGGAAGGTCAGGTCTTCAGGGCCAGCCTTGTCTATTGGAAAGGCTGTGTTTAAAAATGTCAATAACAACACCAACCAACCAACAAACAAAATAAATGAAGAATAGATAGTACCAGTTCCAGTCTGTGTTGTTCTTCAAATTTATCATTGTTCACGTGTTTTTTTTAAAGAATACAGTTGTACCTTGACTTAAGTTAAACCTGTCAGAATTTCTAGACCATAGTTAAAATTTTTTTTCTTTTGAGACAAGGTCTTATGTAACTTGATTTCTAGCTAAAGATAACCTTGAACTCCTGATCTTGCCTCTACCTTACAAGTTTGGTATTACAGGCCTGTATCACCATGCTAGTTTTGCCCCCCCTCCAACCCCCATGCGTGCACATGTGCATGCTCGTATCTGTATGTGTATATGGAGGTCAGAGGTCAACCCTGGGTGTCATTCCTCAAGTGTTGCTTATCTTTTTTGTTTTGTTTTGTTTTTTTAACAGATTCTCTCTTTGGGGGCTGGGTTGATGAGTGAGCCCCTGTTTCTGTCTTCCCATCCCTGGAGTTACAGGTACTCACCGCCACCGCCCTCATTTAACAAGGGCACTAGGAATCGAGCTCAGACGCTCATGCCAAGCACTTTAACAACTGAATTAGCTCTCTAGCACCTCGACTTGCTTTTTGAACTGTGAAGATATAGAATTAAACCAAAACTTCTAGAAGAAATGAAGAATCTGACACCTTGGCAGAAAATGTCAGTTGCAGAAAATAAAAAATGCAGTAGTTACAATGAAGTGTTTTAAGAATTTATGACAGAATGTGTAGCACACCCCAGTAGAAGTGGGTACCAGGATTGTTTGCCTGTTCCACATCCATTTTCTCCTCCTCCTCTTGCACCTCCTCCACCTCCTCCTCCTCCTCCTCCTCCTCTTCCTCCTCCTCCTCCTCCTCCTCCTCCTCCTCCTCCTCCTCCTCCTCCTCCTCCTCTATCTCCTCCTCCATTTCCTCCTCTTCCTCCTCCTCTTCCTTTTAAGACAGAGTTTCTTTGTGTAGTCCTGGTTGTCCTGGAACTCACCCTAGGCCAGGCTAGCTTCAAATTTAGAGATCTGCCGGCCTCTGCCTCCTGAGTGCTGGAATTAGAGGCTTGCCCCGCCACAGCTTTGCTCTTTCATGTTCTTCTTTACAGGAGAATTCATCCATTAGGGAAGGGTGCCTTAATACCATCTTAGGGCTGTGCTCCTAACCCTATTATGGCCAGGGGGAACAGGATCCTTGCCTGGATTATATGATAATCTAGGGATAGTCTAGGGAGTGGGCAATGGCACCTGACGCAAGATCTGCTGAAGAAACCTCTCTTTTACTCCTTAATTTATTCTTCGATAATTTCATGTGTTTATCCACCCCTACCCTTTCCAGATACCTCCCAACATGTCCCCCGTCTCACAATCATGTACCTACCATCATTGAATTCAATTAATGCTATCTGCTGAAAGATTGACTGATTTTGTTGGCTTGATCTAACGCTGGAAACAATAAAGGCGGCGAATCGATGAAAGCATCAGCCTTCATTTCATAGCACCCCTCCCCACTCTGTGGCTCTTAACATTGTTTCTGCGTCCTCTCCCCTGTGAAGGAACTTCTGGCTCCCAAACAGAGGTGCATGGAGAAACATGCCACGGTGTGATGGCTGGGTGGCTTGAAATTGAAATGGCTGTCTTTAAACCATCAGAGGTTCCAGCTGAAGGGTAAAACCACACTGATGATGGCCAAGCAAAGAAACAGAATAAACTTGATCTGTACTGCTGTTGTTGAGTCACAAAACCAACCAGCCAGCCCTGGGGTCGTCCTACCTCAAGCTTTCTTGTTATGGGAAAGGGGAGCAAGGGGACACTATTTCACAACGGATAACAGTATGGATTTTTAAAACGGATTTTGTGTACTCATATTTTATGTATATGAGTAATACACTGTTGCTCTCTACAGAGACACCAGAAGAGGGCATCGGATCCCATCACAGATGGTTGTGAGCCACCATGTAGTTGCTGGGAATTGAACTCAGGACCTCTGGAAGAGCAGTCAGTGCTCTTAACCGCTAAGCCATCTCTCCAGACCTAATGATATGGATTTTAACATGAGACAGACCCAAGATTGTTACTGGTGGATTAACTGTAGTCAAAACCCTTATCTTCTTCAAGCTTTGTGTTCTTTATCTCTAGATTAGGGAGAATGACATGCACCATATACAGCTTTTAGGAAGATCGGATGAGATCACTAGCTTGAAGAGTGCTACAAAGGATGCAGCAGTTAGCCAGGACTCCAAGAGCAATAGCATGTTGCTGACAGATGGAATAAATCATAGTTATAGCAGATTTGGCAGCAAGCAATTAAAAGAGAGTCACTGTATAATAATAGTGAACATGTTCAATGACACTACTATAATTCTACCAGAAAAGTCCAGGGGGAAGCAAGCTACGTGCCTACCTTTGCAGCCTTTCTTCAGTAAATTGGAATAAAAAAACAAATGAGAGAGAAGCTTGGAAACCTGTGGGAGACAGCCAAACAGAATGTGTGGACATTAGTTTGAGCAATTCATAAGTTACAGTGGTATCTGATCATGTGGCATACATCTGTAGTCCCTGTGTCTGGGAGGTAGAGACAGGAAGCCCAGGAGTTTAAGGTCCCTTCAGCTGCAGAGCAAGTTCAAGACAAGACTCGGAGTCCTGCACACACACATTCACTCTCACACACGCGCACACACACTCTCTCTCACACACACACTCACACTCTCACACACTCACACTCACACACACTCACACACACTCACATGCACATGACAAACACTGAGTTGCAAACTCAGGATATTTTATTATTACATTAAGGTGCTATTTAAACATTAATGATTACCATTAGTAATAATGGTATCATGGTCATGGTTTGTTTTTGAACCCTTATCTTTCAGAGTATAAACATATTTACCAAAGAAATAGGGGTTTGTTTTTAAAGTGACACCTCTCTCTCTCTTTCTCCCCCCCCCCCTCTCTCTCTCTCTCTCTCTCTGTAGGAGCAGCGTAGGTATAGATACCCCCATGATATTGTTTTCTGGTTTAGGATGTTTTGTTTTAAAACAGAGTATCAAATAGGTGAGGCTACCCTCTTAGTCACTAGAGAGCTAAAGCTGATCTTGAACTTCTAATCCTCCTGCCAAGTGCTAGGACTGCAGGTGTGAACTATCATGTCCAGCCTTTTTATTTTTTGAGACAAGGTTCCACTGTGCATCACCAGTTATATTGATCTGAGATTTTCTTTTCATGATTTTGAATGGTTTTGGTATTAGGCCAGTATTATAGAATAATGTTAGTGTTTTCTTGTCGTCTGTCCATTGGAAATGTTTGTGAAAACATGGTATTAATTTAATTTTCTGGTGAAGCTCTCTGGGTCTTGGCAGAGTCATTTTGTTTCTGAGAATGGATCTTACTGTGTAGCCCATGGTAGCCTCAAATTTCTGATCCTGACTCAACATTCCAGAGTGCTGGATAAAGGTATGTACTAGGATTTTTTTTATCTTTTTTGATGCTGTACTTTGTCTTTGTTTTGAGGCAGAATGTCACTGCATGGTCCACAATGGCTTCTAACTTGTAACCTTCAGCCTCAGTTCTACCAAGGACTCAGGTTATAGTTGTGCACCAACGGGCCTGGCTTTGGCTTTTCTTTATTCAAAGGTTTTGTTTTCTTTTAAACTTTGCATTGATTCTTTGGGAGTTTCACATCATATACCCGAATCTCACCACCTCCCTGTCCCCTCGTATCTGCCTTCTGCCTTTGCATCCTCTCCACCAAAGGAAAATGAACAAATCAAAACCAACAAAAATAAATAAATAAAATAAAGTGATCGAAGCATAGAAAATCTTGTCGTGGAAACTAGTTTGTCACAGGGTGTCACATAGTATCCCCTTTTGTCTACACATCGGTACTTGCAAATGTTCATTGCAATGACTCATTGGTCTGGTTGGAGGCCTCTGGCTTCTGTTACACTATCAATACTGGATCTTCATCAGGACTTCTCTCCATTATCTTGTTGATGCCTGTGTCTTGGAGAGCCTGCAGTTTTGGATCTTTAGGACCTACCCTTTCACATGCTCCAGCAGTTCATAGATGAGGTAGAGGTTGGAGTGGACCAACTCAAAGCTCTGGATCTGGGCCTGCATGGTAGCTAAGTTGGTCAGCTTTCCCACACCTGCGCCAGCAGGGCGAGCTCTCCAGCGCTGCCCTGGCTAGCTCACGCGATGCTTCATCTGGCAAGGGGCCAGCTCACCCAACCATGCCACTAGAGCCAGCTCCACTATGCTGTTCAGTCAAGGTTCAGGGTGATGCAATAACATTTTAAAAAGGGGGTGTGGGGGAGAAGAGCTGGAGGTAGGTGGGGGTTGGGGATGTCAGAAGCAAGAGGATTGCCTCAAGGTTCAGGCTACGAATCTAAACAGGGGCCGCCCCAACTGTTAGTGCAGCTGTGGATGGAAAATGTCATGGCCACTCCAACGGCCCGTCTGTCAGTCTCTCACAGAGCCAGACAGAGCTTTGCATAAGATCTAGCAACTGTGCTTCTGTATGAGTTCAAGTTTATGATCACACATCGACCTGTACACGGAAGTTCACAGTGGCCAGAAAATGGAAGCAAAGAGAGGACTTTCAGTCAGCGAACAGATAAACAACAAAACATTACCAAATAGTGAGAGGAAGGGAGCTGCAAGATTATAATTAGTGTATGATGTTCTGTGTGTGTATGAGGGGTGTGTGTGTGTGTGTG
>JADRCH010000036.1:1392347-1410957 GCA_019843965.1 Rhynchomys soricoides | reverse complement strand
AGTGCTTGTGTTTGCGTGAGTGCTTGTGTTTGCGTGAGTGCTTGTGTTTGTGTGAGTGCTTGTGTTTGTGTGAGTGTTTGTGTTTGTGTGAGTGTTTGTGTTTGTGTGAGTGTGTCTCAATATTATGCTACCCCTCCCCCAATACGTATGTGGAAATCTCAACCTTCCCGGCCAAAGATAAAGGAAGAAGAGCTTTTAATGGGAGATCAGATTGAAAAAGCTTAGGAATAAGTTAGTCCCTATGAAACAGATCCAGGGTGATCAATGTCGTTTCCACCATGTGAGAATACACAAAAATCAACAAGAAGGTGCGCTGAACAAGGACACAGGCTCAACCGGACACTGGATATGTTCTCCCCAACGTCTTGTCATTCTCAAGTTCTACAACTGTGAAGAATAAACCCCTGTGGTTTATAAACAACTCCATATGTGCTATTTTGTCAGCACAATCCCAATGAACTAAGGCAAACACTAACAAAAGAATCTTTAAACAGTACCATCAAGCCAAATCTCTTGAAAATATTTTATTTTATTGCTGCTTTGTTTTATTGATACAGAATCTCCCTCACTATGTAGTTGATACGGATCTGGAACCTGCTTTACAGTCCAATCTTGGCCTCAAACTTGCAGTGAAGTTCTTGCTTCTGCCCTAAGTGCTTGGGTTATGGGTATGCACCACAGTGCTCAGCACACTGACCCGAGTCTTGATGACTAAGAGTTCATCAGTTAGAAGAAGTTCATCAGTTCACTAGTTAGAAGAGTTCTACTCCAGCTATTATCAGCCTTGCTTGTAATTGTTTCAGAATTGTCTGTTGAATTATTCAGTCTCCAGTCGCCATGACAAAGTGTCGGAGGTAATCAAGCTAAAAGGAAGAGGAAAGTTAGTTTCAGTTTTTAACTTCAGGGTCTCAGTACATCCAGTCTGCCCTGTTGCCTTTGCTCTTATAGCAGAGGTATATCACAGCTGGAAGTGCACACTGAACCAATTCAGACTTTAGTATTTTCTGTTGTACTTCAGCTACATGCAGTAGTGTGTAATTTTTTTATTCTATTGAAGTATTCATTGCTGGAGCTAAAGAAAAATGGGAAAGAACAAGTTATACCTTCTAGGAAACATGCATCTGGTGGAGGAGAAAAGGTGAATACACAAATGTTTCCAACAGAACCTGGAAGGCTCCAAGGGAAAATATAACAACTGGACAGGCTAGGTACAATTTGGGGAGAATCAGAAAAAGAATCCCACGGAGGATATATCTTTTGATTCTAGCATATGCACTGCTAAAGAGCACTATTTGAAAAAGGACCTTAAAGATAAAGAAATAAATAAATAAATCTGAGTACAATGGGTTGGACATCCACTTCCAGCGTTTATTGTGCCTGTGGGATCACCTAAGCTCAGGAGCTCTAGACCAGCTTTGGCAACATGAGTCCCAGGCAACAAACACAAATAAACATATTGGATGTAAGGAAACGCAGATAATCCCAGTACTCCAGAGGTCCAGGCAGGAGGATTTTGAGTTTAAGGCCAGCCTGACCTATACAGGTCTGCCTTGAAAATACAAGGAAACCATGTCTTGGAAAAGAACACTAAAATGCTGGGGCCAGAGGTGTAGCCCATTTGGTAGAGAGCTTGCCGGGGTTCAACCCACAGTGCTGCTGTGATGCTACATGCCTACAATCCTAGTACACAGAAATGGAGGCAGGAATCAAGAGATCCAGGCCTGCCTGGGTTATATGAAACCTTTCTCCAAAATCGAGCTGGAGAGATGACTCAGCACTTAAGAGAGCGTCTTGTTCATCTAGAAGACATGGATGTGGTTCTTAGCAATTACATCGGGCAGCTCACAACCACCTGCAGTCCCAGCTTCAGCGGATCTGGCAGCTTTTTCTGGCCTCCACTATCACCCAAATGCATACAGCACACACACATAAATAAAAATAAACCTGAAAATGGACAAACAAATCAACAGTAGACAGGGTTTTGGAAGAATATTGTTACTGATGGAGGGATACACGAAACATGAAGTGGGAGTAGAGAAGGAGATTAAGTGGCTCTGGTCAGGATGAATAGAAGATGGGGTACATATGTTAAGAGTAAAAACAACAGACTTGGGTACCAATGTGGGTTTATACTGACGCTATTATTCTCAGGAAACAACTGAAGAATCTTCAAGGGAGTGGGTGACACTGGGGACTACTGCTGCTCTTCTGTCTCTAGTGTGTCCTGAATTGTTTCTTTTGTTTCTCTGTGTTAGCGGTCTGTCTAAACTCCACGCTACAGTTACCTGGCAACAGCCAGGTATGCTCCGCCCCACGGTTGCCTAGCAACAGCCAGGCGGGCCTGGCCCACTATAAAAGGGGCTCTTCTCTCCCTCTTAGCTTCCCTCCCCATGCCCTGAATAAACTCTATTCTATATTATACCGTGGTGCGGCTGGTCCCTCAGGGGGAAGGGATGCCTTGGCATGGGCCCACTGAGGCACATCCTTGCCCCACATTCCACCACACACACCCATAGAACATACATATATCTCTTTATTTTTTTTTTTTTAATAAACACATCACTGTGGGCACAGCAACATAACAAACTTTAGACAACCAATGAAACAAAAGACAACTCTTCTTCCTCGAGTGGGGGTTGAGGGATGGTGGTGGGGCCGAGGGAAGGACAGGTGTGTGTGTGGTCTCTCAAAAGCTAGGGCAGAATATCCCAGATAATTCTGCACAAGCCTAGGCCTGAAACTGGCACTGGTTCTCAAAGAGGAATGAACTACGAACAACTGGAGGCTAGTCGGCGGCTACCCAGCCGGCCTGAGTACCAAACACAAAGAATTGGTATACATGGGCATTATAGGTTGGTGAGAGTGCGCTGGCTTAGCATGCGACTGAGGTCAATTCCTAGTACCAAGCAAGTGTGTGTGTGTGTGTGTGTGTGTACACGCGCATGTGTGTAAGCTCGTGTGTATGTGTTGGGAGGGTGTCAGAAGAACTGCCCCACCCAGGTAGAGAGGGACCTGTAGAAGCTATATTCAGTGATCTTAAGGTTTCCGGTCACCAAGATTTTGATGTCATGAAGGAGGTACCACTGAGCAAGCAGCCCCCAACTGAGGAATCAGTAAAGGCAAGCAAAGCTTGGTAGGGGTGTACTGTGGCCAGGGCAGGCTTTAGTCGGACTCCTTCTTGTCTGCACGGTTCTGGGGTCCACGAGTTCTAGGACTCCTCCGTGGGCCCACAGGCCTCGGTGCGTTCCCGTTTCCGCAGGGCCTTCTTCAGCAGAACCCGCACCCTGCAGCCGGGGCTCAGCTCCCTTATCCCCTCCAGCACGGCGACCTCTGGTGCCGGGGAAAAGCCGGCCTCAGAGGGCGGCGCGCGCCATGCAGGTCTCGCAGCTCTCCGCCTCGGCCTCGCGCCTGCCGCCTCCGCGGCACGGTCAGCCGCAGCCCCTGTGAGGAGGAAGAGGCGGAGGAGAAGGCGCCGCCCCCTTGGCGAGCTCAGCAACCCGGCTGCCTTGGCAGGACCCATGGCGGATCTCTCGCCAGTGCGGGCCCTGCGGGAAGGCGGCCCCCGTGCGCACCGGCCCTCGGCGCCCTCCCCTCCGCCGCGCTCCCGCTCCACCTCGGAGCCAGAGGAGGCCGAGCTGTCGCTGAGCCTGGCCCGAACCAAGACCCGCTCGTACGGCAGCACGGCCAGCGTGCGGGCGCCCCTGGGTGCCGGCGTCATCGAGCGCCTTGTGGAGCATCGGGTCCGCGCCGGGGACACGCTTCAGGGCATCGCGCTCAAGTACGGAGTCACGGTGAGCAGGGCGCGCCGCCGCGGCCCGGGCCTGTGGCCCCCGGGCGGGGTCGGGGATGAGAGCGGAGGGTGGGGAGCAGGCCGTGCGTCCCCGCTTCTCCGCGCCGCATCCGAGCGCGCGCTGCTGCAACTGCAATGGGCGTCTAAGCTGCTGCTGCTGCGGAGACGTGCGGCCGCCTGAGCTTCCCCGACCAGCTAGTGCATGGCGTTCCCAGTGCCCTGCCAGTCTCAGGTCGTATCTGTCGCTCGAGAAACACCAAGGAGGCCCGCGTTTTGGGCACTACCCACAGCCACCTATACCCGTTTTCCTCCCCGGAGCTCACTACATATTTACTCAAAGCCAGA
Organism: Rhynchomys soricoides; assembly: GCA_019843965.1. Classification (NCBI taxonomy): domain Eukaryota; kingdom Metazoa; phylum Chordata; class Mammalia; order Rodentia; family Muridae; genus Rhynchomys; species Rhynchomys soricoides. Next base: position 1,406,822 of record JADRCH010000036.1, on the reverse strand, counting down.
CGGATACGAATTCTGCGCTGTGTAAACAAGCTGTGATGAGTCAGGATATACAGTTCTTCCCGTGGATGGTTCTGGTTCTATCGATTCTGCTTCTTTATTTAGAAGTGAAATTACACCCCTATGCTCACTGGCGACCCTGAACGTGACACCTGTCGCTAAACAGCAGCCAGGAACTGTGGTCTAGGTGAGCTGGAGGACTGTGTTTTACAAATTTATAAGGATGTGCGTCTTGGGTATATTGCATTACACCTTAGGGAAGATCATGGAAACCAGAGGGAACAAATTGTTTCATTAAAATTACTTATAATTAACTGTGAGCTGTGTGCTGGCCTTTTTACATTGGAGCTCAGTATCCGTTTTCAATGATCTTTCCTGAAGCTTCATGGGCAGCAGAAAGAAAGATGATCATGCCTGTATCTTCAGAGTAACCTATTTTGCATATTTAACCAGGTGTTTGTTTACCAGCAAGTCTTTGCGTCTACCATTTAAGCGTTTTGAGAGCTTGATCACACCATTTTGAGACCCTTCTCGGCAGTTCTAAATGTGAATATGTACTTAAAGACTGTCTTCATGCACTCACTGGGGTCTGGTTTGGGTCACAGCCTAGGAAAAGCAGAACTGAAAAATCTATGCGTATGAGTGTTTTGCCTGAATTTATGTATGCTCACCTTCTGTGTGCTTGGTGCCCAGAAAGGCCAGAGAGAGTGTCGGATTCCCTGGTAATGAAGCTACAGAGGGTTGTAACCCATCATGTGTGTGCTGGGAATTGAACCCTGGTTCTCTGGAAGAGCAGCCTGTACTCTTTAACTACTGAGCCACCTCTCTAGCTTCTGTTTGTTTTCATATTTTTTCTCATTTAATTTGTCTTTCTTAAGCCTAGGGGGAGACAGGTGTGGTTCATCTTTTTGCAGATGGGAAGATAGATAAGAGGCCAGGGTATTTCCAAATATGGTTATTACCAAGACCCGCTTGAGTTCACACAGGGATAAAGGATCTTCTTTGCTCTAAATATTACTTCTGGTCTTCATTCTTAGCAAGAGCTCTCGGCATCCTGCTCACTGAAGGAGGGTCATTTTGTTTGGTTTCTGTGCATCGTAGCTACTAGGCTAATATGTGTATACTTATGAATCTATGATATCCAGAAGAGCTATTTTCTATGGTCTCACCCTATGACAGTTACTCTGTGACACATGTCCTTCTTGAATTGCTTGCTTCTGCTAAACACATGCTTAGTGTGATCTCGACTTTTGTTTAAATGCTTTCTAACCTGTGATTTGTCTAAAGCAGGTCCCGTTACTCTTTAATGTTATTACCCTTTCCTATTAAAGTAGGAATCAGATTTTCCTTACTTTTATAAAGGCTTCCGATCTTTTTAATTTTTTTTATTTTTTAAAAACCTTATTCATTTTATGCGCAGGGGTGTTTTGCCTGCGTGTATGTCTGTGCACCACATGCATGCCTGGTGCCTGTGGAGGCCAAAGGAGGACGGATCCCTGGGACTGGAGTCAAAGTCTGTCGTGCGCTGCCACCACATGGGTGCTGAGAATAAAAACCTGATCCAGGGTAGAGCAACCAGTGCTCTTAACTGCCTAAGTGCCTTGCCAGCCCCAGTGTCTGACTCTAATGTAAATTCAGATGTAAAGAATTAGGTACTCGATCTATGGTCACAAATAGTCTATAATGTGATTTCTCAACTTCAACACCATTCTAATACATTTTTAAAATTTTTGAATTTTTTTTCAAGATGGGGTCTCATGTAGCCCAGGTTGGCCTTGAACTCCCTATGTAGGTGAGGATGACCTTGAAGTCCAGATCCTTCTGCTTTCAGCTAATGGAGTAAGGTGTGCATCCCGTGGGCCAGGTTCTGTTGATACAGAGGGGGAGAGTCTGTGTTTCAGGAGGCTGTCCTGAGCATTGCAGGATATTTAGCAGCACCCCTGTGCTTGGCCCACCAGACACCAACCCTCCTACTCTCATCTGTACACTGCTGGATGTTCTAAAGGCAAACTCACGCCTGTTTTTTGTTTGTTTGTTTGTTTGTTTCTTGTTTTTGGTTTTTCAAGACAGGGTTTCTCCATGTTGCCCTGGCTGTCCTGGAACTCACTCTGTAGACCAGGCTGGCCTCAAATTCACAGAGGTCCTCCTGCCTCTACCTCCCGAGTGCTGGGACTAAAGATTTACGTGAGTCATCACTGCCCAGCTTCTTTATTCTTAGCTCATTACTTTGATGAAATTGGTTTGGAGGTGCTTCCACTGGCTACACAGAACCAGGGAAAGTGATAATGCTTATCTCAATCTGGGTGTGGTGGTGTACACCCATAAGACCAGTAGCCATTGAGGAGGCTGAGGCTGGAAGGTTCCTGGGTCATGTCAGCCTGGGCTACGTATAGAGGGTACCAGGGAGCCAGGGCTGCATAAGATGACAGGAACAACGGAGACCATCAGCCAACCAAACCCAGCCCCCTTCATAGTGGCCAGGTGGTATTCTTACTTTATTAATTTTGGATTTCTGAGACAAGGTTTCTCTGTGTAGCCCTGACTATCCTGGAACTCACTCTAGACCAGGCTAGTCTTGAACTCAAAAGAGCACTGCCTCCCAAGTGCTGGGATTCAAGGCACGTGCTATCACCACCTGGCTCCTAAGGTCTCTCTTCCCAGTGACTCTAGCTGGTGTCAAGTTGGCATAAAAACCACCCAACAGGGTAGGTTTTGTTTTGTTTTGAGACAAAGTTTCCCTGTATAATCCCATTTTGACTTTGAGTTTTAATCCTGCCTCAGCCCCCGGAGTGCTGGCGTGCATCACCATGCCTGACCGTAAAGGATCATTCTGGCTGCTGCTATGATGAGAGACTGTATGGACCAGGACCAAGGGGAACAAGATAGGATGGAGGCTTTGTAGTGATGTAATGAGCTAGAACAGTAACTAGGATAACAGCAGTGAAGAAGGGAAGATGTGAGAAGTGACTGGGTCTGGGTCCTCCGCAGATCCTCTGTCAGCTGTGTCTCTCAACGGTAAACCAGGGGCCACACACGAACCAGCTGGGAATGTGATTCAGTATCCAATTATAAACTCACTTGAAACATTGTGAATTTGTATTTTGGCAACTTGATTTTACAGTTCACCTATGAACTTTCTTGATACAGTGTCAGTCACAATGTAAAAAAGATAGACACGTCTGCCTGTTCTGCTTATTTGTTTACTGTTTCCTACTTACTTGTTACTAAGTCAGAGTATATCTTACTTAGACGGCTGCCTGGAGGCCCAGGGGCCCTCTCTGTAAGGAAGAAGAATTCTGTTCAAGCCAGGTCGCTTGGCCCCATTTCTTCCTCCAGTGAGTAGGAAAATTCGACATTTCCACAGTATCCTTTTTAGAGTGACTCATCGATAACTTGTACTCATTATTTCTTCCTCCACTTGTATTGGACCTGGGTTATTTGAGGCACACCAAGGCTACATAAAACAAATGTTCTCTCTTTCTAGCATGTGATAGGTCCTCCGTGTGTGTGTGACCTCAATCCATAAAAAGTCTGGGTGGTTGCTGGGCAGTGGTGGTGAATGCCATTAATCCCAGCACTTGGAGGCAGAGGCAGGCGGATTTCTGAGTTCAAGTCCAGCCTGGTCTACAGAGTGAGTTCCAGGACACAGAGAAACCCTGTCTCGAAAAACAGGAAAAAAAAAAAAAAAAAAAAAAAAGGTCTGGGTGGTATGAGATTGTAGCCCCTGAAGTGAAGCAAGCTCTAGAAGGTAGGATCCTAGGTTGGGACTGAGTGAGGGTACATAGCCTGCTGAAGATATGAAATGCAAACATTGATTTGAGACCTCTTTCTTTTCTTAAAAGAAAAAAAAAGGGGGGGGGGCTGGAGAGATGGCCCAGTGGTTACGACCTCTTACTGCTCTTTCAGAGGACCTGGGTTTGGTTCTCAGCACCCACATGATGACTTACAATCATCTTTACCCAATCTAGGGGATCTGATTCCTTCTTCTGACTGCCTTGGGTACCAGACATGTACATGAAGGCTATACATGGGAAATAAATATAAAAACATTTTTTAAATGAGCTTTTTCCGTTCGGGTTGGGGGAGAGCTATGGCATGCACCGCAAGATGTGAGTGGAAGTCTGGGTTCACCTTACAGGAGTCAGTTCTCTCTTCCCACCATGTGGGTACCAGAGACCCATTTCAGGTCATCTCTCTTGGTGGCAAGCGCTTTTACTGAGCCATTTTGTAGGCCCTCCTTTTTTATGTCTTTTGAGACAAGATTTCATGTAGCCCAAGCTACCCTTGAAGTCACTATCTAACCCACACTTGTCTTGAACTCTAGCCACCATTTCAGAACTTGGGGTTATAGGCTGTACCATTCCACAGGCAAGGCCAGTTCTGTGTACCAGCCACAGTTGCTGGTGGGTGCTGTTGGTGCCCTCACCTCCTCTAGCTGTGAGTCTAACATTCAGTTACACAGGGTTAGGTTTGGGCATCTTCCCTAGAGTTTGAGGAAGTGGTTCTGGGAAAACGAAACCATTCGGGTCTGGTAGAGAAAACCATTGACTGCAGTTCAAACCTCAGATGTAAACTTGCTGGAATGTCCCTGCAATGTTTATCTCTACTGAGACATTAAGGCCCCGTAGCTCTGGTTCTAGATTTAGCTATTGTTTAATTCCAGCATCCTGGCCCATCTCTATTGTATCTAAGCCACTGGGGGAAATTGGTCAGAGCTCAAAATTGCCACTTAGAATATTTTATTTGGAAACCTTAGGAGAGCTGGGGGACAGCACAGAAGCTGCAAATGAGACAGATTTGCATAAACTCAGCCACTTCCTCCCTCTTTCTTTGACACAGTCTAGACTTACTCTGTATCAGAGAAATGATTATACCATCTGAGTGCTGGGACAACAGGCCACTACGCCGAGCATCAGAGTTGAGACCTAGTCCTGGGTTAGCTCTTCCTCTTCCATTTAGCTGCTAAACTGAGTTGCTCCATGATTCCCCACATTAAAGACATCTTGCTGGGAGAAAGTGGTTTTCCTGTTAAGGGAAGCAGAGCCCTGGGAGTTAGACTTCTGGGCCATTTTTAATGGTAACCACTGAGGCTGGTGGAGGTTGTTGACTGTCACAGTGCCACCTAGAGTGAAGGTATGGCAGGGTAACTTGTGATTTGGGGTTTTAATAGTTTTTATGTGTACCCCTTCCCCCACCCCAACTGTCACCGAGGAATAAGAATAGAGCACAGGTTCACCCTGCCTTCAGTGTACGATTCAGTGATGTTTAGTAAGTTTACAATTGTGATGTCCTTGTCATAGTTCAATTTCAGAGTTTCTTCACCCTGAAGATACCTTCAGACCCATTTCACTTACCAAGCTCCAGTTCCAGGAAACTGATAACATATATAATATATATCATATTATTACCAATATATTAATTTAATTATAATATGGAATTATAATTTAATTATATTAACATATATTATATATCATATATATGTACACACACACATTGACCTTTTGGGGACATTTCCTGTAAGTGGATTTCATATATTCTTTTCAGAATGTAGAAAGAAAAAAGAGTACCCCTTTCCGCATGAGCACAAGGTGATGAGAAGGATCTGGTTACCACTAACACCGGAATGGAACAGGCCACAGATACCTGGTGCATTAAGAGAACCATTTACTGTTTCAGTCTGTTTCCTGTAAAAATAATGGTTGTATCTGTATATGAGATTGTTCTACAAGCCCAGCCAGCAGCCACTATGAAATAACATTTTAGGCTAAGTCTTGTGGATTCCCTCATGTTTGGATTCCTTTTCACAAAATGTATGTACAGGAGAATCACTTTAATGATGGCTGCGAGTGCTCTGCCTTATTGCACCCTGAAGGTTCTTCCTCAACATCTCTGGTCTGTTTCTTAGTGACCAGATGGCGGGCTGGTTTCACTGGATCATGCTGCTCTCTTCTGGCTAGAGAGGATGGAAATGTTTGATTGCTTAACCTCGGATTCCTGAGAGACAGAGTCACTCTGCGTCACTATGAAAGGTCACATTTTCTGTTCTCAGAGTTGAGTGGCTGTCAGGGTGAGCTGAAGGTCCGTGGAAATGAGTTTTCCAGCTTTTCCTTGCATAGGTCATGAGTTAGCCTTCTTTCTTGTGAGGTGAAATTTCCACATCTGTGCTCAGATGGAAATAGAAAGCATTCCTCACGAGATAAAATATCCTCTGCATCCTGGATTATCCAGTTACATGGCTGCTGCTGCTTCCTCTGTAACTGGCCTTCAGCTCCTTATCTCCACCAGAGTCTTTCTTTCCAGTTCATGCACCCCACACAGCTCCTGGGTAGTTGATTTTTGATTTTTTTATGAGTAAGTGATCTTTGACTATAATTAGATCTCATCCCTTCATCCTGCAGGAGCTACCATTTTGTTTGGTTTTGTTTTGAGACTGGGTCTCATGTATTCCAGGCTGGCCTCAGAGTCAACTGTCTATGGACTTTCTGTAGGCTTGAACTCCCAATCCTTTTGCCTTCACCTCCCAAGTGCCGAGATTACAGATACACATGTCCTGGGATTACAGACATGTGCTACCACACCCATCCTTGGATTAGAGGTATGTGCTACTCTGCCTGTCCTGGGATTAAATATGGGAGCCACCATTCCTAGTAGAAGCATTGTTGGAGGTTGAACCTAGGATCTCAAGCGTGCTAACAAAAACTACTAGTTGAACTACATCCTCACCCTCCCACCCCACTCCCACCTTTTTCTGAAACAAGAGTTTCAATATGTATCCTAGGCTAGCCTCTGCCATCCTGTGTATGTTGCCCAGAGCCAGCCTTGAACTCCTTTGGCCTCCCAGCATTGAGATCATAGGCTTGTATTGATACCTGTCCAAGGGCTTTTTCCACATTCAAAGTAAACTCCAGCTTCTACACTTGATCTTAGCCACAAGACAGGGAGGCAGTAAATTCTGGTGTCTTTACCGTGGCTAGAAGCTTAGTGTCCCCCAACTCTGCCAGTTTTCTGGCTCTGCCCGAGTAGTTGTTGCTCTCTGCGTGGCTGGTGTCATACTTTGATACTAGATAAAGATTTGTTTTTAACTAACAAACAACGTAAAAACAAACAAAACAAAACATCAAGACAAGTAAAAAGTGGGCTTTATTTTCACTCGTGGGAACTAACATCCTGAGATACAGGGTGGCATCAGTGTCAGGTTTCTCATGGTAGCAGGATGACTGGCAGTGGCTCAGTCCTTCTCCTTCCTGAAAGAAAGAGAGAACGTTGCCCTGGGCAGTCAGCAGATGCCATCCTTCTAGGATGGAAGTGATGTGTCATGAAGCCAAGGTGCTGCAGTATTGCAGGAGTGGGAGTGAGCATATGCTCGTTACGCAGTCTGGAGCAGTCTGCCTTTGGAAGCTTGTGCACCAAGGGAGATGGAGGATCTGGACATTAGGGACCCAGATGTGGGTAGATTGGAATATACCTCAGTCTATCTAGGCAACATTTTCAAGTTATTTAATTTTCTCAAATCTGAGCCTGCTAACCAGAGATACTTGAGATATTTAGATTTTAATTTTGTCTATAAAATGCCCCTGCCCATCACAATCTCTCTCACCTTTGCCGTCTCCCTAGTTCAAGGGATGCTAGGACTGTGAGGTAAAACCCTGTTACAAAACAAAGCAAGGGATGGGGTCCATTTAATTTGACCGCTGTTTCTTTAGACTCTTTGAAGTAGGAATGCATTTTTTTTTCACTCAGAATCAATGTAAAGCCTTGAACCAAGCCAGTCAGACCGTTTTGCAATCTCACTAACCCTTTTGTCTGTAACTCACTAGAATGATTTTATGTGAATGAGCCTCACGGTGCTTGTGGGGTGCCTATCCTATCGTGGTACAAGTTCACAGGTTAGTATAGGCACCCCACAACAGAGGAGAGTAGCAAGAGATGTACCCTACTGAGCAGTGAGCCCATTAGTGTGAGCCCTCACTGGGGCGTAGGCCATGTTCTCCTGTCTTCTCGTTTGTAGAGATCTGGCTTGCAGAGCTGATGTGAGGGTTACAGATATGGATATTCTAGTTTCCATTTCTCCCTTCCCCCCTCTGTGGGTGGCGAAGGCCTCCATAGCCTGTGAGGCTTGGAGATAGTAGACCCGTGTCCACCTGCCACTCACATGTGCACAACCTCTGGGAACCCTAAAGTGAGTATTCACTCTCCATAGGGTAAAAAACGACACAGTCTTAGTGAAATGCCTCCTATCTCCTGTTCTTACCCAGCCCTCAGATGCTGGTTCTTTAGGGCCCATCTGAAGTCAAAAGGATCAGAACCAGATTCCACTTTCTCTCTGAAGCCGCCTCAGTAGCTGCAGCAGACTTTGACATTCTGTTTATACACACGCCTCTACCACCTCCTGGGTCTATTAATTCACCAAGCAGAATTCCAGAGACAGAGGGATTCTTCAACAAGTAAAATTGTATCAGTAGACTTTTTTTTTTTTAAAAATCAGATAACAGAAGTGTTCAAATTAGAATAAAGTAAGTATTAAAGGGACTGGAGAGATGACTCAGCAGTTAAGAGCACTGGCTGTCCCTCCAGAGGACCTGGGTTTGATTCCCAGAATCCACATGGTGGCTAATGACCTCTGTGATGTGAGTTTCACAGGATCTGATGCCCTCTTCTGGCCGCCAAGGGAACTGCATGAATGTGGTACACAAGACATGCACACAGGCAGAACAAACACCCATACACACAATAAAATAATAAAAAAATTATTTTAAGTAAAAATAAATAAGTGATACAATTGTACATCTTTATAGGTCAGTGATTTAGGACTGCTGATAGCAAACAGTGCCTTGCAGAGGAAATAATATGTGTTAAAAGCTGCCTATGGAGGGCAGGGGATGTAGCTTACTTGGTAGAGAACTTGCCTAGAATTCATGAAGCTCCAGATTTGATCCCCAGGAACATATAAACCAGGTATGGTGTCACATAATGTCAGCACTAGGGAGGCGGATAGAAAAGTCAGAAGTTCAGAGTCATCCTTGGCTACATAGTGACTTCAAGGCCAAACTGTATGACGTGAGACCCTGTTACAAATAAACAAAAACCTTACGAAACAACAACAAAAAGCCACCAACAAAACAAACAAAATAAATCTTCTTGTATAGGAGGAAATGACTTTCATGCTACTCCTTGAAATAGCAGGACTTATTTGCAGAGGGAAAGACCATTGAATGCAGAGAAAGCATTTGCCTTAGTTCGAGTTTTTATTGCTGTGATAAAAGACCATGATCAAAAGTAACTTGCAGGGCTGGGGGTGGGGGTGGGGGAGGGGAAGTGGTACTACTGCCCGAGGACTGCAAGCAGGCTTTTGTTCAGAGTGCCGATGGGGTGGATGGTGCCGAGGGCAGGATGGTGTGTTGCAACCTGGAGCTCATGCAGGTTCTGTCTCCAAATGCACTGCCCACGATCACCCTGACTTGGACAAACTATCTGAGATGAGGAACGGTTCATCTTCTGGATCAAGTCTCTGTCTTAGTCAGGGTTTCTATTGCTGCAATGAAACATCATGACCAGAAAGCAAGTTGGGGAGGAAAGGGTTTATTCGTCGACTTACACTTCCAGATCATAGTTTATCATTGGAGGAAGACAGGACAGGAACTCAAGCAGAGCAGAAACCTGGAGGCAGGAGCTGATGCAGAGGCCACGGAGGGTGCAGCTTATTGGCTTGCTCAGCCTGCTTTCTTATAGAACCAAGGCCCTCCAGCCCAGGGATGGCGCTACCCACCGTGAGCTGAGCCCTTCCCCATTGATTACTAATTGAGAAAATGCCTTACAGCTGGATCTCATGGAGGTATTTTCTCAACTGTGGCTTCTTTCTCTCTGATGACTCTAACTTGTATCAAGTTGATATACAAAACCAGCTAGACTCAAAAGACTTCCATGATCATGCCACAAGTTGAGGATGCATGCCGGAGGCCATGCTGAGGTCTGAGTTCTATGCTGCTACCAGAGGCTGAATTCATGTGCACGATCCATGCTACTGCAGAAAACCACGTGGGAAGTTCATGATCCACGCTGCCGCCAGCTGCTATGGGCAAAGAAGCTTCTTTTGCAGTGGTATTGATGACTGCAGACTCATAACTGAGAAAGAAAGACATTGAAGGTCTCTGTGACAACCTCTCCCTAACCCCCCAAAAGAAACAGTCAGAGTCCTGATTGATGATGGGAGTGGGGAGAGCCTGGGATAGGGGATGGGATGCGACACACAGGGATGGACCGACTCAGTTTTCTTTAAGGGGCTGGCCACTGGGAGTTTGGCCGTGCTCCAGTGGATATATGGGCAACACAAATTGGACTTGTTTTGTTTTGTGGATGGCAGGGGAAGGGTGGCAGGGAAGACTGGGAAGTGAGAATGATCGAAGCGCGTTGTATGAAATTCCTAAGTAATTAATAAAAATATTATGTTGAAGGAAATTAGGCAACTTGGGGAGGAAAGTTTATTTCAGTTTATTGTTCATCATCAAAGGAATTCAGGCCAGGAACTTAAGGCAGGAGCTGATGCAGGGGCATGAAGGAGGGCTGCTTATTGGCTTGCTGCTCATGGCTTCCTTAGCTTGCTTTTTTCTATTACCCAGGACAACCTGCTGAGAGGTGGCACTACCCCTGTGGGATGGGACCACCTACGACAATCACTGACAAGAAAATGCACTGCCCTGCTTGCCTACAAGCAAATCTTATGGAAGCATTTTCTCTATCGAGAGTCCCTCTTTCTAACTGACTCTAGTGCGGGTCGAGTTGCTCTAACACCATTGCACACAATTGCTCATGAATATGTACAGTTCCACGTTTATAATAATTTCAGCTCTGGACTTGGTTGTATATAACTCTGTGTTTCTTTTTTTGTGTGTGTTTTAGATGGAACAGATCAAAAGGGCCAACAAACTGTTTACCAATGACTGTATATTTCTGAAGAAAACGTTGAGCATCCCAATTCTATCAGAGAAGCCTTTGGTGTTTAATGGACTTAACTCCATTGATTCTCCAGACAGTGAAACCGTTGACAGCAGTTTTTGTCATGAAGAGGAGCCTGTAGTGTCTGAGGAAGAACTGCCCCCTCCCAGTCCTCAGGACCCCAAGCCTGCACAGCCTGAGGAAGTGTCTGCCAGAGATTTTCTGCAAAGACTTGACTTCCAGATTAAACTATCAACACAGGCAGCCAGGAAACTGAAAGAAGAGAACAGGTGAAGGTTCTTGGTATAGGTGTCACTGTCTGCATCAATACTCTTAAGATGCTCTTGTTTGAAAAACTATCTTAATTGTAGAAAATGTATGTGTGTGTGTGTGTGTGTGTGTGTGTGTGTACAGGTGCATGTGTGTGTGGGTATGTGCATGCATGGGAGGGTGATGGCCAGAGGTCAACGCTGGATGCTGGTCTTCAGGATCCTTATACCTTGTGGTTTTTTGAGACTGAGTCTCTTGGGATTGCTCAGTAGGCTTGGTTGCATGTCTAGGGACCCACCTGGCCTTACCAGCACTGGGATTAATATGAATTTGCTCCTATCATTGGCTTTTTGTGTTGGTTCTGGGGCTTGAGCTCGGGTCCCTATAACTGCACAAGCACTTTATGGACAGCCATCTCCTTAGCTCTAGGTATATGATATATGATATTTGATATATGAAATCTAAACAGAGCTGGTTCTCGATACACAAGGCTTTGTCTGTTGTCTTGCTGCTGTCTCTGTAATTTAGCATAAAAAGTTTGCTTCTTTGCCTAGTGTTACTATCTGGCTAGCAGTTTAAGGTAGCAGCTGGAACTAGAACATCTCACGACATTTTCAAGGGAAGCAGTGTCGTGGAGAAGACATGTCAGACTGCTGCTGTTTGTCACCCAGGATTCCCCTATGTTAAGATTCTTCATGAACCCTTTAAATTTGACACTAGGGCAAACCTTTCTCTCTAGGTATAATTGTGTCCTTCTTCCTATATGATCTCGCAAAGGGATACAAACTGCTGTTTCCTTTATAACTTGTTTGCTATTTTTTTGTAAATAGTATTGGTGCCAAGGTTCAACCACTGTCTTTTTTTTTAATGGTTAATATGTTGATTTCTTAGTCTTCCTTTTTAAATTTCTATTTTATAATATATGCCATTTGTATTAGGGACCTCAAATTCTTTTAATTTTTATTTATTCATTTATTTTTGAGTCGGTGTCTCCCTGTAGTTCAACTGGCCACAAAGTCTTATCATTCCTCTGCTTCTGCTTCCCATCTGGCACATTATTAATTTAATAATAAATATAATTTAATAATAAATAATAGAATAAAAATATAATTTATTGTATCTTTAATATATTTAAATATGGGGCTGGAGAGATAGCTCAGTTAGTTAAGAGCACCAACTGCTCTTCCTAAGGTCGTGAGTTCAATTCCCAGCAACCACATGATGGCTCACAACCATCCGTAATGAGATCTGATGCCCTCTTCTGGGGTGTCTGAAGACAGCTACAGTGTACTTACATATAATAAATAAATCGTTAAATATATATATATTTAAATATTATGTAAGCAGATGCTACTCTTTATCTAGTAACTGAGAGTCTCATAGAAGGAAGAAGGAAGCTATGCCTGAATAAGTATGCCTGTTCACCTGGCCTCCAAGGCACATGTAATGTTCTGTCAGTATACTTTTGCCTTTCTTTGGCAAGTGGATAATAAGTTATATGTGTCTGTTTCTGAATATAGTTGTAAACACTGATTTCTGCTGTGTTTCTCTTTTTAGGGATGAAGAGAGTCCCTATGCTGCTTCTCTTTATCATAGTTAGTGACTGGCCGATGGACTAATCCCGATCACAAAATGGCTGGACCCTAAAGAACCCACCAGCTCTGGTTCAGAAGCAGCGCTGCTCCTGGACTCCCGTAGCGCACCTTTGAGCCACAGTTAAGTAGACCAACTGCAGCTGCCCTGAAGTGATCAGCTCCTGGCTTTCTATAGTTAAGTCTTGTTATGGCATGATAGCAAAACCGTATTTATTCTAAAGCCTATCTCTTTTCTAGATGGTGGTAGTTTTAGACTGGCTTTTGTAGATACAGAAAGTATCAGAGACTCTTTATATATTTAAGCCAAAGCTATGTTTATGTCCTGATGAGATTTTAAGTGTATGGGAAACATGATGACTGTAAAGTGATAATGCGTTTGCTGTTTATAACTCAAGTGCTATAATATATATTTCAATATCACATATTCTGTACTAATGTAAAGAACCAAATTTTGTCTGCTATTTTGTAAAAGTAAACCACAGATGTCTGGATGAGAAAATAAACTATGTTTTCACACAGGGGCCTTCATTTCCTTTATTCAAAATGAGGAAATCAGATTGATTTTGCTCGATTTGGTTTTTGTTCAGAGGACAGGGATTCATGTGGTGCAGGCTGACCTTGGACTCACTGTGTATCTGAGAACGACCTTGAATTCCTGATCCACTTGTCTCTACTTTCCAAGTGCTGGGTTTCCAGAAGAACAAATGAAAGCACATCAGGCTGGATGCTGTTGACATTGTATCTCTGTGTCACTTCATTTACAGGGTATCCTTGCTGTGCCCATTGAATATAAAAGTTAGCTTTCTGTCTCATTTAATTCATCTTGCCTTTTATTATGCCTATGGATTACAGCAGCAAACTTTAAGCAACATACCAGTGACAGTTGATACATTTTTAGTCGTGACATCTCCTCACTTACTGGGTTAAATAAGTCTTTAGGTTTCCACAGAAATTTCCCTTGATCACCTCTCCTTCACATCCCCCAGAGAATCTGACACCTGCGGAGTAAAATGGAGTTTGTTTCTCTGCTTTCATTACCCTCTTTCTCTATTTCTTTCTTCCTCACTGTTTGCTCCTATACTCATCAGGAGCAGGAGCCCTGGGCTGTGAGTGTAGCAGAGCCTGCAGTACCAGAGCATCATTGTCTTAGTTACTCTTTGCTTGCTGTGCTAAGACATCATGGCCACGACTACTTAGAGAAAAAAGAGCTTCTTTAGAGTGTACAGTTTGAGATGGTGAGACCATGACGATTATGATGGGAACATGGCCCGCTTAGTTCTGAACCAGTGCTGAGAGGCCACAAGTTGATCCACAAACATAAGGCAGAGAGTACACACTGGGAATGCTGTGGGCTCCTGTAACTTCAGAGCCCTCCCCCAGTGACACATCTCCTCCATCAGGGTCACACCTTTCTGATCCTTCCCAAGGAGTTCTGACATGCTGAAATATATGTAAGTCTTGGGGTGGGGGCATTCTCCAAACCACCACAATCATAGACCCAGCCTTGGGAGGGCCCACAGGTGTCACAATCCACCCATGCCAGGATGGGAATTGGAAGCTGATCTTGTCTTGCTGGTTCGTTTGTTTCTCATAATCGTTTATGTCTTGTTTCTCATTGCATCCTTGAAATAGGGTCTCTCTCTCTCTCTCTCTCTCTCTCTCTCTCTCTCTCTCTCTCTCT
>JADRCH010000036.1:1367258-1392337 GCA_019843965.1 Rhynchomys soricoides | reverse complement strand
TCTCTCTCTCTCTCTCTCTCTCTCTCTCTCTCTCTCTCTCTCTCTCTCTCTGTCTCTGCATGCATATGTGTGCTTGCCTATGCATGTGTGGAGCCCAGAAGTTGACAGCTTCCTTTCTCTCTTTCCATTTTATTTATTGACTCACTAGTCTCTCCCTGAACCTGGAACTCACCTATTCCAGCTAGTCTGGCTATCCAGTTTGCCCCAGGGACCCCCTGCCTCTGCCTCTGCCTCTGCCTTGTGAGTGCTGGTGGCCAGCACTCCCTGCTTGAATCTTATGTGGGTCTTGGGGATCTGAACTCTTGGTCCTTGTACTTGATTAGAAAGAGATTTATCCACTGAGCCACACTCCCAGCTCCTGTGCTCTCTGACCTCAGTTCCCCAGGCTTGCCCATGAGGCCATCTCCCCAGCTCAGGATGGGGCCTTCTCCAGATGGTGCTTTATTGTTTCTGCTGTTGTCATGTGAGCCTTGGAGGTTTAATTGGAAAAGGAGAAAACAAAAAGGAAAGCAGGAAGCAAGCTACTGTGGGCTATAGGTATAATAAAAATATAGTTATGCTCAGCAGAAACTTATTTAATTTGGCAAAGATTGATAATATCACAGAAGCTCAAATTTTAATTTATGACCATAGGCTCAAATATATTTAAGTGTTTTATTTTTCCCTGCCAGCAATTTCTAGCTAAAATATCTCTCATCTTCAAATATTCAGTAATTTTGTAGCCCAAGTTTAACTGTACTGGACTAGAGGGATTTGTTTCTTTGTTTTGACAGGGTCTTGTTTATATCTCTGGCTTGAAGGGACTTGAGCCAGCCTGAGCACAGCAAACATGGCTCCGTCAGGCCTTGCCCTTTCCCCCAATTCCTTCTGCCTTGCTAAAACCAGTAGATTGCATCCCTAAAGCCAGCCCCCAAGGTCCATTCCCTTATTTGGCTGCTTCCTCCTTTTGAGGTTGACTGCCAAGGTCTAGCTATCAAAGTATTGAAGTTTCACAATTAAAAAGAAGCCCCCTTTGGCTCACCTAATGAACCTGTCCAATCAAGATTAAACAGGACATCCCAACACTGGTTTCTTTCTTTACCTTCACAAGCTGCCATTTTCCTACATGCTACATCTATCTCCTCTATCCAGAGGCAGTTCCCTGTGTGTGTGTGTGTGTCCAGACAAATACCTCTTTCTCCTTTCCCTTGTTCCCCTTTTTGTTGTCTCTTGTTCCCTGCCATCTGTCCCTCTGGGGCAAATCTCTTTGTGCTGAGAACTTGGTCTAGAGGTGTCTTGAGCCAAAACTGGTCCCTCCAAGGCTGACTTAGAACTTGCTAGGTAGCCTTGCCTGGCCTCAAATGCATACCAACCCTGCCTCGGCCTTCTGAGTTATGCCACACTAGGCTAGGCTGCCTGAAACTGAAAGTTGCGCTGTACTTCCTGCAGCCTCTGGATTGGAATCCTCCTGCCTCACTCTGTCAGAGTGGGGATCACGGGCTTTGGTCACATGGTTGGCCACTTCTGTTTGCTTTCTTTTGTGACGGGCTTGCTGTGTAGCCCAGTTTTGCATCAAACTTGAATCCCTCCTGCATCTGCCTCATGGATAGAGTACTGAAGTACCTTGGTACAGAATCACTGCGGAGAGAACCTAAATTGTCAAATCTGGCTTCTGCACCAGTTTCACCACTTCTTGACCTCTTGACCTTGAGCTTATCCAGTGTCCCTGATCCCTTTGTGAAAGGATGCTCTTCTTTGTAAAATAGGATCAAGTGTGCTCCGTCGGTCTTGGTTACCAAGAGATACTAATGAAGACTATAATAAAATAAATTTCTTTAAAAAATATCCCGAATAGGTTCTCGGGTATGTTTTTAAAAAGAGTTTGGCTAAGATGATGCAGTCCTAACCAGTTTCCTGTCTGAGTCCAAACAGCCTGTGTGACGCAGTTAAAGCAGAGTCGGTCGAGCTTGCACAGGGATTCATTAAACAGTTCGCGTCATTGTGCTTTGGTAAATACAGTTTGGGCCAAGGTGTTTGGAACTTGGTTTCTCTAGAACATGTGGAGAGATTAGTTTGTGTGCCCAGCAGGGTTTGTGTTTTGCTTGCCTCTGGACCTCTCCAGGAAGAACTATCTTCTAACTAGGAAAACCCAGTGTTACCGGGAGTATGAGAGAGGCTTCAGAACAGCAGTGTAGGCACCATCAGGTCACCAGAAGCACAGACAGCCAGTTTACGAAGCTTGTTATGTTTGTGGTTCCAGGTGAGCATATATAACATACTTATGCAATTAGTTGAATAACGTATTCCAATGCTACCATTGACTTGGGAGCACCTATGTCCTAAGAGCATCACTGGGCTCTGTGGTTTGTTTTCAGGCTTGTGTTTGTGGTGGTGGTGGCGGCGGCGGTGGTGGCAGCGAACTGACAAGTTGTAGGAACCTAAAGTTCATAGCCTTTTTCCTTCTGGTGATTTTTATCTCTGTTTCTGTCATGCTGCCTGGTCCTTTGCTCTCTGGCAAGATAACATGGCTAAGTCAAATCCAGTTTAGATAACTGGAGTCTAGCATAAACTTTGACCTTGCTTTTGGACAGTGTGTGAACTCATGTGACTTCTTAACTATATGAATATTTCTCTTTATTGAGTGAACAATAGATGTCTGAAAACTCAAAAAAAGGGGGGGAGAGTAAAAAAGGGGGAAAATATAAGTAGGGAGTAAAATGTTGATAAATTCAATTGTGTGTGCATGTCTGTGTGTGTGCATGTCTCTGTGTGTGCATGTCTGTGTGTGTGTGTGCATGTCTGTGTGTGTGTGCAAGTCTGTGTGTGCATGTCTGTGTGTGCGTGTCTGTGTGTGTGCATGTCTGTGTGTGTGCATGTCTGTGTGTGTGCATGTCTGTGTGTGTGTGTGCATGTCTGTGTGTGTGTGTGTATGTCTGTGTGTGTGCGTGTGTGTGTGCGTGTCTGTGTGTGTGCGTGTCTGTGTGTGTGCATGTCTGTGTGTGTGCATGTCTGTGTGTGTTTGTGTGTGTGCATGTCTGTGTGTGCATGTCTGTGTGTGTGCATGTCTGTGTGTGTGCATGTCTGTGTCTGTTTGTGTGTGTGCATGTCTGTTTGTGTGGGACAGTGATATGGCAGGCAGTCTGGCACACCGGTTGAGCACAGGCAAACTCTGGGAGACCCCATGAAGTAATTCAAAAGGACCGCCAAGGCTCCCGGGAGGCTTTTTGGCTCTAGCCACGGTCACATATCACACTCAGGTAGAGGTGTGGCCACGGCCCAGTAGAGGCGTGGCCACGCAGCCCCAAGCCATCCCTACGTTAGTGAGACACCTAGAGGCTTAGCCACGCCCCTTCCCAGTTACTATATCAGCCCCGCCTCTCTGTGAGAGGTGGGGGCACATTTCTATCCATGCCACTCTCCACATGATGGAAATAAACGTCTTAGAATTATGGACTGTCTCTTCATCTGGACTCGCCATGGGAAGTGAGGGCTCTGGCCCTTGATTAATGAGCCGAGGCTAATCTCTCACTGAGGGAATCCCAGCACTCCTAGACGGTACCCATTCATCCAAGCCTAAGCAGCTAGTCCAGTGCCCAAAGCAGCTGAGACTGGGTCTTGGTGGGAACTCCAGCTGCACTCTAGCTAGCCTGTCTGTGGCACTCTGCTGCGACTGCGGTGCCTCGGGCTAAAGAACCCACGGAGACGGCTGCCTCATTCCCCGGGAGTGGCCCCCTCCCCCACCCGCAGGCAGGGTCCACAGAGGCTTCACACAGCCCCCACCTGCCTGTGGGACTGTGTGGGAAGATGCGTGGGCCACATTCCATGTGTCTGCTGTCCCACCCAGAGCTGCAGCGGCCCGGGACAGACACATGGGGCTTCATTCCACAGCTCCAGGGTTGGTCCCAACATGTGTGTGTTTGTGTATGTTCATGTCTGTGTGTGTTTGTGTGTGCATGTCTGTGTGTATGTGCATGTCTGTGTGTGTGCATGTCTGTGTGTGTATGTGCATGTCTGTGTATGTGCATGTCTCTGTGTGTGCATGTCTGTGTGTGTTTGTGTGTGCATGTCTGTGTGTATGTGCATGTCTGTGTGTGTTTGTGTGTGCATGTCTGTGTGTGTTTGTGTGTGTGCATGTCTGTGTGTGTCTGTTTATGTGTGTATGTGTGTATGTTTGTGTAAGTGTGCATGCTTGTGTGTTTCTGTATATTTGTGGGTGGGTGTGTATCTCTGTGTCTGTGTATGTGTAAAGTGTGTGTGTTTGTGTGCATGCATGATATGTGTGTCTGTTTATATGTGTATGTCTGTATGTGTATCTATGTGTAAGTGCGTGTGTTTGTGTGTTTTTGTGTTTGTGTGTATGGTGTATGTGTGTTTGTGCATGTGTGTGTCTCTGTGTGTCTGTGTGTATGTGTTAGTGTGTGTATGTCTGTCTGTTGTAGAGGAACTTTAATCCAGCAACATGGCTGCTCTGGCAAGTGATCACATCCAAAGGTATGATATGGCTGGAATGCAGACACACCTAGATTATAGTATGATCTGGCTGGATACCTATTATCCCTAACAATGATGTAAGGTTAGTTTGTAGAAGGAAGCAGCCATGTTTGAACGTGACATTTAATTGAGGGGTCCACAAAGAGAAGAATCAGAAAAAGATTGGACAGAATGAGTCAGAGATAGGATACACTCAACTCACATGAGGAAGGAAGAGCAGTGAGAGAGAGAAAGAGGAAAAAAAGGGATGGTGGTGGTGGTAGTGGTGGTGGTGTATGTATGTGTGTGTGTGCGTGTGTGTGTGTGTGCGTGTGTGTGTGTGTGTGTGTGTGTGTATTTTACTGGGACAGTTTTACAGAGACAGGTTACAGAGTGAATAACCTAGACACAGGTGAAGACAGAA
The DNA here is from genome assembly GCA_019843965.1 of Rhynchomys soricoides. Classification (NCBI taxonomy): domain Eukaryota; kingdom Metazoa; phylum Chordata; class Mammalia; order Rodentia; family Muridae; genus Rhynchomys; species Rhynchomys soricoides. Next base: position 1,387,464 of record JADRCH010000036.1, on the reverse strand, counting down.
CAAGCCAGAGAATGAGAAGGAGCCAGAAGATTAGAACATATTGCCAAAGTTAGTATGAGGCCAGGCACAACAATTGAGTCAGAAGCCAAGAGAAGCCAAATTGAGTCAGTCAGCTTGGAAGATTAGTTTTACAAAGGCTAGAAGCTTCCAGGCTTATGCTTAGGGATAGTTAGAACAGAGAAGGAAGCACTCTGAGCTCGGCCTGGGCCACATATTCATGCTGCCTGGGTTTGGCTCTCATCTCATCACTTCATCTGAGGAAATAAAAGTGATTTACTCTCTGTGTGTGTCTGTGTGCATGTGTGTCTGAGTATGTGTGTATATGTGAGTGTGTGTATGTGTGTGCACACATATGTGTGAGTATCTGTGTGCAGGTGTATGAATGTGTGTCTGTGTGTCTGTGTGTCTATGGGTATGTGTGAATGTGAGTGTATGTGTGTGTACACCTAGTCCTGAGGATTAAATTCAGGTGTTTATGCAAGCGTTCTGCCACTGCTATACCCCAGGCTAAACTCGGTGACTCTTATGCCCCTTTCAACCTCCTCTTTTGTGACATTGGGTCTTACGGAGAGAGGAGAAGGAAGGGAGAAAGTGGTATAATTCTATTTCAATTAAAAATTTTTAAAAAAGCAGCTGTTTCTCAGAGCTTCAAGGATATGAAGAGATGTGGGTTTATTTCTGTGCCCAACAGAGAACAACATCACATGACAAACATCCAATGAGGCGCTCAGGTGTCTAGCATGCCGAAACAGGGCCTCTCAGATCTCAGGGGGCTCAAGACAGTAGGAAGGAGGTTGAGACTTACGTTCATTAGAGTCTTTTCCAGGGCAGCGCTTCTCTGATTATAAAATGTAAATCCAAGAGGAAATAAGGATTCTATATAGAAAACCTTGACTTCTATACAGCTTTACTTTCCACAAGGTATTTATGGCAAGAGAGCTCTATTTTACTCATTTCTAGGGGATTAACTACTATAAATTCAGCACATCCTAATACTCCTGGGCTGGTAAATCTTTAACCGAATTAGTTTTTAAGCTATGTTGTTTTCGCTGGAACAGCTGGAAGGCTCGGGTTGCCTGCCATTTTCACAAGCTGCTATAGATGCGTTTGATAGCCTTGGCTTCTTCCTTGTCGAGGATGCCTTTCTCCACATAGGCATCAGCTTGTTGGTTGATAAAGTCCCTCATTTTTGAAAGGTCGTAATCTAGAAAATATTATTAGAGCATTGTGAGCAAAGATCAGGAAAAAAAAATCCCATCACAGTGTTTATCGTTAAGAGATGTTTTATGTAGCAAGCAGATTCCCAGCCTTGATCTTCACACTGAAGGATAGGAAGTTCTGGGTTTGGGCCATACTGTGCTGCTTAAAATGTTTCTGGGTACCATATTATCTCTCTACCACAATCCCGGGGAATATACTCTCACATGTGACCAACAGAGGGAAAAGGCTCATAGGCCAGGGCTTAGCAAATTTTAATGTATGTGCAGCACCTGAGGCTCACAGGGAGTTGTTCACACTCAGATCTGGGGTGAGGACCCATGCTTTGTATTTTAAGCAAACTCCCAGGAGGTGTGGCTGCTGAATCAGGAATGGTCTTAGGGTTTCCACTGCTGTGAAGAGACACCATGACCAAGGCAACTCTTATAAGGACAACATTTAATTGAGGCTGGCTTATAGGTTCAGAGGTTCAGTCCATTATCATCAAGGCAGGAACTTGGCAGCATCCAGGCAGGAATGGTGCTGGAGGAGCTAGGAATTCTACATCTCCATCAGAAGGCAACCAGGAGAGATACTGTCTCCCAAAGGTGGCAGAGTTTAAGCCCTAGAGGCCCTCAAAGCCTGACCCCCCAGTGACACACTTCCTCCAACAAAGCCGCACCTTCTCCAATAAGGCCACACCTACTCCAACAAGGCCACACCTCCTAATAGTGCAACTCCCTATGAACCTGGGGGGGGGTCGGGTCATTTTCATTTAAACTATCACAGACACAGTGCCCAGTTTGTGACTTACTTTTTCAAAAGCACACCTCTTTTTTCTTTTTTTCTTTAGGACTATATATCTCAGCACCTGGGAGGTAGAAGCAGGAGGATCAGAAGTTCAAGGTCATCTCCTACTATTTAGCAAGTCCAAGGCCAGCTTTTGCTACCTGAGGCTTTGTTTTGAAAAACAAAACCCAAGAGGTGTGTGGTTTAAATGAGAAATGCCGGTCAGAAGCTCACGTATTTCAGCACTTGATCCCCATTGGTGGTGCTTAGCCTTGCTAGAGGGAGTATGTCACTGGGGCAGACTTTCAGTGTTGATCCCCTTGCCTTACTTGAGATTCCTATTCATTTTCTGTTTTCTATGAGTGGATAAAATATGATTAACCAGCTTCCTGCTTTAGCTGTCCACTACCCTGCATCTCTTGACTCTTCCTCTGGAGATGTAAGCCTAAATTAGCTCCTTCTGTAAGATGCTTTTGGTTGAGGTATTTTAAACCAGCAACAGACAAGTCAACAACACAGTTAGATAAGATCTTGTCATCCCCCTCATTACCACATCACACAGGTATTTCCTTTCCTGGGTTTTAGAATGAGATTTAGGTCAACCAGGCTCCTCACAAACAGGAAGGCAGCAGAGGCTAAAGGTCAGAAATATTGTAAGTTTTTATGTCTACACAGCTGCAGCATGACATGACAAGAGCACATAGACCTCCATAGGCATTGAGAAACTCACCCCACGCACACCAAGCAGAACATGTGTGGAAGCTGAGGAAGCAGAACTCACTACCACATGATGCCCTTAACCGCTCGGAGGCAGAAGAAAGCACCAGAGACAATACACTCCTTGTGATGTTTTCTCCCAGGCCCTTCCCTCGAAAACACCAGGGTTCCAGGCTTCACTGGGTGGGTGACTCTGGAATGGGACTGTCTGAGAACAGCACAGTGCTGGCTAGGACTGATACAAACATGAAGTGACAATGTAAACCCTCCAAAGCTGTATGTCTGCAATTTGCACCTTCTTTGGAATGCAGTTTGGTACACGATGAATTTTTTTGATACTAAGAGGAACATTTTAATTTTAGGTCTCCACGGTCTTTGATGGCTTTAATGGTACATCAAAAGATGCATTTTTAAACAGTGACAGATTTGATGAAGTATTGCTTGTGTAATTTTTTTGTATGCATATAAGTATATACATGTTTGGATGTATGTGGAAACTCCTGTGCGAGTGTGCATGTGTGTATGCATGTTTGCACGTTTGTGGGGAGTGTACATATGTATATGCATGTTTGCACGTGTGTGTGGAGTGTGCATATGTATATGCATGTTTGCACGTGTGTGTGGACTGTGCATATGTGTGCATGTTTGCACATGTGTGTGGAGTGTGCATATGTGTGCATGTTTGCACGTGTGTGTGGAGTGTGCATAAGTGTGTGCATGTTTGCACGTGTGTGTGGAGTGTGCATATGTGTATGCATGTGGAGGCCAGAGCTGATCTTGGCTACCTTTTTTTTCTTGTCTTCATTTAGAGTCAGCACTTCCTTTGGCCCATGCCTTTGTTAATTCTCTTATTTATGTTTACTTATGTTTAATGGTGCAAGTGATTAAACCCATGCCCGTTCATTTACCAGGAAACTATATCCAAATATCCCCAGCAGTTTTTTGTTTGTTTGTCTGTTTTGAGACACGGTCACATACCATAGCCAGGACTAGTCTTGACCTCATTACTATGTAGCCTAATCTGGCCTGAAACTCATGGTGATCCTCCTGCCTCCTACTCCCAAGTGTTGGCTGGGATGTGAGCTCTCATAGCAGGCTCAGTGCATCGCCCGACTGCATCAAGAGGTCCCATGGAGTGACTGATCGGTGCTAGGTTTGTGTTTGATCTTCACTCTATGACATTGCACAAAGACAACATGCCCTAATACCACATTTCTCCGAGCATATGCAGACTGGCATGCGACCACTTGGAAGCTCTCTGTGATCTAAATGACTACAAAGCTTGAGAGGCATTGTTCTGCAGCTGCACAGGCTGAGCACCCCCTGGGTATCACTCTGGACCACTCCACCTGAACACGCCCTGGGCATCCCTCCAGCTGCTCCCTCTCCTCACAGCCTGCAGGCTTCTCCTCACTCTTCATTTCCTCTGCTTGCTGGTGTTTTAGTCTCATGTTTTCTGCTTCAGATCTTGGCACACTCTTGCCCTTCAGGACTTGATATTTCAGTCTGTAACCATACTACTGCTGGCTGATTTGCTTTTGAGAACAAATTAGCTTTTAATTTAGGCTCCTGTTGCTTAAACTGTCTTCTTCCGTCGCAGAGTGTACAAGCCACTTCCTGGCCTGGCTGCTGTCAGTTCCTATACCCGTCAGCTGCCCCTCGCCACAGGCATGCAGGTTCCTGGGGAACACAATAGCCTCCTACCTCCTCACTAATTGTACCTATTGCTTCTCCCTTCCCAGGAGCTTCTTCCTCCCTGCAGACCTAACCCCAGCAGTCTGCTGCCAGGATGACCCACCCTATCCTCTCAGCTCCTCAGGCTCCTATACCTAATTCTAAAGACACATACTCAGCAGACCCATGGTATCAGGGCCCCATGATACACGGCATGCTGCCTTTGTGTGTGGGGTGGTGGTGGTGGTGGGTGCTGCATCTTCTTCCTTTCCATCTTTGAAACTCTGAATAGGGTCTGGGTCTTAATCAGTGAGGGACTCCCTCTGTGACCACAGAATATAACCTAGCATGTACTAATAAAATACCTGTTTAAAATATTCCAAGAGTCAGGTGAGGTGTCTCACACCCATAATTCCAGCACTGAGGAAGCTGAGGCAGGAGGATTGCTATGGTTTTGACAACAGCCTGGTATATGAAGCAAGACCCTATCTCAAAATAAACAAACAAAACCAAATAACAATAAACTGAAGGAGTAGGGTGTAGGGAAGGTAGAATAGGCAAAGTATCAAAATCTGATCTCTACCAAGATGGGTACTGGAAATGTGGGGATATTACATTGCTCACTTTACCTTTATTTGACATTTTTGATAATGAAATAGAAAATGCTCTGAAAAGCTGATTTGAATAAAAATAAACAAAATTTCATTTCTTAACACAATAAAAACCAAACGAACCAAATCTATAGTCAATCTTATACTAAACAAAGAAAACCTGAAACCATTTCTTTTAACGCCTAGAATGAGAGAGGTAAATACTCCATCCAATTTTATTCAATATAGTTTTTTTATAATCTCAGAATAATAAAGCAAGATAAAGAAAGAAAAGAACCAAAAAATAGAAAGGATAGAAATGAAATTATCCCTGTTTCAGAGGACACCATAGATACTGCACCAGTACTCTCAGATCTGATAAACATTTTCGCAAAGTAGTAGGATGCAAACTCACCATGCAAAGAGCAGTGGCCTGTCTATAACAACAACAGCCTCACTGAGAAAGAGACCAGGAAAAGATCCCATTCATAACCGCTTCAAAAGACCAACTAACCAAAAAAAGCTACCAAAGGTGGCATGGTGGTGCACACCTCTATCTCAGCACTAGAGAGGCAGAGCAAGCAGGTCTCTGTAAGTTCAAGGACACAAGTCTACACAGTGGGGTTTAGGTCAACCAGGGATATTTTGATACTTTGTCTAAACAAACAAACAAACAAGTGAACAAACAAACAAAAACCTTTAAGACAATAACAAAAGAAACAGACAGAAGTCCCACTTAGGAGTAAACCTAAATAACCTAATTAACCAAGGAAGTGAAATAAACCAGAAGATAGAAAGGCTCATGGACTGGAAGAATTAGTATTGTGTACACGGCTATGCTACCAAAGGCAGTATACAGGGTCAATGTAATCCCATCAGATTCCAATGACAGTCTTCACAGAACTAGAGGAAAATCTTAAATCTCACATGGAAACTCAAAAGACCCCAAAAAACAAGCAGAAAGACAAATGCTGGAAACATACTACCTGACCTATTACACTATAGAGCTACAATGGCGAACATGGCGTGGTGCTAATACATTGTGTTAAGTGAAATAAACCAGACCCAGAAAGATAAGTAGCATGTGTTTCTCTCAGAAGCATGTCCTTGATTTTTAACTCATACATGTCTTGTGTGTGTGCATGTGTGAGCGCGTGTGTGTGCGTGTATGTGTGTGCGTGTGTGTAAGGATATGAAATTAGAAAGGAGACCATGAAAGGAGAAGAAAAGATCTTGTGGGAGACAAGGGTAATGGAATATGTGTGACAAGAGAGTAGCGTGGGGCTGCCAAAGGAGAGGGACCAGCAGGAGGCGGGAAGAGGGAAGAGATGGAGGAGGTAGGGCGAGAACCCAGTAAGAACACAGCACTTTGAAAATGCTGTGATAAAACCCGTTTCTGGGGTTGGTGTGGTGTCACACGCTTTTAATTTCAGAACTGGGGATTCAGAGGCAGATGAAACTCTGTGAGTTGGAGGCCAGTCTGGTCTACTCAGACCAAAATTATTTCTCCTTACAATAAGTTTTTTTTTTAAAAAAAAATAAATCAAAAACAACCGAGAGAGAAGTGGGGGTTATACTGCCCTTGACACCTGCGAGACACTTTGAGTTTGAGAGGAGATTTAACTCCGTCTTTTTGACCTCAAGGATTGTAGATAAAAGAACTCTGGGGAACTGGGTAGACTGTGTGATTGATGCATGACCACAGCCAGCGCCTACCTTCTTTGTTGCCCTTCTTGTTGTGTTTCTTCAGCCATTCAATGTTTTTTCTAATGGCTTCTAAGTAGGCTTCTGTCTTCCCTGGAAAAGGCGAGAGAGTCAGATCAAGCAGGCAGCAACTTTCCCTGTCCCTCTTTCTAGACACGTGTGCACACACATGCTCAAGTGGAGGGAGTTTTCAATGAGAAGGCTTTTGAGGAAGATTTCAGACACAGACAGTTGATAAGTATCAAGGATGGTTAGTTACACACCACACAAATTTAGTTTGATGTCTGCTTGGGTTCTTAAGAGACATGGGTGCTGGGAACTGAACTCAGGTTCTCTGCAAGAGCATTATGTGCTCATTACCTCTGGGTAATCTCTTCTGCCTCTGCTTAGTTATTTTGATTCCATTTACCAGATAGATGAATCCCTATGATTCTCAGATTGGGTGATTTCAGGTTAGGGATTCTTCTAAGGAGCAGTCTCAAGTCAAGGGATGAGTTACAATGGCAGATAGTTACCACCTCCATCTTTTGAAAGGTCAAAATCTCTGGCTGTAGTGTAAGTACCTTTTACAACCCTAAGCCCAGTTTTGAGAGGCAATAAGTCAACACTTGAATGAGAAGGTGGGACCAGGCCTTCGGTTTGGTCAACAACCTTTTGAGACTGTCATATTATCATCCTTTATTTTACAGATGAAGAAGCTGAGGCACATAGAAAGTAAAACAATATCATATATACACATATATGTATACATACGTGCATACATATGCATGCACATTCTTGAGCACGCGCGCGCGCGCGCGCGCGCGCGCACACACACACACACACACACACACACACACACACACAGAGCTAGTTAGTTCTAGAGCCAGGACTGAAGAATCTGATGACAATCCATGCAGTGTATCACTGCCTGACGATCCGTCAGGGTTCGTGTTTCCACAACTACATTTATGAGGACTTTGAAGAGCTTCCTTCCTGGCCTGAAGCCCATGCAGACTTCACTATTATGACCTCACGCTATCAGGTTCCCAGTGAAGTGCTGAGAAATGCCTATGGAAAGGGATAAGTGGACCATAAAAGAGATTTGCCACAATTTTCAGCCCCTATTCACCATCTTCACCTGTGCAGAGGGGACTTTGGTTTCAATGGCTTGTTTTCATGGATGTAAGATAATGGGGCTGGCACGATGGCTCGGTGGGTTATAGGCACTTGCTTTAAAAACCTGATGAGCAGAGTTTGAACCCAAGAGCCCATGGGAAGTGGGAAGGGGGAACTGGCCCTTGAAAAGTTTTCTCTGACCTCCACACATGCCCACACCCTCTCTCATAAATATAATACACTAAAAAGTTAAGTAAAAGAGTTAGACCATGTACAAAACCATGTCCCCTGGTTAGTGTTAATCATTCAGTACACTCTACATGGACACTGCACTGTTTGTCACTTGTTGGTGAGATAACCAATAGGATTTGGAAAATTTAAGATAAGCTCTCTCCTGCTTGTTCCCTGGAACTTTCTACATAGATAAGGTTGGTCTCCAATGTGTGGCTCCCCTCCTGCCTCTGCCTTCTGTGATTTGAGATTATGGTTTGAGCCACCATGGCTCCTTCTGGATTTAGTAATATAGTGATTTCTATATTAAAATAATCTTCCCAGATGAGGCATTTTAAACAAGGAAAGAAATTTTAGTGCAGTGTAGACCATTTCAAACTTAATTTTTCTTGTAAAGTGTTTAAATCAAGTTTCTGATTCTCATATAATTTATTTTAATAATTAGATAACAATTTATCATTGGCATATTAGATAATTAGAACTTCTGAAGCTTTTGAGTGTATCTTAATAAATTCTTCTTTAAATGTTTTTATAATAATTTAAAGCATTCTTTGGATACCATATAGCAATGGGGAAAAGCTTATGTAAGAAAAAGAAAATCAATGCTTGCCACTTACACACTTCATTAAAAATGCTGGATTAGAAAGGGTCAAAGTATTTTGAGGGCCTGAGAATGCAGTTCAGTTCATAGAGTGTTTGCCTAGCACGCACAAAGGCCTAGGCTCTCTCTGCAGCACCACAAAAGCCAGGTTTGCTAGTCCGTACTGGTAATCTTAGCATTTGGGAGGTGGAGACAGGAGGATCTGGAGTTCAAGGTCATCCTCAGTTTCCTAATGAGTTCAAAGCCAGTCTGGCATATATAAGGCCCTGGAGGGGAAAGGGGAAGGAAAAGGGGAAGGGGAAGGGGAGGGGGAAGGAGAAGGGGAAGGGGAAGGGGAAGGGGAAGGGGAAGGGGAAGGGGAAGAAGGGTTTGCTGGCTCAAAACTTTAATTCCAGCAAGAGGAGGTAGAGGAGAGGGCAGGGCTGGGGGTGGGGATGGTGCGGATGATCTCTGTGAATTTGAAGCCAGACTGGTCTACAAGTTGAGTTCCAGGACAGCCAGATTTACCTAGTGATACCCCACTTTAAAAATCACAGCATACAGCCGGGCAGTGGTGGCGCACGCCTTTAATCCCAGCACTTGGGAGGCAGAGGCAAGCGGATTTCTGAGTTCGAGGCCAGCCTGGTCTACAGAGTGAGTTCCAGGACAGCCGGGGCTACACAGAGAAACCCTGTCTCGAAAAACCAAAAAAAAAAAAAAAAAAAAAAAAAAAAAAAAATCACAGCATACATTCTTTACCCTTGGGCCCACCTTTCACAGACTAGTTCTTAATTGATGTGTATTGAGTGGTTTTCTGCATGTTTGCAAGTGCACTGTCCACCTGGTGCCCGAGGAAGCCAGAGGAGGGTGTGGGATTCCATGGAACTGGAGTTCCATGATGACTATAAATGCTGGGAACGGCCTCTGGGTGCTCTGAAAGGGCAGGGGTTGCTCTTAACCGCTGAGCCCCCATGCCTTCTTTTATTCACATATGATAACAAGACAGCCCTCACCTGATAGAGAATACAATGACACATCAGTATCTCAGCTTCCTCAGGTGTGTTCACACTGTCCCCTAGGTGGTACGCTTTGCTGCCCACAGACAAACGCTGATAATTAACATATCTGGGGTGAGGAATGAAGTATTAGGATTATTAATCAATAATCTTGAGGTGGTTCTAACGAGTGTCAAGGGCTGGCAGCAGCGCCACCGGTACTGAGCCCTCCACACGTTTCCTGGGACATGGGCCAGCCCTCCACACGTTTCCTGGGATGTGGGCCAGAGCAGGAATGAAGTCAGGTGTGCTCCGCTCTTGGAGAGCAGCAGCCGGCTTTTATTTACATTTTCTCTTCTTTGAGCTGTAAAGTAAATCTTTTATTTATGCAGTGTTCACTGAAAGCCCATGAGAGTCCACTTTGGAACACTGGGCTATTTTTTTTTTTCAATTTATTTCAGCAGTCTTTGGAAAAAAATAGCTCATGGCTGAGGTAATACGACATGAGCCTTAAAACACATGCTGAAGTAGATGGAAGAGAGCCAGAGTCAAGACTCAGCCAGCTTCTCTGGCTGTTCTGGTCTTCAGTGCTATAAGAGAAATAGCCCTTCTTATTCATGGCCTTGTTGGCCCTAATATGTGACCCTGACCTCCTCCTGTCCTGAAGAAAAGTAGAAATCCACACGATTACTGAATATAGCAGACTCTAAAGACATTAGCGCTTCAAGAACATTTACAACAACACAAAGAACCCTTCCCTCGACATATGAAATGGGCTAGCAAATAAGGGCACTTGCTGTCAAGTCTAACAACTTGAGTTCAAGCCTCCTGGATCCCCATGGTGGAAGGAGAGAACTGACTCCTGAAAGTTATTCTTTGACCTTTACGTGCCTGCTGTGGTGTGTGCTTCTGCCATCAAATAAATAATATATAAGAATAAAACCCCAAGTGTGTATAAAGACTTTTTTATGTAATGCTTAAAACCATGTCAATATTACATGAGTACAGTTTGAGTTACACCTAGAGCCACTGATGTGAACACCAAGAAGGGCACAGAGCCACTCATTGAGAATGAAACTCCGTTGGTAGAGTTCATGCCACGTGTGAAACCTGGGTTTGATCTCTAACATCACACACACTGAAATAGTAATGTATGACTGTAATTCCAGTATTTAGGAGTTCAAGGTCATCTTCAGTTACATAGGGAGTTTAAAGTCAGCTAGAGATATGTGAGACATTTTCTTAAGAGAAGGAGGAGGAGGAATAGAGAGGAAGAAAAAGAAGAGGAAGAAGCGGGAAAAGCAGAAAGAATATTATTTCTCCACAGTATTTTACATGCCCACAAGATGCAGTTACAAAAACTGATAGGCCTTGGATTAGGAGTCAGGGGTCATGGGTTCAAGGTCCAGCTTTACTACTCTTTGGTCATGAGCTCTTATGGTAGTCAATTCATTTCTTATATGTTGCTGTCTGGTTTGCTAAGGAGTGAATTCTGGAAAAGCAGTTTGTGGTTTTACAAAGGAGGAGATACTTTTGATGTTTTTCAGCGATGTGGGTAGATATAAAACCTCCCAAATTTGTTTGGGCTCCCATCTCACTTGCTGGCTCAGAGAAGTCCTGACTGTGTCTGGACCTGTCTAACAGAAGGCCTTGGGACCTGAGGCATGTAATGGTCTGTTCTTAGGTTGCCTAAGAAAGAACATCCTCAGAAGCTGTCAGTTTAGGAATTCAATAGGCTGACTTTTCTGGTTTCAATTACAACGGAAGGGAATGAGAAGATACGCAGGTCAACGTCACTTCAGAGTCACCTTTTCCATTATAATGTCATTATCGAATTATCATATTATCTAAGGGCACCAGAACAAGCCTCTGGGGCTACAATGCTCTTCTCATCCCTTGGGTGAGTTTTGAAAACATTTTCAGAGGGCTGGTGAGGTTGCTCAGTGGTTATGAGTACTGGTTGCTTTTCTAGAAGACTCCAGTTCCATTGTGGGTGACAACAATCTGCAACTCCAGTCCCAGGAATCAGACGCCCTCTTCTGGCCTCCATGGGTACTGCACACACACACACACACACACACACACCCACACCCACACACACACACACACACACACACACACACACACACGCAGAACACCCACAAAAATCAATCAATTAACTAAAAGAACATTTGCAGTGACTCACACATCAAAATTGAGTAAGTAAACATCCAACTGGCAGCGAGGCAGCACTTACATAATGGAATGTTGCAAAGAACATTCCCCTGGTCACTAGAGAAAATTAAGCAAGTTTCTGGATATGGTTAGAATTAGAATAATTTTTCACTATTAGTAAATTCCTAAATTTAGAAAGAACTATTGAATCATTCAAATAACTTTACAGAAATCATCATGTAAAAAAAAAAAAGATCATTAATCTGTGCCAGGTGTGGTGGCTCAAATCTGTATTCTCAGCATTTGGGAGGTTGAGGCAGGAGGATCAGGAGTTTACGGACAGCTTGAGCTACCTAGTGAATTCAAGTTTAGTCTGGACCACCTGAAACCCTGTCTTAAAAAGCCAAAATAAGTAAATGCAAATAAGTAAAACATATGAGTTTCTGTAGAAAGGAAGAGTTTAAATATCTAAATTATATTGATGTAACTATGAAACTTGTAATAAAAAGGGGCTCAAACCACGTGCATACTACAGAATCTACTTCCTGCCCTCAACCCAAAGATTTAATAATTTAGAACTTATGCCCCATTAAGTCTTTTTCCTGGAGGGAGGGCAATTTCTAGGAAAGCTTGTAAAGTCCTAAGAAAGTAGGCCATAGATACATTTATTTTTAAGGCAAATAGATGCACTGAATTGGTGATTTTTGTCAGGCTCTTAGAGGCATTTCAACGCTGCATCACTGCTTGAGTGAGGACTTCGCTTTGTTAATCCCATTCACTGGGCGACCTGGCTGAGTGAGCCATACTGTGATTATCTGGAGAACTATAAACAACTTAAAAGAAATATTGCTCATGCCTGTAATTTGAATACATGAGAGGTAGAGGATAATAAACGGAACATTAAAGACATAAAAACATAAATGACTGAACATTCTCTCAATCGTGAATATCTCTTTCCAAACCCAACAGCCACCGACTACTAAAGAACGAAACCAACTTGCCATCCCAGAAGACTCAAGACTGTTAAAACACAGTTATTCCAGCAAAGGTGCTGCATGCTAATCTTAACCTCGCAGACTGTACCGTGTGGGCTTGATGTTGGACTGCCCTGCTCTGCTAATCTCAGCCACACAGATCGTGCTGTGGGGGAATTGATGTTGGATCTCCCCACTCTGCTAGTCTTAACTGCACAGATTGTGCTGTGGGGGGCGGGGGTTGATTTTGGACTGCCTTACTTGAGTGTTAAGAACCTCTGCTTTGCCAGCTTCATTGCCCACCCCAGAGCTGTTAGATCCAGACCTTTGGCTTCATCTGTCTTTCCTCCTAGGTTGGAGTTATCGTCTTTTGTAGAGTCCTTTAGGCTTCCATATTCCTTTTCCATTTTGGCCGCTTCTTCTTTGGTACTGTCTGTTTCTTCGTGACTCTTCTCTGGTGGTGCTGTGATCAGATAGTGCATCGAGGTTAAAACACCATTCTACACCTTCTTTAGTTCTTAATGAGAACAAACTTTGTTGAAAAGAGAGTTTGAGGTCATGTTATGGTTTTTGAACTGAAAGGGATTTCAGTGGTTATCCAACCTTGAGCCCTCATTTCACAGAAGAGGAAACTGAGGCCTCAGCAAGAAAGAGATGCTCAGGATCACCCAAGGAGTTAATAAGAAGCTGGACCCAGACCCTCAGCACTCCAAATTCTGCCCAGGCACTCTTCCTTCAGCCACACTGCCATTAGAGAGTGACTGCTAGTCTTGCTTTATTATTGTATTAGAGACTGGCTTTCACTGTTATCCTTGAACTCCTGGCTCAAGCAATCCTCCTGCCTCAGCCTCCAGAAGAGCTGGCATGTGTAATCTCTTCCTCCTTCCTTCCCTCCTTTTCTAAGGAGGACCTAGGCTGGAGATCAAACCCAGCGTGTCATGCATGCTAGGCAAGTGCTCTACCATGGAGAATTTAGTTGGTGCTGTCAGTCAACAGGGGTGTGCTAGGTAAGTCTTGGTTACAAATAGAATTGTTTTGTTATTTTTGAGAAAAGTTCTCATGTAGCCCAGTCTGGGGTTAAACTACCAATCCTCTTGCCGCCACCTCTGACCTTTTGAGTTTCTAGTACTGGAGAGGCAAAGACAGGAGGATTGCTGGACTTGCTGGTCAGCTAATGTAGCCAAATCTGTGAGCTCCAGGTTCAGGGAAAGATTGCATCTCAAAAAAAAAAAAAAATGGTGGAGAGCAGTGAGGGTGCTACTTGATGTTGACTTCTGGTTTACACACACACACACACACACACACACACACACACCTACACACATAAAATAAATATAAAAAACCCTGAAGGCTAACCATGTAGCTAAGTGGTAAAGTATCTGTCTAGCAAGCATGAGGGGCCGCCTTTGAGCCTTAGCATAAAAACTAATTAAAAACCCTGCAGGAAAACATCATTTAAGGGCACATTACAGCATCACCAATATGTATGTCATTTCCGTGCTGGGGACAAAATAGCTAAAGGTGCAAGAACCCACAGCTTGCAATCTTTTCTCTTTTCGTCCCCCCCCCCCCCCCCCCAGGAGGACTCTTCACACAGCGCAGTGCTCTGCTGTTTGTTGGGCAGAGCTGGGATGTGAGTAGAAGAGAAACATAGAAAAGAGGTGCATTATTATTATGGAGGGCACAGAGCATCTTGAGGAGCTGTGTGGGCCTTGGGGGAATGTTAGGTGGTCTGGGATGGTAGCCTCAAGAAGTGGTAAGAAAAAGACATGGTGGAGGCTTTTACTGAGGATTCACTGTTTTGTAACCAGATACCTCCAAAGAGTCTTGGTTAAACACCCACACTGAGTTTTAGCACAGGGCTAGAGGGCTGGCTTTAGGGTAGAATGTTAGCCATCCACACTGGGGCTCTGTGTTCAGTTCCCAGCCCAGCAAAACTAACAGAGATGCCCCTAAGTGAAAGAACTTTTTCATATTTTTGGTGGTAAGATTTCTCTGCCATGACAGGCTATAAAATAGCCAAGGTTACGTGTGGTTATTCCTATGGCTGAACTTGAGATTTTAAAATGTTTTGAAATCTGCAATGCTTTATTAATGTTTATTGGAACCTGTTATTTTCCTCCAAGAACAGTTTTTAACAGGTAGGGAAAAAAAAAACCCACCATCACCACCACTACCAAAACAAAAACAAAACAAAACAAAACAAAAGAACAACACACACACTCACTCACACACACACACACACACACACACACACACACACACACACACAGAGTTAACTAAATCCTACCTGGAAAAAGCCTGCTTTTGCTGTCAGTAGTATTTTTTTCTAGCTTGTTCTTGGTCTGCAGAGCAATTGTTTCATCCAAGTTTTCTAGAGAGAAAAGAAGAAATATTCTTTAATTTCCTGAGAAGTGATATTAAATGTTTACTCCCATATGTGGTGATTGCAGGCGTAATTCCTGTCTTAGATTTTATTTATTCATTCATTTTTATTTTTAATTTCCTTTAAAGCAGGGCCTCATTCTACCCTAGGCTGACCTGAAACTTTGGCTGCAGCCAAGGCTGGCTTCCCATTCCTTTTTAATCCTCCTACCTTAGCTCCCCTAGTGCTGGGATTATAGGCTGAGCCACCACGCCTGCCTGGCCAGCTGGCTTAGCTTAGTAAGCACTTAACTTTAATGACTTTTCATGTAAGTAGCAACTTGTGGTTAGTGGTTATCATGTTAGACACTCAGCTTCAGGAACAACTGCTAACACCTAAGTCTTTGCAGTATCTTGACATATTTTCACGGGAAAATAAATGTCAAAGCACAGAATTCCCACGTCTCACTGTTGACATTGTCCTGAGAATAACATCTGCTATCCTGTTAGAGCTGAAGGCCTCAACCTGTGGGTCAAGACCCCTTTGGGGCCACATACCTGATATCCTGCATATCAGGAATTTAGATAAAGAGTAATAGCAGTAAGGGTTCTCAACCTGTGGGTCGTGACCATGTTGGGCGCCAAACGACCCTTTCACGGAGGTCGCTTAAGAAAGCACAGATGTTTACGTTATGACTCCTAACAGTAGCAAAACTGTAGTTAAGAGGTAGCAATGAAAATAATTTTATGGTTGGGGGTCACCACAGCGTGAGGATCTGCATTAAAGGGTCAGGGCGAGAAGCACTGTGTTGGAGGGCCTACTGCTGGCTGGGCAGCACCAACTGTGACAGGAATATACTTCCCTTTAAGGTAAAGAACATAGGTGTGTACACATATACACCTACACAGACAAGACATCCGGAAGATTGTAAGCCAGAATGTTATGAGGGGATTGGTGTCAGGAGTGAGTTTAACTCTCTTCTACTTTCCCTTTCTTTCCCTTCCTTCCTTCCTTCCTTCCTTCCTTCCTTCCTTTCTTTTTCTTTTCTTTTTTTCTTTTTCCTTGAAT
Source organism: Rhynchomys soricoides (assembly GCA_019843965.1). Lineage (NCBI taxonomy): Eukaryota > Metazoa > Chordata > Mammalia > Rodentia > Muridae > Rhynchomys > Rhynchomys soricoides. The sequence goes on along the minus strand of JADRCH010000036.1, from coordinate 1,371,328 downwards.
GGCTTTTACAAGAAAGATGTTCTTTTTATAATCAAAATAAAAGCAGGAAGAACTGCCTTTATGAGAACACCCTGGAGTCCTGTTGGATTGTTCTGGATCCTGCTGAGCAACGGCATTTTCTTATCTATTTGTTTCTCTTTGACCTAGCAGAGTAAGAGGCTCTGAGGCCATCTTGTCAAAACCACAGGGATGGTAAGAGGTACTCAAGGAAACAAACTCCCTTAAAAAAAACGAAACAGTTGAGCACTCGCAATGCATAACTGAGAAACCATATTTTAATTTGTAAGATTTATTTATTTTATGCGTATGAATATTTTGTCTTTATGCATGTATGTGCACCATGTGTGCCCTGGCTAGTTTTATGTCAACTTGGAATAAGCTAGAGTCATTTAGGGAGAGGGAACTTCAATTGCTAAGATGCCCCTAACACATTGGCCTGTGGGCAAGCTTGTGATGCATTTTCTTGAGTAACAAGTGATATGGAAGTGCCCAGATCATGGTGAATGGTGCTGGGCACTGTAAGAACAAAATACTCACAGGGGGAAATATTGAGACAAAGTGTGGAGCAGAGATTCAAGGAAAGGTCATCCAGAGACTGCCCCACATGGGGATACATCCCATATACAGCCTCCAAACCTGGATGTTCTTGTGGATGCTGGGAAGTGCTTGCTGATGGAAGCATGATAAGCTGTCTCCTGAGAGGCTCAGGCAGAGCCTGACAAATACAGAGGGGGATGATCGGATGATCGCAGCCAACCATTGGACTGAGTGTGGGGTCCCGGATGGAGGAGTTGGAGAAGGGACTGAAGGAGCTGAGGGGTTTGCAGACCCATGGAGGGAGTTCCCAGAGACTGGATCACCAACCAAAGAATACACATGGAGGGACCCATGGCACTGGCTACATTTGTGGCAGAGGAGGGTCTTGTTGGCCATCAGTGGGAGGAGAGGCCCTTGGGCCTGAGGGTGTTAGATGCCCCAGTGTAGGGGAATGCTAGGGAGGGAAGAGGGGAGTGAGTGAGTGGGTGGGTGGGAGAGCACCCTCATAGAGGCAGGGGGAGAAGGGATAGGATAGGGGTTTTCCAAAGGGGAAAACATTTGAAATGTAAATAAAGTAAATATCAAAAAAAAAAAGCAAAGCAAAGCAAAGCAAAGCAGAGCAGACTGAGCAAGCCAGAAGGAACAAGCCAACAAGAAGTGTTCCTTTGTGGCCTCTGCATCAGCTGCTACCTCCAGGTTCCTGACTTGAGTTCCTGCCTTGACTTCCCTTAATGATGGGGTAACCTGGGAGTTGTTTCCCCCTTCATTTTACAGATGTGAGAAGTGAAGCCTTGCATGGTGCAGGGCCTTCCTTCCCAGCACAGCAGAGAGAGGACCCTCATCACCCACCTGGAACTCTTTCTGCTTGCCACACACAGTACTCAGAGGGGAAAATCAACACTTAATCCAGACTTTTAAACACAAGTTAAAAAAAATTAATGAGTTAAATCGTACTAAAATTACTTCCTGGGGATTATTATGAAACACCAGTAAGATTTAATATAAAAACGTGGGAGATTTCCCTTCGAGCTGTCTTTCTTAAAAGGAAAAGTAGAGACTGTCTAATTAACTTTATTTGTATGCATCACCAACCCAAGCAATTTTGTTACCCTGGAGATCTGGGTTTCTCTCGCATAAATCGTCAAATTAGTGAGGTGATTATTGCCAGATCCTTAGTATGCTTTGAGCACTGGAAAAATCAAGCAGGGTTCTCACCAAGGTAGGACACGCCTCCCTCTGGGGATATTATACCGTACTTCACCATCATTTTCACGAAGTCGATCAATGTCTTCATGATGGTGATCAAGGTTTCTTTCTCTTTTGCTTCTTTTTCTATGTAATACAAGCAAAAATAATTCATTATTTTTTTATTCATATTATTTTATGTTCTTTGCCTGCAGAAGTCAGATGAGGGGGATAGATCCCCTGGAACTGGAGTTACAGAAGGTTATGGGCCAGACTGTGGATGCTGGAAATTGAACTTGGGTCTTCTCCCTGTTTACTTATAACTAAATCCACATACATGTAGCTGAAATAAAAAACACATACAACCCCACCCCAAAATACCCCCAAACTAACACATGATTGGAAATATAGGGCAGTATATAGCTATACAAAACTGCTTTTAGAAATGAGTACATATTAACTTTTCCATGGGGCTTTAGTTACATCTGAACTATTGTAGTCATAATGTAGACAGTAAAGAGATAGTGTCTGGTTCTGGGAGTTTAGCTCTGTTGGTACAGTGCTTGCTTAGTGTGCTCAAGGTTCTGAGGTTTAAGTTCCAGCCCTGAATGAACCGGATGTGATGATACATGCCTACAATCCCAGCATCTGGGAACCAAGAGACCGGAGGATTAGAAGTTCAATGTCATCCTTGGATATAGAACTTGAGGTCAGCCTAGGATATATGACACTGTCATAAAACAATCAATGAAACACACAAACCAAGCTGTCTGAAAGACAAACACATAAAAAATGCAGCAGGATTTTTAAGATACCATCAAACTCACAGGTTGGGAGGAAGATGAGTTAGGGAGATCCTGAATAAGACTTGACAGGTGACTTTAGCCATCTCAGTACTAGATCAAGGGCATGCACGTCTATTTAGCATAATGCTGGTGAGTCACTGTTGAACAGTGACTCACTAGAATGACAGAGGTTCTGAGTTGGTCATTTGCCAACCAGTGGGGCTAAGTGGTGCAGAACAGATTCCCCAGACATACAGCCTGGCAGATTCAAGCAGAGAGGCCGGAGCCATCTGGCCAGTGTCTGGACCCGGAGGGCAAATAGAACTCTCTGGGAATGGAAGCTCACTCCAAGATCACTTTATGGAGGAAACAGATTACAGTTCCAGAAATTTGTACACAATTGCTCACTTGAGGGCAGTAATGGGACAGGGAAAGCCACTGAGGCAGTGCAGGGCATCTGCCTGAACAGCAACAGGAGAGCTGGGGACCATCCTTTGCAGATTAACCAGAAACAAGCAGGAGCCAAACCCTGCAGACAGCTCAGTACACGTGTGACCTTAAAAACGGACAATTTCCCCAAATGTGTTTGGGTTCCTGACTTCCTTTCCTCCGACGCTTATTAGAACTCACTAGAAAAAAAAAATCCAAGCTGCAAATGTCTAGTAAGAGAGAAGGAGGAATAAGCTTCCCACTAGAGAGGGAAATGAAAAAAACTTCCCAAAAAGATCTAATACAACTGGCAGGCTTTCCCCTTGATGCTTTGTTTTGTTCTGACAATGTGCCTAGAAAACACACTAGGTAAAACAAGCCAGACACAGAGACAGATAGTGCACTCTCTCAGTTCTGAACCTGACTCAACGGGTCATTACCCATGGACTCAACAAACCGAGGATCAAAAATACTAAAAGAGAAAGAAAGAAAGAAAAATTTAGTGAGCACAGACAGGTCATTTTCTTGTCGTAATTCCCCGAGCAATACAGAACAGCAACTATTTCCGTAGTGTATGCATGCATGCCTGTTACGAGCAACCAAATCCAAGCCAAGCCCTTGGACACGCCAGGCAAGCACTCTCCCTCTGAGCTTTAGCCACGGTACCCGTTCCAGTTTATGTGAAGGATTTGAGTAGGTGTGGATGTTGGTAATTGAAGGAGGTCCTGACATCCCCTCTACATTTACGCATTGTCACATACAACTGGATGTGACACTTAAAATAGCCACGGTCATAGAAGTAGAGAGTAGAATGGCATTGCTTAAGGCTGGGTGTAGAGGGTAAAACGGAGGTGCTGGTCAAAGGCATCAAGTTTCTGTTCAGTGGTGTGAATAAGTCTGGACACTATGCAGCTTGGTAGCCATGGCTGACATCACCAGATTATATACTTGAAATTGGCTAAGAGAGCAGAGTCTTCCAACAACGACGACAACAACAACAACAGCAACGAATAAACAGACGATGGCAACGATGTGTATGTGTGATAGATGCACAATCGTTAGTAATGTTCATTTCATAGTGTAGATGAACACCAAAACACCATGGTGGGGTGTGTGTGTGTGTGTGTGTGTGTG
>JADRCH010000036.1:1322771-1367248 GCA_019843965.1 Rhynchomys soricoides | reverse complement strand
AGAGAGAGAGAGAGAGAGAGAGAGAGAGAGAGAGAGAGAGAGAGAGACGGAGAGGGAGAATCTTGCTATGTAGCTAAGGCTAGCTTCAAGCTCACCATATAGACCAGGCTGGACCCATGCTCATGGTAATCCTTTTACCTCAGCCTCCCAAGAGCTGGGATTATAGGGGCGTGTGTGCACGCGCGCACACACACACACACACACACACACACACACACACACACACACACACATTACCCCAATAAAGCTGAGAACAAAGCATTAAAAAAGCCGAAGGACCAGAGAGATGACATGCTTGCTAAGAGCACTAGCTGCCAAGTCTGATGACCTGTGTCCCATCCTAGAATCCTTGCAGCAGACAGAACAACTCTGATTCCTGGAAACTGTCCTCCAGTCTTCACATGTGCACTGTGGCACACATGCCCACGAACAAAATGAATGAATAAATAAATCAAATAAAAAAGGCTGATCACAAAAAAGCAGCCATACAAAAGAGTGAAGACTGGGCTGTGTCAGGGCAGGGTGGTGATTCATCTCAGCATGTGACAGATTTGGGTACCTGGTCACAGCAGATGTTCCATAACTGTTTATTGAACAAATAAGCTGTCTGTTAACAAGATTAAATTATCCAGAAACTCCACATTTCCTGATTACCCTTTCCATGACTGGTACTCTGCTTTTGAAAATAAAATGGTGGGAAATGTTTTCCCTAGCCAACAGTGTATGCCACGGAGGACTGCACTTGGGAACCATGAACAGGAAGAAAGCCACGCACACACTTCCAAGAATTACTGTCTCATTTCCCTTCCGCACGGTCATCAAGTGGTGGTTACCTGAGTCGATGCTCGTCAGTAGTGCATAGAAGTTGGGGAAATACTGGAGTTCCTCAAAGTCATCTTCCCTGTGGGGGTTAGTTCTCCTTTCCACCCCGTCGGACAAGGTCAAGGTGTTAGACACCGTCTCATCGTTTTCATGGTTAGTAAAGCCATCTTGGATTGCTGCCACCGGAGTCTTCAGTGAGGGGAAAATAACAATAGAAAACAAACATTGTTTAGAAGTACCATAACTCCAGTTCAATCCTCTCCTTTCTGGTGACCTTGAATGTGAAGACTCAGAGTTCTTCCTTCTTTACAAGATCCTGCAGGTCTCAGCGGAAGCCACCTCGAGAAAGTAAAGTATCTTCGTGTGGCTCAGGAGAGACTAGACTGGGGGTTTCTATGGTTCTGCCTTGGCCAATCCCCCCTCAGGAGTCTTTCATTGAGAAGGAGAGAGTTTTGATTCACACAGTGTGTAGGGGTGGGGTGGGTGGGATGAACCAGGTCATTAGAAATAAAAAGTTCTTCAGATTGTCCGTCAGTAACAGTACCCACTCATGCTTGGAACTTCCAGGGCATTTGTGTCTGGATGATGCTAAATGGTTTTCCCTTCCTAGACCTGATCTTTGTTCCTAAGTCAGTGAAAGCTCATTTGCCATTCAGTAGATGAGACAAAAATCTAGGAGCTTTTCTTACCTTCCCCCCCTTTATTTCCCCACGTCTGATCCACCAGTAGCCTTGTTGGCTCTACTTGCAAATCTTAGGGCATTTTGTACATCTTTCTCCAGCAACCCATGTTAGTTCAAGCAGCCCCTCATCCCCCCTCCCCCCACTTTCTAGCTGATGTACCACGCATCTCAAATCTCTTCTCAATTCAGTATCTTATATCCTGGGGGCCAAGGTATCTTTCTAGAAACCCGATCTTACAGATCTTTTGCTTAAAATCTCCTACAAGGCGGCCAGAGACATAGGTGGTTGGTAAATTGCTTGCTTTATGGGTATAAGTACCCAAGTTTGATCCCTGAACCCACATTAAAAACATAAGTCGAGCCCAGTGACACACACGTGTAATCCCAACATTCGGAAGATGGAAATAGGCATATTTCTTTGGCTTGATGACCAGCTAACTTATATTGCTTGGTGAGTACCAGGTCAGTGGGGGAGCCTGTTTTAAGACACAAGGTGGTCGGTGGCCGAGGGATAACACCCGAGGTTGTCCCTGACCTCCATAGGCACATGTGTGACTTCAACATGTACACAAGGCCCCGGGTAAAACTATCCACATGAGTACATGTGCACATGCACTTACATCCACATATGCACCTGTGCACATGTAAACACACACACACACACACACACACACACACACACACGCTTGCTATGGTTTGTATGTGTCAAAAATCACACTGCAGTTTAACTTGCCAATGAAAAGATTTTGAAGGTAGGGCCTTTGAGATGTAGCAAGTGTATGCAGGCTTCCCCTTGAGGAATAAATTAATGTCTGTGTGGGTTGGAATGAGATGTCACCCGTAATCTTGGACATTTGAATATAAAGTTTCCCCAGGTGATGGCGCCTTCCGGGGAGCTTTAGGAGGCACTGCCCTGCTGGAGGAAGTGTGTCATTGGGAGCTGTCTTTGAGGATTTAAAGCTACACACCATTCCCAATTTGTTCTCCACTTCCTGATTACAGTTTAAGCCATCATTCCTACCTGCTGCCATGGTAATGGTGATGCTGATGATGGTGATGATGGTGGTGATGGGGATGGTGGTGATGCTGATGATGGTGATGGTGGTGATGTTGATGATGGTGATGGTGGTGGTGGTGATGGTGATGGTGGTGATGGTGATGGTGACAGTGATGGTGAACTCTTATCACTCTGGAACCATAGCACAAATAAAGTCTTTTTTAAGTAGCCTTTGTGATAGCGTTTTTATCACAGCAATAGGAAAGTAACTGATACAGCGTCTTTCTTGAGAGACTGAAGCAGGACTGAAGACTGAAAATTAAGAGGACATGAGAAGGGACGGAGACCCCTCACCTGCACTCTACTTTGCCTTTGTGGCTGACTTGTACATAGCAGATAAAGCCCAAATTGCCTACAGAGATAATGGCATGTTAATGACCCGCAAACAGGGCTGTCAAAAGCCACGCATGCTCTGTGCTTACTTAGGGCTGTAATTTTGTCAAATTAGCACCTCTGTCATCCCTAAATCTAAACAATGTCCCTTATAAACCACCTTGCAATTTTGTTTACAGAAAGAAACCAATGTACATATTTTACTTTTTCTTTAAAACTTTAATTGTAAGCTTGACTAGTCTTTTAAAAATTACATTGTGTGTGTGTGTGTGTGTGTGTGTGTGTGTGTGCATGTGTGTGTCCGTCTAATTACGGGACAGAGATCAGAAGACAGCTTTAGCCACTTGGTGCCTCTTCCACCATGTGGGCCATTTAGGTCACCAGGCTTGGCAGTAACTGCCTTTATGTGCTGAGCCATCTTATGGCTCCAGCTTGCCTAACCTTTTAAACAAGAAAATTGCATTCTTTGTGCAATCTAACTTAAGAAGGCACAGGTTCACAGACAGCCATTTGTAAGGACATATAAGTAAGTGTACCTCTCAGGGAGCCTGCACCTATGCCTTCCATGTGGACTGTCTTTTTCCCTGTGTCTTTCAGTTCATACATTTGCTGACCTTGCCTCACCCTGGTTTGTCCTGGGATTCTTTTCTGAGCTGTGGTCAAAGATCCGGCTTTACCTGAGCGGAGTCCCTAGCGAGCAGAAAGGGTGCTCCTTGGACATTGGTGGCTCTGCTTGGCTGTGCGTCTCAATCGTTGACAAGGCTGGGCTAGTTGTAGCAGCTATTGTGTGCGAGAGGGTGAGGTGCGCTGTTGAAGGGTGGATGGCACCCTGTGCCCTTACACACCTGCTGGTCTTTCACTTCCCTGCTCAACACATGGCCTCGCCAGAAGCTGTCCCGTCTTCAGCTTTCCACCCTCCAAAGCTGTGAGCTAACTACATTTCCTTTTTTTTTAAACGTTATTTTCATGTGTATGCGTGTTTTGCTTGCACATATGTCTCTGTGCCATGTGTATGCCTGACAAAGGTGGTGGTCAGAAGAGGACCTTGGATCCCCTGAGGGAATAGAATTACAGAAGGCTGTCAGCTACTACATGGGTGCTGAGAATCAAATCTGCATCTTCTGGAAGAGAAGTCAATATTCTTAACTGCCGAGTCATCCTCCCTGCTCCTACTTCTTCTCTTTATGAATTATCCAGTCCCAGGCATTCATTCTGTTGTAGTAACAGGAAGTGGATGAAGGCAAAATCCTTCAGTATGGTCCCTTGGCTTTTACAGTAGGCATCAGACTCTATGTACCGTACGGCTCTGCGTGGTCTGGGCTGGGTCCCTCCCCAGTCTTATCACGCCACTCTGTCCTTCAGAGCCAGCCATAAGCCCTTGTTTTAGTTGCCTGGTTACTCCACGTGTGTGGCCTCTCCTGTTTACAAGTTAATCCTGTTGGACATTTAGTTCTCAGCTCAAATTGCTTCCTTAGGGAAGCCTTCTTTCAGCCTAAGTGCAGAACAAGGGCCATTTCCCAAAGCACGTCATCCAGTTGCCCTTAAAATGACCACTGTAGGAGACAGTTTGCCTCTTCCCTGGAACTTAGCCTTTGTGGGAGCAGAGGCTGTGTCTTTTTAAAAGCGCAAGGCATTCTTAGCATAACACCTGGTACTTTAGAAGAATATTTTACTTACTTTGGTGTGTTTAGATGCTGTGAACAACAAGTCAAGCATACGGAGATTTTATAAATGAATAAATTAACAGTGAAGGGTCTTGAAAATCACCACAACTATTTCAGTTCAGACCTGTACGTTTGTTCTTTTAAGAATACAGAAAGTGTGGTGGTTTGCATCAAAATGGCCCCTTAAGCTCACAGATTTGGATGCTTGGCTGCCAGGGAGTGGTGTTTATTAGGAGGTGTGTCCTGCTTGGAGGAGGCGTGGTCTTGTTGGAGGAAGTGTGTCCCTGGGGGTAGGCTTTGAGGTCTCAAATGCTCAAGACATGCCCAGTGCCTCTTGTTCTTCCTGCTGCCTGCCAATCTCAGCTCCTTCTCCAGCACCACGTCTGCCTGCAGGCCACCATGCTCCCTCCATGCTGAGAGTGGACTGAACCTCTGAACCTGTAAGCCAGGCACCAATTAAATGTTTCCTTTATAAGAGTTGCTGTGGTCATGGTGTCTGTTCACAGCAATAGAAACCCTAACTAAGACAGAACGCATTTTTTAAAAAAGAGAACAAGTAGGATCGTTAAAAGATATTTAAATAGGTGCCAGCTCCTAGGGATAGTTATCAAGAAGAGAGAGAGAGAGTCTCTAGGCTATCAAGTCAGAAATCTAGAACTAATTTTATTTTCTGGCTCTGGTGGTTCACATATGTAATTAATCCAAGCACTTGGGAACCTGGGAGGCGGGGACAGAAGGGTTTGATCTAGAGTTCAAAGACAACTTGGGGTACACAGAAAGTTCAAGGTTAGCTTGGACTATATCACACACACACACACACACACACACACACCCCTAAATCCACACAAACATTACCATAATGTTTGCGGTGTTTCATACCTATAACTTAGCACTTAGAAGTCCAAAAGGCAGCTTTTCCACAGAAACAATCACCTTTCAAGAAAACCCAACCCAAGCAACAGAAGTGCTGTAATCTATACACCTGTACTTTGAATTGGAAAGGATGCTGGAGGTGATAAAGAGGGAGCTTCAGCTCTCTGTACTCTGCCAAGGCAAGGGATCTGACACTCTCCTATGGTTATTTCTTCAGAATTACAAAGAGAACTGAAGAAGGAGAGAAAGATTGTAGTAGCTTTGTTGCTTCCAAGAGGAAAATGCAGAGAGGAGTCCAGGAACTGGGAGCTGATGATGAATTGTGCTGGTTTGGAAAGGAATGGCCCCACAGGGCTCATAGGTCTGAATGCTTGGTCCATAGGGAGTGGCACTATTTAGGGAGTATACACTTATTCTTTCACCACTATGGAAAGTGTTGTGCTTTGAATAGGAATGGGTCCCATAGACTCATAGATTTGAATGCTTGGTCACCAGGCAGTGGCCCTATTAGGAAGTGTGTCCTGCTTGGAGTAGGAAGGAAGTGTGGTCTTGTTGGAGGGAGTATGTAACTGTGAGGTGGACTTTGAGGTCTCCTATGCTCCAGCCATACCCAGTCTGACCCACAGTCTCCTTCTGATGCCTGTGGATCAAGATGTAGAACTCTTGGCTCCTCCGGTCATGCATCCCTCCATGATGATAATGGACTGAACCTCTGAACTGTAAGCCAGCCCCAATGAAATGTTTTCATTTATAAGAGTTGCCTTGGTCACGGTGTCTCTTCACAGCAAGGAAATCCTAACTAAGGCAAATGGCTAGTCCAGAGAAAAGGTGATAGACAGGCTTCTGAGCCAGTGAAAAAGGGGGAAGGGGCAGGTGGAAGAACACAGCCTAGAACAGAGGAACAGTATAAGATGGGGAGAGGGCATGAGGCTGCTGTGCAGAGGACTGATCTTGATCCAGCCACTCTCCTGTGTGTTTGTGTGTGTGTGCGTGTTTATCTGCATATGCATAAACATGCATTGAGAATAACATTCATAACATGCATAACATTCATTGATAGTGGATACCGAATACCAAAAAGCTATGGAGCACTGGTCCCAGCACACTGGCACAGTATAAAGAGCTGTATCACATGATATGTGTTTCCAGTATGCTAGAAATGCTATACTCTCCAAATATTCTCTGGCATCAAGCAAGGCACTAATTGTACAGAGATACAAAAGTTCATGCGCACGTGCGTGTGCACACACACACACACACACACACACGCCCATGTTGTGCACACACACATTCCTTACATACATGTACATACCACTTTCTCTGGTATTTTCCCATCCTGATTCTCAGTCCTGGTTGTGGGTTTATCCGGGGCCTCCTCATAATTGTTGGCCTCTTTTGAAATCAGTTTTTGTAAAGCCTCTGCTACTTCATCTTCCAGAGTATGTGCCTGGCTTTCAGTGATCTGTTATAAAGAGATGAAGCATGTATAACTGCTATTTCTATTCCTGGGCTTAAACAGACAAACAAACAAACAAACAAACAGACATCTGGACTCTAGCTGAATCACTTCTTGTCCTTTTGGTTAAGATCAAATGTAAAACCCAGTTGAACATTAGGCACTATGCAAGCATCCAAAGACCAAGCTCACTAGGACTCCTATGAACTCCATCGAGGACCAGCATGGCATAAATACCCTACGAATTCAGTAGTGGTACACATGCCTTCACATAACCATCAGCTTTCTAATCAGACTGAAGGCCTGCTCCACAAAAGTGAAAACATGCTTGGGGCTGGAAACCTAGCTACTCAGTGAAAGTGACGTCATGGACCCTGGAGGGAAATCTACAACCACTACTTTACCCAGCCAGCACAATTCCTAACAACAACTAAACCTTTGTCCTTATTCCCACAGATGAGTGCAGCCTTCAACCCTGATCAAGGAAACTTCTCTTTGCAACAGACAATCCTGTCTTATGTAGGCTGTGACCATGACTGCCCAGCCTTCCAGAAAGAAGTGTCTTTAGGCTATTCACGCAAGCTGTCAGTGCTACTTTCTGAAACCCTATGGATGCTTCCTTAGAGAGTAAGTGGGAAGGGGGGAGGGGGAACAGCTGCAGGTCACATGGTCAGTTATATATCCCTTGTAACTGTAAAGTAAAAAATGGTAAAATTTGCTGGGGTTGTGTCCCGGCTGAACAGCCAAGCTGAGACTGGGGTTGATTTAATTGCTCAGAGTTCCTCAAACATACAGTGCAAGTCTCTGCTCATGCTATATTTGGTTTTGCCCCACACATCCTCAGTCTCTGCTGGTTATATCCAGCAGGTTCTATCACTTTCTTCGAAGCTCATTTCTAACACCTCTTCCTCTGAAGTCTTTCTTGACTTCCAGCTGGGCACAAGACATTCCCTGGCAAGCTTTGCAGCTCATCTGACTCTCAAACAGCTTGTGTGATGGGTGTGTGTGCTCCTCTAGCTCTTCTGAAAAACTCCAGGGAATTCTTTGGAGCCTAGCACGAAGCACCATAAGCATTCGGTTACTTTAGTTATGAGGCTTGACTTAGGTCACTGCAGACTGCACTCTTATGCGTACAACTTACTAGGCCGAGATTCAGCAGTTTAGAAACAATCTTGTCAAACACTCCTCTGTCGTTCTCCTCATAAATCCTGGTGGCAATTTTATGGACAATGTCTTCAGCAGTTAAAGGAGTTCCGTCCAGCTGATGAAGGCCATCTGGGTCATCTAGACAGAGCAAGCACAGCTTCCCATCTTGGTGAGGACAGACCTAGTTCATGCATCATTTTTATAACCTATACCTTTTGAAATAAGCTTTTCATTACGTCCAGTTAATTAATTAATTAACCATCCATCTACTTAGAGATAGCATCCTATTATGTCACCCTGGCTGGACTGGAACTTGGAGCAATCCTCCAGCCTCTGTCTCTGGAGTGCTGAAATCATGGGCATGCACTGCCATGCCTGGCAGCTAGAGAAGCTCTACGTAACAGCACTTAATGTTATTAAATCACAGTCGTCAAAAGACAGGGAACTTATTTTATGAGCTTGGAATCAAAACTTTAATATGAGGTGAGAGATCTGTCCAAACAACATGCAAATTTTTGCAGAGAATATATGTCCTTAGCTTTCCTGGGAATTAAGCATAACTTCAGACTAAAGGAAGGGACCGTTCTGAGGGAGGGAAGGGGCTCAGCGGGATGGATCACTCCTGCAAGCCTAGCACTTGAGAGCCTGAGGCAAGAGGATTGCCTTGAGTTTTAGGCTAGCCTGGGCTACAGAGAGAGCTCCTGTCTCAAAGAAAACAAGCCAAACCCAAACTATAAACAACAATGATGATAATGACACATAACGTGAGAGAGAAGGAGAGTGAGGGCAATGAAGCTCTGTGCTGCCCTCACAAGAATCCTGGAAATCTGGACCACATCGAGCAGACTGAAGTCAGTGTTTTCCTCTCCCCATCACACAGAGGCAGATGGGAAAGATCAGTAGTTTAGGCCAGTGCTATCTCTTGTTATTTATAAAACATTGGGTCGCTGTACACAATAATAAGGGTATTGGGCTTTGTGTTTAGCTCAGTGGTAGAGCGCCTTGCCTAGCATTTGTAAAGCCCCAGTACTGAAAACAAAACAACAAGCAAGTAAATATGAATAATAAAGCTATTTAGTGCAATTTTCATGAGGTTGTTGTCAGGAGCGGATGAGACAAGACGTTACCTGCACCTTTTGAGTCATCTAGTTCTGTATGGATGGGTACACTATTATAAAATGCACAGCAGATTCAGATTTTTTTTTTTTTTTTTTGATTAAAGGGACTGCGATTATCTTCTGGAAAAAGATGGAAATTGAATTCCTCGCCAGATATGCTATGAATAATGCTTTTTATTTTTTATTTTTGGAGAAAGGGTATCATTGGGTAGGTTGGCTTTGAACTCACAGAGACCTGACTGCTTCTGCCCCTAGAGAGCTGACATTAAAGGCATGCACCATTTCGCCCGGCACTATGAATAATCTTTATCACCTTTTCTCAAAAAAAAAAAAAGAACAACTTCTTTCTATCTCAATTCTGCCCTTTTCTTCCGAGGCCCTCGGGGGCTCGAATTTCTCTCATGGAGTGGCCTTTCTTCTAGACTGTGGGGATGGCGGCATCTGCCGCCTCAGGCAGACTCCTTCTCCCTCTTTTGGAAACAAGCTTACTATGATAAGTGGTGACTGAATACAGAGGCCGAGCTCTTGCTCAGTTGTGAGGCCTTCGAGACCCAAATGCCAGAACGACAAGAATCACAAAATTAGTTCCCCCCTTGGCTGGTTGAAAGTTGACTTCTATTTCTCAGAAGCATGGCCTCTCTATCGCTTCGGTCTGAATTTTCCATTTGTGGGTTGCAAGTCAGGCGCTGGGGAACAGTCTACGCAGAGGTGGAAGAATTTACTTCCCTCTCCACTTGTCCCTCAGGATCTGAGGAAGAAAGAATGTTGGCTGCCTGCTGAAGCTGGAAAATAACCCAGATGACTGTTTCTCAGCTCATTTACTTCCCAACGGGGAGAAGGCTGGTAACTCAAAAGAAATCTCCTCCTCCTCTGCTGCACCACTGCAGGCCCTCGAGCCCGGAACTCGGGTCTTCACAGTAGAACTCTGCTAGGGGCAGTTAAAAGTGAAGCACTTGGCCATGGCCCTTAGCTTCCAGCAGTTGCTTTCAAGCTCTTTGAAAATGAGCAGAATAGTTCACGGTGTTTTTCCTACTGTGCACAAAGGAGGATTATATGCTCCCTGGGCGAAGCCTCAGAAAGAAGTCAGCACGGATTCATATTTTAAACCTTTAGGCAGCTACGGAGTTCTATGCAGACATCAAAGGACTGTGCCCTGTCATTATCTTCCCATGCACATCTTGTATCTCTAGCATCTCATTTAATACCTGGAATCCATTTCTCTGGTAAAATTAAATAAGTCTTCATGTGTGCCAGATACTGGAAGTAGAGTGACTAATGTATCTAGTATCTCACTTAATACCAGGAATTCATTTCTTCAGTCAAATTGAATTCAAGCCCTACTATCTGCTAAGCACTGGTAGAGTGATGATTGGGCTGAGCGTGCTCCCTGGATACACTGAGCTTATTATCTAGCTCACAGCTTGCAAGATAGGAATGACATGATAAGGTTTCTCTTTTCCTAGTGAACACACCAAGAAGCCTAAAGCATTAGCCCGATAGAAGAAACTGGCAAGAATCTTGAATTTAGAGCTTCTTTACAGATGGCCTTAGGCCTGAGAATATAGCCTGCCAAAGAGAATCTCTCCTTCTCTGCCTTCTGGGATGAAGTCTGCACTTCTCTAATGTTCTACTCAAATGCTCTGTGGGTTCAAATCCTCTGCCAGTAGGATTTGCAGGCTACAAAAGGAAATGAGACCTTACCCATAAAACATTCTCTCTAAGACCCTTGGCTCGGTTTCTCTAGGGTCTCAAATAAAGTTAAAGTAAATCATAGGACAAGCCCAAAGCCATGAAGACTAACCCTATAGTTTAAAACCTGCGAGCTGGCAGTAAAATGAATCATTTAGAAAGTAGCTGCTCAAGTCAGTGGTCAAGT
Source organism: Rhynchomys soricoides (assembly GCA_019843965.1). Lineage (NCBI taxonomy): Eukaryota > Metazoa > Chordata > Mammalia > Rodentia > Muridae > Rhynchomys > Rhynchomys soricoides. Next base: position 1,356,221 of record JADRCH010000036.1, on the reverse strand, counting down.
CCCAAACAAATCCGTGTCTCTGCTGGTGCCTACAGCCAGTGTGACTAATTAAGTCAAACAAATATTGTATTCTTTTTATACTTTATTAAACTAAACGTTCTGCTCAACTAGAGTGATTAAACTTGTTTTTGATGCAGTTATGCCCAGTGTCTGTGCTTCTGGTCCACATACCTTGGGTTAAAAAAGTAGAATTCAAGATTTAAATTCACCAAGTAGCAAAACATAAATCATGGCTTCTGTCCACCCAACACATATAATACACTTCTAAGCTCTCCTCAGACCCTGATGTTCTGTGAAAGTCCCATTTAACTGGGAATCCCTGACCCAGAGATAATCAGCATAATTCTCTCGTTGCCATGAAACAAAATCAGGACAGAGAAGAAAGCGGTAGTCACTTCTAAGCACTGGTCTGCAGAATGGAAATTCTCTCTTTTCTAAGGCCTGCTTAGTCAATCCACGCGTCATCTTCCACACCAGCTCATTTCTTCACTCAGTTACAGACTCAGACAACAATTAATGATTACTCAGGCACTGGCCATAGTATTGGGCTCTGTTCTTGCGAGGTTTACAATGGAGTTCTGGATAAAGACAATCCTAACTGGTTACATATATAAATGTTTAAGCTACAAGAAGCACAGTGAAGGCAAGGGGCACGGTGTCTGTCAGGTTGTGTGTGCTAGACCAACCTAGAAGTGATTGACAGTAACTCTGATGGCAGGGACAGTATGAAGGGTTTTGGTTTTGGTCCCAAGAGAAATGAGAATCTATTAAAGAGATTTACGGGAAATAAAGAAGGTGTGTTCATTGCATTCTTGTAACCCCAGCATCTGAATGTAGAGGCCATTCTACATTCTTAAGATCCAAGCCAGTGCTGGGCAGTGGTGGTGCACTTGGGAGGCAGAAGCAGGTGGATTTCTGAGTTCGAGGCCAGCCTGGTCTACAGAGTTGAGTTCCAGGACAGCCTGTCTCGAAAAAAACAAAACAAAACAAAACAACCCCCCCGCCCCCCCAAAAAAGTTCCAAGCTAGCTTAAGCTACATGAAAGACCTTGACTCAAAACAAATGGACAAAACTAACAGGGCATGCTGGTCATGATAGCATATGTTTGCAATCCTAGTAGTCAGAAAACTGAGGCAGGAGGATCATGAGTTCAAGACTAGCTTAGACCATACTGCCAGGGCTCTGTGGTTGAGCTCAGCGGTAGAGTGATTTTCTAGCATGCACGAGGCCCTGAGTTTGATACTGAGCACCCTCTACAAAGAACGGCATGCACATATTGGAATATGTCAGATTTGTAAGCTAAAACCTCCGCTCTAGCTGTCACATCGTGAGTAGGTTGAAAACATTGGTGTGGTTGCTGGGAGATGTGTATAAGATTTTGCTATAGCTCAAGTGAGACATGATTGGGTAAAGCTGGTGGCGACTGAGAACAGTAGTTTTTTGTTTGAAAAAAAAAAAACAAAGCTGGGAGATGACATGAGAGGCAAAAGGTGTAAGCTTTGGAAGAATAGAATTGAAGAAGTAAGAAAAAAAAAAGAAAACTAGTTTAGTCCTAGATTTCTGTCATGGAACAACAATGACGAAAGAATAAATAGCAGCACAGTTCCTATTAACTAATTAATTAATTATTTTTACATCCTGATTGCTGACCGCCCCTTCCAGTCCTCCCCCCCAAAGAGGACGTGTGAGGAGGACAGAGCTCATGAGCTCACTCTGGGATATGCTCAGCTTTTGGTGCCTCTGGAACCCCCAAAGCGAGATGTTAGGTAGGAAGAAAGTAAGTTATAGCTCAAAGAAGTCTTGGTTAAAATGCAGATGTGGACTGGGTAGATGATCAAAGCCAAGAGAAGGAAACTTTCAATAATTAAATAGTAGGCATTTTACCATTGAGGGGTATTTTAATTGAGCTAATTATTTGAGGAAATAATATTTTATTTTGCACTACTAATTAAAATAAGTAGAAATAGAAAAATGAATTTAAAAATATAAAATGCAGATATCAGGGTTTTAATTTTTTTTTTAAAAAAACATCAGTAAGGAAAACTAATCACCATGACCACCTTTCTCACTTTTTCAGAGTTAGGGTATAGATGGCCTGGTACCCTATGTAGCTCAGACTGAACCTCTCTCACTTTGACATCCTGAGGATTGATGGGAATTACAGGCCTGAGCTGCCACACCTGTTTTAGTAAAGAAAACTTTAAAGGGAAAAATTGAGACTCTAGATTTTTGTACATTATCAATAAATTTTGGTTTTACCTCAGCTTTGGACTTAATAAATAAAAGATTATTAAGTGTATTTGATACATTTTTAAAGTATGTGACCTTTTCTTAATATGTAATGAGAAATTCAAAATGAGAAGAAAAGGCAGGCAGCAAGGCATCTTTTAAATCGCTTACCTTGAAACTTGCGGTCCAGTCCACTCTTTGTGGAATCGTACTCATCAGTCAGTTTCCGAGTTTTAGTTGAATCAGCATCTTCCACGTTCAGTTTGTTATCAAATGGGGAACTTCTTATGGATTGTTTCTCTTTCTCAGCTGTTTCTTTTTCTGTTATTGCTTTTAGCAAATTCAAGTTATCGATAGCAGAATAATTGCTTTCACTCAGCTTGCTTTCTGGAAGAAAAGTTCCAAGTCCAACACATTCATTTTAGTTTAGAATTCTGTGACCCACATATTTAACTGAACAGTAATGTGATTTCTTTTTTACCTGAAGGGTATGTCTTTTTAATCTTGTCTGCCTCTGCCTCAGCGATCTGTGAAACAAACAGGAGACAGATCTGCTTTTAAATCATTACTTACCAAGTATATGAGCCAAATGATTTACTCTCTATGAGATTTAGTTCTGTCTGTAAAATGCAGGCAGAAAGCACCATTGTAAGGATTAAATGAGACAAAACGAAGAGCTGATATGCTTCAATCTATTAATTCCTTTCTCCCGTGATATTGACAAAAGACAAATATTCATCCAAATGTGGTAGCATGTGCCTATAATCCCAGCACTCAAGAGGAAGGGGCGGGAAGATCAAGAGTTGTGGAGCAATCAAAGCTACCCAGCAAGGCTGTCTCAAACAAACCAAAAGAAGCCACGCACACACTTTGGTAAATTAGACAGTCTTCTAAGAGTGGCTACAGTATCGATCTCGCTGGGCTGTCATCATGCCTGAGTCTATGTGCTATATAGAACTCAGTGCACTGATTGTGAGAACACAGAATTATTGGAACTAGATTTATCACCTTAATTTTTGTCAATTTATTATTAATGTCTTGGGTTTATAAATGTAAAGTGGCTAAAATATCACAAGGAAATTACAATAAGTGACAACAGAGAATAGGATAACAGAGACGTTGTACTTTTACATCAGACCTACCTGTTCATTCAAAGGTCTTTCTGCACTTAATTCTCTATTATGCAGGGATTTGTCTAGAATAAATACACATAAATATAAATTTAATTGTGCATTTGGGTGGTCAAACATGTTTCTTATTAAAATAAAAAAACAATGAAAAAAGATTTTTTGGAGAAATAATTCTGGACGGCTATAAAATAAAATTTGTATTAGCAATGATTATCAATTGTATACATGATGTGTATCAAAGTTGGTGTGTTTATTATATTACTGCATATCCTGAGTTAAATGCAATCACGCTTTTATTTTCTAATCAGAAATTTAACATATACTTGTAATTCTTGACTTATTAGCTCTTTTCAATTAGAAATAGACTATTTGGATTATCACTGCTGGCACATTAAAAGAGATCATCATATCATGCATATGTAATGAGGAAAAAAATCCTAGCCACTTAAAGAACAGGTACCCGCTCCCCTTTTCAAAATTAGACCATGTCATTGCTCTATTATTTTAAAAGTAAAGGAGAAAGAAAAATTCATCTTCGTTCTCTGAAGTCAAAACAAACGATTCTGTCAATATGCACGCATACGTTCTGGTTAGAAAAACTAGGTAGGGCGATTTAGAGCTCACAGGTCACATCAAGCTTTATCTTTGCTGGGCCAAATGAAAGAGAACTCTAAAGCAGAGCAATGTCCACATACCTTGGCTGCCTTCGGGTTTTGGGAAAGCTTGAATTGGGCCGCTGTTGAGCACCAACACCAGAATCCAAGAGCCGGTCCAAAGGAACCCCATTCTTTCTTGCTCTTCTGCGCTCCGCTGGAAAGAGCCTGGCGCTGGGCCCCTGAGCTGTAGCTTTTGTTATGAATGAGAAGGGGAGTAAGAAGCTGGAAGGGACAAGAGCCCGGGTGTGGGAAGGGAGAGGATCTGGGTGGCCCCCCGGCTGCAGTTGCGCGGGATTGGTAGGAGGATGCTGGCCCTTCGGGCTCCCGGAGCAGGTGAGCAGGTGCGGCGGGCGCTGTCCGCCCAGGGGGTGCTGAAGTTCCTGCGCCGCCGGCCGACGCGGTCCTGGGCGTAGCTTTACTCCACTAGCTCCAGGAGAGGAAATGAGGAGGAGGCGCATGCTCCATGCAAACCAGAGGCGTGAGGATGGCGTCAGCGACCCAGCGCTACTCCAATCCCGCGGGAACGGAGCGGGGGAGGGGAGACAGGCTTGCTCGCGTATTTTCCATGCCGCAGTCTTGGGTATGTTTCTACCTCCGAGCCCGGCCTGATTGCGGGATTGCTGGACGATAGGCATGGTTGTCCTGCCTCAAGGACTAAATGACCTCTCTACCCGTGAACTTGTAAAGGAGAAATGGGTGATCTTGTCTAATTTTGATTTGTGATTCTTCTGCGGTATCTGCTCCAAAATCACTTCTTGCTATACTCAAAAGGTATAATTCTATTATAACCAAAAGATATAATTCTATTAAACCTTATAAAGACCTGCCTTTATTGATCAGTGTTGACATTCTTTTGATGCTCTTGCATCTCAGCTCCACAGGAGTCTTTTGATTAGGAAATTTCACGAATATGATTTCAGATACGTTGTGCATATAACTTCACTCACATATGGTGAGACGGAGAAGAAAAAAAAGCTCGTTGTCCCTCTTGGAGTGAGAGTCCTCACCAGAAATACTCAGTTTTGTTCTCTTTCTTCCAACCAAGTAGAAAAAATAGTGCGCTTTCCTGACGTTCTTCCCTGGGTCTCATTTATACCTGAGGATCTTGATGTTCTGGGAGTCTTTCAAGAAAAGGAAAAGCCATGAAAAGCACTTCTCCCCCATAAGCAAGTCAAAGGGGTGCTTCCTATAATCTGAGAATAACCCGGAAGACTGAGGTCATTGCATACAATTTACTATCCAAAGACTTTATTACGTGGTGGTGAATAAAAATAGCACAATGTGAGCAGGGTGCTGAGCAAGCTCTTTAGTCTGATTTTTAAGCAGAACTTGGATCTTTTCCTTTCAACTGCAGCCTGCTGAGAACCCAGCTGAATAATGGCCACAAAGAAGGATCCAGCACAATCAGGCCTTTGATTTCTGCCTCCTCCTTTTCATGGATCAAGTTACTTATTTAAATACATGAAAACAAACAAACCAACCAACCCACTGACAAACAAATTTCCCTCTTTCTGGAGGTTTTGAGTTTAATAGTCATGCAAGTATTTCAGTTAGGAATCTAAAAGTCTTTTTGTTTCCATGTGAATCTGTTTTTAAAATTGATACATTAAAAATTGTTACAGAGTACTTCAAACCTAGCAGTTAATTCGTACCACATAGATCTTTCTCAGTAGTGATAGCATAGTATCAATTTTCTTTTTTGCTGCAGTCTTAAAAATTAGCTCATGGGCTAGAGAGATAGTTCAGTGGATAAGAATATATATATATTCTTGCAGAGGACCCAGCACCACATAAATGCAGCTCACAACTGTCTGTAATTGCAACTCCAGAGGGTCTGACATCCTCTTCTGGCCTCTGTGAGCAACTCATGCGCACACCCCCCCACATAGACACACATCCATATAATAATTAAAATTATGTTTAAAAATTAAAAAATTAGGTCATTTAAAATCACAGCTGTGCCAAGGGAAATTTCTTTAGATCTTTGACCCTTAAATCATAAACGACAGCTCTGCTATATATATATATATATATATGCCATTTGTTATTGCAATAGATGGACACTGAACTTTGGAACGTGTCATGTTTCAGATCAGCTGACTTATGGAGCAGAAAGAAATCACAGAACATGTATTAGTTTACTTTTTTTAGTCTTATACATGATCATACTGGAAAAGCATAGATTTGTAAATGGAATAAACTTAATTTAATTAATTTAACATATATATTGAGCATTTGAAATGTACCAGATCCTAACATAGTTGCTTGTATAAAAAGACAAGATGACATTGATCACGGCTGGTCTCGTGCCTAGTAAAGAAAAAGAAAGAACTGTAGTGAAACCAACAGCAGAACAACTAACTATACAGTGTATAAGGTTCATGTGCAACATGATGTTCTTAGTTAAGTATAAGTGAATAAATAATCACAGAGGTTTGTTATGTCTCCTTTGTATGTACAGAGTTCAAATGGAGTCCAAAGAATGGAATTAATGACTAGGCAAGGTGTGGTGGTTGAATAAAAATGGCCTCCATAGACCTATATGGAATGGCATTATTTAGAGGTGGGGCCTTACTGGAGTAGGTGTGTCACTTGGGGGTGGACCTTGAGATTCAAAACCTCAAGCCAGGCCTAGTGGCTCATGTTTTTACTGTTGCCTGCTGATTCAGTGGTAGAACTGTTAGCTACCTCTCCACGTCTGCCTGCATGCTGCCTGCGTGCATGCTGCCGTGTGTCCCTCCATGATGATAATGGACTGAACCTCTGAAACTGTAAGCCAGCCCCATTTAAATATTGTCATTTATGAGAGTTGCCTTGGTCATGGTGTTTCTTCACAGCAGTAGAAACCCTAACTAAGACACAAGGTTTGAAAAAATTGTTAATATTAAAAAGAGTTAAATATTTTATTCTTATGTGCAAGGGCATATAAATGTTAAATATTTTAAAAGTATGTTGACTTTACGAAAGAGTAGTAGCAGTGACACAGATGAACACAAAAGACATGGTGAGAACAGTGGGACACACAGTGAGTCTGTCACTGTGGCCCATGTGGCTTCAGCACACAAGTACACAACTGGTACCTATCTGGAGAGATGCTTTTTGAGCTGAGAGTCTTGAAGATGGAATATCTTCCCAGTTTGGTGGCCCACACCTCAGCACTCAGGAAGTAGAGATAGTAGGATCAGGAGTTCAAGGCTAGTTTTATTACACTGTGAATTCAAGGCTAGCCTAGACTACATGAGACCTTGTTTCAAAAAAGTAAACAAACAGCATAAACATAGGTAGAGATAATTAGAAGATAGGTCTGCCTAACTTATTATAACAGAGCATGGCATTATTATTAATAAGTGATTATTGTATTTACCATCATTACATATTTTATTACAGAAGATGTCAAATATAAAAGTAATGTATGGCAATGAGCACCATGAATCTGTCGTCCAACTTCAATAATTATAAACCCACAACTTCCTGGTATTTAAATTTCCAGCCAGTTATTACCCCTAATTAATTAATTACCCATGAAAGCCATAGACTTCATATCATCCCTAAATATGTCAGTGCATTTATCTAAAAGATGAGAATTATTTTTTAATGATACTGTAGCATTTTAAACAAGCCTAATAAGAATAATACTGTTTTAGTATCACTAAATATCCAGAGTATACATTTCCTGAATTTTTTAATAAATATTTTCACAGTTGGTTTGCTTGGACCAGGATGCAAACAAGACTGTTTACTGACTTTGACTGCATGTGATAGGGGAATATTTCTAAAACTACAAATAAAGCAAAAACAAGGGCAATAAAAAAACCATGTGATCAAACCCTGTCTCAAAAAACCAAAAAAAAAAAAAAAAAAAAAACCCATGTAATCATCCATTCATCTGACAGTGATAACAATAGGTAACTAGGACATGTTTTTTTTCCTAAGAAAATATTTTGTGTGAATATTTGTAAATCTGTGCCTTGCTTATGAATTTATAAAGAGAAAAGATCCTGTTGAAGTTATTGGTGATTTCCCAGCCATTTACACAGTATGTGAAAAATCCACTTGTTTAAATAAATTAATAAAGTGGTAGAGGGTTGCCTGCTTATTACTGGTTTCCAGCTGCTGAAACTATGCTGGCTGTCCCAGCTCAGAGGGTCATGTCCCTGTCAGATGGTTCCCTGCTTGACATTTTCATTAAGAATGAGTATTCTTGTTGAAGAGGTATTCATGAAAGGCCAAAGAATAGAGAGTCTGAGTTGATAAGGCTCGGTTCTGCGGAGTGATGAGAATGGATCCGTTGCCATGAGAGGAAATGACCCGAGTGCTCATACTTGAGATGGCTAATGGTCCAGAGCAGAAGAGAAGTAAATGTGGAATCTGGCAGTGTGCCATCATCAGAGGAGAGACGCAATAACCAAGCATAATGCCGCAAAGAGCAAGACTAATGCAGCCAAGAAAAGGGACATGGAAAAAGAATAGAAACAAATAAACTAGCTCAAATGGCTAAACGTCATAGGCCACCTACACACGGAAGGTTCCAGAACTGAATCTGAGAGTGGGTGGCCGGAGACAGTAGATGCACAGAAAACTTTTCTGGTTCTCTTATTTTGTACCGCGGTTGAACGACTTTAAGCTAATGGCCCCGCTCAGAACTGTGGGAGGAAGAAATGAGACACTGGACACTACCTCTAGAACCACAAGGAAGAAAGGTTTCCCAGAATGGGTCAGGGTGAGAGTGACAGGCAAACAAAACATCGGATGCTCTCTGTCTGATTTCTAATGGAATCTTTAAGATCACACCATTTAAAACACATATACAATACAATGTTAAAACATCTAGCAGAACTGAATAAAATAGGTTGCTTATGATCACTGATTTTTATTATAGAGTATGCCTTTTTTTCTGTATTTGTGCATGCCCAATTATGCGTAGAGATTAACATAAACTCTATTTTTCATTATACTTCCGGTGGGTGCCTGGTTGGGATTTTACTTCCTTTGCCATTTAGAAAACCTTGAATTTTTAACAGGAGCACGCAATAACTTTGTAACAAGAAAGTAAGGCATAGTCTATGTAAATACATTTACATACCACAGTGTTTCATATTGTTACATTTCAACACCTGTAAACTATTTTTTTCTGAGATATGGAGATACTTTGTGATCAAATCAGTAGAAGGGAAGTGAAAGCCCAGGGGTCTGTATTTTGGTCTTCCCTGACATGCAGCTACTATGTGAATGCTGCTAGAGACCATTTCTAAAGTATGCTGTTTTCACTTAATATTTATTTTTTTATTGTAACATTCTTGATGGAAGGGGTGAATCGGGACTCATTTACTTATCTTAGGGCCTAGCATACACCAGAGATGCTGATGCATACTTGTTGAATGGAACCTTACCATTGTACACATCTACTCATAGCAGCAAAAAGGACTTGACAGCTTTTTGTAAAGATATTTATCTACCTTAAGTGGGGGCCAAGCTCCCCATCAGCCCTGTCTTTTCACTTTCCAGGGAAGGAGAGGCTAAGTGGTTACTGGTATGCTTGCAGTAGGCTGAAGCTGCTCAAATGCCCTGAGGTTGAAGCCCTCCTGTGCATTGTGGCTGCCTCTGAGACTGGATTTAGGGAATGGTTCCAGTTCAGTGGTGCAGATATGGGGCTTGGAGTGAATGAGAAATAAAGTGCTGGGTGTAATGGCTATTCGTGGTTGACGACTTGTTTACATTTAGAATTAACCAGAACCCAAGTGGCTGGGTATACCTGTGGGGATTTTTTTCCAATTTAAATAATTTAATTATCTATCTATCTGTCTGTCTATCTATCTATCCATCCATCTATCTATCTATCTATCTATCTATCTATCTATCTATCTATCTAGACAGGGTTTCTCTGTGTAGCCCTGGCTGTGCTAGATTTTACTCTGTAGACCAGGCTGACCTCAAGTTCAGAGACCCATCTGCCTCTGCCTCCTTTAATCTGTGCTAGATTAAAGTCATGCACCACCACCACCTGACTGGGAAGACTCACTTTTATCCAGTTCTTTTGAGGTGGGAAGATACATATTTAATCTGGGCTACACATTCTGCTGGCCCCCTACAGTAAAAGACAGGAAAGAAGGAAGCTTGACCTCTTTGCCTGCTTGTTCTCAATTTCAGTGGTAAGACCGTTTCACTACTGTTAGAGCCTACTTATTTGGGATTCTGGCATCTACTGAAGACCAGCTGAGGCATCCAGTCTTGTGGACTGAACAACTACTGGATTTTTGGACTTTCCATTGGTAGACAGCCATTGTTTCATTGTTCTCTCTCTCTCTCTCTCTCTCTCTCTCTCTCTCTCTCTCTCTCTCCTCTAGAGAACCCTAACTAATACACTGTGGTTGCTTCATGTAGAGTTCTAGCTTTGGAGAATCTGGTAAAACACAGTTATATGTTACTTAATGACAAGATAGGTCCTGAGAATTGTGTCACAGAGTAATCATCATTGAATATAGTTCTACAAACCAAGGAGGTGATGTTGTTACTATGCTATATAATCTTATGGGACCACCATCTTCTGGAATCCTCTTTTGACCAAGGGGTTTTTAATGTAGTACATGACTACTGAGGACAGTGCTCTCTTGTGGATCTGCACAATATATTGGCCCAGCAAAGTGCATTCAGTTTGTAAGTTCAGGCTATCTTTTGATTTCTTGGCTAAGGTGTTGACCTGGCTAGCACTGAGAAAGTTACTACAAACCAGTAGGCTGTTACCAGGCTCCTATGGTTTTCTGTTGTGAGAGAATGCATCAGAACTTGACCTCTTGATGCTGGATAGTGCCAAGGGCCAGCCCCAGCTTGGAAAGGGATTCTGAAAGAAGGGGTGTCTGGGAGCCAAGAAACAAAACAACTCAAAGTCAAATCATGGGTCCAAGCTGATGGTCTATGTTCTGCTTGGGACAGCTTTCCAGAATGCTCTCTCAGTGTTCTATTCTAGAAGCTTTTTCTTAATAGTCTAAAAACTCTCTGGATAGTTCATCTCTTGTAGATCAAAGCCCAGTCTTTTATTTACATGTCAATTGTCAATTCAGTCATTACCCCAGGTTATCCCATGAATCAGCATCTCAAGACCCAGCCCCTTGATTCTTAGAAAGAGACAGCAAGCACAAGCATAGACAACAAGACAGTTGAGTGGGACTTCACCTTGAAATTACCATTCTTACCTTACCTGGGCCTGGACCTAAACTCATTCTGTCTCCAGCTGACCTTGAACTCTGGAATCTGCCTGCCTTTGTAAACATAAACAAAAAACCTTAGCTGGGTGGGATCTTGCCTTGTGATCACCACACCCTAAATCTCTTTATCTCCTTCCTTCGTATCTTTCTGACAGCTGGCTCATAGTGCAGCTGTCTCTGTTCTTTTAGATCTATGAAGCTTATACAGTTCATAGTGCATCCTTACATTTTGCATAGTTGAGAAATTATATGTTTTTGAACTCATGTTTTCCAAGTTCATTTCCAAAGCCTTAAGGCATGTCCTGAAGGTCATACTGTTCTACCATTTTGTTAAGATATTAGACACATTCTTGCTCCCCAGACTTGTGCTGTCTTTGACTAACAAGGAGTCATTAACATTGGCAAAGAGGACAAATTCCTCAAAGGAAGAACATGAAAATATATACATTATTATACAAATAGGCCTTACTTCCACAGCAACGGTCAGCACTCGTGGAGGCCCAAGCTCTGCTTTCTCTGTTCTGGGGGCAGGGACTATGTCATTCTGTCCCTTACATGGCTAAGCAAGACTCAGCAGGAAAGCACCACTCAGGTCTGGGCAAAGCTGAAAGAGTATCTGCTACACTGAGGTCATCTTTCCCAAGCCTACCTCCTCATCTGAGGTTAAGCAGAGGACAATGTAGAGGTAGATACATGCACAATTCATTCATATCCAGGAGGATTTGGTTAGTAACCCTGTGGCAAGACTAACAGAGTATACCAAATAAGGGCTTTAGAGAGCCATCAAAATGGCTCAGTAGGTAAAGGTACTTGCCACCAAGACTAATGACCCAAGTTTAATTTCTCAGATACACACAGAGAGAGAGAGAGAGAGAGAGAGAGAGAGAGAGAGAGAGAGAGAGAACACGCCACATGAGTTTTCATCTCAAACACACAACTAACTAACTAACTAACTAACTGACTGACTGACTGACTGACTGACTGACTGACTGTAGGAACCCAAAGAAAACATTGTTCTCTGGGCCTCATGTGACATGAGCCAGATGGCATAGGCTTGGAGCATGGCTCATTTTTAACTCATGGTTACAATGAGTTGGGGTGATTGGCAAGTAGCAATTGTCAACTCCCAAAGATGAGCAGACTAGATTTACCGTAACTAGAGTTAGTCGCTGTCTTCAGGTGTCATTGGATCCCATTATAGATGGTTGTGAGCCACCATGTGGTTGCTGGGAATTAAACTCAGGACCTCTGGAAGAGCAGTCAGTGCTCTTAACCGCTGAGCCATCTCTCCAGCCCTCTTAAGAAGTTTTTTAAGTCACTGGGCAGTGATGGCGCATGCCTTTAATCCCAGCACTTGGGAGGCAGAGGCAGGTGGATTTCTGAGTTCGAGGCCAGCCTCATCTACAGAGTGAGTCCCAGGACAGCCAAGACTACACAGAGAAACCCTATCTTGAAAAACCAAAAAAAAAAAAAAAAAAAAAGAAAGTTTTTAAGTTTTCTATTCATTGTGAGAAAAATCTAAACTCTGTTAAAAACTATATGTATTTATATTTTGTGTTTATGTGTATTATGTTCATGCCACAAATACATGAGGCAGTTATAGGACAACTGCTCATGGTTGGAGAGAGAGGTATGACTGTTCTTTCTCTTTGTTATCCCAGAGATGTTCTGAGAAGACAATTAAACATTTTCCTTAGTGGAAATGGAAATCAATGGCTTTGCTTTGATGCTTCAGAGCCCATCCTCCACCCATTCCCATGATGACCCAAAGTGTTTTAGCTGCCAATTCCCTGTAATTTCCAAAGCACTGGGGAATTAGGCCATCATTTCTTTCTACACAGCGCCTAGGTGTAATTAGGTAGAACTAATGCCTTCTGAGTGGCAGTGACTATTGTTTCTCCCCACCCCTGTGACATGGGGCAGTTGGTAACGAGGAGCATCTGTGAGTGCGTCTGCGGCCTCTCTAGCCTCACTCTCTCTCACTCTTCCCAGGCTCCAGAGCTCCAGCCCTATCAGCCTCTGATGCTTCTGCCATGGCCAGACACATCTTCACATAGAAGCTGTCACTGAGGTCTCCTTTCCTACTAGGAAGAGTCTCCAACGTCTCATTCTGTTTCTTCCTCCAAACATGAAGTCAAATCTTACCTCAGTGATGGGTCAGTTAAAATGTCACCCTCTTTTCTGCCCTGTATCTCTTTATCTTTTTCCCCTTGTTGTTTGTCTCTTTTGAGCATCCTGTACAATGTACCTGTCTTTCCAGGGTTCCTAGAAGAATAGTATTTGTTCCAACAATAATACTGGCCATATAAATGCTTGCTGAAAACATTAATGAGCAAATGTGTGATGCTCAGACATGTGCTTCCTTGTGTGCAACCATTCATGTTTCTTTCAGGTCAGTCCTGGACGCAAGCTCCTTGCTATCAAGCTCTCTCTAGTTTGAGGCATTCAGTTTATGGTTCCTAACAACCAGGTTTATCTTTAAAACAAAAACCTGAAGGCTTGGGGGTATGGCTTAAGGGTAAAGTGCTGCCTAGCCTGCTCAAGATCTTAGGCTCCATCGCAACACTACAAAATGGAACAACCAAAGAATCAAATATTTCAAAGAATATGTGTTTCAGAGATAGAAATTTGATTAAAAGTAAGGGTGGATTTTAGGTCAAGAAATGTGAGAAGTCACAGCCACCAAGGTTAGAGATGTTACCAATTAAGGCTTCAGCATAGCGAGGGAGCCACACAGAAGGGCAGTAGGCAGAGCTATAGCTATCAGTTAGATGGTGCAACCCTCAGGGAAGGCTTTGAAGAAACCCTGATTCCACTCTCCACTTGTCTTCTCAGCTTCTACTGGTGGTGCACCCCAAGGTGACAGGACTCAACCAGAAATCAGAGGGTATTTATGCAGTCCCAGTAGTAAACCGTCATAGCATAGAGAGAGGGACAATGAGTGTGGGTGAAGAGGAAGCTGAAGACGTTCACTTTTTATTTTCATGCTCCCCTTCCTTTGGGGTGCGTGTGTGGTGTGTGGTGTGTGTGTGTGTGTGTGTGTGTGTGTGTGTGTGTATGTATGTGCGCGCGTGCGCGCGTGCGCGCGCGTGTGTGTGCGTGTGTGTGTGCGTGTGCGTGTGTGCGTGTGTGTGCGCGCGCGCGTATGCATATTTTATGTAGTATATGTTTTGTGTCCTTCAGCTTGCTACATAGCTGAGAAGGACCTTGACTCCTTATATTCTGTGCCAATCTCTTGAGTGGAGGATTATGGGATTGTATCAGCACTCCTCTATCACCTCACCCGTCTTGATTTTCCTTCCGTTGGTCGTGCTCCTCTGCAGGCTAAGTGTTCCCTCCTCAGAAGGATGCTCCTTGATTAGCATCCTACAGGATTGCCTTCTATTACATCATCCTACCTCTGTCTTCAAATTTACCTCAACCTTCCTTAAAATTGTTTCATGCCCCACATCCTCCTCCAGACTACTCAAGCGCTCTGCCAGAATGACTCTTATTTCTCACGTTCCAACACTAGGGAGGGAGTCTCTCATGCAGTAGGAGTAGGTGTGCGGTGAGTAATATTTTGAGCAATGACTAATAAGAGTAATAAATAATTAAGAAAATTCTAAAGAAAGTGATGATAAAGTGTCTTGTTAAATGTTAAATTACAAAGTTAAAATACTTTGACCTCAGTACCACAGGAGAACATGTGATTCTTACAGAGAAGCCATAACCACACGCTCAGGATTGTCTTTCTTTCTGAATGCCTTTCTTTACTCTTGTGCTTAAGCCTACATTAAAGAATTTTTATTAACCCTAGCCCTTGCCCAAAGAAAATAGTCCAGAAATAGAACTGCTACAATAGCTTCCAAGTTGTTTCCCAGGGATACCATAATTTAGTATTTGATACAAATTGTATTTAAAAATCTATAGGAAGTACACAATTAATTCAGAAATGATGTCAGTGTGATTGGCTAGCATTTAAAAAAAATAGCAAATATATTCTCTACACTTTCATTGAAATAAATTATATTACAGATCAGGGATTTAAATGGGAAAACGTGAAAAAATGTGTGAGTACTTTACTAGCCTTGAGATGAGAAATGTTAATCTAAACATTTCAGATAGAAAATATCAGGAAGGGACTGGAGAAAGGCTCAGGGACTAAGAGCACTGTCTGCCTCTACCTCCCCTGAGGGCTGGAATTAAAGGTGTGTGCCACCAAGCCTAGTATCCAAGCATGTTTCATAATTGGAACAGACTGAATATAAGATTCACTTTTATTTTCTGCCTAGCATTAACAGCACTGAAAATATAATACAGTATGGTAAAATGTATTTAAAAATATACTTACACATTTATGTATTCAGCACATGTTAAAATAAACTTGTAAAGTGCAGTTATTCCTAGGAAAGTCGGATGCAGATATTTGTCATTTCTTTAGAATTTATGAAGTTTCTAGTTTTAAAACACGATTTGTGTTATGAGTATGGGTATGTGGTTCGCCAGCACATATTTATATCTGTGCGCCATGTACATGCCTAGTTCCCCCATAGGCCAGAAGCAGTGGTGGGGATCTTTGGAAGAGCAGCCAGTGCTCTTTACTGCTAAGTCATCTTTCTGCCCCCGAATTTGATTTTTAAGACAGGGTCTCATGGATCCCAGGCTAGCCTCAAACTCATTCTTTTTTAAAAAGATGTTTTATATTTTGTTTACATATGAGTGTCTGTGCACGTGGATGTGGGTGCCCGTGGAAGCCAGAATAGTGCAACTGATCAGATGGACGAGATTAAGAAGATCTGCCCTACATACCATTTCTTAGAACTGCTATATTGATGAGTGAAAGGACGTGGTGTCTGTTCATCAGGGGGGCTATGAGCATGGCCTCTCTGAGTGTGTATGGACATGTTGGCCCAACCTGTTCACACTGGAGGGGTATCGTCATGTTGACCCACAAGCCATTTCTGAGTCCTGTCCTGTAGGTGGGTATGTATGTATTTGGCCTACATAGAAGTTCTAAGCCCAGTTACATGGGGATAGGTGTGGGCATTTTGGTGCACATGCCATTTCCAAAGCTTTTATATACAGTGGTATGTGGGTATTTTGGCCCATAAGTCATTTCTGAGACCAGCCTCGTGGAGGGGCGTGTGGTTCTGCTGGTCCACATGCTATTTATACCTGATCACATATGGGGTGTATGGGTGTGTTAGGCCACTTGCCATTTCTGAGCCTAGGCATTTTGGGGGAAGCTGTATGTGCATGTTGGTCCATATGCCAATTTTGAAGCTCCTTACATGGAATGATATATAGGCATTTTGAACCCCATTTCATTTCCAGGACTAGTCATATAGTGGGTTATGTGCACTTTGGCTTACATGCCATTTTTGAAACTGGTCATATTGTGGCATGTATGGGCAATTTTGCCCACATGCCATCATCAAGCAGGTCATATAGGGGGATGTATGGGCATTTTGACACACATACCATTTTCCTATGAAAGTGTATATTTGCATGTTTTCTCATATGTCAGTTTTGAGGGCTATCACATGGGGGAATGCATGGGTATGTTGGATCATATATGAATTCCAAGCCTGTAGTATATGGGATGATGGGTCTGTGGTCCCACAAGCATTTCTGAGGCTGGCCACATGGGGGCAGTGTATGGCTATGTTGTCCCTCATGCCGCTTACCAGTCTGGTCACACGGGGAATGTGTGGACATGTTGGTTTGCATGCCAGTTTTGAGCCCTGTGATATGTGGAACCGTATGAGCCTATCGACTCACATGTCATATCTGACCCCATCACTTGGGGGTTTGTATGGACCATTCGGCTTACATGACATTTCCAAATTGGTCATATATGGGGGGTGTGATGATTTCAATATGGTTGGTCCAGGAAGTGGCAATATTAGGAGGTGTGGCCCTGTTGGAGGAGCTGTGCCAGTGTGGGCATGGGCTTTAAGACCCTCATCCTAGCTCTCTGGAAGACAATCTTCTCCTAGCAGCCTGCAGATAAAGATGTAGAACTCTCAGCTCCTCCTACACCATGCCTGCCTGGTTGCTGCCCTGTTCCCACCTTGATTATAATAGACTGAACCTCTGAACCTGTAAGCCAGTCCCAATTAAATGCTGTCCTTATAAGACTTGCCTTGGTCATGGTGTCTGTTCACAGCAATAAAAGCCTAACTAAGACTGGGGTGGGGGGCATGTGAATATTTTGGCCCACGTGCCATTTCTGGAACTAGTCACACTGAGGAATATTTGTGCAATTCATCCCACTGAGCAGGTCATATGGGGATTTGTGGGCATTTTGGAGCACATGCCATTTCTGACATTTGTCAGATGGGAGTGTGTATGTACATGTTGGTCTACATGACATTTCTGACACTGATGCTATGGGGGTGGTGGTTATATGGGCACATTGGACTACATGTCATTTCTGAATCTGGTCACATGGGGAGGGTGTACATTTGTGTTGAACCACATGCCATTTCTGTAACTAGTGCTAGGGAGTTGTACAAGCATGCTGGCTCACAAGTCATTTATGAGACCTATCCTGTGGGTGGATGTACGGACATTTTGTCCATGTGCCATTTCTAATGAGTGTGTGGGAAATCAAAGATATAGGACTTCATATGGAAGCTATTTTGTGAGAAAATGTACATACATTTGATTATGTTCAGAACTACATGCATGTGAACATGCGTGCATACATTGACACTTATCTGTGCCTAGAAGTTATATGCATATAATGACCTTCCTGAAGCTCTCCATATGATAATGCTTAGAAACTGCATGCATGGGAATATGTGCATAATGATGATATATCTCTGTACATGGAAACTTTATATGTGAGAAAATGCGTATATTTAATTGTTCTTGTAAACTACACATGTGTGTGAACATGTATATACATGCTGGCATGTGACCATGCTTGAAAACAGCAAAATGTGCCTGTACTCAAGACTGCATGGATATGAATGTGCATGTTTGGGCTAACATGAGACTGCATCCAGTGCTTGCATTTGTGTAAACACGGACATATATGCCAACAAGTGACTGTGCTGGAAACTTTGGTGTATGAACATATGCACATATACTGACACATAACTGAGCTTAGAATTTGTACACATGTCAACACATGCTTATGTGCCAACATATGTGTTTGCTCAGGAAGCTGCACTCATGTGAACATATGCATATGAGTGAACTTATGCCCATGCTCAGAAACTTCAGTATGTGAGAACACATGACAATGCTATTGAGTTGAACACCTATGAACAAATGTAGATGGGCTGACATCTGACCATAATCAGATCTCAAAATCATGTGGTTATGTATATATGAGAAGACATGTGACCATACAAAAAAGTTTCACATATGTTAGAAAATATATATGCTTCAACACATGATTAAGCTCAAAATTTACTATGTAATTGTGTGTGATTAATATATGTCTGATGACACACAGAAATTTTATGCATGTGAGAATGCACACACATCTTGAAAGATGACCGTCTCAGTTACTTTTCTGTTGCTGTGAAGAGACACCATAGTTAAGTCAACTTACAAAACATTTAATTGGGGGCTTGCTTAGAGTTTCAGAGGGTGAGTCCATGACCATCATGGTAGGGAACATGGCATCAGGCAAGCAGACATGGAGCTGGAGGAGTAGCAGAGCCTGGCATGGTTCTTTAAAACACCTAAGCCTATTCCTGGTGACTCCTCCTCCAATGAGGCCACATCCCCTAATCCTTCCCAAACAGTTCCACCAACCAGAGACCAAGTGTTCAAACACATAAGCATATGTGTTCATGGCCCCTGTGGGGGCCATTCTTTCAAAACCCCACAGTTACTATGGTTGGAACATTTGCAAATCAGAATATGCACTGATAGGTGACTGTGCTTGGAACTTGTACACATGGGAGTACACTCATTTGTGCTCACATGTAACTATGCTTGGAACTTTTATGAATGTGAGCATGTGCATATGCACTCACATGTGGCCACATTTGGGTCTACTCATGTGTGAATACATGCATATGTATCATTATGTGACTGATCTCAAAATGCACATGAATGTAAACATATGTATGCACACCAAAATGTGGCCACATTTAGGAACTGCACATGTGAACAAGTTCCCGTGTGCTGACACGTGGCTGTGCTTAGGAACTGCACAAATGTGCACATGCATGTATCTTCCAACTCATGACTATGCTCTGGAAAGCATGTGTGTGAACATGCACATATGCATCAACATGTGTCCATCCTTGAGAAATTCACAGGTGCTGACCTAACTCCATGTTTTAAACTGTACTGATGTTTGACCATGCTCAGAGCTAACACACATGTGAACATATTGTGTATGCACCTACAAATTCACCTACATTGCACCCAGATCTACACATGTATAAGCATGTGCTTATGTGTTACCGTGTGACCCTGATCTAAACTTGCACACATGTGAACATACACATGTTTGTCCAAATGTGTCTCATGGGAAATGCATGTGTGTGAACATATGTGTGTGCATAGGCACATGACCATGTTCAGGAACTACAAGTGTGTGGACATACATATATGTGCCAACCTGTGACTGCATTCAGAACTTGCATGCATGTGAACATATACATATGTGACAGGATACATGTGAACATGGGCATAAGCACCAATATGTGACTACACTCAGGAACTTCCTGAGTACATGCATAAACGCCAACACATGATCACTGCATTGGTTAAGCTTGGCAAATGCTCATGTGTCAACTTATGCATATGCACTGATATGTAATAACCCTCTGAAATGCATGTGTGAACACATGCATATGGGCCAACAGTTGGCCAGTCTTAGAAGTTGCATATATGTGGACATGTGAATATTCACAAACAGCCAACTCTTCTTAGAAATTACATGTGTGTAAACATGTGAATATACACCTTGCTTGGAACTACACAGTTGTGAATATGTACATATGTTCTGATATGTGAGCATGCTCAGGAACTGCATGTTTGTGAATGCTCACATATGTGACTATGCTTGTAACAGCACATGCATGAACATGTGTATTGAGTCCAATATATGAACTTCAAGCATGTGAATACATGCATATGTATTGACATGTGACCACACTTAGAATTTGAACATGTGTGAACATGCTCATATGTGTTAAAATGTTATCATGCTTAGGAACTGGACATGTGTGAACCTGAGTGTATATACTCTGATATGACTACTGTTTGAACTACGTGTATGTGAACATGTGGATATGCTCTGATATACGAGAATGCTGGAAATTAAATGCACCTGAGCATGCAGCTGAAGGAGCTGAAGTGTGACTTTATTCTGTAATTTCATGTGTGTGAACAAATGTACATATCTCAACACGAGACCATGTGAAACTTGCTCATGTGTAAACTTGCATATATGCACTAACCTGTGACTGTGATAGGAACTGCATGTGTGTGACATTTGTGTTTGGGAAGACTTTACATGTATGAACATGCTTGTATGTGGCAACAAATGACCAAACTCAGAACTTGTACACTTGTGAACATAACATTGGTAGAACATGGTCCAAGAATGGAGTCCTGTGAGGGGATTTCTGAGTGCTTGTGAGAAAAATCCCCCAAAACAAGACAATAATCTTGTGACCTCAGTTTTTTCAAAAACATGGAATTATTCTTGGAATGTGTTTTCATGCTCACCCCAAGGTGTCGAGGATAAGAGTGAGTTTACTTCAGATTGACCATTGCAGCTGGCTATTATTTGTTTATATGGAAAATAAGCTTTGCCATGTGAGCTTTGTCCTTGTGATTGAATACTTTACTCAGGTGACTCTTAACCCTCCTAGTATGAACTGTCTGATGCACCAAAGAAAGTTGTCTATTGCATGAGACTTTAATCTGGCTCATTTTTTAGGCCCCATTCTCCCAGGTTCACACTGCTGACTAGGGTAGCAGACAACACACATGTGCCAACATTTGATCATTTTTGGAAATGACATCTGTGTGAATATGTATTTATGCTGACATGTGATTGTACTTGGGAACTGAGCATGTGTAAACTCATGCATGGGCAGCCACATATGACTAAGAGCAGAGCATGTGCACCTGTGACACAGGCATATATACAACATGTGACTGCCCTTGGAATGGGAAACGTGTGAACACAGGCATATGTGTAGATACTTGACCATCAATGGAGGTGCATACAGATGACATGCACATGCACAACTAACATGTAACTAAATTAGAAAATATGTCTGACAACATGTGCATATGTGCTGATATGTGGTTGGGCTTGGAACTGCATGTATGTGAACACACTCATAGGTGCTGACGTTTGACCATTCTAGGAAGTTGCAAATATGTAGATATGCACATATATGTCAACAACTGACTGAGTTCAGATATTATGTATTTGTGGACACATGGAAATGCACCAACGTGTGACCACATTAGAAACTGAATACATATAAACACATACATATGCTCTGCTATGTGATCACACTTGGAGCTGTAGATGTGTGTATATTAACATATGCAGCCGCTGTGACTGTACTCAGAACTTAGATGCAGCTGAGCATTCACACATGTGCTGATATGTGACTGTACTCAAAACCTATGTGTAGGTGAAGAAGGGCATACATGTCAACAAGTGACTGGGCTCAAAACTTGTTCATGTGAATAAGCACATCTGTATCAATATGTGACCAGCCTCAGAAATTACATGCCATTGGACTCAAGTATCTGCACCAATATGACTGTGCTCTAAATTGCCACACATGTTAATGTGTGCATATTTGTTGATATTTAGTTATGATTAGAACTGCATGTGTGTGAAGACATGGTCTGGATTCATGTGAAAATATGCATATATGCCTACATTTGACTGTGCTCAGGAGCTGTATCCCTGTGAACATCCTTATGCGGGCAGACAGGTGAATGCATTTGGGAGCTGCATACATATGAACATATATGTATATAGTGATTTGTGACTTAGCTCAGAACTCCGTGTGTGAATATGCACATACATGCTAACATGTGCCCCCAAACAGACCTACCTGTGTGTGTGTGAACATGTGGATATGTCCCAACATGTGAAACCGTATGGAACTTGCATCTGTATGACACATGCTTAGGCACTGACATGGGACTGGACACATGTGAACATGTACATGTGTGGCAATATGTGACTATGCTTAGAAAATGCACCTATGTGAACATATGCATATGCATCAATATTTGACCATGCTAGGGAATTGTATGTGTGTGAACATGCATGCATGTTGATGACATGAAACCATGCTCAGGAACTACACATGTGTGAACCAATGCATATGGGCCCATATATGGCCACCCTTGAGAATTTCACCGTGTGAACATATGAGTATGCATGTACATTTGTCTCAGCTTGGAATTTGCATGCTTGTGACATGTGTATATGTGCCACCATGTGACCTCTCTTAGAACTGTATATATGAATATGCATATATATGCTTACACCTGAACAAACTCAGAACTGCACACAGGTGACATGCACATATGCACTGACATATGACTAAGCTTGGGAACTGTATGTGTGTGACCACTTATATATGTGCTAACAATTGACTGTGCTTTGAAATTACATGTGTGTGAACATGAGTGTATGCACCAATGTGTAACTATACTTTAAACTGATTACCTATAAATAAATGCACTTGTGCACACAGGTAGTCACACTTAGAACATGAACTTATGTGAACATGCACATGACTTGTGACCATATTTTAAACTGCAAATATATTATCATGAATATATGTTCTGATATATGACTATACTCAGAATTTACACATATGTGAATATATACTTTATTTGGACCTTGCACATGTCATGTGGTCATAAATGGCATGGGTGAAACAATAATTGGTAGTGCATATGTGTGAACATGCTCATATGCATTGAAATTTGACCATGCTTGGAAATTGAACATGTGTGGATAGACACATATGCTTAGACAGGTGACTGCACTCTGAAATTGCATGTGTGTAAACACATTCATATACACCAACATGTAACTATGCTAAGAACTGTATGTATGAACATGTGCATGTTAATTGACATTTGACCTCATTCAGAAACTTTAAATGTATGAATATATACATATGTGTCAATATGAGACTGCTTTTGGGATTTCCATGTATGTGAACATCTGCATATGCACCAACATGTGACTAGACTTAGAAACTGCATGTGTGTGAATATACACATATGTTCTGACATATGACCATACTGCATACATATGCACACACACATAATGACATATACCTAAGCTTGGGAATTGCATGTGTCAACATGTACATACAAATTGATGAGTGACCATGATTGAAAATGTATGTGTGAGAATACATGCATATGCTCTGAAAATTGACCTCACTCAGAAATTTCACATATCTGTATATACATGTGATATGCACCAGAAATTGACCATGCTCAGAAATTACACAGGTGAACACTTGGATATGCCCAGACATGTGACCATGCTTGGAACTGCATGCATGTGAACAAATGCATATGTGCAACATGTGACCATGCTCAGAATTAACTATTCTAAGCAAGGATCCTGTCCTGGAGTGTGTTTGATATACCAAGTGTCTCTCCTTTGATGAAAACAGGTTTTCTTCTTCCAGCAGCTACCTGTCAAGAATAGCTTCTGGACTATGGCTGGGACTTCATGCCTAATTCCCTACCCCATGCTGATTTCTACCCAGTTTGCTGAAGGCTTCTCTACATTATAATTTATAGTGTGTGCTTCTCCCATGCAGTCTAAGCTCAAAGGTTACCTGAGCATGGAGAGGCTGAGGAGCCTCTGAGGTGTTACCATAGAAAGTCTGAAAGACCAGTGAGGCCGATTCTTGTCAGACAAGGTATGTAGGAAGTGGTACATTGCTTGCCTAGAATATCCCAGTTCTGCATGTTGATTTCTAACACCATGAAAGTAGGAAAGAAAAAACAATGGGAGGGGGAAGAGAGCAAAGCAGGGAGAAGTCAAGACCGGTAGGGTTCTAGGAAATGTTAGAGGTCTCTGACTGCCTGTGGTACTGTCCACATTTTAGGTAGGTTTGGGCCATGTGATGGTTTGTATACGCTTGGCCCAGGGAGTGGCACTGTTGGGAGGTGTGGCCTTGTTGGAGTAGGTGTGGACTAATGGGTGTTGACTTTAATACCCTTGTCTTAGCTGCCTGGAAGCCAGTATCCTGCTAACAGCCTTCAGATGAAGATGTAGAGCTCTCAGCTCCTCCTGCACTGTGCCTGCCTGGATGCTGCCATGTTCCTACCTTGATGATAATGGACTGAACCTCTGAACCTGTAAGCCAGCCCTAATTAAATGTTGTTCTTATAAGAGTTGCCTTGGTCATGGTGACTGTTCACAGCAGCAAAACCCTAACTAAGACAGGCCACTTAAAATATTAAAAAAAAAAAAACAAAAAAACCCAAACAAACAAACTAGACTTTGTAGTAACTGTATGATATGCACGGGTGAATTAGTTGTTTGTTAAGATTCTTGAACTTGTCTATGTACAACATTTACAGCTTAATTACTTCAGGTTTCTTTCTTTTTTTTTAAATTTATTTTTCATAATTAATTTACTTTTCAAATGTTTCCCCCTTTCCAGATCTCCCCTTTGGAACCTCCCCATTTCCTCCCCCCTCCCCTGCCGATACGGGGGTATTCTCCCATCCGCCCACCCACCCACTCACATCTTCCCTCCTTGGCATTCTCCTATAATGGGGCATCTAACACTCTCAGGCCCACGGACCTCTCCTCCCCCTGATGGATAACAAGAACCTCCTCTGCCTCATATGTGGCCAGCACCATGGGTCCCTCCATGTGTATTCTTTGGTTGGTGGCTCAGTCTCCAGGAGTATCGAGGGGTCAGACCAGTTGCCACTGTTGCTGCTTCCATGGGGATGAAAACTCCCTCAGCTCCTTCAGTCCCTTCTCCAAGTCCTCCATCTGGGACCTCACACTCAGCCCTACTGTTGCTGCGAAGTGTCTCTTGGGTATTTCGAACTTTTGGGCTAAAACCCACCTAACAGTGAGTACATACCATGTTCATTCTTTTGTGACTGTGTTACCTCGCTCAGGATATTTTCAAGTTCCATCCAATTGTCTGCGAATTTCATGAAATCATTGTTTTTAATAGCTGAGTAGTATTGCGTTGTGTAAATGTACCACAATATCTGTATCCATTCCTCTGTGGAGGGAAATTGGGTTGTTTCCAGCTTCTGGCTATATAAATATGGCTGCTATGAACATAGTGGAACATGTGTCTTTATTACATGTTGGAGCATCTTCTGGGTATATGCCCAGGAGTGGAATAGCTGCCTCCTCCGGTAGTATTATGTTCATTTTTCTGAGGGTCCGCCAAACTGATTTCCAGAGAGGTTGTATCAGCTTGCAATCCCACCAGCAATGGAAGAGTGTTCCTCTTTCTCCACATCCTCGCCAACATCTGCTGTCACCTGAGTTTTTGATCTTAGCCATTCTGACTGGTGTGAGGTGGAATCTCAGGGTTGTTTTGATTTGCATTTCCCTGATGACTAAGGATTTTGAACATTTCTTTAGGTGCTTCTCAGCCATTCCAGTTTCCTCAGTAGAATTCTCTGTTTAGCTCTCTTCCCCATTTTTTGATAGGGTTATTTGGATCTCTGACGTCTAGCTTCTTGAGTTCTTTGTATACATTGGATATTAGCCCTCTATTGGATGTAGGATTGGTAAAGATCTTTTCCCAATCTGTAGGTTGCTGTTTTGTCCTATTTACAGTGTCCTTTGCCTTACAGAAGCTTTGTAATTTTATGAGGTCCCATCTGTCGATTCTTGATCTTAGAGCACAAGCACTTTTCTCCTGTGCCCATGTGTTCGAGACTTTTCCTCACTTTCTCTCCTATTAGACTCAGTGTATCTGGTCTTATGTGGAGGTCTTTGGTCCACTTGGACTTGAGCTTTATATAGGGAGATAGGAATGGATCAATTTGCAATCTTCTACATGTAGACCGCCAGTTGAGCCAGCACAATTTGTTGAAGATGCTGTCTTTTTCCCACTGGATGGTTTTAGATCCTTTGTCAAAGATCAAGTAACCATAAGTGTGTGAGTTCATTTCTGGGTCTTCAATTCTATTCCACTAATCTACCTGCCTGTCACTGTACCAATACCATGCAGTTTTTATCACAACTGCTCTGCAATATAGCTTGAGGTAGGAGAGGCTGATTTCCCCAGAAGTCCTTTTATTGCTGAGAATAGTTTTTTGCTATCCTGAGTTTTTTGTTATTCCATATGAATTTGAGAATTGCTCTTTCTAAGTCTATAAAGAATTGAGTTGGGATTTTGATGGGGATTGCATTGTATCTGTAGATTGCTTTTGGCAGGATGGCCATTTTAACTATATTAATCCTGCCAATCCATGAGCATGGGAGATCTTTCCATCTTCTGAGGTCTTCTTAGATTTCTTTCTTCAGATACTTGAAGTTCTTGTCATACAGATCTTTTACTTGTTTGGTTAGAGTCACACCAGGATATTTTATCTTGCTTGTGACAATTGTGAAGGGTGTCATTCCCTAATTTCTTTCTCAGCCTGTTTATCCTTCGAGTATAGGAAGGCTACTTATTTGCTTGAGTTAATTTTGTATCCAGCCACTTTGCTGAAGGTGTTTATCAGCTGTAGGAGATCTCTGGTGGAGTTTTTGGGTCACTTAAGTATACCACCATATCATCTGCAAATAGTGATATTTTGATTTCTTCCTTTCCAATTTGTATTCCTTTGACCTCCTTTTGTTGTCTGATTGCTTTAGCTAGCACTTCAAGGAAGAGAGAGGGCACCCTTGCCTAGACCCTGATTTTAGTGGGATTGCTTCGAGTTTCTCTCCATTTAGTTTGATGTTGGCCACTGGTTTACTGTATATTGCTTTTACTATGTTTAGTTATGCTCCTTGAATTCCTGATCTTTGCAAGACATGAAGGGATGTTGAACTTTGTCAAATGTTTTTTCAGCATCTAATGAAATGACCATGTGGTTTTGTTCTTTGAGTTTGTTTATGTAGGGGATTACATTGATGGATTTCCGGGTATTGAACCATCCCTGCATCCCTGGGATGAAGCCTACTTGATCATGGTGAATGATTGTTTTGATGTGTTCTTAGATTCGGTTTGCAAGAATTTTATTGAGTATTTCTGCACCAATATTCATAAGGAAATTGGTCTGAAGTTTTCTTTTATTGTTGGGTCTTTGTGAGGTTTTGATATCAGTGTAACTGTGGCCTCATAGAATGAATTGGGTAGTGTTCCTTCTGTTTCAATTTTGTGGAATAGATTGAAGAGTATTGGTATCAGGTCTTTTTTGAAGGTCTGATAGAATTCTGCACTGAACCCATCTGGTCCTGGCCTTCTTTTTGGCTGGGAGACTTTTAATGACTGCTTCTATTTCTTTAGGAGTTATGAGACTGTTTAGATGGTTTATCTGATCCTGATTTAACTTTGGTAATTGGTATTTCTCTAGCAACTTGTCCATTTCCTCCAGATTTTCCAATTTTGTTGCATATAGGCTTTTGTAGTAGAATCTGATGATTTTTTAAATCTCCTCAGAATCTGTTGTTGTATCTCCCTTTTCATTTCTAATTTTGTTAATTTGCATACTGTCTCTGGTTAGTCTGGTTAAGGGTTTATCTTTCTTGCTGATTTTCTTGTTTTGTTGATTCTTTGTATAGTTCTTTTCGTTTCCACTTGGTTGATTTCAACCCTTAATTTGATTATTTCCTGCCTTCTACCCCTCTTGGGTGTATTAGCTTCTTTTTGTTCTAGAACTTTCAGGTGTGCTGTTAAGCTGTTATTATATGCTCTCTCCAGTTTCTTTTTGGAGGCATTCAGAGCTATGAGTTTTCCTCTTAACACTGCTTTCATTGTGTCCCATAGATTTGGGTATATTGTACTTTCATTTTCATTAAATTCTAGGAAGTCTTTAACTTCTTTCTTTATTTCTCTCTTGACCAAGTTATCATTGAGTAGAGCATTGTTCAACTTCCATGTGTATGTGGGCTTTCTGTTGTTGTTGTTGCCATTGAAGACCAGCCTTAATCCGAAGTGATCTGATGGGAGGCATGGGATTATTTCAATTTTCTTATATCTGTTGAGGTTTGTTTTGTGACCAATTATATGATCAATTTTGGAGAAGGTACCATGAGGTACTGAGAAGAAGGTGTATTCTTTTTTTTTTTTTCATTCTGCGTATATAAGGTGTATTCTTTTGATGTAGGATGAAATGTTCTATAGATATCTGTTAAATCCATTTGGTTCATAGCATCTGTTAGTTTCACTATGTCTCTGTTTAGTTTGTTTCCAAGATCTGTCCATTGTTGATAGTGGGGTGTTAAAGTCTCCCACTATTATTGTGTGAAGTGCAATGTGTGCTTGAGCTTTAGTAAAGTTTCTTTTATGAATGTGGGAGCCCTTGCATTCGGGGCATAGATGTTCAGAATTGAGAGTTCTTCTTGGTAGATTTTTCCTTTGATGAGTATGAAGTATCCTTCCTTATCTTTTAGATGACTTTTGGTTGAAAGTCAATTTTATTTGATATTAGAATGGCTACTCCAGCCTGTTTCTTGGGACCATTTGCCTGGAAAATTGTTTTCCAGCCCTTTACTCTGAGGTAGTTTTTGTCTTTAAAATGGAGTTGTGTTTCCTGGATGCAGCAAAATGCTGGGTCCTGTTTATGGATCCAGTCTGTCAGTCTATGTCTTTTTATTGGGGATTTGAGACCATTGATGTTAAGAGATATTAAGGAATAGTGATTGTTGCTTCCTGTTATTTTCGATGTTGTTTATATGTTTGTGTGGCTATCTTCTTTTGAGTTTGTTGAAAGATTACTTTCTTGCTTTTTCTTGGGTGTAGTTTTTCTCCTTGAGTTGGCGTTTTCCATGTATTATTCTTTGTAGGGCTGAGTTTGTAGAAACATACTGTGCAAATTGGATTTGTCATAGAATATTTTGGTTTCACCCTCTATGATTATTGAGAGTTTTGCTGGGTATAGCAGCCTGGGCTGGCATTTGTATTCTTTTAGAGTCTGTATGAGATCTGCCCAGGATCTTCTAGCTTTCATAGTCTCTGGTGAGAAGTCTGGTGTAATTCTGATAGGTCTGCCTTTATATGTTACTTGCCCTTTTTCCATTACTGCTTTTAATATTCTTTTCTTATTTTGTGTATTTGGTGTTTTGACTATAATGTGATGGGAGGAATTTCTTTCCTGGTCCAGTCTATTTGGCATTCTATAGGCTTCTTGTATATTTATGTTCATCTCTTTCTTTAGGGTAGGGAAGTTTTTTACAATTTTGTTGAAGATATTTACTGGTCCTTTAAGTTGGGAATCTTCACTCTCTTCTATACCTATTATCCTCAGGTTCTGTCTTCTAATTGTATCCTGGATATCTTTGATATTTTGGGTTAGGAGCTTTCTGGATTTTGTGTATTCTTTGACTGTTGTGTCCATGTTTTCTATACTATCTTCCGCACCTGAGATTCTCTCTTCCATCTCTTATATTCTATTGGTGATCCTTGCATCTATGACTCCTGATTTTTTTCCTATGTTTTCTAACTCCAGGGTTGTCTCCCTTTGTGATTTCTTTATTGTTTCTATTTCTGTTTTTAATTCCTGAATGGTTTTGTTCATTTGTTTGATTGTGTTTTCCTGTAATTCTTTAAGGGATTTTTGTGTGTCCTCTTTAAGGTTTTCCAGTTGTTTACTTGTGTTCTCTTGTATTTCTTTAAGGCAGTTATTTATTTCCTTCTTAAAATCTTCTATCATCCTCTTGAGATGTGATTTTAAGTCTTAGTCTTCCTTTTCTGGTATGTTGGGGTATCCAGGGCTTGCTGTGGTGGGAGAGCTGGGTTCTGATGAAGCCAAGTAGCCTTGGTTTCTGTTCCTTGTGTTCTTGCCCTTGCCTTTCACCATCTGGTTATCTCTGGTGTTAGCTGGTCTTACTCTCTCTGACTGTGGCTTGTCTTTCCTGCAAGCCTAGAGGTCAATACTCCTTGGAGACCAGTTCTCTCTGAAAGGAATTTGGGTTTGGAGAGTTGTGGTGCAGGGTCAGCTCTGGGGTGCAGACAGAAACAGGAAGGATCTCATCCCCAGCTGACCCTTGTTTCCTGTGTTCTAATGGCTCTACTAGGGTCCCTCTTGGTCCAGTGAATTTGAAAAGAAGTGGTGGTCTTGCCTGTGCTTAAAGATGTGTCGGCACTCCTGGTATACCAGCTCTCTCCTGGCACTAGTTGAGTATGGAGCCCAGTGTCACAGGATCTGCTCTCCAGAAGCTGAAAGAAACCAGATCCCTGTTCCTCAGTCCCTGTGACTTGGGAATTCCAGGTGGGACCCTTTGAGCAGTCAGTCTTGTCCCCACTCCTTGGAGGCTAGCTTTCTCCCAGCGCTATTTGGCTATGGAGTCCTGGTGGCCCAGGCAGAGGACTCCTGCCACAGATGTAAACCAGAAGTCTCCTACCTCCTGGCTGTTCTTCAGTCCCTGCGTCTGGAGCCCTCCTCTTGCTGGCTTTTGCACACATGTGGGTGGCTCACTTTCTCCCTGCACTGTTTGGCTATGGAGCCCTGTTGGCCCAGGCAGAGGTCTCCTGCCACAGATGGAAACCGGCAGGCTCTTACCTCCTGGCTGTTCCTCAGTCCCTGTGTCTGGAGCCCTCCTCTTGCTGGTACTTCAGGTTTCTACATACATTTCCAGAGCTGGGACTTTAGTTCAGGAGTAGAGTGCTTGACTGCCACAAGCAAGACACTGCATTCTGGTCTTCAGGTACCACAGACAAGTAAAGATATATTTCCAGGAAAGCACACACACACACAACACTTTCCAGACACCCACAGAATGAGATGCTTTGAAAAACTGTAGGAAAGCTGCCACACTTTACTTCTGAGCATCACATTTACTTTCTTCCTCTTTATTATTCTGGTTTTCCAAATGATCTTTTTCTGAGATGGGGTTTCTGTGTGTAGCCCTGGCTATCCAGGGACTTGTTATGTAGAGCAGGCTGGCCTGGAACTCAGAGATGGGCCTGCCTCTGCCTCCTGAGTACTGGGAATAAAGGCGTGTGCCACTACCACTGGCTTTATATCCTGTTTCATAACTGGTGTCCATGACCTGTGCTCAGTTCTTTCTCATCTCCTCATATTTAGCTTCTCTTGTTGTCCTTTCTTCATGGTATACGCTACTCAGACATGTGTCTATTACTGTATTTACGTAGATTATTGTGCTGATTCCACATATGAGTGAGAACATAAAATTGAAACATGGAGAATTACATAATACTAAGAAGATTGAACGTTTACATTACATTATATTATATAATTATAGGATGACTGAAAGTGTTTTGATTAAAACTTTTGATATAAAGTTTTTCATTCTCGTTATTAGTTACATCTAAACTGGTGCCTTAGAATTTGAGGCATGTGGGCTGGAGAGATGGTTCAGAGGTTAAGAGCACTGATTGCTCTTCCAAAGGTCCTGAGTTCAATTCCCAGCATTCACATGGTGGCTCACAGTTATCTGTAATGGAATCTGATGCCATCTTCTGGTGTGTCTGAAGGCAGTGACAGTGTATTTACAAAGATGAATAAATAAATCTTTAAAAAAAAGAATTTTAGGTATGTGAGAGGTATCAGGAGTCAGAGCATTTCTCTTAGGTCACACATTTGATTCTTATTTGAGCTATCAATCCTGTGGCCATCTTGTTTTTGTTGCATTTTGTTTTAGCTTTTGTTTTGTTTATTGAAATCACAAGTGTCGTAAAAGCAGCACATTATTATTCTGTACCTTTTAACGCATGTTGGGCAGAGCATCAATTTTGTTATGGTATTGCCGTACATGTTTAGTTTGGGATGACCCACGCCCTCTCCCCCCTCTCTCCGTCTCCTTGGCCCTCACCTTCTGTAGCTTTATACCCCAGGATTCTCCTTTAGAGTGTGATCTCTTAATGGGTAGAGGTTGAGGAACATGGAGATCACATTTCTTATTCATTTTTAGTTACTTCTTTCAGTTTTAGTTTTTAATAAAATGTGAAACAAAACCCTTCGGGTGGTAAGCTTGTTTATTTTACTATGCTCTGTTTAGTCAATTCTTTTTAAAAAAGAAAAGGTTATAAAAGTGTAATCATTGCCATCTGTTGTATTTGAGTAAAACCTAGCCTACAAGTCAGAAAAGTCCCGCCAACAGCTTACAAAACAATAGCAACAATGCCAGCTCACCATGGTTACGGGTGAAACTGTTTTTCTCCCAAATAAAAGAAGTTTCCTTAGAGGATTATTTTAACATTTGATTTATATCATTATTGAATTGGCCTCAAAAAATCATCAAAAATCTCTAAAAAACAAAACCAAAAAAATCAAAAGCAAAATGCTGGTATTTAACTCCCGGCCGGATAAGCAGTTAGCAGATTTCTGTCACTCTGAGGAAAACCCCATCAAAACTGGCTCTTTGGAGAATATTATTTTTAAGAGAGTCTGTGAGTATGATTCAGAAGAGAAAATTGTATTTGTATCCAGTGGCTGACAGTATGAAACAACTATCACCCGAAGCAGGCATGAAGACGAAGTCAAGTATAAGGTTCTCAATGTGGCTTACAGCATCGTTCATCTAAGGGGCCATATCTTTGCTACACTTTGCATTAGACATGGCAGCTCCAGGGCAGAAGATCGATGGTCATGAGGTAAAGACTCTTGCCACATGTGCCCAGAACCCACATGATGAAAGGAAGATTCATCCGAAGAGTTCTCTGAAAGAACATGCTCCACACACCACAGCACCACAACTACACCATGCACACACGCCCGCACGCACGCACGCACACACACACTTCTCAAATAAATTAATTTTTTGCCTTTTTCTAATTTTTAAGATTGATTTATTTTTGTATGTATTGGTATTTGATCTGCATGCACTCTGGTAGCACATGTATGCAGTAACCAAGGTGGCCAGAAGAGGGCAACAGAACCACCTGCCAGACCCAGAGCAGCCTTCAGACTCTGTGCTCAGGCTAAGCTGCTGCTTCTGCTTCTTCCTCTTCCTCTTCCTCTTCCTCTTCCTCTTCCTCTTCTTCTTCTTCTCCTTCTCCTTCTCCTTCTTCTCCTCTTCCTCCTCCATCTTCTCCTCGTTCTCCTCCCCCTCCTCCTTCTCCTCCTCCTCCTCCTCCTCCTCCTCCTCCTCCTCCTCCTCCTCCT
>JADRCH010000036.1:1259750-1322761 GCA_019843965.1 Rhynchomys soricoides | reverse complement strand
TCCTCCTCCTCCTCCTCCTCCTCCTCCTCCTCCTCCTCCTCCTCCTCTTCTTTTCTTGTATTCCCATAACCTTGGGGTTTTATTTATTCTTTGGTAGTTTCATATAAGAACACAATGTGTCCAGATCTTGAACACCATTATTTATTCTGTCTGCCCAGTTGAAGACACAAGGCTCAACTTAACGTCTTTGGCAAAGAGAGCTAGCCCTCATGACATAGCACACATGCTGGTGTCTCAACATTGAGCTTCATGGTCTCCACAGCTATAAACATATTCCTATTGTTTATAAACCACACATGTAATGATTCATACATATGCACACACACACACATATATATATATATATACATTATTGAGATGCAGTATGTGTGTATGTGTGTGTGTGTGTGTGTGTGTATAGATGAGTAGCCCGCTAGCTCTTGAGTTCATGAAACCCTCCTGCTTCAGTCCTTGAGGAGCTGAACCATGGATATGCATCTCAGCACTGAACTAGCGGTCGGCTTATGCTCGTTTTTTAGTGGCAGCTTGAACTGGTGGAGGCAACAGGTCTGCAGCTTGTCAGATGTGGTATAATTCATTGGTAGACATGAGAAAGCTTGGCTGTTGGTAAGAAATGGACGTGGAAATTTGACACTCAACCAGCTCCAATGTAGACAATTACTCCAGAGCTTCTAAAGAGGACACAGAGGATTGGATCTATGGTCTCACAAGTGCCAGATGAGTCCTCTACCACTGAGCTTTACTCCCAGAACCTTGGGGTTTTTTCCTTTGGTAATTTCATAAACTAACACAATGCACCCTACTCCCCTGACTCTCAAGAGCCCGCACCACACCATCACATTTCCCTACCAACTTTATTTCTTCTTGCTGTCCTCCTCCTCCTTCTCCCTTCTGCTCTCCCTCCTTTCCTTCCTCCACCTCCTTCAACATTCTTCTCCTTCCTCCCCCTCCCTTCCCCCTTCCTAGTCCTGGTCTTCTTTCTTCTTTCTCCTCCCCCATCTTTAATAACACTCTAAGTCAAATTAAATTTTTATGATTTTTTTGGTACTTTTTTTTGGGGGGGGTTTAGTTTTTCATTTTTTATAATAAAATTTAATTGATAGAGAATTTTAGAGAAATGTTCCATAATACAGTACTTCTAATAAACAGTTTACCAACAAGTACCAAAGTATAAATTGTACATAAAATTTTGCCTAGTAAACTTATTTCTAGGAATTAATGCTGATAAAAATATGTGTGTACTGTGGGATCTCTATCACAGTATTATATACAATGGTGAATTATGGAAACATGTCAAAATTAAATACAGAATTAATAAATTATGAAATTACTTGTAGACATTTTTATAATTTTTTGGCTAAAATTTTAGAAGCCAATATTATCATCATCTTATACTTTCACATTATAAATATGATTACATTAAATTATTTTGTAAAAACATTATGCAATTAGAAATTATTTCTGACAGTTCAACTCTTACAGTTTTATAGGCCATTCATATTTTTCTCCTTTGAAATGACAAAGGAAAGTTGACTTCAGTCAAAATATCACACAACTTAATCTCATATCTTTCCACAAACCCAGCTCCACAAAGGATAACAGATGGAAAACACCAACATAGGAGGGAAACTTCACCCTAGAAAAAGCAAGAAAGTAATCCTTGAACAAACTCAAAAGAAGAAAGCCACACAAACATATAAACAACATCGAAAATAAGAGGAAGCAACAATCACTTTTCCTTAATATTTCTTAACATCAGTGGACTCAATTCCCCAATAAAAAGCCATAGACTAAGAGACTGGATACATAAACAGGACCCAGCATTTTGCTGCATACAGGAAATGTACCTCAGTGACAAAGACAGACACTACCTGAGAGTAAAAGGTTGGAAAACAATTTTCCAAGCACATGGTCCCTAGAAACAAGCTGGAGTAGCCATTCTAATATAGAATAAAATCAACTTGCAACCAAAAGTTATCAAAAAAGATAAGGAAGGACACTGTGTACTGGTCAAATAGAAATATTTAAGGGGTAACTTCAGCAAGTGTTATAGGTATCTGATGAATCTCAGTGTAATGGCCTTGGGAAATGCAAAGGAATGTTGCTCTTTGCTCAGAGTGAAGCTAACATATCTTCAAGGGAGAACATTGGAGGTATTTGAATTTTATGTTCTGGCTATGGTTCTTGATTCTGTCTGATCCTACCCTGCCTACACTCTCCTGAGTCACCAGACTTAACCTGAGCCCCACAACTGGGCCCCATGTGTTCCTTTCCCACTCTACAGATTTGGGTTGGATGGCACATTCTGGGCCCCAGCAACAGCCTGCTATGTCTAAATCAGACATAACACCAACAAAACAGATCCACATGCCTAGTCTTCATTTTGCTTTGTTTTTTCAAGACAAGGTTTTTCTGTGTAGCCATAGCTCTCCTAGAACTCATTCTGTAAATCAGGCTGGCCTTGAACTCAGAGATCCGCTTACCTCTATCTCTTGAATGCTAGGATTAAAGGTGTACAGTACCATGTCCAGCTCACATGCTTAGTGTTAAAACAAAAACAAATCAATATGAAATTTCAGGACAGTACTATTCCCACCCCTCTTTCCCCCAACAAATCCAGCAGTCTTGTAGAAATTCTTTCTATTAGGATTACCTAGATCAACCAAGGATGACAAGAACAATCATAAGCTTCATCAAAGAAGTTGAGGAGTAAAGGGGGCACAGGCAGTTTAATGAACTAAAAAAGAATGACTGTCTTAGTTAGGGTTTCCATTGCTGTGAACAGACACCATGACCAAGGCAACTCTTATAAGGACAGCAATTAATTAGGGCTGGCTTACCTGTTCAGAGGTTCAGTCCATTATCCTCATAGCAGGAAGCATGGTGGTACTCAGACATGAACGGTGCTGGAGAAGGAGCTGAGAGTTCTACAGCAGAAGGAGACTGCCTCACAGGTAGCTAGGGGAGGCTCTCAAAGCCCACCCCCACAGTGACACGCTTCCTCCAAACAAGGCCTCCTAACAGTACCACTCCCTGGGCCATGTATTTCAAACCACCACAATGACTTTGAAGAAAATAAATACCCAAGTGAACACAAACAAAAGACAATAAAATGGAGAAGACAGTTAAAGGTTTGAAAACTGAATTCAATAGAAATTTTGGAGAGAACTCGATATGAAGTAAAGCTGGGATTGAAACCAATTTAAAAAAACCCGGGGGAAACCAGGGGAAACCAAAGCCTTACAAGTAGGATGGATGACATAGAATATAGATGCCAGGGTCTGAAGATAATATAGAGCCTATGGGAGCCATTCTTATGCAAGCAACACTATTTCTCTTTCTGATGCCATAGGCTTGTGGCCATATCATAATGCAAAATGGGTTTAGTTCAACTTTGAATGTCCTATAGTCTTTCAGTCTGAACACTATTTAAAAGTCCAATGTTCAAAATCTATTCCAAGACTCAAGGAAATCTCTTCTTAATTGTAACCCCCTGAAATAAAAAAGCAGATTACATACTTCCAACATATAATGGCACAGAATATACATTAACATTACATAAGGGAACAATTAGGACATATGAGAAAAACATGGATCTAAGCAAGACTGAAAGCCTACAGGGCCACATAAAACTCCCATGTCTCCCTCTCTGATGTTAAAGGGATTATATGACTCATCCTTCCAGCCTTTCTGCTTGTGACCTTCATCTCTTTCTTAGGCTGGCTCCACAACGTGTGTGCAGTTTTTCTTGGCAAATGTCTCATGGCCCTGGCATCTCCAATATCTTGAGGTCTCCAGGCCAATACTGTCTATGGTCCTTCATACAGGACTCCCTTACAACACGCCCGGTCTTGGCTGTTTTCTGTAACAACTGAGGAAGTTTCTACAATCCTTTTTACTAGTATATTCTTTACAACTCTAAAGCTAGCACCAAGTGTAAGACGCTACCATGTTTGACTTCCAGCCTGGGGTCAACCCTGTCCCTTTGAATTCAGCAGCTTTGATTCGTTGTTGCTTTGTAGGAGCAGGGAATTCCTCAGGTCTTATCCTTTCACAAGTTGGAGCATAGCTGGGTTGGGTCTTTACTTGAGAGAAATCCTCTCTTAATTACACCGAAGACCAGGCCTCATCTTAATCTCTTCATCTTGGCTCCAACATTAAATTTCTGGAGTTCTTTTTTCTTCAAATTGTATATTTTGTATCTTCCCACTTGTTCTTTTTCTTTGTAGACCTGCATAAAGGTGATTACTAATAACCATGTGACAGAGTTAATAATGAGGTTGTTTTGAAATCTCTACCCCCAAAATAGTCCATTTCTTTTTAACTTTACTTCAAGTAAGTTCTTAAGATGAAGGCAGAAAGAAGCCACATTCTCTGCCAAAACATCTCAAGGATGGTCTCTAGTCTAGTTGCTAATTTTCTTTTCCCACTGAAGCTCTCTAGTTCAGTCTTCACAGCTTGTATAGGCACCAGCACTGTCTTCCAAGCTCCAACTATGGTGGACCACTGTCTTAGTCGGGGTTTCTGTCCCTGCACAAACATCATGACCAAGACGCAAGTCGGGGAGGAAAGGGTTTATTCAGCTTACACTTCCAGTTGCTGTTCAGTACCAAAGGAAGTCAGAACTGGAACTCAAGCAGGTCAGGAAGCAGGAGCTGATGCAGAGGCCATGGAGGGATGCTGCTTACTGGATTGCTTCCCCTGGCCTGCTCAGCTCTCTTTCTTATAGAACCCAGGGATGGCACCACCCACAGTGGGCTGGGCCCTCCCACCCTTGATCACTAATTGAGAAAATGCCTTACAGCTGGATCTCATGGAGGTATTTCCTCAAGGGAGGCTCCTTTCTCTGTGATAACTCCAGCTTGGGTCAAGTTGACACAGAACCAGCCAGTGAACCCACTGAGCACTGTTTACAGCATTCAACCAATTTTCTAGCTCAACTTTCAAAAGCCTTTCCACATTTGTTCTATCCTACAAGGAAGTTTCTAAGGACAGAGAGCAAGTAAGTCAAAATAGTTTTAGGTAGTCTTTGAAACTGACCAGATTCAGTAGGACCCTCCATCTTAAAAGTAAACAATAAAAATTACTGAGAGTCACTCTTAGACAAGCCAAGCTGCAAAGAAGACTCTGAGACAAATCTGGAATAAGTGGTGACCAGCGGAGCTGCCTAGATGATGTTTAGACCAACTGAGCCACCTGTAAAGGATCTGCTCAGTGTGGTCCAGGTTTCCAGATTTTGTGAGCTTGTACCCATTCTGGAGTGGGCTCTGGTGATGTAGCTGTCTTAGCCATTTCTGCTCCTATAGGTAGCTCCAGTGAAACTCATTGGTTTACCAAGTTGGACTTTGATGATAACTGTACTTTGGTCTGTCATGGGTTACCTATCTGGGGATAGGAGATGTGTGTGTGTGTGTGTGTGTGTGTGTGTGTGTGAAGATATGAGCTCTAGCAGAGCCTGCTACCATGCCTTTTTGGCCATTATGGACTATAACCCTCTGAAATAATAAGCCCAGTAGACTTATATATTCTATAAGCTGCCTCAGTAATGGTATTTTATCAAAGAAATAGAAAGTAACTAATATAAAGTTGGTATTAGGAAGTGAACCTTTACTGTGTGTTGTATTGGATTCTATGACAGACTTTTCCCAGGAGATGCAACATGTGTGCGTGCATGTGTGTGTGCGCACAGACACACAGACACACACAGACACACACAGACACACACACACACATCTAACTTAGAGCCTTACAGATGTTAGGCTAGGTCTCTGCCATTGAACTGTAGCTCTAGCAGGATCTTACATATTTTTTAAAGCAATCATTACTCTTTCATTGAATTCCTCTTCCCTAAAACTGTCTTTCAGGTGTTTCTTAGAGTTTTCTTTTTAGCTACAGTAGTCATAGATCTTTTTCTGTTTTGCTCTGTAACTATTTTGGTTACACATGCAAAGAAGCTGGTAGGTAATTTGCTTGGGCTATGAAATGCCTTCAAAAGCTCTCTCTCTCTCTCTCTCTCTCTCTCTCTCTCTCTCTCTGTATCTCTGTGTGTCTTTTACTGTCTTTTTTCACTTTAAAGACATGAGACATTTTTTCTGTACTGAATTGCTGTCTCCTTCTCCAAACTTCCACACAGCAAAGCCATTGGTAACCGCGTGGGATTTTATGTGGCCAGACATGCTGTGCAGCCACTGACTGAACGTGTCCTGCCAAGGA
Source organism: Rhynchomys soricoides (assembly GCA_019843965.1). Classification (NCBI taxonomy): domain Eukaryota; kingdom Metazoa; phylum Chordata; class Mammalia; order Rodentia; family Muridae; genus Rhynchomys; species Rhynchomys soricoides. Next base: position 1,316,548 of record JADRCH010000036.1, on the reverse strand, counting down.
CATGTTTCAACTACAGCTGCTCTTATGAGCTGTAAAGGCCCTTTATAAGCTGAGAGAGATCATCGTGTCCAGGCTCTATAATAGTGGAATCCAGCCTCACATATGGGAAGTCTGTTCTCTCTGGCTTTAGGATGTGTACACTCCTAATCAGAATTTTGGTGAGGCAATCATTTATTATTCTTGCTTGTTAGTAGCACTCCCTGTGTGAGGCTTATATACAAATTATCTAAAATAGGAAAGGGACCATATGAAAAAGTCACTTGGACCCTCTGACACTGTCCCTGTCATTGGATCAACTATGTTTACCCACCTTTTTTTTTTTTTTTTAAATTGGATACTTTCTTTATTTACATTTCAAATGTTATCCCCTTTCTCGGTTTCCTTATTGTCACCTGATAGAGTCTTCTTGGTGATGGTATCGACCTCTAAGCGTCTATTGTATGGATCTCTATAATATGTTAGTGAGAGTGATCAGAACACAGCTGGGATCTCCAGACAAGATCAGAACACAGCTGGGATCTCTTCATAGACAAGGAGTTACAGAACCTTACAAAAGGAAAAAGAACACTGATCACAGAGGGATTCATAACAGAAGTGATTGTGTGGCAGGCCCCTGAAGATGCAAGGAGAGAACATGACAGATAAATGTAGTTTTTTAGGCAGGAAACAGGTCCTAGCAAGACCAACTGAAATAAAAAGTTTAAGAAGTAAAGATACAGAGTTTTACAGTTTTGAGGGTGTGGATAAATTCCACTTGCAGTACGATTCCAAGATTATTTGTTTTATCAGCCACACATCTCAGAATATCGTTTCAGTGTGGATTAAAATAATCATTAACAATGGATAGTATTATTTGCAAGTGGAACTAAAAAGAAAATTTTGTTGAAATAGTTTATGCTCTTGAGGTAGACATTTCTGGTTTATATTATTATAAAATTTATTATAATATTAGTCTTTTTAAAAGTGTGCATACCTTGGGAGAAAATTCTAAAACTTTTGATGTTTTCTTCATACGTAGACATTTCTGGTTTATATTATTATAAAATTTATTTTAATAATAGTCTTTTAAAAACTTGTGCATACCTTAGGAGAAAATGGTAAAATGTTTGATGTTTTCTTCATACTTAACGATAGTTTAACTTTTGTTCAAATCTAAGCAGACTTTTAAGTATGAAAATACTCCTGAGTGAAAACCTGCTATTCAGGGCTCTCTAAAGGAAAGGGACTGATAGAATGGGTATCTACATATTAAAGGAGGATTTATTATAGCAGCCTACAGGCTGTGGACCTCAGCCAAGACTCCACTAATCACTTAGCTTCCATAAATCCCCACTCTAACCTGAGGGCTACAAAGTTTCCCATCTAAGCCCTCTAACACAGACATGGAACTACAGGATTTGGAATTTTCCCTGTGGTTTTCGTCTTGATTTGGTCCAGGGTTTCCTCACTATGTTGCAATTTCTCCCCCTTTGGAACGGAAATGCATATTTGCTGCCACTGTAAGTTGGAAGTATGCAATTTGCTCTGGGTTACAATTAAGATATTGCTTCACGTTTCAGAAGAGATTTTGAATTCCAGACCTTTAAGCCATATTAAGGCTGAAATACCATGGGCACATCTGAAGTCAAACTAAATGCAGTTTGCATTATGATGTGGCCATGAGCCTATGGGAGCCAGGAGTGTAATGTGGTGGTCTGAATGAGAATGCTTCCCATAGGCTCATATATTTGCATAATTGGCCCCCAGTTGGTGGAACTGTTTGGGAAGGATAAGGCTGTGGCTTTGTTGGAGGAGACCTGTCACTAGAGGTGGGCACTGAGGTTTCAAAAGATTCATGTCGTTGCCAGTGTGCATCCGGTTTCCTGCCTGCTTTTTGAGATGTGAGCTCTCAGGTATGCATGCTGCCTTGCTTTTGCCCCACCACCATGGGCTCTAACCCTCTGAAACTGTAAGCTCGACTAAATGTTTTCTTTTATAAGTTGCTTCGGTTATGGTTTTCTGTTAGAGCAATAGGAAAGTAACCAAGACAGGTTTTAAACTGAAGAAATATTAAATGGTTTGGTTATTTTTGTTTAGTCAAGGTGAGAACATGAATGAAGAGAGGGTGTAAGAAAGAGCTAGTTCCTCGTGACACTGCCCTTTTGATGTTGTAGTTATAAGCATCACTGGAGTTGTTTGAGAAAGAGACTCTGGAAGCCATAACAGCTTAGGCTTGGCTGCTAGGATACAACAGAACAATTAAACAAATGAAGCAAGAGAGATTTATTCAGTGCAACTACCACTTTGCTAAAAGAAGGTTGGAAGTTCAGTATCATTTACCCAGCCTCTGCCACCAACTCCATGTAGAGGCTCTGACACAGGTGTAGATTTAAATAGAGGGTCAGATGGGTGTATAACTATAGAGTCCCAGTAGCATTTACCCAGCCTCTGCCACTACCTCCATGTAGAGGCTCTGACACTGGTGTAGATTTAAATAGAGCATCAGATGGGTGTATAACTGTAGAGTCCAGGTTAAGGTACCATATACTCCATCTGTCTCTAATCCCTTCTGCAAGATAGCCTGATGGTTGTAAACCCCTCTCTGGGAGATAAGCATTGCCTTGAACTAACTAACACCAGACAACACCTACTTCCTCCCCCAGCATAAGATTCCTGAGGAAATTACAATTTCTTTGAGTCCATTTTTTGGTAGTCTAATAGTCAAAGGTGGGGGCCCAGAGGTTTTTTGTACATCTTCATTCCTTCAAGGAAGAATACATTTCCTTACTCTTTTTACCCCTCAATCTTGAGGTAGAATATCTGAAATATTTGAAGTAAATATCATAAACAGAATGCAGATAGGAGCCAAAGTTAGAAACACATTCAATTAGTATCAGGCAACTATGTGTAAGGACCACTTCTCTATGCTTCTTGGCTTTAGCTACTTTGGGAGGGGTTGGCACACATGACCCCATTTTTGTTGAAAACGTTGGGGCAAGGTCTTGATTGAAGCTTGGGCTAGCATTGAATTTCTGATTTCCCTGTTCCAGGCCCCTAATTATGGGAATTATAGGCAAATGCCCCAGTGTGACTCAATTTTGATTCTGACAAGCTTATCCCCCTGTCTTTGAACAATAGTCACTGGAAACATCACTGATCAACTATCCTGCCATCTTATCCTGTCTGTCTCTCAGTGGCATGATGATATCTGACCTGGTCTGATCTGATTGCCTGTAGGTAGAATAAGCCACAGATGTAAACTAAACATTTATGGCCAATTTATAGCAATTAAAGGCATAGGAGTGGCTCTTTCTTCAGGCCTACATGGAATTTATTCTTGAATTTGTTTGTTTTGTTGGTGAACCCCTAAATATTGCAAAGACAGTCTTTACTTATTTTTTTTTGTCTGTTAACTCACAGCAGTTATAAAGTTTTACAGAACCAACAGGAGCAAATACTCAAGGAAAACTTTCTTGAAGATTCTTGTGTACAGATGTACTTCTTAGGTGAAAATGTGCAATAGCATTTTGTGCTTGAAGTACACAGTGTGTTTAGTTACCTTTGCTTCAAAGAATAGCCATGATGCTGTTGGTACACACAGACACAGACCTGGAAAATGTTAGTACTACCCATTCTGATTTATAGGACTCCAGCTTTGGTAAGTGTTCTCCAAAACTTTGCAACTTAGAAAATTTATGTCATACAGAAAGCATACATTTAAAAGAGTTGTGAGAATTGGTATCGATGCACAGAGTTATACGTAAGTCCTTTATGTGTTTAGAGTCTACCTTTGCAGCAACATTTGGAATTCTGATTCAGTATGTTAAACAGGTCTATAAGACCACACACACACACACACACATACACACACACACACACACACACACACACGTTAGGCTTCTTATAAATTTAGGAGACAGTGCTCATGACACAAATGAATACATTATCCAACATGCATCTCATAACAATAGTAACAAATATACTCCAGGACTTTAAGTGGTAGGATTACCCAGAGGTAAGGGTTTTTTATTTTTTCTAAATTTGAGTATCACTAGTAAAATACATAATAAATGCCAAAATCTTTATTGCATATTTTATATGTTGACAGCCTAGGTATAAAATGACATAGTCACTTTGGATGTCTTAGGTTTTTGTGCTTTCAATGTGGCAAATGGTTTTTTAAATGATATATGAAACTCAGGGACACAGCTACAATATTTCTAGCCTTAGATAAATAGGACATTAATGTAATAAATCATTTTAAAATGGTTGCTTATGAGTGGTCAATTAAGAGATTTTTACATGAACAGATTTTAATGATGCCATCTTTTATGCTCTAACAGTGAGTCCCCCCCTCCCCCTCCCAGGGGGATGCTTCTGAATTTTGTAATAGGAGAATATGAGAGTGGAGTGATTTTTGTAGTAATTAATATTAGAAAAAATCTTGACTTTGTTAATAAGCCTGAAAAAATTAATAGGGAACATAAAAACATTAAATTCTTATCTTGTAAAATTACTCATTTTCCTATCTTACTATCATTAAATCAACAACAGAGAAGGTCTAATTGCTTTTGTTACTTGAGAATCAGGGTTCTCATCTATGAGGTCTTAGTTTTGTTGCTAAAAAGATTTTAACACAGGCTCAGAATAAAGTCCCAGCACCATTTTCTTTAGTATTTGAAAGAAAACCAATAGGGTAATCTGTCTGTACATCTCTCTTTTGGCAGTTCAGTTCTCGATGGAGGGAAGGAAATGAAGAAGAGTAGAAGCAGTGAATTTTGAGAAAGGATCTAAGAAAGTGGGCAGGCTCAGCGGTGGAGGAAGGAAAGCAACTGGGGTGGGGTTCTTTAGAGAAAGACAGAGGATGTCCAAAGCGAGAGAGCAAGCGTGCTTAGGATTCTAGCTGATACACACACACACACACACACACACACACACACACACACTACATACATACATACACATATACATACATACATACACGCATGCATAGATACATACATATGCAAACATATTAGGTAGAGGGGGTGGAGAAGGAAAAGTAATACATTTTGAGTTACATCTTAGGAAAGCAGGCAGGTGTAGTTATGGAAATGTGTGTGCAATTGCATTGAGGGATGGGGTTTTGGTGTACATAAGGTCACTCAGTTAAGGGGCTTATGATTCTTCCTATCCTTCAGCATGTCTCCAGGTGAATTAGCTTTCCTGATAGGTGGTTTCAGATGTGTGGGTGACTGATAGACCTAGTTGGATTAACTCTTAAGGAAAGAGATGATAGTATGTAATATTTGGGGCACTTAGAATAATATCATTTCACAATACAGGGCCAGGGTTAGAAATCAGATTTTGCTACTTGGATGAGAAAAAGATAGCTTTCCTTTAATGGGCCCCAGAAAATGCTCTGGTACCTCCTCCTTCTATATGTATTTATAGACATAGACATAGACATAGATGTAGATGTAGGCATAGATGTAGATGTAGATGTAGATATAGACACAGACATAGACATAGACATAGATATAGACATAGATGTAGACAGACACAGACAAAGACATAGACAGATTTAGACATAGACATAGACAGACATAGACATAGACATACACAGACATAGTCATAGACATAGACAGAGACATAAACATAGACAGATATAGACAGAGACATAGACATAGACATAGACATAGACATAGACAGACATAGACAGAGACAGAGGCAGAGACAGAGACATAGACAGACATAGACATAGACAGAGACAGAGACAGACAGACAGACAGACACACACACACACACATAGCCTCCAAGCCTGCTATTGTCTGTCTAGCTACCTAACACTTTGTATACAAAGTACAAAAGTACAAAAAGTCTTATAAATAACATTTTGGTTGTATTAAATCTGCAATTTATTTTTAAAATCTTTTAGTTGACTCTAATATTTTATCTAATTCCTAAAATTGCATAAGTAGTGTCTTAGTTAATAGCCCCTTTTCTTTATAATATAAATATTTATGTTATACATTATCTCTCAATTCTGTTTGGGTTTGTATTGTTTCATGTATAATATTTGTATTTAATATTTGTATTATATGTCAGGCTTATATATATAGTTATTTTTATTATAACTAAAAAATTAAATTTGATTTTGTATATGTGGGTATTTTGTCTGCATGTGTGTCTGTGCACCACATGCATGTCTGGCACACATGGAGGTCAGAAGAGGGAGAGTGTCAGATTCCCTGGAACTGGAGTTCCAAATGGTTGTGAGCTGCCATGTAGGTGCTGGGAATTGAACCTGGATCCTTTGGAAGAGCAGTTCATGCACTTAACCATTGAGCTATCTCTGTAGCCCTCGTTATAAACTTCTTTATTAACATGAGTTATTTTTATTTTTAAATGTATATGTGTGTGTGATATGTGCATGTCCACATGATGTCTGCTTGTGGAGACCTGAGGTAGACATCAGGTATCTTATCTGACTATTTCCACCTTATATATTGAGGCTGGGCTTCTCACTTTACCCTGGAACTCATGCTCCTCTGGCTGCTATGCCCACCAAGCACTGCAGTTATCACACTTGTAAATCAAACACTTTACCCACTGAGCCATCTCCTAGCCCCAAAATGTTTACTATAAAAAAACTAGCATAAGACATTTTATTTTATTGGTAAGGAACTCTGATCTACTGCATTCTTGTGTGAGAATTTTTGACAATCAAGCTAATATGTTGAGATTTTTTTGAGACTAGTTTATGGACAATTACATGATTAATTATCCGTGCTTAATTTAGTAAGATGTATATTACTTAACTGCCAGTTCAAATTATACACACTCTCATTAGATGAAGTTTGTTAAATGTTCTATGTAATTTCTAATTTAATTAATTTATTACAATATTAAGAACTCCTGTAGTGTTGGTTTTTGGTGATATATTTGATGTCTCAACTTTATCTATTTTGTGGCTATTTTCTTAAGTACATGAAGTTATAGAGATTTGATTTTTCTTTTTATGTAAGTCATATATTGTATAGTAAATACCTCCATGTCAAATCATGCTTTCAGTTTTTAATTTTTGTGATTATCAGAGTCTTAGTGGCTTTGGGGGGAGGTATCAAACAGTTATGATTTATCTCCTAGTCCTTTTCTGTTTATCTTCTGGCTCATTGAACTTAATCATATCTCTTGAATGACATATAGCTTTATATTTTTACCTAGTCAATATGGTAGCTTTTTCTGCTTGTGAATAGATCCATCTAAATATAATTATTCATGTATTTCAATTTATTTCTACTGTGTAATTTGTATTTGACCGGGACCAGCAGGTCATTTTTTAGTGACAGGGTCCTAAGGGGAATTATCAGGGATGAGAACATAAAGAAGATTGAAAAGCTTGGGTCAGGAGGTCTTGCACAAGCTGTATCTTATGCCATGAAAGTTTATGAAGAATTACTGCATGTTATATAATATTTGTAGGAGAAGAATGGGCCAGAGTCAGTGGGAAGCTATCATGTAATAGGGTGAAGTCATCAGGAAGCTAATGAAGCAATGTTACTCCAGGGGATCACAAGATATCTCAAATGGGTCATAGACCAAGCATATAGTGTTCTTGAGACTGATAATTCCAGTCTCTTCAGGGGAAAAGGCCACGTTCTTAGGAAAGAAAACCTTGGCCCCTTAAAGAGGTCAGCCTCAGCCCCAGCCCCAGACAAGACCTTGCCAAGTCTGCCCCTGGGCAAGGATACAGAAGTAGGTTCTATCTGTCCTTCTTTTCTCACGGCCTCTGAGAAAGCCTTGGATTGGCCTGGCTCGTAACAGTGATCTTCCCACATTTACCTTCTCTTGGTTTCCTTTAGATCAGTAGTTCTCAACCTTTGGGTCATGACCCCCTTCAGAGGTCAAATGATTCTTTCATAGGTGTCACCTAAGACCAACAGCAACACAGATATTTGCATTATGATTCATAACAATAGCAGCATTACAGTTGTGAAAGAATAATTGTATGCTTGGGGGTCACCACATGAGAACTGTACTAAATGGTCTCAGCATTAGGAATGTTGAGACCCACTGCTCCCAATGAATATGTTTCTTTTTCAGTCTAGTTTATTTTTAGAGAATCTCTAATTTAATGTCTTTTATTTAACCTGATATGGCACTTAATACATGGAAACTAACCTTGGTTAGTTCTTTAATGAGTCAGTGCATTGTCCTTTACTTACTGACTTTATTGGCTTCAGAAGATTCTTGGCCAAAATATTATTATTATGTAGTGTTAATTCAACTGCTTCTTGTATTTTTAATCTTTAGATATGAGCCATATTTTCACATATTAATATGACTGTCATTTTCTCCTTCCTGCATCTCAAACTATTCCTTCCATATATTTTCTTTATTTTGTGTCACATCTTTAAGAATTTCTTTTTGCCGGGCAGTGGTAGCACACGCCTTTAATCCCAGCACTTGAAGGCAGAGGCAGGTGGATCTCTGAGTTTGAGGCCAGCCTGGTCTACAGAGTGAGTTCCAGGACAGCCAGGGCTACACAGAGAAACCCTGTCTCGAGAAAAAAAAAAAAAGAATTTCTTTTCATGAAATCATTCCCATGTGTAAAATTTTCTCATTATACTCAAGAGATAGTTTTGAAGTAAACACATGTTCCCTCCACTGAAATGCTAAGAGACAAGTACTCTCACCCTGTTTGGAAAAAAAAGGCCAGTATCTTATCTTTTTAATATTGTCACTATATTTAAAATGTTTAACATTTTAGCTGAGAATTTTGTTGTCATTTTAAAGGGTTTGTTTGTTTATTTATTTGTGTGTGCATGCATGTGTGTATGTGTCTGCGTAGAGTAGAGATCACCTTTGTGGGCTCAATTCTTTCCTTCCATTTTTCTGTGGGTTCTGAGGATCAAATGCAGGTGGTTAGACTTGTGTGGTAAGCACTTTACCCATTGAACTATCTCTCTGTTCTTTGGTTATCATCTCTTTGGATGTGATCATTTCCTCCTAATCTGTTTTAATTCATTTTATTTTTGATTGTACAGTTTATAACAGTACATTCCCTTTCTTCACATTTAATCTTCTTTACAATTTGTTTTGAAAATTTGTTGCTTTCACTCTTCTGGAATTTTCCCATCAGTGTTATTTCTTGTGATAGTTAATCCTGATTGTTAGTTCGCTGAGGAATATAGGAGATTAAGTAAAACACATATCTAGGAGTTCCCATAGAATTTTTTCATGTATGATTGGCATGTAGAACAGCAACTGAGAAGAAAAGATGGCATGGTGGTTTGAATGAGAATGGTCTCTCATAGGCTCATATATCCAAATGTTTTGTTCCCAGTTAGTGGAACTGTTTGGAAAGGATTAGGAGGTGTGGTTTTGTTGTAGGAGGTTTTTCATAGAGGTAGGCATTGAGTTTTCAATAAAAAGTTTCCAGGAAGATATCAAGGAAGAGCAAAAGAAACAAGAAAGGAAACATATTTGTCAGGGCTATTTATGTGCACATAAATCATGATTCAATGTATTGTATACTGTATACATAAAACTACAAGAGAATATTAGTTCTCTTGTAAACCAGAAACCATTAGTAAAAGAAAAACATTGGTTTCTTGTGAAAGAAACCATTAGTTTCTTTTAAACCAGAGACTCAGTCTCTCTCTTAGCCTGCAACTTGCGGGTCAGATGTGAGCTCTCAGCTAATTTTTCAGTATCATGCCTGTTTGTTGCCTGCCACACTACTTACCATGATGATAATGGATTAAACCTTTGAAACTGTAAGCAAGCCTTCAATTAAAATCTTTCTTCTAGAGTTTCTTTGGTTATTGTATCTCTTAAAGAACAGATCCTGAATCTGGAAGGAAGAATACAATATAGGGCCCAGAAGGAAAAAGAGTAAAAAAAGAGGAAGGCAACCAGAGTGTGCTAGTTGATGTCCTCCCGACGAGCACATCTACAGTCACTGCCATCACCTATGGCACCAAACCCCAGTTCCTAAGCAGCCTTTTAATGAAGACTGCCAGGTTGACTTCCCAGGGAGCTTCAGGACGTTTCCCTTTCACTGGGGCTGTACTAGTGCCTTCTTTTGGAGACTTCTGTTTCCTTTTTAATATTTTTTTTTTATTTTTGGATATTTACTTTATTTACATTTCACATTTTTCCCCTTTGGAGATCCCCCTATCCCATTCCCCCTGCCTCTATGAGGGTGCTCCCCTCCCACTTCCATCTTCCCTCCCTAGCATTCCCTTACACTGGGGCATCTAACACCCTCAGTCCCAAAGGCCTCTCCTCCCACTTTTGGCCAACAAGGCCCTCCTCAGCCACATATGTGGCCAGCACCATGGGTCCCTCCATGTGTATTCTTTGGTTGGTGGTCCAGTCTCTGGGAGCTCAGGGGAAGGGGGGGGGAATCTGGCCAGTTGACACTGTTGCTCCCTCCATGGGGTTACAATCTCCTTCAGCTCCTTCAGTCCCTTCTCCAACTCCTCCATCCGGGACCCCATGCTCACTCCAATGGTTGGCTACAAGCATCCACCTCTGTATTTGTCAGGCTCTGCCTAAGCCTCTCTGGAGACAGCTTATCATGCTTCCAACAGCAAGCTCTTCCCAGCATCTCCAAGAACGTCTGTGTTTGGTGGCTGTATATGTGATGTCTCTCTAGGTGGGGCAGTCTCTGGATGGCCTTTCCTTCAGTCTCTGCTCTGTTTTCTTTGACTTGAGCAGCTGTGACGTTCTTCCAGTAGCTAGAGTGTAGACAGCCACCACTGTGCTGCAAGTCTCAGATTTGCAAGCTACTAATCTAATGAATATAAATTTGTAGTTTTATGCACGTAATATACAACACTTTGTAAAATGATTTATATGCACACATACTGTCCTGACTAACATGTTTCCTTCCTAGTTTCTCCTTCTCTTCCTTTATATTTTCTTGGGACTCAAGTTTAGTGAAAGTTTTACTCCACCTTCCTGGTCTTGTTTGATATGTTCTCTTCTCTCTCTCTCTCTCTCTCTCTCTCTCTCTCTCTCTCTCTCTCTCTGATGGAGTGTCACTACATGGCTGGCTTAAACCCATGCAATCCTTCTGTTTCAGCCTCCAAGTACTAGGATGTATTACATGTCTAGGCTGGCAATTGTTGTAAGCAACTTCTTTATTAGCAATTTCTCTAGGTTTATACCCCAGATATCATAATGGGTCATTTTGTTTCTGTTTTGCATGTTTTTTTTCCTTTTAAATTGGAAAATTACATATATACATAAAATTGCAGAGTATGAATGCAGTGATTATTTGAAATATTTTCTTCACAATTAACATTAAAATGAAAACATGCAAACATTCCAGATGCCCTCAAAATCACCTGCCACATGTTCTGGGTTTCACACAAGGACATTTCACACAAGTATTTGGTGTGCTTTGAGCAGATCCACACCTTACATACCTCCTGAACCTTTATCCCTTTTGTCTTTATCACCCTTCCTTCTCATTAGTCCTGTTCTCATAGACAGCTTCTTCATGTCAGATGTGTGTGTGTATGTATGTGTGTGTATACATACATACACATACATATACATGTGGTTTTATGCAGCAGTATGGAGTCTAGGAGCCATGAATGAGAGAATGTATGGTACTTGCCCTTGTTAGTCTGACTTAATTCACTTGATAGGACAATCTGCAGTTGCATCTGAATTCCTGCAGACAACACAAAGTGTCTCCTTCTTTATGGCCGAGTAATTAACAATGGTTCTTTTCCTATTTGCCTGTTCTTCTGGAGACAGACCCAGAGCACTCCAGGAGTGAGCTTTGCTTTTGCCCTTTGTATGTTTTTGTTTTTTTAAATGTCAGTTAATAAAACCACAAGGATGTTTATCTTAAGTGCTGTGTGTGTGTGTGTGTGTGTGTTTGTGTTTTAATGTGTGCACTTTTAAAGCCTTCACCTCAGTGGTATTTTCTAGAGCAGTAAATACTTTTGTTTGGCTGTCAGTTCCTTGAGTAACAATGCTACATGTTGCTTGTGTCCCCATCATAGGTTTCCTGACCAGTTTTTAGTTATTTCTTGATTTACGAGTTCTTTTAGCTGTCAAAGTTCTCCTGCCTGAGAGACATGAGTTTTCCTAGAACAAAAGGACACTGCCCTGGCAGAGCTCTCCAGCTCTTTCTCCATTGCCTCTTTGTAACTGGATCTTGTTCTCTGAGCAGATGAGTCAATTTATTCTCACCATACAGCTCTTTATTTATTTATTCTTCTGCTAATGTCTTAGGACTCTGGAAATCTGAGCCCAGGGGAAGGAAAGCAAATACTATACACACCATTTTCCTTCTAAGAATGACTTCGTTCTCACTCTTCCTGTTTACTGTCTCTGCAGAAAACACGAGACCCCACATCCATCTCACAAGGAAACTTCTCCCCTGAACACTTTTATTCCAAGAGAGATGAATATGTGGTGATTTGGTGATTCCAACACAATAATTCAACTTCCCATTCAACTGTAATGGGAATCTTACTGCTTAGTATTTTGCCTAGGCTTATCTTACATATTAATGTTACTTATTAATTTAATGCATATTATTTATTATATAATATATAAAATATAATTTAATACTTACTAAGTAATATAACTTACTAATTATTATATTAAGATTTGTGATCAGTTTGACTTTCTATGTGCCTCATGCTGAATTGAGTCATTTACATAATTAAGGAAGAAGAATCTGAGATAAAGAAATAACCACCTTGATATTTTAGTCAGCGCTGTACTTGTGAACCATGTTGCAGTCAAGAAAGCATGTTCTGAGAATAATCCTCGATTTGTCAGTACAAAAACAAAACAAAACAACCCTCAAAACAAAATCACAGATCTCATCTTAAAGAAGAGATAATTTATTTGAATACAGAATTAGGTTATTCCAATTCTAACATGGAAGCAGTTTCATGAACTTTATAGTTTAACAGAACAAAGAAAGTCATAAGTCAAGGCACGTTAAAAATACATTAGTGGGTACATCAAGAAAGGTGGTTATGGCAAGATGGGAGAAGTTTTTCTATAGGTTTCATATGCTGTCTGATACATTCTTAGCTTTTGGCTTGGTAAAAGCTGGTTGGTTCATAAATTATTAGATTTCAAAAGGTATTTTGTCTATTAGTCACAGGATGTTAGTTCTAACACAGGTGGACAAGAAATGGATATTCAATAGTAAAAATGGCCATCTTGCCGAAAGCAATCTATAGATTCAATGCAATCCTCATCAAAATCCCAACTCAATTCTTCATAGAGTTAGAAAGAGTAATTCTCAAATTCATTTGGAATAATCAAAAACCCAGGATTGCAAAAACTATTCTCAACAATAAAAGAACTTCTGGGAGAATCACCATCTCTGACCTCAAACTGTACTACAGAGCAATAGTGACAAAAACTGCATGATATTGGTACAGTGACAGGCAGGTAGATCAATGGAATAGAACTGAAGACCAAGAAATGAACCCACACACCTATGGTCCACTTGATCTTTGACAAAGGAGCTAAAACCATCCAGTGGAAAAAAGACAGCATTTTCAATAAATGGTGCTGGTTCAATTGGTGGTCAACATGTAGAAGAATGCAAATCAATCTGTTTGTATCTCCCTGTACAAGTGGTTCAAGGATCTTCACCTAAAGCCAGATACACTGAATCTAATAGAAGAGAAAGTGGGGGAAAGGCTTGAACACAGAACACCAATGGCTTATGCTCTAAGATCAAGAATCGACAAATGGGACCTCATAAAGTTGCAAAGCTTCTGTAAGGCAATAGGACAAAATGGCAACCAACAGATTGGGAAAAGATCTTTACCAATCCCACATCCAATAGAGGGCTAATATCCAATATATACAAAGAACTCAAGAAGTTAGACTCAAGAGAATCAAATAACCCTATTAAAAAAATGGGGAACAGAGCTAAACAGAGAATTCTCAGCTGAGGAAACTTGGATGGCTGAGAAACACCTAAAGAAATGTTCAACATCTTTAGTCATCATGGAAATGCAAATCAAAACAGATTCCCCCTCACACCAGTCAGAATAGCTAAGATAAAAACTCAGGTGACAGCAGATGCTGGCGAGGATGTGGAGAAAGAAGAACACCCCTCCACTGCAGGTGGGATTTCAAGCTGGTACAAACACTCTGGAAATCAGTCTGGTGGTTCCTCATAAAATTGGATGTAGTACTACCTGAGGACCCAGCTATACCACTCCTGGGCATATACCCAGAAGATGCTCCAACATGTAATAAGGACACATGCTCCAGTATGTTCATAGCAGCCATACTGATAATAGCCAGAAGCTGTCAACAACTCAGATGTCCCTCAACGGAAGAATGGATACAGAAAATGTGGTATACTTACACAATGGAATAGTATTCAGGTATTAAAAACATGACTTCATGAAATTCACAGACAAATGGATGGAACTTGAAAATATCATCCTGAATGAGATAACTCAGTCATAAATGAATACACACAGTATGTACTCACAGATAAGTGGATATTAACCCCAAAATATGGAATACCCAAGATTCAATTCACAGACTATATGAAGCCTAAGAAGAAGGAAGACCAAAATGTGGATGCTTCAGTGCTTCTTAGAAGGGTAAATATTTACAGGAGGAAATATTGAGACAAAGTGTGGAGCAGAGACTGAAGGAAAGGCCATCCAGAGACTGCCTCACCTGGAGATCCATCCCATATACAGTCACCAAACCCTGACGCTACTGTGGATGCTGTGAAGTGCTTGCTGACAGGAGCCTGATATAGCTGTCTCCTGAGAGGTTCTGCCAGAGCCTTACAAATACAGAGGCGGATGCTGGCAGCCAACCATTGGACTGAGCATGGGGTTTCATGGAGGAGTTGGAGAAGGGACTGAAGGAGCTGAGGGGGTTTGCAGCCCCATGGAGGGAGCAACAGTGTCAACTGGCCAGATCCCCCGGAGCTCCCAGGGACTGGGCCACCAACCAAAGAATACATGGCTCAGGCTGCATATGTGGCAGAAGAGGGCCTTGTGGAACATCAGTGGGATGGGAGTGGGTGGGTAGGTGAGGGAGCACCCTCATAGAGGCAGGGGGAGAGGGTATGGGATATGGGGTTTCCACGGTGGACCCCTGGAAAGGAAATAAGGTTTGAATTGTAAATAAAGAAAATATCCAATTAAAAAAAAGGAAATGGATATTGAGGGAGCTAATGTCAGTCCAGATAAAGTAGTCTCTAGATGGGCAACATTCCAACCTGTCCACATCACTGCAGTTCGATCAGTCAGTTATTCTTTGCAGGCACAGCTTCTTTCCAATATTTCTCATTGATAGATTAGAGATCTGTGTTCAATTGTGCATCTGCCTAGTAATATATGCATAAACTTTAGAAAGTATTAAACATTATTTTATGTGACATATATATAATTTTATATATTCATTAATATATTATATATAAAAATATACATATAAAATTATAGAATGTTCATGATTTCATATGAATTTCATGATATGAGTTATATTATTGATCAGAAATTATAATATCGAACTCACTGAGTTACCAAGCAGAGAAATTAGATTATATATGTAAGGCACTTAACTTAGTGCTTAAAGCATACTAGTAGTCACCAAATAGATCCTGGCCTTCTTCCAGAAGTTATAAAACTGCAGCATTCTCAGGCCAGACCAATGTCACACTCCTTATGTATCATAATCTTTTATAATATTGTCAAGTATTGAATTGGCTAAGATGAAAATCAAGTCGTGGTAAAATAAAAAATTAAATTCATATGTTTGGGTCTAAAGCAACTCCTCTTTAATTTCTTATTTTTTTTCCCCACTGTATTTCACACAGGCTAAAAATCATCAATTCACTTAGGAACGAGGGTATAATTACTACAAATCGGGTTCTCTCATTCCAAATAATTTAAAAACAAAGGTACTCAAGACATTCTCCATGGATCAGCTATCTGCTTCAGTATGCTACCATTCTCAGGCCAGGGGCAGCTCAGAACTTAGGCTATTTTGAGAAAAGTAGTCAAGAGAGTACTACTCTTCTTAAGCTCTGATGAGTTAGCCAGCTCTAACCGGGGGAAACTCGACTCTACAGCAGTGGATCTGTCGTTTTTTGACAATCTCCACATACCCTTCAAGGTCAGGCCTAAATACTGGGTGCTGAACTGAGTACAACTTCCTTATTTTTCTTTATAGCACAAGAGAGCAGACAACCTGCTCTTTCACAGCCGTTTTATACAAGGTGATGCTTTTGGAATTTTGTACAAAATTTCTAATGCCTGTTGAACCCTATTCCTAAGTCTCCTCTATTAAAATTATACAAAAAGAATTAAAGAAATAAAGGTCATGAGTTTGAGGAGCAAGCAATGGGCAAGAGAAAAGGTGAGAGGAAAATCACGTAATTATATCTGAATGCTAAAAATGTATTTTTTCCTGGTCCTTCCAACCTTTGTTCAGGTCACCAGACTGCTTACACATTTCTCCTTATCAGTTTTTACTTTTCAAAAAAAATTTCTATAGTATTTACGTCTGTATCAGTTCAGTTTCCTTTGTCTCTATTGTTTTTATGATTTTATTTTAACAGACGTAGTTCAATAACATTTAAAACTTTAATCATTGGTTAATCTTCCACAAATGTAGTATCAGATCTAGGTAAGTTAAGAGATAAATCCTACAATCCTTAAAGAAATGGATTCTATCTGTTATATGGAACTTTCCAGACAGAAGAAAAACCAAGAAAACTACCCCCTCTTTTTACAATGTTAAAATAATCTTGATATTAAAAGTAGACAAAGTTAATAAATTACGTTACAGATCAATCTGTTTATGAAAATAACTGCCAAAAATCTAACCAAATATTGTTAAAATGAATTGGAGGAACATTAGAAACATAATATGAAAATTTTATATTCCATATTTAAGTTGGATTTGTGATCAGGAAATATATGAATTTCCTAGAAGAGTAAAGGAAGAGGAAAATCTAGATTATTTATGCAATAAAAGCATATAACTTATTTAGGAATTAAAAATAGCCTTAAGAATAATGAACATAAAGTATGCATGCTGACATTCTAGGCAAATAATATACTTAATGGAATAATGCTGGATACACTCTGTTTTGAATCAATGATAGGAAGCATATTATTATTATTACATATTATTGTTTAATACTGTTTTGGATCTCTAGTTTCTAAAAGTAAGTGCAGCAGGTAATGGTACATGCTTGTTTTGTAACCCAAGGGACAGATACAGGGGAATTGCCACAGATTCTAGGTCAGCCTGTCTTGCACAGTAAATTCCAAGCCAGCTAAGACAACATGTGAGACTCTTTCTCAAAAGTATAAAGACGAAAATAAATATACTATGTATACACAATGATTTCTATAGACAAGATCCAAAGACACACATAGTCCCTCTGTCAAATTTGGTAACTGAGGGTAGGACAGATGAGACACCCTGTGGTGGTTTGTATAATCTTGGCCCAGGGAGTGGCACTATTTGGGGATGTGGCCTTGTTGGGGTAGGTGCGTCACTATGGGTGTGGGCTTAATACTCTTGTCTAGCTGCCTGGAAGCCAATCTTTTCCTAGCTGACTTCAGAACAAGAGGTGTAGCTCTTAGCTCCTCCAACCCCACATCTGCCTGGCCACTGCCATGTTCCCATCTTGATGATAATGGATTGAACCTCTGAACCTTTAAGTCAGCCTCAATAAAATGTTGTACTTTATAAGAATTGCTTTGGTCATGGTGTCTGTTCAGAGCAGTAAAACCCTAAGACACACACTAACGCCTGACTGCAATGTATTGACCATCCCCATGAGGATCAAGTGCTTCAGTCTCCCCATGTATGACAGATAACTAGAGGGGAGAATACACTGTGCATCCCTGTGTACATGTTGCACACACACATATGTAGTTACATTATGGAAGCCACTATTCAGCACCCGACAGGAGACTAGTATGAACTGAATGTGTGTTGAGCATGAAATGCAACACCAAATTTCAAAGACAGCATAAAAATTAAAAACCAGTAGTTCATAATGTTCGGTAACATGTTGGAATGCTGGTATGTTGGATATATAGAGTTAAAAAATACCTTCTTAATTACACTGATTCTACTTAAAATGCAGTAGGTAAACTTTAAATTACATATGTGTTCCACTCCGTGCTTGGAATTACTATTTCTGATAGAATACTCTGATCTGCAGGAAATCCGACTTGAAGAGATTGAGTCCAGCATGGAAAGGGTGGAGGAACCGACTGTTCTCAGGATGGAGGAGGAGAAGGGAAGGGAAGCCTGGACTCTCTGCTTTTCTGTTCTGCAACCAGTCACCAGACCTGTCAGAGCTGAGGTGTGCAGGCTGGGGAGCTAAAGTTGGCATGGATGGAGTTGTTCACAGGACTCCTGGTTTTCATCTGTAAGCCTTTACTGTTTTGACCATGTGAGAAGGCAGCCAGTTCAGACTATGGTAGGGCAGTGGGTAAGATTCTGTAGGCATACTAAGTCTTAGGCTTACTTACAAGAAAGTGGTGATCTCAAGTTTTATCAATTTTTCTTCTTTTCCCACTAGACTCTAAGATTCTTGAGTAGGTGCTGTATGTATTATTATTACAGTGTGCTAAATATACACAAAATGTTTTGGGTGTGAAATATATTCCAGATTTATTTCCTGAATCAAGCCAGAATTATTCACACAATTTTTATGGATCCAAAAGCCTAATCTTAATTTAGTGCTCTTTTGATATAATGAAAAATTAGGGCCTTTTATCTTCTTAATTCTGTCCAATATGGACCTAGCCCTCCACCACAAATCCAAATCCAGACTCATTCATTTTCAGTGTGTTCTGAAGGATCTACTGTGAGCACCATTACTACCACAGAATGTTTATTAAGAAGCCTTTTGGTATACAATCAGTGAAAATTCAAAATACTAATTATTGAGAGATTTGAATGGGTCTTATTGTAGAGAGATTCCTACTGAATAAATAGTACCATAATTCTGTGTCATTCTCTTGGGTCCATGTTTCTCTTCTTTTTTCTTCCTTTTGTATAGCTAACAAATAGAGTCACAGATTTCTGGTATTATTATTATTATTAACCATCCACTGAGTAAAGCCTTGTGATAGATATCTCAAGATATAGGTGGTGTGTTTTCTATTTCCAGGCTATTTACTATCTCTTATGAAACTTTTGACCACATCGATAAGTTCAACACCTACAGCTTTCGAAAAATGTGAGCTAAGCTATGAAAATTCAAGCCTGTGAGATTGCTCAGTAGAAAGAGATCTTATGTTTTCCTACCCAAGGACATCAAAGCAAATGTCCCCGTTGAGATGACATCTGGAATGAGTCACAGATGGTGAGCAGGATTTAGATGAAAATAGACAGAATATTGTCTGCAGACATCTAAAGGGACTAGCAGAGCAGTGGTAAGTCACGGGAGAATGAAGTTTAACTATTTGAGGGGAGCATCGGCTTTGAGGATCCCCTTCTCTATCTGTAAACTTATGTCATGATAATGGTACAGAATTGAAAGCACTGAAGATGCAGGAGCTAAAGCAGCAGTCAGTCAGTTGCTTAAGTGCTTGTTACGGATGGCTTACGGGAGCTGCAGAGAGCAGTGCACTTTAAGGGGTCTTGATGGGAGGATTCAGTAGACAGTGGGACAAATGTGCAAACTGCTGGAGAGAAGAGAATCACAGACAACCACCGAGGTTTGTGTGTGTGCATTAGGTGAGGAGAAACTCGCGAGCCAAGTCCTCTGAACACTAACATGTCCAAAGACTTGGAGAGATCAGGAATTCATGGCACATACCTAAACATAATAAAAACAATATATAACAAACCAACAGCCAACATCAAATTAAATGGAGAGAAACTAGAAGCAATCCCACTAAAATCAGGGACAAGACAAGGCTGCCCACTCTCTTCCTACCTATTCAAAATAGTACTTGAAGGTCTAGCTAGAGCAATCAGGCAACAAAAGGAGATAAAGGGATACAAATTGGAAAGGAAGAAGTCAAAGTATTTGCAGATATGATAGTATACATAAGTGACCCCAAAATTCCACCAGACAACTGCTATATCTAATAAACAACATCAGCAAAGTGGCAGGATATAAAATTAACTCAAATAAATCAGTAGCCTTTCTTTATATAAATGATAAACAGGCTGATAAAAAAATTAGGGAGACAACACCCTTCACAATAGCCACAAACAATATAAAGTATCTCGGTGTGACTCTTACCAAGCAAGTGAAAGATCTGTAGGACAAGAACTACAAATCTCTGAAAAAAAGAAATTGAAGAAGACCTCAGAAGATGGAAAGATCTCCTATGCTCATGGATTGATAGGATTAACATCGTAAAAATGTCCATTTTAGGAAAAACAATCTACAAATTCAATGCAGTCCCCATCAAAATTCCAACAAAATTCTTTACAGACATGGAAAGACCAATTTTAACTTCATATGAGAAAATGATAGCCAAAACAATTCTCAACAATCAAACAGCTTCCAAGGAAATCACCATCCCTGACCTCAAGCTGTACTACAAAGCAATAGTGATAAAAATCTGCAGGGTAAACTAAACAGAGACACAGTGAAACTAACAGATGTTATGAACCAAATGGATTTAACAAATATCTATAGAACATTTCATCCTAAATCAAAAGAATATACCTTCTCAGCACCTCATGGTACCTTCTCCAAAATTGATCATATAATTGGTCACAAAACAAACCTCAACAGATATAAGAAGATTGAAATAATCCCATGCCTCCTATCAGATCACTGTGGAATAAGGCTGGTCTTCAATGGTAACAACAACAACAGAAAGCCCACATACACATAAAAGCTGAACAACACTCTACTCAATGATAACTTGGTCAAGGAAGAAATAAAGAAAGAAATTCAAGACTTCCTAGAATTTAATGAAAATGAAAGTACAACATACCCAAACCTATGGGACACAAAGAAAGCGGTGTTAAGAGGAAAACTCATAGCTCTGAGTGCTCCAAAAAGAAACTGGAGAGAGCATATACTAATAGCTTAACAGCTTTGTTTCTTAGAATAAAAAGAAGCTAATACACCCAAGAGAAGTAGAAGGCAGGAAATAATCAAATTAAGGGTTGAAATCAACCAAATAGAAACTAAAAGAACTATACAAAGAATCAACAGAACCAGGAGCTGGTTCTTTGAGAAAACCAACAAGATAGATAAACCCTCAGCCAGACTAACCAGAAGGCACAGAGACAGTATCCAAATTAACAAAATTAGAAATGAAAAGAGAGATATAACAACAGATTCTGAGGAAATTAAAAAAATCATCAGATCCTACCTCAAAAGCTTATATGCAACAAAATTGGAAAATCTGGATGAAATGGACAAGTTTCTAGACAGATACCAAATACCAAAGTAAAGTCAGGATCAGATAAGCCATCTAAACAGTCCCATAACCCCTAAAGAAATAGAGGCAGTCATGAAAAGTCTCCCAACCAAAAAAGCGCAGGACCAGATGGGTTCAGTGCAGAATTCTATCAGACCTTCAAAGAAGACCTAATACCAATACTCTTCAATCTATTCCACAAAATTGAAACAGAAGGAACACTACCCAATTCATTCTATGAGGCCACAGTTACACTGATACCAAAACCTCACAATAAAACCCAACAATAAAAGAAAACTTCAGACCAATTTCCCTTATGACTATCGATGCAAAAGCACTCAAAATTCTCACAAACTGAATCCAAGAACACATCACAACGATCATTCACCATGATCAGGTAGGCTTCATCCCAGGGATGCAGGGGTGGTTCAATACCCAGAAATCCATCAATGTAATCCATTACATAAACAAACTCAAAGAGAAAAACCACATGGTCATTTCATTAGATGCTGAAAAAGCATTTGACAAAGTTCAACATCCCTTCATGTCTTGCAAAGATCAGGAATTCAAGGAGCATAACTAAACATAGTAAAAGCAATATACAGTAAACCAGTGGCCAACATCAAACTAAATGGAGAGAAACTCGAAGCAATCCCACTAAAATCAGGGTCTAGGCAAGGGTGCCCTCTCTCTTCCTTGAAGTGCTAGCTAAAGCAATCAGACAACAAAAGGAGATCAAAGGAATACAAATTGGAAAGGAAGAAATCAAAATATCACTGTTTGCAGATGATATGATGGTATACTTAAGTGACCCAAAAACTCCACCAGAGATCTCCTACAGCTGATAAACACCTTCAGCAAAGTGGCTGGATACAAAATTAACTCAAGCAAATCAGTAGCCTTCCTATACTCGAAGGATAAACAGGCTGAGAAAGAAATTAGGGAATGACACCCTTTACAATTGTCACAAACAATATAAAATATCCTGGTGTGACTCTAACCAAACAAGTAAAAGATCTGTATGACAAGAACTTCAAGTATCTGAAGAAAGAAATCTTAGAAGACCTCAGAAGATGGAAAGATCTCCCATGCTCATGGATTGGCAGGATTAATATAGTTAAAATGGCCATCCTGCCGAAAGCAATCTACAGATACAATGCAATCCCCATCAAAATCCCAACTCAATTCTTTATAGACTTAGAAAGAGCAATTCTCAAATTCATATGGAATAACAAAAAACTCAGGATAGCAAAAACTATTCTCAACAATAAAAGGACTTCTGGGGAAATCAGCCTCCCCGACCTCAAGCTATATTGCAGAGCAGTTGTGATAAAAACTGCATGGTATTGGTACAGTGACAGGCGGGTAGATCAGTGGAATAGAATTGAAGACCCAGAAATGAACCCACACACTTATGGTTACTTGATCTTTGACAGAGGAGCTAAAACCATCCAGTGGGGAAAAGACAGCATCTTCAACAAATTGTGCTGGTTCAATTGGCGGTCTACATGTAGAAGATTGCAAATTGATCCGTTCCTATCTCCCTGTACAAAGCTCAAGTCCAAGTGGATCAAGGACCTCCACATAAAACCAGATACACTGAATCTAATAGAAGAGAAAGTGGGGAAAAGTCTCAAACATGTGGGCACAGGGAGAAAGTTCTTGAACAGAACACCAATGACTTGTGCTCTAAAATCAAGAATCAACAAATGGGACCTCATAAAATTACAAAGCTTCTGTAAGGCAAAAGACACTGTAAATAGGACAAAACAGCAACCTACAGATTGGGAAAAGATCTTTACCAATCCTACATCTGATAGAGGGCTAATATCCAATGTATACAAAGAACTCAAGAAGCTAGGCTCCAGAGATCCAAATAACCCTGTCAAAAAATGGGGAAGTGAGCTAAACAGAGGAAACTCGAATGGCCGAGAAGCACCTAAAGAAATGTTCAGCATCCTTAGTCATCAGGGAAAACAACCCTGAGATTTCACCTCACACCAGTCAGAATGGCTAAGATCAAAAACTCAGGTGACAGCAGATGCTTGTGAGGATGTGGAGAAAGAGGAACACTCCTCCATTGCTGGTGGGATTGCAAGCTGGTACAACCACTCTGGAAATCAGTCTGGCGGACCTTCCGAAAAATGAACATAATACTACCTGAGGACCCAGCTATTCCACTCCTGGACATATACCCAGAAGATGCTCCAACATGTAATAAAGACTTGCTCCACTATGTTCATAGCAGCCATATTTATAATAGCCAGAAACTGGAAACAACCCAGATGTCCCTCAACAGAGGAATGGATACAGAAAATGTGGTACATTTACACAATGGAATACTACTCAGCCATTATAAACAATGACTTCATGAACTTCTTAGGTGAATGGATGGAACTTGAAAATATCATCCTGAGAGAGGTAACTCAGTCATAAAAGAATGAACATAGTATGTACTCACTGGTTATTAGCCCAAAAGTTCGGAATACCCAAGAGTCATTTCACAGCAACCATTGGACTGAGCATGAGGTCCCAAATGGAGGAGTTGGAGAAGGGACTTAAGGCACTGAGGGAGTTTTCAGCCCCATGGAGGGAGCAACAATGTCTACTGGTCTGACCTCTCAATGCTCCCGGAGACTGGATTACTAACCAAAGAATACACATGGAGGGACCCATGGTGCTGGCCACATATGTGGCAGAGGAGGGTCTTGTTAGCTGTCAGGGGGAGGAGAGGCCCTTGGGCCTGAGGGTGTTAGATGCTCCACTATAGGAGAATGCCAAGGAGGGAAGAAGAGAGTGGGTGGGTGGGTGGGTAGGGGAATACCCCCATAGAGGCAGAGGGAGGGGGGAGGGAATAGGGAGGTTCCAAAGGGGAGGTCTGGAAAGGGGGAAACTTTTGAAATGTAAATAAAGTATCAAAATAAAAACCCAAAACAAAACAAAAAAAATAAACTGAAAAACAAAAACAAAAACAAAAACAAAAACCAACCAACCAAACAAAAAAACCCTGCAGGGTATTGGTACAGAGACATACAGGTCGATCAATGGAATAGAACTGAAGTCCCAGAAGTGAACTCATACACCTATGGACACTTGATCTTTGAGAAAGATGCCATAACCATACAGTAGAAAAAAGAAAGCATCTTCAATAAATGGTGCTGGTTTAACTGGCAGTCTGTATGTAGGAGAATGAAAATAGATTCATACTTATCACTTTGCATAAAGCTCAAGTCTAAGTGGATCTAGAACCTCAACATAAAACCAGATACACTTAATCTAATAGAAGAGAAAGTGGGAAGAGCCTCGAACTCATTGGCACCCGGAGAAAATTTCCTGAACAGAACACCAATGGCTCAGGCTCTAGGATCAACAATTACTAAACGGGACCTCATGAATCTGAAAAGTTTCTGTAAGACAAAAGACACTGTCAAAAGGACAAATTGGCAACCTACAGATTGGGAAAAACAACTTCACTA
Organism: Rhynchomys soricoides; assembly: GCA_019843965.1. NCBI lineage: Eukaryota > Metazoa > Chordata > Mammalia > Rodentia > Muridae > Rhynchomys > Rhynchomys soricoides. Next base: position 1,291,719 of record JADRCH010000036.1, on the reverse strand, counting down.
ACCCTACGTCCAATAGAGGGCTAATATCCAAAATATAGAAAGAACCCAAGAAGTTAGACTCCAAAACCGCAAATAACCCAATTAAAAATGGGGGACAGAGCTAAACAGAGAACTCACAACAGAGGAATCTCGAATGGCTGAGAAGCACTTAAAGAAGTGCTCGAAGTCCTTGGTCATCAGAGAAATGCAAATCAAAATGATCCCGAGATTCCACCTTGCACCAGTCAAAATGGCTAAGATCAAAAACTCCAGTGACAGCACACAAGCTGGTGAGGATGTGGAGAAAGAAGAACATTCCCCCATTGCTGGTGGGATTGCAAACCTGTAAACTACTCTGGAAATCAATCTGGCGGTTCCTCAGAATATTGGAAATATTTCTACCTGAAGACCCAGCTATATAACTCTTGGGCATATGCCCAAAAGACACCCCCCCACAAGGACATGTGCTCCACCATGTTCATAGCTCCCTTATTTGTAATAGCCAGAAGCTCGAAACAACCCAGATGTCCTTCAATCAAAGAATGGATACAGAGGTTCATTTACACAATGGAATACTATTAAAATACCTTTTTTTTTTCTTGGTTTTTCGAGACAGGGTTTTTCTGTGTAGCCCTGGCTGTCCTAGAACTCACTATGTAGACCAGGCTGGCCTCGAACTCAGAAATCCGTCTGCCTCTGCCTCTCAAGTGCTGGGATTAAAGGCGTGCGCCACCACGGCCCGGCTTAAAATACCTTTTAAAAACTAGTTATGGACCTTCTTTTCCTCAGGCTCCTCTCCATTTTCATCCCTGCAGTTCTTTCAGACAGGAACAATTACGGGTCAGAGGTTTTTTTTTGTTTTTGTTTTTTCGAGACAGGGTTTCTCTGTAGCTCTGGCTGTCCTGGAACTCACTCTGTAGACCAGGTTGGCCTAGAACTCAGAAATCTGCCTCCCTCTGCCTCCCAAGCGCTGGGATTAAAGGCGTGCACCACCACTGCCCGGCACGGGTCAGAGTTTTGACTGTGGGCTAGCAACCCCATCCCTCGCTCAATGCCCTGTCTTTCTGTGGAGGTGGGCTCTATAAATTCCCTCTCCCCACTGTAGGGCATTTTGTCTAGGGTGGTCTAGGGTCCTTCCCTTTGAGTCCTGAGAGTCTCTCACCTCCTAGGTCTCTGGCACACTCTGGAGGGTCCCCCCAAACTCCCACCTCTGAGGTTGCCTGTTTCCATTCTTTCTGCTGGCCCTCAGGGCTTCAGTCCTTCCCCCTCCCACCCCTGCCACTACCAGATCAGGTTCCCCTCTTCCTCCCTTCCCTTCCCTTTCCCTCCTAGGTCCCTCCCTCCCTCTCCCCTTGTGATTTCTTTCTTCTTCTCAAGTGGGACGGAAGTGTCCTCACTTGGGCCTTTCAGCTTGTTGACCTTTTTGAGCTCTATGGATTGTATCTTAGGTGTTCTGTACTTTTGTGTGTGTGTGTGTGGCTAATATCGCTTATTAATATCACTTATTAGTGAGTACATACCATGTATGTCCTTTTGGGTCTGAGTTACCTTACTCAGGATAATATTTTCTAGTTCCATCCATTTGCCTGCAAAACTCAGGTTGTCCTCGTTCTTAATAGCTGAGTAGTATTCCATTGTGTAAATGAAGCACATTTTCTGTATCTATTCTTCTGTTGTGAGACATCTGGGTTGTTTCCAGCTTCTGGCTATCACAAATAATGCCACCATGAACATAGTGGAACACTTGCCCCTGTGGCATGGTGGGGTATCTTTTGGGTATATTCCCAAGAGTGGTATTGCTGTGTCTTCAGGTAGATCTATTTCCAATTTTCTGAGGAGCCTCCAGAATGATTTCCAGAGTGGTTGTACCAGTTTGCAATCCCATCAGCAATGGAGGAGTGTGGTTCTTTTTCCACATCCTTGACAACATGTGCTGTCTCCTGAGTTTTTGATCTTAGCCTTTCTGATTGGTGTAAGGTAGAATCTCAGGTTGTTTTGATTTGCATCTCTCTGATCACTAAGGACTTTGAACATTTCTTCAGGTGTTTCTCAGCCATTTGAGATTCCTCTGTTGTGAATTCTTGGTTTAGTTCTATACCCCATTTTTGATTGGGTTGTCCAGCGACAGGTCTAAAGTGGGATCCAGCTCAAGGGGAGGCCCCAAGGCCTGACATTATTACTGAGACTATGAGACCTATCATGATCGCCCTCTGAAAGACCGAACAAGCAGCCGAAATAGTTAGATACAGATATTTGCACCCTACCAATGGCCAGAAGCTGTTGACCCCTGTGGTTGAATTAGGGTAAAGCTGGAAGAAGCTGAGGAGGAGAAGGGTGACCCTGTAGGAGGACCAGCAGGCTCAATCAACCTGGACCTCCGAGATCTCTGACACTGGATCACCAACCAGGCAGCATATACTAGCTGATATGAGGCCCCCAATACATATACAGCAGAGGACTGCCGGGTCTGGGCTTAGTCAGAGAAGATGCATCTAACCCTCAAGAGACTGGAGGCCCGGGGGAGTTTAGAGTTCTGGCGGGGTGGGCGGGGTGAGGACATCCTCGTGGAGTCAGGAGGACAGCGAAGAGGTAGGGGATGTGGGACAGTTGGACGGTAGACCAAGAGGGGAATAAAATCTGGAGTGTAAAACAAACAAACAAAAAAAATTAAACAAAAAATTAACATACAAGTTAAAAAAAAACCAACAAAACAGAACAAAAACTAGTTATGGCTTTTTATGCTGCAGTACCCATGGCTTGTCACAAGGGGGCTGAGAACAGAACTGCAGGTCTCAAGTTTATAGAATACGTTTTTTAAACCACAGAACCATCTCTACATCTAGATACAATGCTTTTTAAAAGAACTGTCGTGGGCAGGTGTTTTGTTGACGAACCTCAGTGCAGCCTTTCAGTTTTTTCCCAGGCTGTAGTTCCTAGCTGCTCACCAGTCGAGTAAACTTCTTCAGCCAGGCAGTTTAATGATAACGTTCTCAAATGCAGTCTGCTCCAATTGCTCTTAGTCCTTTATCGTTTATCTTTGTGAACTGGAATGCCGCTCAGGCAGCTAACCATCGGAATCCCAGAAGCTGTATTTGATTTTGAATTTTGGTGCACACCAAGCAAGACAGACACATAGAAGTCGTCCTCTATGGTGAAGAATTAAATATTCTGTGGAAAGAAATATTAGAAGGAAGAAACCTTATTATTATTGTAGACTTGGCTGAAATTTGATAATGGAGGTTGGAAATGAAGTACAAAGTTTTAGAAGAATGTTATATTTTTATCTACTTGAGCGAAAGCTTAAGCACATGTTCTAAATTTTAGAAATTACAGTATTTTAAAATTACAATATAAATAAGTTACCATATATTTTTAGAAGTTTTGATAGCCTTCAAGATGTTTCCCTGAGATACTGACTAGCTAATATTTAGTTGAATGTTTCCCATTAGTTAAATCATTCACAAACATTTATAGACTAGCTCTATTTGTTTAACACTAAAGTTTCAGTGATAGGAAAGCAAATTCCCTGATCTGAAGGAGCATGTTGATTGTAAGAGGTAGATGTAAGGAATAAAGTTAGCACCGGGGGATTGAAAGAAGCACATCCCAGTCACAGTCCCCGGAGTCATGAGAAGACCTGGGAAGGGGTAAGCAGGCAAGAATAGCCCAATGTGTCTCCCAAGATTTGCTGGGAAGAAAATACTTTCCCATGTCCACAAGCAATTTTATACTCTATTGTTAATCTTTGATTGCTTCATATGGGGGATGAGTTAGTTCAATTCTAAATCAGTGTCGAAGTTTAAGTGGGGGAACATTAGAAAAATACAATTGTTTGGACTGATCTTGATCCTGCTAAAATATCACCTTCACTCAAAGCCCAGCTGGCGAGCTTTCTGCTCTGTTTGTCGTCAATCCATGCCTTTGCACTTGCTTCTATCTTGGTTTCTTTGACATGACTATCTTTGTTTCTTTCTTACATATCTAGGCATTTCAGTTTTGGAAAATCCTGGTAGTTATAATGTATACACAAGTTTCCATTATGTTGCTCCATGCACTCAACAGGAAAGTAAACAAAGAAAACTTGACCAAGAGTGCTGCTTCACTACGATTCTTTCAATGTTCTTCTTTGAGGATCTGAAGTTTCTTAGGAAGACCAGTAGAAATTTGGGCTTGAGTCCACCACGTACACTAAATAGTTATGTCGTCTTCTTTAAAAGCTAGACAATATAAGTTTCTAAGAGTGGGAAGCATGTCATGTCACTAAAACCAAGAATAATATCATAAACTCAGAATACTTAACAATGACTATAATATATACCGTGTATACTATTATAGGAAGCCTGGAAACTAATGCACTTCCTTTTTTACGTATTGAGATGAAGGTGCTGTTGGTAAATATCTAACAAGTAATGATATTCTAAGAACATGAAATTGCAAAAGAAGCCACAACTAAAACTAATTACTTGCAGCTAAATTTCAACAGGCTGTTAACGAAAGTCGGGAGCTTAAGGCTGCCATGATTGACACTTTATATTGAGATGATGGAAAGAAGGAAAAATGGTGAAAACTTTAGGGTCAGAGAAAAGTTAAAAAAGAATGAAGGATAAATGCAGACAAAGTACTTCTTTCTTTCTTTCTTTTTATTTTTAAAAAGATTTTTTTTATTTTATGTATGAATATACTGTAGCTGTCTTCAGACATGCCAGAAGAGGGCATCGGATGGTTGTGAGCTACCATGTGGTTGCTGGGATTTGAACTCAGAACCTTTAAAAGAATAGTCAGTGCTCTTAACCACTGCGCCATCTCTCCAGCCCAACAAAGTACTTCTTCATCATTTGAAATAACTCATTGATTTCAGTTTCTGCCCAAAGTGAAAATTCATGTCAATTTCTTAGCCCCTTTTCTTTTCACTCACCTTGTAGTCTCTAGATGTTCTGAGACAACTCCTGTGTCATTTTAATTCTATAACTACATACAGGGAACATCTTTGGGCTGAAAAGTTGTAAGAAATGCAGTCGGTGCTTTGGTGCTCGAGTGTGGTGCTGCAATGTTGCCCTGCGAGGTTGGGCACGGTGTGCAATGAGAATCAGCACAGATGGTTCCTGGGTGGGTTCTGGGATGTCAAAGTGTCTCTGTGATTTTCTTTACTAGGCCTTAACCATTTTATCAAAAAACAGAATAAACAAGAATAATGGTTCTCATGCATTCAATTTAAAAAGTTTTAGATGAACATAGCAAAGTGAGAACTCTGATAGTTAAAAAGTACTAGAATGGACAAACAAAACTTCAAGGCATATATTTCCAAATTATCAATGAAGGATTATGATCAAGGATAGGACTATGATTTGTAAAAGTGGATTGTCTAAACATTTCCATTCAGAAGGCAGTGGTAACTTTCAACAGTTTTAAAACCGCCCAAAAGGTGGCAGTGCCCTCCCGGGTTTCTGTTTAAGCCTCATTTCTCTAGAGGTGAAAATTTCAAATGTGTTCTGCCTCTAAGGGGCGTTTTAGAGAAACTGTAAGCAATATCATCACTATCACATATACCAAACGATAATTATAACTGAGCAGAAATACTTTCCACAAGAATAGTTTTATAGACTTTTTGATTTGAAGTCTTCTGTACAGCACAAAGACAGAAACAACACGAGGAGACTGAGAGAGATAGGAATAGATTGATGATTGGTAGATTCTGTACAGCACAAAGACAGAAACAACACGAGGAGACTGAGAGAGACAGGAATAGATTGATGATTGGTAGATTCTGTACAGCACAAAGACAGAAACAACACGAGGAGACTGAGAGAGACAGGAATAGATTGATGATTGGTAGAGAGTCATTTTAAGAGCCATTATCCAGTAAGCACGCAGGCTTTACACTTCCTATGTATTTTGCTATTGTTTATCTTTCTGGGCTTCTACTCAGTCTTTGATACAAATCAGTTTGTTGCAACAGTATGCAAGCAGTGATTTGTTTACAGGTAAGATTAGTCAATGACAAGAGCAATATCAACTTTGTGTTCCCGTCAGACAATGTTTTCCCACTATTACGCTCACTTTAGAAGTTTTTTCCCCAAGAATCAAAAAATAAACACTCACAAACAACAATGTGTAGAATGAAGGTATACACAGACATCCTTTTTAGAAAGTATTTTTATTAATTCTTTGGCAGTTTCATAAATGTTTTGATTGTATTGTCTCTCATTCCCCAGCCCTTCCCAGGTCCACCCTCTCTCTATACCCACCCGATGTTATGTTCTTCTTCCCACCTCCCTTCAATACAAACGTGTGCTACCCACATATTCTTGGATGTTCCACTGGAACATGGCTGACTTGCCAATGGCTACATTTTTAGAGAAAACTGATGCTCCTCTCTCCCAGCTATAACAGTCGCCATCCTTCCTCAGGTAGGGGTAGGACTTTGTATTCGCATCTCTCTCTGTGCTTGGATTTGGTCTGGCTTGTTTGAACTACCACTGGCCTTGTTTGTGCTGTCACGATCAATGTGATTTTGTACGTGCAGCTGTCCTGCTGTTTCCTTGTAGTCAGCTGCTGTTTCTGGTTCTTTTCACACTTTTTTTCTTAAGCGATGCTTCAGCCTTGAGGAGAAGGCATATGGTATATCTGTTCCATTAGGGCTAAGCACTCTGCAGCATCTGCCCTTGGTCCAGTGTGCATCCCTGTGGTAATCATCATGTACTGCAAACAGAAGCTCATCACGTGAGGTTTGAGAGAGCCATGGGTAGGACCAGGAGTCGTTAGAAGGCACTTTAGGACTATGTGCATTTAGCAGGGTAATACTTGTATATTGTCCCTTTGAGCTATGATCTGTTTAGCCATGGGCTTTGGTCCAATATCAGGGAGTGCTATGGGTTTTGTCTTATGGGGCAGGAGAGATACCCAATCAGAAAGCGGTTCGTTACTCTTCTGCCACTTGAACCACTGTTACATCAGTGGACAAGCCTCGTCAGGCCTGTCATTATTGTAGCTTGTAGAGTTCACAGCTGGGTGTGCTTGACACTTATTTTTCTTCTCCCAGTAGCCTGCATAGTGTCTTATGAAAGCTAGCCAGTTTGGATGAAGCCTTTTGGAGAGCTGGCAGCGTGATCTCTTTATAGTCTATAACTTAAATTTGTAGCTTTAAATAAGGTCACCATGTGCTAGAATGGTAGTTTTAGTTGGTGGGTCAAGATAATTTTTAATATTCAATTTTGCAAAAAAGAATCAAATGAATTAATTTTTAAGTTATGTGTACTGGTGACAAAGATTGTTTTGACTGACATTTTTATTTTCAAGTCCTTTAGGCACAGAACATAACCAGCATTTCTAAGACAGCACTGAGAAGGCTAGCTTTCAAGTGTCAAAGTGTCTTTGGTTTGTCAGTGCTAGAAAGAGAAATTCAAAGTCAGGAATTGACTCTATACGTTGGATTCAGGCTAGATCCACTTGTCTACATGTAGTATTTCTTAAAGAATTTATTTGATTAAAAATAGGTGAGACCATCTTTTCAGTTGATGAGGACTATGCGCTCTGTTATAGCTCCTTCAGTGCATTTGGTAAACCCTGGGTAGTGTCGTCACAGGTCGCGTCTGCAGAAGAAAATGTTCTTGAGGAGATAAATGTTTTGTCTGATTATCTAGGTATAGACAGGAGATTTTTTCTTTTCTTTTTTTTCCAGCTCAGGCTTCTGGATGTTATAGTGTAATAATTCTTAAAGAATTCCACAAATGTGTGTGAAATCTAATGATACCTGGCATTATTATTTAACCCGGGCCAATTCCCGTGCTAAATAGTTTGTTTTGCTTTTTCTACACTCCCAACTAAAAGTCTTCTTACGCTTATTCTTTCTTTTGATCTTTATAAAATCCTAAATGATAGGATATAACAAATATCATTATCTTTAGATCAGGAAACACAGGCAGTATTTTATTACAAGGCTATAAGACACAGGACCAGCATTTAATTTCTTTTCTCAGAATATCCTTCTTGATCACCGTATTAATTTGTCTGTCCAACTATTTTAAGACAGACTGGTCCTCCCTTAAAACGTTCTTGTGGAGGATTAGTCTTAGAATACATTTTGCATGACTGTAACTAGCTCCGTAAATAAATGACTTCATGGTAAATTTTGATTGGAAAATGTTGCGTATTATATTTCCATGTCACTAATAGTTTACTCTAAATGCATAGTAGCATGCTAAATACTTAGAATTTCAGTGAAGGTATGAAAATTAAACACCTGCCATGGTAATGTTCTGAATAACACATTACAAAAGCAGTTTGATTGCTCTGTAGTTATAAAAGAATATACTTGTACTATGTTATTGAGAATCACAATAATTGAAATATATTATTAATAAGCAGTGTTTTAAAACAAGGTAATTGGCAGAGGCGTTAAGTGTTTTTTTTTTTAGCACATGTAACAAAATAGATGGTAGCAAATCTAGCATTTGAATCAATTCTATGGCTCAGAGCAAGTAGAGGACATGCCCCACTGGCAGCTATTACACCCCCACTGTCAGTGCGCTCCGTGCATTAGAGGCCCCTTTTCCCAGCCCAGAGCTGGTTTCATAATGCTGACTTGACACAAAGAAAAGAAAATACTGTTCCTAAACTGACTACATCTATCAACAAGAATGGAGAATGTCAGGGCAAGTGCACACTTTAAACAACTTCTGAGTGATAGAGCAATCAGATAATTAAGTTTTTTAAAATTATTTTCTTCTTTTGCCTTTGCCACCACACTAGAATTCAGTTGGAACAGATTTGAGAGAGACTGATCAACTTGTGAGAGAACTTCACGAATGGCTGTGTGTCTTTCAAAAGGTGAGCAGATTGTTCAGAAAGATAACACAATAAAATTCCGGTCTTTTGATATCCACAGACATGAAACTGTTATTTCAGAGACTTGTGTATTCTCTTTCTCTGAATAACTGATTAACTGGTTAAAGATTATAAATGCCATGTCTTAGTTTGTTAGTATAGGCCAACTAATAACAAAATAAAAAATTCAATTTTACTGAGCCATGTACTCCTGGCGATAAGCTATCAAACAGTGACACTTATGAAACATATTCCCATAATCTTCTTATTTAATGTATTCAATACTTTACAGTAAGAGATTTTTCTCTCATTTTATCCGAGAAGAAACAGGTTCAGTTAAATGACTGTTTCTGGTTACCCTCTGGTTGTGTGATTCCAAAGTCTTTTGGAGACTAAGATGTCAATTTAGTTTCCTGATTGTAAACATCAAGCAGATTCTTGGTTAAACACAATGCCCTTTACAGGTCCCATGCACAACTCATGGGAGTGGAAAAAATAAGTAAAAGAACCAAAGATTTTTTTTTTTTTTTCGAGACAGAGTTTCTGTAGCCCTGGCTGTCCTGGAACTCACTCTGTAGACCAGGCTGGCCTCGAACTCAGAAATCCACCTGCCTCTGCCTCCCGAGTGCTGGGATTAAAGGCGTGCGCCACCACAGCCCAGTCAGAACCAATTTTACGACAATGATAGTTACTCGGTGGGAAGATTCTGGCAGCATTTGGATAACTGCAAAGATAATAGCGTCCGTAACCAGACAACGAGTTTGGAGATCATTCTCTGTTGTTACTGTTTTGATTAATCTAAATGATTCTGATATCAGTTCATGTGAATGATCTATATGTCAGTTTGGCAAGGGAGTTATGTTAATGTGTTCTTAGACTCACAACTGTGGAGCTAAATGCAGTTGACATCAGAAGATTTTGACTAAAGAAGGTTGAGAACGCCGGCAGTGCTCCGGGCTACCTAGAGGCCTCCTAAAGCAGGACCGGTTCAGTTGCCATTTGTTCCAGGTTCTCACTGATTTGAAAAGCATATTTAAAAATATGCTCAAGTCTGGTGGTCAAGCTTATGAATATGGATCACAAAGAGTTTCTTTTTTTTTTTTTGGGTTTTTCGAGACAGGGTTTCTCTGTGTAGCCCTGGCTGTCCTGGAACTCACTCTGTAGACCAGGCTGGCCTCGAACTCAGAAATCCGCCTGCCTCTGCCTTCCGAGTGCTGAGATTAAAGGCATGCGCCACCACTGCCTGGCTACAAAGAGTTTCTTTTATGGAGATTCACTTGTAGGTAATTATGAAACCATAGCCCTGGTCTCAGCTGGTTTAATCTTATCAATTCATATATTAAATTTATTGATATTAATACAATTAACTGTTTGATATCCAGCATATAATGGTAAATGTCAACAACAAAAATGCTATGTGCAAATAAGTAGCATATCATCATAGGAGAAATTCCAGAATGACATTAGAAACTATAAACAATGTAACTGAACTTCGTTTCCCTAAAAATCGTTGGAAGGTAGCATACTATTAATATACATTAAACCTAGAGAAGCTTTCTAGAAAGATATTCAAAAGACTTAAAAAGACATCGATGTGACATAACAAGAGATTATATTGTGTATTGAATTAGAGTCCTGTATTGACACAAATTCGCCACAAATTAGGATTAAGCATATTGGAAATAAGATGCTATACATCAGCCCAGTAATAATTATTCTTTATTTCAAGTGTAGTCTGACATTGGCTAAAACTTCAAGATGTAATAAATAACTTGAGCTATTTCCCTGAGTTTTACTATTTTTACCATTATGGTGTTATTATTTTTATTATTCTTATAATTTTAACAGTTGTTTTTCTAAAGGATTACACCTGTAGCTAAAACCAGTCACCAGTATTTCTATCCATTCGCCGAGAAGCATTTTAGGAGTAAAGGTTGGGGGAAATCTATTATCAGATTGCAACTTAGTAACGTCAGTGCGGTGCAGAGGAATGTGGGCCTGCAGAAGATAAAACGATTCAACAATTCTGGAAGGAAGAAGAAAAAAGGCAGAGAGTGGAATCCTGCTCTCTGGGAAGAGGGCTGGTGAAAGGCGAGAGATAAAGAAAACAGTGACACTTGAGAGAGAGAGTTCTAGATAAGAACGAGAGGGGCGGGAAGCAGGGTGGGGGTGCAGATAAGGCCTTTAAAATTAGGGCACAGAGATAAAGTTTATTGTAAACTGAGGAACAGACCAAAAAGAGAGAAAATGAAAAGCGTAAAAAAAGAAATAATATGATTTATATAGAAATTAACTTGGAAGTAAAGATGGGGAAGAGATCCAGTGTGAGTGGAGAATGGAGAAGAAACTGAGCACGCTGTGGCAGGAACAGGCTTGGACACACCTCTCCGAACACCCGGAGTCCGAACACTCTAAAACTGGATGTATCCAGTCCAGGCAGGAAGGTTACTTTTGTGAGGTCAGATGACTGGTTGTCCAAAAGAATTGTATGATATAATGGAAGAGGCCTTATGATGTACACGAATAACTTAAGAACTACAAATGAAAGAAAATTGGGTAGTAAACAGATGCCCTGATGAAAAATATAGATCTATATCTGTATTATGCCCTAGTACAGACTTTTCATAGGAAACTGCATTTGACTCTGAATTTAAGTTTCAGTACCTGAGCAAATCTTTTTAGAAGCAACTGACCTGTAAAAAAAGCATAGAATATTTATTTTTACAATAGGTCTAGAATAAGCTAATATTCAGTATATGGGTGATATAAATGGTTTTCTGGAGTAAACATTGTGTATTTATTTAGAAAAATAAGCATTTATTAAGAATCATGGAATCTTATTAACGATCAATGAACAATTAAAAAGTCTGACTCTTATTTAGAAAACCTTTATCAAGACTCTGAAACATACTCTTTTTAATGCACAATCATTTATGTTTGTCTCAGAATATTTCTTGGGGTTTCTCAACTTTGATTACATATTAATTATTTAAAGGTATTAATGTTTGAGTCCATATTAGGAGTTGTGACTTCCTTGGTCTTTGCATAACTCATCATTAGCATTTCTTAATCTACATTTTTGTCTACAAGTGATAATTCTCATATTCAGCCTTATCAAGGAGATTTTTGTATGATACAGTTCAAATATTTGTTATTATACATATTATGCAGTATTATATTTCCTAAGATATTGCACATTACAAAGCAAAGCCCATACTCTCTTAATTTTCAGAGGATTTCTGGATGATACATATGTATATATGAATGTATGTGAACATACATGATTTTTAAAATTGTTAATGGAGACTTTCTGTGACATATTTGAGGGCACTTTCTTAATGGTTATCCTAAGTTTCTGAAGAAAATTCTATAAAGTTCTTTTAGGATTGATTCATTTCTATGTGTAAGAGTGTTTTGCCTGCATGTATATAAGTGCACCATGTATGTCCCTGGTGCCCACAGAAGCCAGAAGAAGGAACTGGATTCCCTGACTGGATCCAGCTACCACATGAATGTTGGGAAGTCTAACCCAGGTTCTCCGTAAGAGCAGTATGTGCTCTTAACCACTGAACCATCTGTCCAGCCCACAGTGAAATATTTTGTATTCACTATAACAAAAGATACTATGAAAAACTATAGCCATGTATTTAAAGCATTTTTGCATTATGTAATTTTAAGATTTTCTTCAAATTGGATCATTTGGACCATCAATAGTGACACTTATAAATTTTATTTTCTTTGGAGGGTTATCTTGTTGTTAATGGGAATTATTAGGGTAAACTGGCAGCCATACCTGTCACTGAGCTGTCACACTTCTACAAACTTTGTTCCATGTGTTGGTTAGAGTCCGCCATCTTTAGAGTATAAAGTGTGGGTTTAAGAACGGTGACTTTACGCTCATTTACATGCCTCGTTTGGTGTTTTTCTCCATGTTCCACTTTATCCGAGTGTCTTCTATGTAATTCCACTCTGCTGAGACTTTGCAAGCAATTTTCAGGCTTTCCTGCATTGCAATATGGACCATAATAATAGCACTGGGGCAAAACACTGTACTAATCAGAGTTTTGTACAGGAACAGTACTGGTGGAATGAACATTTATTGCAAAAGGGTATTAATTAGATGTGATTATGTGATATGAGTGGGGTATCCAACAATGGCTGCCTATGCTTTGGTGAAATGGACAGCCCAGTACCTACTCAGTTCTTGATATAGATTGCTTGGCAGCTTCCATTAGACACAATAGGTTTTAGGATTCCCAGGTTGCTGCTGGCCTTCAACTCATATTGAAAGACCAAAGAACTGGGTTCTGGTTGTCAGAAAGGATGGTAACAGCAGCAGCTGCTGCTGTGGAGTAGATGCATGCACCAAAAAGTAAAAGAAGTCAAGCATAGGAAACAGGACTTAACAGCTAGAGTGCCAATTGAAGGTATTGCTCATGCTGGGATAGTACCTTCCCCTTCATTTAACGATTCGGAAGATACCTTGCAGACTCACAGAGAAGCATATCTCTTAGCTCCCAAATTCTGTCAAGTTGACAACCAAGATTAATCATTACACAAATAAAACAAGCCATTGTCATTCAAAAGAATGAGGTATTTGTTGACAGGAACAGATATTAACCACATCTATCAGGGTTATCAACTTTAATTCAACAGAATTTCACTGTAATAATATAACAGAGGGTTTTATGAATGTGAACGTAACTCATTACACAGCTCTTTTCCTTCTGAGTCATGACAATTATCTGACAGAATTGGAATCTAGTAATTATGCAATCATGAGACTGATGATCTACTAAGAATGTCTACTTTTTAATGGTCAATTGTTGCTTTATTCTCTCAAGAATTAACTATTATAATTAACATCTACGTTCTTGAACTCATATAAAACAATCTTAGAAACATGAATATAGAGCATACTGAAAAAACCTGTTTATATAATCCTGGCTATTCAATAATAAGAAACAGCTCAAAAATCTTGTTATTATCTATTATCTTTATTATCAATTTCCTAGATTTCGTTTAAAAGCTGATGATTAGATAAATGTAGCCCCCCCCCCCATGACTACAGTGTCTTTTAGGTCACTGTCAGAAACAAAACAAAACAAAACAAAACAAAAAACAACCAACAGACCAATCAAAACAAACAACCTGTCAGAAAATGGTTTTGCAAGTATTTGCTTTGCCTTCCTCTGGACACAGCTGACCCTGTAGATGCCTTCCCAGAATTCTCTTTGCTGCTAGCGCCTCCAGCCTCCTAAATGGTCTTATAGATACCTACTGACTTTATTTCTTCCAGATACTTTGTTTCTACATCAAAACCCAACAATAACCAAAGCTCAAGAGGGAAAAGAAGAGAGTTCCATACAAAAAAGAGTTACAAATGTTTCAACTATCTATTGAACAAGTTTCTTTTGGAAATCTGGGAAACTGAAGTTGGTAAATTGGGCATGGGTGCACCACAGATCCAAGAGAGAAAGGCATCAGATTTCAATCGGAAAAGACACTTTAAAAGAATAGTGAACTGTGGAACTTGTTCCAAAGCAACAAGGAAAGGCATGGGTTTTTGTGGAAGTGTCTCTTGGCGATCTTTAAAAATAATTCTCGTGGTGAGCCAGTTCTTTCTTCTAACCTTGCCTCTTCTTTCAGGCGGGCGACTCTGCAGCATGCTCACTCTCTTGTATAACGCATACTCAGAAATGGGCATTTCCCCCCTAATTTGTAGGTACAAAATCTACCTTATCTTCCAAGTTGCTCTCAAACACTTAGGTAGAAATATATTCAGGAATTGAGATGTGGTAAAGTAATTTATTCTTAAATGAAAGCGTTTTTAACTTTTCATGTAGTAGCTCGCATTTCCTGTTTAGTCTTAGGATTTTTTTTTCTTATTTTTTTCTCTTCATTAATCTTTTGAAAAATCAATGTGGGCTAAATCTAGTCTGTGTTAGGGGTAGAGTAGACACTAAAATCTGACCAAGCCTGCTAGCCACTTATTGCCAATACAATGGAAGGCTCTCTCTCTCTCTCTCTCTCTCTCTACATATATATGCACACACGTCTGGGTAAGCAATTAAATTACAATTATACTGACCGGTATTATAAATATGGTTCAGGAAAACAGTTTTTGAAACATGATGTCCAGTTTTACTTTTATTTTTCAAGTATGCTAGAAAAAAAAATACATATGTAGTAAGCACTGTTTCTTCCTTTAGTGAAGCTGATTTTACTCTGTCACTCCATTGTGCTCTTGAGACATACTGCAAATTCACAGCTTGGAAAATATATTTTAAAATATATAGGTTTCCCATAGCCTACTTGATACATTTTATAAACACAAAAGAGTAATTGATCTGAATCTGTACTGATGACCAAAATTTGATGTTTGGTTTGGATACTAAGTAAAAACATCTCAGGAATTTTAGAAGCTCAGACGTTGCTTACTGTAGTGGTCTCTGGTCACTGCAAATCTTCATGGCTGCTCCTCCTTATGATGTCTCTTTTACAACAATGCCCTCTCTGCGTGTAGTCTCCGGGCTGCTGTTCTGACTGCAGTGGCATCCTGTAATGATGCAGAATTTTCAGTGAGGGAAAACATTCAATTGTACTCTCAAGTTTTCCTAGTGAATCTGTACAAGAGAAATGACGTATTCCTTCAGAATCGGAAGCCCCCTCAGTGTCTTGCATTCACTGATGAACTGAAGACCATGAGAAATATGACTGTTTTATTCACTCAGAGGAAATACAGTAAAAGAAATTAAACAAGAAACAAGACACCTCTCTGCAAAGAAAAAAGAACATTAGAATTTCACCACAGTTCTAGAATTCACTGGATAAATTTACCTTGCTATCGGAATGCTGTCGCAGACAATGAAAGCACTGTAAACGCTAAGGTTAAATGCGTGTCTGAGAGGAAAATTACAGCAGGCAGAGAAACATTGCAGACTTCCAAATTTTAAAGGCATTAACCATTAAGGATAAACACATACTTTGCTCATTTCCTCAGATTAGGTATGGCATTTTAGAAAGGTGCACACTCTCTCTATTCTACCCATCAAAGTTCAGGATTTCTACCTCCAATCTGTGTGTAGTCACACAGGGTACTTGATCTTCAGCACAACTGGTGTTTATTTGCACAACTTGAAACAAATCAAAGTACTGAGTGCACTTGGTAATAAATATCTTGTAGTAAGCACGTCTACATTTCAGTGGTAATGGAGTAAAAGTTAAGAATGATAATACTATAGGTAAAATATTTCTATTTCAGCTAATGATTTAATCAGAAATAAATATATATTTCTGCTTGAATCTTTTCTACAGACAATGAAGTTGGAGCTACCTAATTCCCATTCCTGAATTATTATAACTGCTCTTTCTCTGGAGTAGAATATATTTGCTAAAGATTCGTTGTCTACTTTTTTTTTTTTTTTTTTGCTTTAAAATAGCCAGTTGTCGTTAAGAATCAATAAATTTATTCCAATTTTAAAATTGCCTTTTCAGTTTTTAAGAAGTAAATTTTAATGCCTTTCGAAAGCTAGAAATAATCTCAAGTATGGAACTGAGTCATACCAAGTTAATGTGCTACAACCTGAGACTTAATATACAAGTGTATTAAATGCATTCCACTAAAAAGACCTAAAACATCTCTATATGACTGGGTGGCAATGTATTCAGCCTGTTGCTTGAAAACTGGCTTTTATTCCCTCTGGAACTTGTACACCCCATATATCACTGTTGCAGGTTACATGCATGGCTATAAAACTGCGAAAATGGAGGCTTTTCTGGTAGCAAAAGGGTTAACTTCTTTTTGCTTTACCAGTTTCAAATTACAATGAGAAGCCTCTTCTTTCCCAGCAGGGTTGTGCTTACATTTCTCTTTAGATCTCTCTTGAAGAGGGCTGGTATATTTGTGCCTGCTGGAGGTGGAATTACCTGTAAGAAGGAGGAAGAGATTGAATGGATTTACAGGAAGGATTTCAAGTAAATTCAGGAAAACACATTTACTTGAACAGTATAACCTTGGGTCTTGTTTTACACTAAGACCATACAAAAGATGATCAAGTTATCACTAGGCTGCCGGACAAATATAATTCCAAGACTAAGGTGCAGATCAGCGTAGATCTGTGATTCAGACCTCAAGATTTGTTTTGGAAAGAGTTCAAGCGTTGAGAAGAAGTCAGAGCAAGTGAAGAGAACTTGGGAGCCACAGTCTATCAGAAGACCAGCTTTCGTCAGTTCAAATACCAAAGGCCTGATTATCATAAATTCACATGGGAATGCATAGGTTATTTGATCAAATAATTTTAGCCAGCTTTTGCTACATCAACACTGCAAAAGTTCTTAACAACTGTGGATAATTAGAAATCTGAATTTCAGCTTTCTTAGAAATAACTATTCTTGACGTGTTCTCAACTATTTAAAGCAGGAGAAGAAAATGGACTGAGGGTGCTGTGTTCAGAAATATCACTGTCATGAAGAATAGGTAAATTTGTTTTTACAGCTACTGGCAAAGTGTACCTCCAAGGAACCTGGATCATTATTATTTTTTTCCAAGTGGACAAGAAGGATTAAAAATATTGACTTTTGCTTTTGTACAAAAATGCATTGGACTGTATTTTTACTTAGGGGTATTGTGGGCTTCCTCTGGAGCAGCTGGGTTCAAGTGGGTTATGCAAAAGGAGGCTTGGGAGACAATCATGTTCACTCCAGTTTTATTTATAGAAGACTACGGAACCATGAAAGACGGGAAATACAGAGGGAAATTCTCTCTATTTTGGGTCTGCCTCACAGACCCAGGCCCTTTTCACCAGGGAAGCAAGCATCTTCTGCACCCCTCTTTATGCTGGATCTGTACAATGCCATGGCTAGTGAAGAAAATCCTGAGGAGTCGGAATATTTGGTGAGAGTATCCCTGGCTGGAGAGGCCAAAGAGACAAGAAAGGGATACCCAGCCTCTCCCAACGGGTATGCGCATCGTTTACACTTACCTCCAAGGATTCCTCTGACTACCCAGAGCCCACCTCTTGCCAGCCTACATGATACCAACTTTCTGAACGATGCTGACATGGTCATGAGCTTTGTCAACTTAGGTATGTTGTTTGTTTATTTGTTCATCTGTGCTGCTGTAGAGAGAAGGTTTTTCTAATGTAAAGTAGCTTCTTGGTAGGTGGCCATGTTTATATATTCATTCTGTAAACCCCCCTCCTTTGCTTCTGTTTCGTTTTTTACATAGATATATGATTTTGCTTTATGCTAGAGTCCCATATATTTAACATGGAAAGCTAAAATTAAACAGTCACAATTTGGACAGAATTTGGTCCTTTGAGAGCTTATTAAAATTTCATTTAAAGATGTGCATAAAAGGCAATCCTGTAAAAAGGGGAATTCATTAGGATAGCAATGCTTTGGGCAAAAAGGGAAAAAAGAGAAAGAAGCAAACGAAAAGGCAAGGAACCAGTGTTTATGTACAGGAAAATAAAACTAACTTTCCAAACCAATTTTTTTGTTAGTGATTTAAAGTGCATATGAATGCGTATTAGTATGCTACTTAAAAATTCTCATCTAGGGGAAAAATCTATAAATGAAATTAACCAAGATAAAATGAAACTGTAAAATATTAACAATCTAGAGACTTCAGTGGAAAAAAAATAGATTAGAAAAGAAGTTTCAGTCTAACATTCCTTAAGTGTAACGATTAAAATGTAATCATAT
This sequence comes from Rhynchomys soricoides, assembly GCA_019843965.1. Lineage (NCBI taxonomy): Eukaryota > Metazoa > Chordata > Mammalia > Rodentia > Muridae > Rhynchomys > Rhynchomys soricoides. The sequence continues at coordinate 1,273,209 of JADRCH010000036.1, read as the reverse complement.
GTAGTTGATGTTTGACATAGACAAGATAAATATAAAGCTTGATTTGATGGAATTTATCTATACCAAATTCTCCTTTGAGATAAAAGTTTTTTAGTTGATAATTCCTAAAAATATCAACAAAGATAATGGGAAGTAGGTATTAAAATTATATTTCATTCAGTACTGGTGCTTCGTGGTAATTTTTAAACATTGTCAATCTCAAATGTCAGATCACTAGCCAGTATTCCCTCTCATAAGAATAATTACATAGCTTACCTACTTAAAATGATTTTACAAGGGCTGTTTCAACTTAAAATACTTTAGTATAAACTAAAGATGAATTGGCTATCTTTAGATGTTTAAAGGAAAATAACATTAAACATGATTTAGTTTTAAGACTTAAAATTCAACCAACAAATTTAATGAACTTTAAAGAATCAAGAGCCTTATAAAGTAAAACCTTAAAAATTTTTCGTTGACAACCTAATCTGGGTTGACTTCAAGATATTTTACTCTATGCCTAGCAAAAATATCCTTCCATACTGTCTCAAAGGAAATACCTTTTGAGAAGTCAGATAGCAACCAGTCTTGGTGATGTGTGGCCTGGTTTGTAATGTATGTTTCTTAATATGCTGTGATTATTTACTCTCAACCACCCTGGACACAGGAGAAGGGGCTTACTAAATCATATGCTTTGTGTTACCAGAGACAAAACTCTTAGCACTGAGCTTTAGAAAGCCATTGCCTACAGCATGTCAGGTGCGTGACATTTCCTTTTGTACATATAATTAGCAGACTTCTGTGAGAGCTACCAAATAAAACTTAGTTTTAAATTGGGTTGGTTGTTTCTTCTTAGTGTAAGGGGCATGAAAATATTTCTCCCAGCACATTTTACTCTGCTGCTTTTCCAGTCAAGCACACGGATGTCAGTAGACAGCTTTCATTTAGCATAACTAAATGCAAAGCACAAAAATCACTATATTTAGATGTAAACACCTTACACGGACTTAGACCATGTGAGCATCTAAATATAAAGCAAAATCCATTGTTTTAATATTTAATTTTGTCTAGTGATTTGTTCACTTTAGAGAAACAAATCTAAACAGATCAACTTTACATATAAGTTTATGTCATCTAAAATGTGACAAAAGAGAATTTATGACTAAGAAATAATAGCTCAGACATTTATCTGTCTTAATAATATATTTTGTTAAACTGAATCTCTTGCTTATTTGTAACAGGTATTGTTATTTTAAAAAGTTATTAGTTTCTTGATGTTGTATGCTATTATTTTCTATAAATATAGATAAAATAAGAAAACAAACAGAAAAGAATTTATTCAATGATTTCTAGTTTTACCATTAAGTATTATTTTTTCTTTTAAATTACTGACATTTTTCTTGTGTTAGTCATGATATGATGACATAACTGTTTACAAGCTCATTACTCACATCAACAAAGAATTATTTATTTTATTCCAAGGAAAGAATATTAGATTTAAACTTCAGAAACTTTACTTATTTTGATCCTGCTCAAATAGGAGGTTAGTGATGTTTTCCTCAATAATAAATCGTATGTTTTTTTTCCTTATTAGTAATCTCAAACTAAACGTCTCACAAGAAATTACTAGAACATGAATTCTGATCCTGGATGAGTATCTTGTAGTTGTGTTGAAAAAACTGATCTACAATTTTATTACTCTACAGCATGTCTACTCACATAACCAAATGTTGCCGCCAATCACTACCTAGTATAAAACCCACTTCTGTGTTTCTTCCATGCATATGACAAGTCAAAGCACACTTGGAAAGGTAAATGTGTCATATCATTATAAACTGAACAAAAAGTCTCCCGATTTTAATGGAACATTGACCAGCATATATGATCTGCAACTGTGTTTCACACTGTTATGGAGATCAAGAACAATTTATTCTTTTAGCATCTCAAAAAACGTCTACGTCATGGAGACCAAGTCCAAAGGAGTGCAGTGCATAGTGGTAGGGGTGTGCTTGGGGGAAGGCGCCTGGGTGTGTAAGTGTGTGGACAGCATCCGTAACATGTCTCATAATCAATTCAGCTTAGTTCACATTGGAATCATAGCCAACAGAGTATTTAGTTTTAAATTTTCTTGTGAATTAGTGTTGTGTTCAAAAGTGAAGAAAAGATTATAATTTAAGAAAAGATAAAAATGAAGTGTAAGTAGCAGGACTTGGGCTGTGTAAGCATCCACATATAAACCAAACTCATTAGTTCTACCTTTAAATTATTTTAGCAACTTGTTCACTTTAAAGAAACAAATCTAAATGGTTTGATCACGTTTTAGTTTTGTTATAGTAAGAGACTTACAAGCCAACCCCCTATTGTTGAATATCTGTCAAAATTTTGTTGAATTTGGGGAACAAAATAATACCTTTCTGGTAATTTATTTTGCTTTTTATATCTTTTTCCTACTTGGTTTATGTCTGGAGTACTTAAGCAAATGAACAATTAGATTACGCACCTTTAATATTTTAGCACAATTCCAGTCTCATAAAGATATGCCTATGGGATATTTAAAAATTAGAAAACAACATCTTAATGAATTATTTAATGATACTAAGTGATACAACACTAAATATTTGAGAAAAAATATAAAAATGGGAAACTTGTGTTATTTATCACCAACACATATTTTTCTGAAAGTAAAAAATTGACATTTGTGTTTATTAGTTGTTTTTGGCTCATTGAGGCATTGATTTCAGTTCCTTTTAAGAATATGTACTAATGCGTTAGTATAAAGCATATAGATGTAACTTTTAAGATTTTCATGATTTACATGTTTACATGTTAGATATGAAAGGAAAAATACAGAGAAGCATAATTTAAGACTCCCTTTGCAAAATCAAGAAACTGTCCTGATAATGAAAAAATATAATGCTTATGTCCCCATTTATATTATTTCTACTTTTGGTTGATTCGAGAGATCAGTGGAGCGGAACTTACACATAAACATATATAAAGCTGCTACCTAAGACATGGAGTCTCTGCAACAGTTGTTAACAGGTGTAATATAAACACACCCATAAACATACAAAAGATCTTAGTGTAAATGATGGGTTGAGAGAAAACATGATTTGAAACCGTCATAGCAGCTATCTCCATGGATTATTGTCTGAAACAAGAGATCTCGATATTGGGTCAAACAGCAATCATTCTTTAATTTTTTTTCTCCTTTCGAAGGAAAAAAATTATTGCTAAGGACAAAACCAATTTCCTGTTCATCAATGATCATTCTCATTTATAATCAAGGCAGCTAGATTATGGGTCTTTAAGCTACTTTATTGCCAAATGACTGGTGCAGCTGCCAGAGGGAGATTGCTATAAACGTAGTTTAATAAAAAAAATTATATCTTAATGGTTGCTTACCAAATAGTTTCAAAAGTCTAATGACAAGTTACTGTGGATGTAGGAAGGAATGGGTGTATAGACAGACGGAGTTGGGAAGGTTCCAAGCACCACCTCTAGCTCTGTACTGTCTCCCTGTCTATAACTACCCACCCTTTCCTCTCCCCTGTCCCAGCTCCAACACTTAACTCTTCCCTCTTTAGTTCTCTAGTTTCTGGAGCCCCGAGGCTCTCTTGGCATTCAGTCTTTACCACTCCCACCCTTCCTGTGATTTGCCTTTGCTCCTACTTTCTTTATAAGTAAAGGCTTAGATTAGTTGAAAATCAATTAGTTCCAGTTTGAGAGTCTAGGTACGGTGGCCTCCTGTTTCCTCAGTAGTTGAGAAGGAAAAGGTAATGATGTGTTGGTCAAAGCCTCCACCCACAGGGAGGGAGCACCCCAAGGCCATTAGAATCCTTCCATTTTTGCTGTCCCCAGCAGTGATTTCTCCCACACCCCACCCCTCCCCGCCTCCTTTTCTACTCTATTTGAAGCGCCCTTTGACAAAACTTAATTGGTGTTTTTGATTTTACTATTCTTAAAGATAATTAAAAATTTAATGGAAAAAAAAATAAAACGAAGCAAAAGGTTGGAAAGACTACAGCACTGAATGAAACTAATTCAGCATTCAATTCCCATACAACTTTTTAAAAAATACTATCTTTATTTAAGACTAAAGCCACTAATATTAAATTATTTCCTTTATTAAATTCTCAAGAGGTGATAATGCGCTAGATTAATGCAATGTAGAGAAGGCTGACAAATAGGATACTTTTTAAAAAGTACCAAAAAAAAAAAAAAAAAAAAAAAGAATGAGTGGTTACTCAAAGCTGGTCTTTGAGGCGTGCAGGTGGAACACATGCTGGGAAATCCTCTGTCTACCTCACGCTGGCACAGCAGCCGATTTACCTTCCTAACCACATTATCTCTAGCAAAAAGCTCTTTCATCTGCATTCAAATACTGACTTGGGGAAAAGAAAAGTATATGTCTCAGTATATGTGCACAAGCAACACGCAGACCAGCTACTATGTGCAGTCGTAAATAATGTAGCAGCTTGGCTTAAAAATAAAACAACCCACAGGTCAAAGGAAGAGTCTTCTCTAACAGACGGGCTGAGATCACGGAGCCACTCACAGGACTGGAGGGAAACAATGAACCCCTTGTTCTAGGTAGTATTTATGAGATCTTCTTTGCACCTTCAGTTCATATTTTACGAGCTGGGCTGCGGGGTTTCCCCCTTTGCTCATCTCTTAAAATAATACCCGTGACTAAGATATCCTTTAAGCACACCAGCTTGCCTTGTCAGCCAGCTCATTCATTTGGAGGGGAAAGGGGCTCGTTTTCATTTTGTTCTGACATTGGGAAGTTTAAGGTTCAGCTCACAAAGCTTGACAGTAAGATAAAAATAATGATGGGTATATTTATCTACCACCCCCCAGAAATGTTTAAATAATCTACATAGACAAGTAGTCATCTTTGTAATTTGTATGTGACAGTGGTGGATAGATTAAAAAGAAGAAAGAAAAAATATGTCGATGTGAAAAGTGTTTAAAATGTTAGGGAAAGATCTGTAGATTAATAAGAGTGATGTTTAGTACTTTTGGAAGAAAAGAACTTAACAATGACACTATATCCAAGGAGACTGCATTATTCTCTGCTCAGCAGGCACACAGCTAAATAATAAATAGTATGTGACACTTAGATGACAAAGTCATGTGGGATTTACAATAGTATCATAGCAGTTAAAGTAAGAACCTGCAATTCTGTAATTTCTAAGGCAGCAGTGCCCCTGTCTTCGGAATAAGTCCTTTCATCTTTCTTTTTGTAAGCAGTGGGGTATTAAAGTTCTCTTAATGCAAGAAATGATTCTGTGTTTTAGAAACAAATGAATATAATTAAAGTATATCTTAGATACTGTGTTTACTTAATTCGTTACTAGAACTGAGTGTTAACAACCTCTTAATGTTGAATAGGCTTTCTAGAATTACACACACACACACACACACACATACACACATGCACACACACATGCACGCACACACATACACACACATGCACACACAGATGCACATGTGTGTAACACAAACACGCACATACACACACACACACACACACACACACACATTTTGGCAGTTGCTACCAAGCCTGACAAGCTGAGTTCCATCCCTGAAATCCACATGGGAGAATGGGAGAAATGACTACTTTGTCCCCTGACCACCTCATGCTGTGGCACACACACACAAACTAACATGTATACATACCCAAATCAATAAGTATTATATATATAAGTGAATGTATACATTAAGTAATTCATGATTAAGTTCTGTAAAACCATATTTGGATTTTATTTGGTTGTCTCCGAACAAGAAAAACATTAAATTTTGTAACTTTTATAAAGTCCTTCAATCATGAACCCTGGTGTTATTTTAAGAGAATTCCAGTGTCTGTCATTTGGTGTGTACACGTTTGTTTGGCAGTTGTGACTCTGTTCTTAGCCTTTCTGTGTAGGATGAAACACAGTTCTTTCAGAATGTCTATCAATGGCCAGGTTACTGTTCTTAAGGTTCATTTGTGAATTAAAGTTAAGTGTTGTCCTTTCTGTGATTCTTTCATGGAGGTACCAGGGGTTGAGGAAGCTGACTGCGTCATCTGGAATCCAGTGTTTAACCTGGCAGGCCATGTAGCCTTGTGGCAGGCCGTGTAGCCTTGAACAAGTTCGTTGAGTTCTCTGTGTCTCTGCTCCTGTCACAGGCTTTCAAAGAATGAAATGAATTACTGTGTATACAGCTTCAAGTACTGCGTTTAAAAGACATTAAGGCCTGGAAAAGCATCTGGGATTGTTATTTGGGCTGCATTTGTGTTTACCATTTATAACATATTTATAAAAGTGGCTACAATATCTGTGAATCCCAGTGTGGGACTAAACTGTGAGCCCTTTGCAGGAGTGATGCCTTCTCCATCCTCACCCCCTCCCACCCTCAGTAGTCAGGAGAGAGGTCATGCGATTGGGAATAACCAGCCCTGCCCCTACTGTCTGTAGCACTTGGGAGAGCAGACCCTGCCTTGACAGCAGCACAATGGCTTTGGAGGTGTGGGTGCAGGTGAGTGGGCTGGAGGGCATGAGAGCCGGAGATCTGACCCTGCCTCCTGCCAGTGGCGGCATTGGGTGGCTTAGCCAGAACAGTGCTGGAGAGTTTGCACTGGTAGGGCAGATGTGGAGGAGCTAATGGTCTGACTAGCTCAGCTACATCCCAGGCCCAGATCCGGGGCTTTGAGTTGGTACACTCCAAAACCTACATCATCTGTGAACTGTTGGGGCGTGTGAAAGAGGGGTTTTGCTGATCCAAAGCTGCAGGATCTCTATGACACAGGGCAGCAACAGGAAAACCAGGAGGAGTCCCAGTGAGAATCCAGGACTGATGGTGTCACAGAAGCCAGAGACCTCAAACCACACCAATGACTCATTGCAATGAATATTTGCAAATGAAGATGTGTTGACAGAGGGTGTAATGTGGGACACACTGTTACATACTACAGCTTCCACACCGAGATGTTTTCTATGCTTTGTTTAGTTAGTTAATTTATTTAGTTTTGTTTGTCTTTTTTTTTTTTTTTTTTGAGGGGGGAAATTGCAAGGGTGGAGGGTGGATATGAGGGGATGGGGAGATGAGTGGGACTGGGGTGCATGATGGGAAATTCACAAAGAATCAATAAAGAGTTAAAAACAAAACAAAGCAAACACAACCACCCACCCACCCACCCAACCAACCAACCAACTAATCAGCCACCCACCCACCCACCCACCCACCCACCCAACCAATTAGCCACCCACCCACTCACCCACCCACCCACCCAACCAACCAACCAATCAACCAACCAACCAACCAGCCACCCATCCACCCACCCACCCACCCAACCAACCAACCAACTAACCAACCAGCCAGCCAGCCAACCAAAACCTGGGTGCCCTTGACTAAAGATGCCTTGCAGTTCAATGATGGTGCCAGAGGAATATGAGACTAAAGACAAGGCCCTACCAGGCTTGGGGCCTATCTTACTTACACCCAGTACACTGGGCCTGAGTGTGGCATTTATTTACCAGTGTTAGCAGTAAGAACCACACCCTGTCTATTCCTGTCTCACCCCAATGTTTGTCCAGAGTCCCAGAAGGAAAGAGGAAACACTTGTAAGCTGAATCATTTTTGAGAAAATTTTGATTAATATTTATATTGTAGTAGTCAGATTGCCTCAATAAAATGTAGGCGATAGTTCAGTAGCCCAGCATAGCTGAGGGCTTTTCATCACCCTTAGGCACATGATAAAAATTGTTATCAGAATCTCTCAGGACAGATATATGGGAAAGGGACCTTGAGAGGAACTGTAGCCTTGGGAATGAGATGCCACCTAGCCAACCCTCAGATGTTCAGCAGGGAAGGAAAGCAAGCAATGAATTCCTAGACTGTATTTTTGGCCATGTTTCCCATCTATTCTTGAGAGCCACAGAACCCACTGGCAACCCCAGAAATCCTTGCAATATGGAGGGCAGAGATGCAAATGGTGGAAAAGAGCCATTCTTGGTACAAACTAGAGATGTTGGACACAAATGAATGAACAAAGAATTGGATGCTTGGTCCTTTGGCTTCTAGGAATACTTTACTTTTAGTATAAGTTACTCACACACATATTGAATTTTTTATTAACATAAAATTTAAGTGGAGGATCGTGTTTTCTCTTGAGAGAGAATTATTTCAGGAGTTGAAAACAAGCTGGCAAAAGCAACCATTCCGTGCTGGGGGAAAATATCTGTCAATTGTATATAGGCTGCCGATTTCAGCATTAAAGCTATGGTAGAACCATCTGAGTTCTTAAAAAGGATGAAACAAACACGAAAACTCCCAAAAATCTGCTAAATTAAAACAAATAGCAAAGTTCGAAAGAGACTTTGATACACAGGCAGCAGAGCACAAAGGAGAGCCAGCATTCAGGGAGGCAAAGGATGGAGAGCATCATGCTTTCCTTTTAAGGTTACCATAAGCCACTATTTTAAAATGATTCATGTCTGTACGTTAGTGTTTGGATTCTGAGTGCAATCACATAATATTCTCACATGCAACATTCACATTCCACAATTAATGTTGCAAGAAAACATAGTGCTATGGTAAGGTAAATTGGGATTATTGTCTTTCTTGCTTGCTACCTCTGCTCTCCCCAGGTAGAATTTTTCTGAGTCACAGAAGCAGAATTTAGTAGAACAGCAGGCATTTCGGCTACTTGAGTCTCATAAATAACCAACCCCCAAGGCCTGAGGCCAAATCCACCTTCCTCTCCTATAATCACGAGGAAACACTCATCAGAATGCTCACTCTCAGTGTGGTTCAGGTTTGCCTTCAAATTTATTAGGTATTATTATTTTACCTCTTAAATTTTTTAGTTTGTTTCTTAAAAAAGATATATTTACTTTTATTGTATTTTATGTGTGTTTTGCCTGTCTGTATGTCTGTATACTTATGTGTGTGTGGTACCCCAGGAAACCATTAGAGAGAGTCAGAAATTCTACAGCTGGAGTTCCAGATGATTCTTCACGGCCATGTGGGTGCTGGGAACTAAACCTGGGACTTATGCAGGGGCAACACATGCTTTAAATGCTGAACCATCAACCCATCCCCAAATTTTATATTTTTCTTTCATTATTAAGCGTGCAGTAAAGGACCGTTCAACTTGAACTTTAATGCCAATAATTATGTTAATAAGCTGGATACATGTAGGCAGAAAGGTCAGAACTCCTTAGTGCACTCTCTGAGCTGAGAGAGGAGGGACTAGTTCATTCCCCTTTACTTGCCAATATGGTTTAAATGTGATGATTTTGAGGAGACTTAGTATACCAGTTTTGTCTCTGAAAGCTGCATATCTTTGAGCATACGATTTCACTTTATTATAACTGTTTTGCTTTAACCTTTTAAAGTAGAGATCATAGGAGAAAATTCTAATTTGGACTTAATAAAGTACTGCCACAGGCCTGTGAACCTACATGAGGTAATCAATGAATATTCTCTACTGCTCCTCCTACTAGAACAGATGCTTAGGCATCCAAGGTTAACAGAGATTCACCGTCCACCAGGCTTTGGCGAGTAGAAGCATCAGGAACAGTCTGGAAGATGCATGCAACTTTTCCTCTATTCAGAGAAAACCAAAACGAAACCTCAAGTTTCCTTGACTGCCTTGTTGACCTGTTAGGACTTGATATCCAATGTGAATACCGACCCATGTTTTTGAGTACGTGCTCCCCAGAGGCTGGTACTGTTTGGGGGTGTGGATAGTCCAGATACGAGGACTGGCTGGAAGAAGAGTCCTGATGAGGATGGACACTGATGATTATGCCAATCTTTTGTCAACAAAGACTCTCAGCTTCCTAATTAGGGCTACAAAAGAAGTTGCCACCCACTCTGCAACCAGGAAGCCATCTGCTCTTGAGCTGTCCTTACCCATGATGGAACAACTGTCTCAAATCATGAGTCAAGATAAGCCTTCTTGGATGCTCATAGCCAGACATTGGACTGAGCGTGGAGTCACTGAAGGAGGAGTTGAAGAAGAGACTGAAGGAGCTGAGGGAGTTTGCAGCCCCATGGAGGGAGCAACAGTGTCAATAGGCCAGACCCCCCAGAGCTCCTTGTACTGGAACAGCAACCAAAGGGTACACATGGAGGGACCCATGGTGCTGGCCGCATATGTGGCAGAGGATGGCCTTGTTGGACATCAATGGGAGGAGAGGCCCTTGGGCCTGAGGGAGTTCGATGCCCCATTGTAGGGGAATGCCAGGGTGGGAAGACAGGAGTGGATGAGTGGGTGGGGGAGCACCTCATAGAGGCAAGAGGAGGGGAATGGGATAGGGAGGTTATCAAAGGGAGACCTGGAAAGGGGAAAACATTTGAAATGTAAATGAAGAAAATATTCATTTTTTTTTTTTTAAAAAAAAACTAAAAAGTTCAAAGAAAAATGGCAAAAAAAAAAAAAAAAAAAAAAAAAAAGGTAAGCCTTGTTCCCATACACTGTTTCTGTCAAGTGCTTGGGTACAATAACTTAAAACTAACCAGTAGGACTCCTGTGCTCTGTAAGCAAGGCCTAAGAAGTCAGTAAACTCCTTCAGGAAACCTACTGTGCACTCCCCTTTAAACCCCACAGGCACACATTCTGTGATAAGCTTCTGACAGGTGCTTTTCACATTACCCTTGTCAGATTCCTGGGGCTATTGTATGATTTTAATTTTAGTGCAGAGATTATGAAGGAGAAGAAAGAGAATACAAGCCTAAGCTATACAATTCAGTGATACTTGATTGAAAGAAAATGGACATTCTTCAAATGGTCCTTCTAAGAAGGGGAAAACAGGCAGGTTTTAATATATGTTTTCCTAAGCCAGTTTGTTTTTGATCTTGAGTTTTTATGACAGTCTTATGATGAAATTTTGGGTGAGCAAACTCTTGACTTTCAAGAAGGAAAGCCACTGGGCTCAAATAATCATGAAACCCTGGAGGCTTTTGTATTGCCTGTAATTCAGATTAAGTTTGAGTTTCTACTTTCTCATTCAGACGATTCTCAGTGTCAATTGTATCCTTAATGCAAATTTGTTCTGTTTAGAATTCAGCCTTAAATTTTTTGACTTTGTTAAATTATTTGTTTGGACTAATTCCCCCCAACCCCCAGATATCAGCTAAGTCTTTGGTATTTTAAGTTACAATAACTATTACAATATTTAAAACTAGTTGAGAACTTATGAGTTTTATTCCAAATTACCCAAAAGGCTATCCATGCTGTATATATAACTTAGATCATAATATTTATATTGACTCTTGATGTTTTATACTATTCAGTGGGAAAATATAGATTTGATAAAAATCCTAAAAATAACTAAAAGTAACCATTCCTAGCTTTTATACATTTCTTAAAATATAGAGTAAGACTATGTATTCAACTTACCACTAACATTTTTTCTCTCCCACATTAAATGTTTAAATCTATCATTAAGTAAAACTAAACACATTAGCCAACCTGTAAAAGAGTGTATTGTTATTTAAATATCTAGCTTGAATTAACCTCTTGCACATAAAGAGAATATTTTTCAAACCTCAGTCCTTTGTATATAAGTGTGTTTCCTTGAACAAAACCCAAAGAAGCCTTTGGTGCAAAGACCAGGAAGCAGTGGAGGCACCATGTTGCCGCAGAGTTTATGGCTCTGTGGGAAAGCTGTGCAGCTGCAGGAGTGTGCTACTCTGGAGATTAGGTGCCATGCTAAAGCAGGTTTCCATTTCACAGTGGAAGTTAACTGTACAGTCCAGAAAGGGACAGTTCAAATACCTACTCAAAAGAACACTGGGCTTTTCAAAATTTAGACTTTTGATGTGTCTGTGTCTTGACCTTTGGTTCTCTGTTTCTTGTTTAGTTGTATTTGATTAAGCTTTTTTTTTTTTACCTGCTTTCTATTAACTAAATGATAATCAGTGTTGATTTTGTTGCTTTATACCATGGAAGTGATACAGTTTCAGTTTATAATGAATCAATGGAAATACATTTCAGAACTTGTAAAACAGAAGAGAGTTCCAAGAACAGGTTTGAGGATCTCTTCCTCGTACTCTTGAGAACAGGTTTGAGGATCTCTTCCTCGTACTCTTGAATTTGCTCATGCTACTGGACATTAGACATAATTACTAGTCAAAAGTTGAAGAAAGCTGACTAGTATTCTATGGCTGTCTTACTCTTTACTAGCAGTTGACTGTTATTACAGAACAAAAATAGCAGCAAATTGTAGGTTTAATGCTTTTATTATTTTACTATTTATTTATTTGTGTGTGCGCACATGTGTATGTGTGTGTGCGTGTGTATTTGTGTTTGTGTGTGAGTATTCTCCTTTTCCTCAAGTGAAACCTGGGAACCAAACTCAGGTAATCACACTTAGTAGCAAGGGGCCTTTATACACTCAGCCATAATATGCCTCAAATTGGCAGGGAGGGCACCACCCCTGTTGTTGGTGTTAACATATTAATTCACATTACAAAATACTAGACTATCATAGTGAAATGACAGAAGTAGAACTTAAGATGTTTAACAGTTTTGGCTTTATCAGACACATATCCAGTGTCTTAAATACATAGCAAGTGTTCCTTGCTTTGAACTACATGACTGGTGGTGAGAATCTGAGGTGTTAAGTCACTTGTTGCAAATCATACATCTTATATAATAGGACACCCTAGGCTGAGAGCCCCTACTGTTCACTGCTCTGTTGCTGTGCCTTTACTAATGCTATTAGAATGGCTGTTATAGGAATATTGATTTACCTCTGGGACATTCCATGTGTTTTCCAACAGTATTGTTTATTGGATACGGAATGTTTTCAGCACATCAAAAGTGGACATAAAATATTAAAATACAATGTAAAATGTTTTAGGAAAAAACATCTTTAATAATGAATTTACTGGTATTCTTGAAGTCTTATAGAAGTTTGAGTAAGGGATGACGTGGCTATAGTCTCCTGAAGGAAGCTGCCGGTCATGAGGGGAAAGAAACTAAGTACTCTGTAGTCACTGAGGGAACCAGGCTTTTGTGCCATGCTCTCCAGCTAGCCAGTTACAAGGGGTAAAGCTATGATTGATCTACGGTGTTGATTCCGACATTTAAGAGACAAACCTGGCCTGAACAAGGAGTAACATTTGGCAAAACAGGAAACAGCTAGGATGTCAGAGTTGCAAACAGTAAATCGGCCTTGAAGGGCTGGCTGGAGATTGTGAGGATGGAATAAATCAGTTAGAAGCTGGAAGGGTCCCACTGTGCTGGCTGGTACAGAAGGCCACACAGGAAGAGCTGGGCTGCAGCTAAAGAGCCCCGCGGTGTTTCAGCCTCCCTGGTCCAGACTGACTGGTGGATCTCGTGGGAAACCTGCTGCAGAGGAAGCTGAGGGAGGTGAGACAATGGTTGTCCATAAACTAGGAAATCACTGTTTCGGATAGAAAACGACAGGCTTGGTCCCACGCACTAGCTGTGGCTGCAACCTCCTCTGTGTTCTACATG